>CM061140.1:128043990-129243990 GCA_030789695.1 Scilla litardierei | reverse complement strand
GTCCTTTAATGAGAATTAATAATAACAATTAGAATTAAGAAAGCATTAAAAGGACTACCCTAATCAGGAATTAGGTCTTAAAGGGTTGTTAATATTTTATTAAAACATAGCATGTCATTAAAATTCAAGTAAATAAATTTTAATCATTTTTAATGGCTAACCTAAAGGGTTGTCTTGTGTTATCAAATAAGGGACAAGAAGACATATCCATTAAAAATTTACACTAATTTTATCGCATAAAAAATGTACAACTATTTAACAATTAAATAGACTAAAGTTTATCGCATAAACAATTTTAGCATGCATATTAAATTTAACATTTAAATTTAAAAAAAATACGATTTTAAAACATTTTATTTTATCTCATAAAGTAAAAGCTTGTTTAAAAATCATAACATTTGCATGCTACTTTAAAATATTTATCGCATAAAAATTTTAAACTTTTTAAAATCAGTTTTTAAAATATCTCATAAATTTAAAACATCATTTAAAAAATTCCATGTTTAAAATTTATCACATAAAATTTTAAACAACATTTTAAACTTATCGCATAAAGTTTTAAAGCTTTAAAACAATTTTTTAAAATTTATCACATAAATTTAAAAAATTCCATTTTAAAACTTACATGTTTAAAATTTTATCATATAAAATTTTTAAACAAAAAAAAATTTAAATTTATCGCATAAATTTAAAGAAAACATTTTTCTGTAAAAGCATTCAAATAATAAATTCGCAGTCCTAGATCAGCATACAGAGATGGCTCTGATACCACTGAAGGGTTTTCTGGGACCCTTAGGGCACAAAAACTCTAGTCCCGTCCTAAGTCGGACGGAACATAGACAGAAATGCAGCGGAAAATTTTTTTATGTTAATCTAATTAACATGCAACCCTAAGGAACCAGACCCTATTAGCCAGGATCTCTGCCAACTTGGGGTGGATCTGACCACCCCAAGAGGGATCTAACTACTGCGAATAATTAAATGAAAACTTAAACACATACCCGGAATCTCAGCCATGGGGCAGGCGAGATGTTCCGCGCCGTCTTCCGAGCTGCTCCCGTCTCACGCCGAGCCGCTCCTTGAACCGCTCCCCGAACCGCTCCTCGAACCGCTCCGCATCCCGAGGCGATCAATCCCCGTGTCGCCGAGCCACCCACCGCCGAAGAAAGTTTCACGCGAGTGAAACCTCCGCCTAGATTTCGGATCCAGAATCCGAACTCCTTTGCGGCTTTGCTAGAGCCCGCAGGAGTAAGGCAGAAATTTATAGGGAGAGGAGAAATATTTATTTCAGCTTAGATCCGAGCGTGCTCCAACATTTACGAGAGCCGCTCAGATCTAGAGCTTGGGACGAGTTTAGAGGAAGGGGGCAGACCCCTATTTATATAGGCGGCTGACCCCTCCCCTCTACTCAATTTCCGATGTGGGACTAAAAATTAGAGTTAATTAAATCAAGTTAGTTTGCACTTCACAAAGTGCAAACTTCCGTGAATTTTAACTCACTCACCGTTGAGCTTCAAGATTGATACAACCTATCAATACGACAAGCGTTCAACGGTGAACGCATAGAAAAAAAACTGTTCGTCAATCGGAGTTCGTTTGACCCTCCAATTGAGTGTCCAAAGATCAGCCCAAACAATGTATTTCATAAATACAGGCAGCCGTCAGCAAGAAAACGCACCTAGGGTTCGCAACCCTAGGTGTGGGGCCCACACAGGGGCCCCACGCATCAATCATGCGCGCGCAGCCCGAGGGGCGCGTGACTGGCACGCGCCCGCAGGCGCGTGCCAAGCACGTGTCACCGCAGGGCGCTGGCGCCCTGCGGCGCGTGCAAGGCACGCGCCCGCAGGCGCGTGCCAAGCACGCGCCGGCAGGGCGCTGAGCGCCCTGCGGGCGCAGGGTCACAGGCGCCCCTTTCGGGGCGCCTCCCCTTTCTGCTGCAAAACGGGGCCCGGCCCTTTGGGCCGGGCCAATAAGGCCTCCTCCCCTTTTTTTTGTTGTTTTCCAAACACAAAAAATGGACAGCCTTTTGTTTGGGCCTGATTTCTTTGGGCTTCTATTTAAACACTTTAAATAGACTTATTGAGCTCATTTGAACTCCGTTTCTGACGCAGTTTGAACCTGCGTTAAGAGCAGGATGAACCCGTCTTACTAGTAACCTTTTCCTTGCGTTTATTTAATTAAATATTGTCTTAAACTATTTAAAACACATTTAATCTATTTTGCATCATATGCAAATAAGTCCCTATCTAGGCTTAAATTATCATTTGCATCAAATACAAATGATCTGAGGGCATATATCCCTACAGTTTGATATTATAGTGGAGCTTCACTTGTACTATCCTAGCACGTCCGCAGTGGCCTGCTTATTCAGTTTCTCCTTTCTCTCCCTTTTCCTCTCTCATTACCCTCACTCTTCAGAATACTTAAAAAAATAATCTTAATGCCTGGTATTCTGGTGAACGGGGCGTGACAGTTTTTGGTGGCCCACACAGGTCACTGCACTGCGATGTGCGTAAGGATAGTACATGTAGTGCTTCAGTAAGTGATTGGGATGGGTTAGCACTAATGTGGGTAGTGATCATAATGACCTTAGAGCTTAGGTGACCCACCCTTAAACCTCTAATTTAGGAAGTCAAAGGATGAATTTCCTAATAATGAGAATATTAGTTGGTATCAGTGTATATTACTTGGTGTCAGTGTATGCAGATATAATAATGAGAATACGTGTATATAAATGCAATTGTTGTACTTGGATATTTGAATTATATGCGTCGCACGTATACTTGTATTCAGTATATATACATATTTGTATTTAAATAGCATGAAAGTTGCATGTATGGATAGGCGTGGGAGTATATACTAGGTGGGTGAATACTTGAGTGTATGTATACTACGTCTCTATAAAAGTACATGACACGGATATGTGAGGCTGGTATGTGGTATACTTGTGCGACTCCGAGACATAGGTCATATATACATGTTTGTTCGTGGATATATATTGGTAGGTACATATGAGCTAGTGGGGACATACGCCTTGTATGTGTGTGAGTGAAGATATGTACATAGTTGATATGAGTGCATGTAAGCATTTTCCTATCTATTACATTATGGTTGTTCCCCGTGTAGGAAAGTACCAAGGTGCGTATATCTATCCCTGTGTGGATAGAGTGGTGGAGTGTTCATATGGTCTTGTAGATATACGTGGGAAAAGTGCATGTGTGTGAATATATGTGTGCTTGTATGGGTAGGTGGTGTAGATATGGGTTGAAATATTGGTGTGGGTGTGTGTGTGTGTGTGTATATCGCTAGTGTTGCATTGCTAGTGTATGAATTCTTAACGTGTTAGATTTGAATAACTGAGAATATATGTATGTGCTGCCTATGGGCCTATAGGAATTGGTGTATTGCTTTACTTTGGTATATGGTTGTGGGTTGTATTATTGCGTGAAGATATGTGTTGTTCTATGGCCAAATATGGTGTGTATGCAGCAATATATATAAGTAAGGGACATATGGATAGTATGGGTAATGCTCCAGGGTGTTTAGAGTAGATGTATCCTATGGTGGGTAGGGGCGCTTTAGACCCGTCCACCTAAATTAAGGCCCTTAGCTTTATACCGTGCTTATTACGGGATAGAGATATAAGTGTGACGTGTATCATATGTAGAATATGATGAATGTAAGGATTTGAGATTATACAGTGCATGTATAAGTGGGGTTATGGTATATGTATATATGTGTGTGTATACACTTACCAGTAGAATGGCGTCTATAGGACCATTTCGATGTATATGTAATGCATGTATCCTTTCGTTTATAGTGGCATGAGGGGGATTGTGTATTAGTGTATGAGATACTTGTATGTATGTAGATGTTGTAGCAAGTGCGGTGTGATTGTGTGCACGTGTTGTTATTATTGAATGTGTATTGGTGTATGTCTTATGAGTGGTTATACGTATATATGTAATTGAATGATCCCTATTCTGATATGCATGTGTCACGGCCTGTACTCACTATTCGTAATACGGCTGTGCGTATAGCAATTTCGGGTACCTGATTGGTTTTGTTGCTTTGTGTGTGAGTCGTGTCGTTGAGTCGATAGGGCCATAGCACCTTGGTTGCATCCTTAGCAAGCCAACCCCCGACGTGTGCCCAACTTGGAATTACTGTCGCCCTTGGACCCCGTATCCTTTGTACGCTTTTCGTGCACGTAGTCTTGCCCGTATTTATTTTAGACTTTGTCTGTATCCGTACCCTATAGTGTTATATGCCGTTGTGACCCTCTCGAAGAGTATTAAATTGTGGAATTAATTTGGAACGTCATTTCACGGGTCGTTCTCCCACGATTTGACTTTGTTTGATGAGACGTCGCAATTTTCACTTTTGTCGTGAGGCCTTTTTATTTTTAGTTTCGTTTCTTGTCGTCGAAATTGTGATCCGTCTTCTTAGTTCTGTTTCTCTCATCGAAACGGTCGCTCCAGTATTTATTTCATCATTTTTGGGCTTCGTTTGACCCGCTCTCACTTTTTGCCCAACCTATAATTAGTTAACCCTAGGTTTTATATGGGTTCTTTTCCCCAATAAATTATTAATAATATTACTGTTGACCCAGCCCCACATTTCTTCATTAGTCGCACCCATCTTTGTGTCACGCACTCACCCATAACACTTGTGAGAGGGAGGTGTAATATTGGGTTTTCTTATAACATTAAACAATTTTTACCCTAACTGTTATAGCTCTAGACCTAGTCTTTCCCCTAGCCACGTTCCAGCCCTCTACCCATGTGCATCAGCCCCATCTCTTCATAAACTTAACCTAGGCTACTTCTTTTTCCACAGCAACCCAAAACAAAAGAGCCGCATGCCCTAATTTCGCACACAGCACACAAAACCGCCGCAACCCCGCTTCTTCTTCGCGTTGCTCAGCCCAACCCGCTGCCGACCGACCTCTGACCACCGCCTGAACCCTCGTCGGAGGTCCCCAAGCCCGTAACCTCCGCCATCAGCTGCAAAGACCCTCGCAAATGCCAGTTTCACTGCAGCAGCTCGCAGAAGCGGCCGCCGCCGTCTCCGCTGCCGTCGCCGCCCGCACCTCCTGTCGCCGTGGGTCGCCCCCTCTGACCCCCTGCATCGCCGTGGCAGCTTCCTCAGGCCGCCTTGCTCTGAAACAGCAAGGATGCTCGCTGTTTTGCGTTTTAACGACGTATCGACACGTCGTATCGCTTCCTGTCGTTCCCTCTCGCTGTTGGGATCTTCCGACAGTCCTCTACCTCTCCTAGGGGTGTTTCCCGATGTTACGATCATACCCTACGACGCTCAACGTCGTAATCTTCGTGTACGTCGACCCGTTCGTCCCGGTTCGTTGTTACGGCTTCCCAGGAGCCGTAAAACGTCTAACGATCACTTACTCGTTGTTTGGAATCTTGCTCGCTGATCTGGTCGCTGTCCAAGGATTGGCGATCATAGGAATCTATTTTGGAATCTGGACTAGGAGCGCGTTCTATTATTCCAACCCCTAGCGTCGCTAACCGACACCAGTGTAGCTCTCGCGTCGTGTAAGGGCAATTTTCTGAACACTTAGGACCCCCAACCAATGCATGCTAATGAAGATAAAAATCGGTTATTTAATTGGTTGATAAATCACTAATGAAGATAATTTAAACTGGGACTGTATGTTGGTGAATCCGAGCACATAGGTAGATTGGACTGGTTGGATGGTGTTTGCAGAACGACTGATTACAGGCAAGTGAAACTTGCCAATTTGTTCTTTAGGCCATGTTTTAGGCCATTCCCCGTTTTTAGCGTAAAAGAGACTAGGCGACGAAATGATACTCGCCTAGACGCAACTTTAAGATAGCTTGACAACGAAGTTAGATCTGTCACCCTGCCATGTCATTCATGCATTATTGCCTGTCACGTTTAATTTCCATATCTGTATGCTCATTACTTTTGCTCTGTCATGCCTGTCACGTTTAATTTCCTTATCTGTACGCACATTAATTGTACCCATGCCATGCCATGCATCCTGATGTCAATCCATGCTTGAATGTTACACATGCTACTTGTACTTGCTTGTTGAGGCTAGGCACCTGCGTTGCAGGCATAACCCTATGCCAAATACACTTCCTGGCTCGTGATCCAGAAGCGGGCTACATGTGTTGGTCAAAAGCCAATGCCCGATTACACCTGGAGGGGTAGGATTAAGCGACCACTCAGCGTAGAAGTGTGCCCGTTCGGCCACTTCAGCTGTAAGGCGTAAACTCTAGGATTGGGGTAGGGTTAAGCGACCACTCAGCATAGAAGTGTGCCCGTTCAGCCACTTCAGCTGTAAGGCGTAATCTCTGGGATTGGGGTAGGGTTAAGCGACCACTCAACGTAGAAGTGTGCCCGTACATCCACTTCAGCTGTAAGGCATAAACTCTGTGCACGACGTGTTTACTTGACGTGTTTACGTGACTTGTAAATCCATGTGAATGTTAGTACCTCTGCTACCATTGCCATGTCATACTTGTTTCCATGTCATACTTGTTGCACTCTCTTACTTGTTGCTTTCATACCTTAAACTGTCATGTCATCGCATACTTTTAGAACTGCTAGGTTGTTTCACTTTCTTTTAGTTTCCTTGCACAAGTCTCTTGTAGACTTGCTGACATGCGCCCTCGTCTCTTTTGGGTGTCGCATGTTAGTTGTTGAGCCAGAGCCCGCCGTTGCTGAGGACAGGGTGTTTGTTGACGTTGAGCCTGGGTCCACTGTTGATGTGGAGTTTGAGGACACCGGTGATCAGTCGTAGAGACTTCTTTCTGTTGCTTTCAGCTTAGTTCTTGTTAGGTTGTCGGTGCGTAGCACCTTTTCTCTTTTCTGTATGTTCGTTTATTTCTGTTGGCCACGCTTGGGGCCTTTTAGACTTTTCTTTTTAGCCTGGTGACTTTTCTGTGATGGTGAGATTTTATTTGTGGACATTCTGAGATTGGAATAATATATCTGTCTCTTTTCTTTTATTATTATTTTTGTTCTGTATCGCATTTGCAAGGACCTATACTTGGTTATTCCAGACGCTTTACAGACTGGAGCCTCATAGCTCCAAGTCTGAGCGGACTTTTCACGCCTCGCCTCCATTTTAGGGAAGCGGGTCGTGACAGCATGTATCGCTATATGGATGTGTACGTATATGGAGTGTGACTATCTACTGAATGTGTACGAATGTTGAAAAACACTTATTTGTGTGTATACTAGTATGTTGGTAAGAGTGTGGACATATTGAATGTTAGATATATAGTGGTATGGGTAGCTACCGACTACTTGCTAGTGTAGTTGATTAGATGACTGTATAGGTGTGTACTAGCAGGATATGTTGGGCATGTGTGAATGGGTACGTGTGCCCATACATGGTAATGTATGTGCATGGTGCATGGGTCCTAGTACGTATATATAAACATGTTTGTGTGGATATCTACTACTAGTATAATAGTCTTGTGTGGATGTGTGTACATGTATTTGGCTATATGTAGATTCAGAAATCTATGTATGGTATTGATGCTTATACATCTATGAATGTATAATGAGTATGTGCTTATGGAGTATCTATGTGGAGTATTGCTTGTTGCAAACACGTTAATATGTATCATAATTGTATAAATTTCTATTATGCGTGTGATGTGTTCATGTATATGTGGTGTGCATGGGAGTATATGTAATGATGTATATCTTGGATGAAAGAATGTATATATATATACTTATACATATCTTTGTTTGTTTTCCTGCCGATCTATCTTATAGGGTTGTTTATCCAAGTGTATCTCGGTGTGCCTTGGATAAATGTATTCATGTTTGTATACATGTATATATATAGGTCTGCACCAAAGTATGTGTGTATGTATATACATATGCAATGTAGATGTAAATGTGATAGATATGGAATGTGTGTGTGTGTGTCTATATGATAAATGTAGGTGAATGATACTGTTTGATATGTGGGTACTGGAATGTGTGTAATTGTTTGTATATTTATGTGTATATGTGTGTATGGAGTGTAGATGGATGTTTATAATTATTTGACTATTATGGCAGTATATACGTAGGATGAGTAAGGGTAGTTATATATATAGCATATGGCGGGGAATGTATTATGTTTGTGCACTCTTGTGTGTATTGTGTGTGGTTTATGTGCCTATCTGTGTGAGGCAGTAGGTACATTGCTATGAATGTGAATTACGTGTATGTTTATCTATAATTATGATTGCAGACCTAAGTGACTTGATCATGCATGTGTTAGTGCGTGCACGTTGATGTATGTTGAATGTGACTAATCCTCATGTGTATGTAGATATTCATGTGACTATAAGTGTGAATGAACTCATATGACTAAGTATTGGTGTATAAGGATCTGGTGTACCTACAGTGTAACACCGTGATGGTGACCCTGATGTCAAGTTATGCATGTAAATTGATGTGTAGTGGTGTGTCTGTGCTTAGATATAGACGTATATGTACATATATATATAAGCAGGTAGAATATAAGTCGTTATACTTGAAGGTATCATGATGTGGATACGATGTGATGTCGTATGCACATGGATGTGAACAGTGATCTAAATACGTGTAATAATACATATAGAGACTTAATTGTGGCTGTGATGTATATATTAACGTGTGAATATATGTGCCAAGATGTTTATGTGAAGAACATATACGTGTGTGTATGTAATGATGCATATAGTGATATGGATGTGCTACTAGATGAGTAATAGGATGTATCTGTGACATGTGTACAATACGGATGTGTATGGATGATAGTGAAGCATATAGAGTATATAAGTGTGGTGTGGATACATATTCTTGTTTGTACTTCATGGGTAGTAAGACCATCATACCTGGCTGACCTCGACAAGGTTCACACCCTAGGAAGTCCGAGGATGGACTTTATTTTAAAGTGGGTAGGATGGCATACCCTATTTTGAACTATACGTGTATTCTACCGAACACGCGTGTATTTCTACTTACGATACGTGGGTAGGCATGAACTAAGCGTAGATATCGATGTACGTGACGTAGTGCAATGGGGATTAGGCCGTAATACGTGGCTAAGAGAAGAGAATGCGAAGTGTGAATGCGAGAGAAGTGCAAATGACGTCGAGCGTGTAAAACAACAGGAATGTGTTAGATGCGTGTGTGTGATGCCTGTATGCATGCATGGATGTGCGTGGATGTGTCTGGGAAGAGCCATGCTAGTGTGAAAGGGGTTAGGGGTCAATGGAAACCTCTGTAAATTTTTAGAAAGGTCGGGGGAAAAACGGTTATTTGGACTAAAGCTACTGTGCGTACATCCTAAAGTGGTCGGTACCTAAAGTAATGGCAAACTTGTAAATACTTGGAAGGTGCAGGGGTATTTTAGTCATTGCCTCATGGAATATTCCCTTGGAATATTCCATTCTTGTATGAGAAGGAACTACACTAATAATTGATCTTCTTTTCCACACTCTTCTTTCTACTTCTAATTCTTTCTTCTCTTTTCTCCTTTCTCTCCTCCACCCCTAGCCATGGCCGGCCACCATGCCTCCCTTTTCCCCTCATTCCTCAATTCAAAAAATCTAATTTCTAATCTCAATTAGAAGGGTTTCAAGTTTTCTTGAAGAGTGAAGAAGATGGAGAAGAAAGAAGAGAAGGAGAAGAGGAAAATGAAGCTTTTGATGTAGGAATTTACTTGGATTTGGAATTCCATCAATTTGTTCTTGCTCTCATGTTTTTATAGGATGATTCCCTTAATATGTAATAGGGATAATCAAAAAAATCTATGTATCATGTTCCATTTCACAATTTTCCCCTTGAAATTCTTAGCAAACCTATCTCCTTTAAAATTCAGAAACTTTGATGTCTGATTTTGCCTTGATTGTGGTTACTGTAGCTCGAATTAGGGTTCAAAAAAACTATGAGCATGTAGATCTTGAAGTTCTACCCCAAAATCATATAAATTTTGACATTGTTTCAATTCAGAAATTAGGAGCAATAAATCCATCTTTACAACATGTCTGTTTGATTTTCAGTGTTAACACAGTTTAGTAAAATTGGCCTAGACACCTGCACACATCATGAAATTTTATGATCTTGGTCTTGTTGGAAAGTTAACAAGTTTTTCTAAAAATTCATCAGCAAACTTATATGTCGAATTTCTGACTCCAACATGTCCAAAATTGGCTTCAAATACAAACCCTAAAATCTGTCTGAAAAACAGATTTGACACACTTCACCAATTAATTTACCATAAATCATATACTTAATATGTTTGCATGAAAATTTATATGTGAATCCATAACTATCATATCTACATGTTTCATTCAGAAAGTGTTTCTAAATTCTGTATATAAATGGATGATATCAGCCACTCTTTATGAAAGCATGTGCGTTTCCTGCAAGCTGAAGCTTTTGAATGGTGATATGAATTGTGTAATATTGCCATTTATACTCTTATTGTCCATGATTATTGGTATTACCTAAAATAAAGTTGATTGGTGTGATACACTATTAAATTGCTAATGTGATTGATATATAGAACATGATGAATACCATGTGTTTGTAAAAATGCCTAAGTGAAGGCAAATGCCAGAAATGTGTGAAATACTCAATTCTATGGTTAAGATATAAGATTTGATATAAATATGTGATGTTGGGAGCATGTCATGCATGGTACACTATGAGATGTGATGATGGGTTGATATGGCTATGATGGAGGGCATGACACATCGGTGCATGACCCACGTTGGTATGATTCTGATACGTGACGCCATGCAACATGACTCCTTCATTACTAAACTGATAAAATGAAATTCTTGAATGTCTCGGTCCTTTCTAATGAGGGTGAGTTAGCAAAGCCCGGGTTTTAGGTGGGGTTTGAGTAAATTGTGGATATGAGGCCTGGACTGTGAAGTTGGGAGATGATTATGTGATGTGTGGAGTTTATACCCACTCGCCTTTACCAGGAGTGGAGGGGATTTTTATACCCACTCGCCTTTACCGAGAGTGGAGGGGTAAGGAGGTTGTAGAGCCTCACTCCTGCCAGGGAAGGGGTAGCTAAGAGGCCCGGCGTACAGTGCCAGAGTCCACTGCGTCGTGTGCTAGTTCACCCCAAATTTAGGGTGAAGTCCAGGACCTGGTATCACACAGTTTACCCGAATTCCAATTAACTCAATTATGAAATAATAAAATAAGATTTGCGTGTTACTTCTACTGGTGGCAGCACTTCCCCTTCCCCTTTGCCCGTACTTTGTGGCTCTGTGTCATGCCTCAGGCACTTGCACTTATCTTATTTGATATTGGTTGCTTGAACACTCGTGTTATTATTATTGTTATTATTATTATTATTCGTGCTAACCCTTTTCTTGCAGCAGCTCTACATTGGATCGCAGGTATGATCCCCTTATCTAGCTATTTACTTTTCGTTACGTTATTTTGTTTGCATGCATTAGTTTCCTTACCTTGTTTGGTGAATTAATAACTTTAGAATGGTGTTCCAAATCCAAGTTGGTTCCTACTGGGGCACACATTGATGTGCTCCTCCTTATTTTTCAGGTAGCAGGGGAATCATTGTTGGAGGTGTCTCGGAGTTGGGTTCAGGGGTAACACTTGGTGTGAGATGTAGTTGTGGGTTGGTACTGTTGTCTTGGGAGGTGGAGAATGACAATGTATATGTAGTGGTGTACCTGGATGATATATATATAAATGGAAGTTGTTATATATATATGTGATTGTTGCTGTTCTTTGTTATTTATGAGTTGTTTGATATTATAGTGGAGCTTCACTTGTACTATCCCAGCACGTGCGCAGTGGCCTGCTTATTCAGTTTCTCCTTTCTCTCCCTTTTCCTCTCGCATTACCCTCACTCTTCAGAATACTTGGAAAAAAATCTTAATGCCAGTTATTCTGGGGAACGGGGCGTGACAGACATCAATACATAATAAACTAATGCAGCTATACTTTGGAATTATCCCTTTATTTCTGGTTTTTTATTTTTTATCTTTCTTTTTTAAAATACATGTTGATGTGGCTCAAGTTATACATTCTTTTTTGTAGGAGAAGATAGAATCTGCAGCAGATAAGGAAATCCTTAATCCAGTAGTCGATGAAACTGAAGAAGTGTCATGGCCTCCTAGAGATCCTGAGGCTCTCATAGCGATGCAAAATGTAAGTCATAAGTTGGATATTATCACATAGAAAGGTAGCCTCTCTCCCAGCAATAATATTTTTAACTGATTGTTCCAAATGTCTTTAGTATGCTCACCTTGCCACAAGCATGTGGTTCAATAGTTTTCAAGTAAACTGTGGATGATGTCAATGAGTTCACAGATACCTTTAAAAAGGAAAAATCCCAAATGGAACATACTGTTGGATACAACGAGTGTTGGATACAATGATCGATGACTTCGTGTTTGATGATAACAAATGTGTGTGAACGTTATAATGTGTGTGTTATGTGTTTTCAGGAGCGGCACGCTCGTAAATCTTTAAAGTGCAGACTCGATCAATTTGATGGAGAAATTTCTATACACATTCCAAGGTGACTTAGTCAAATTCCAAAGAGATGATGGGAGAATCTAATGAAGCTCTTTTTTGGATTGATTCATATCAATTTGTGATGAAATCAAATCCCTTACCAAATCATATTCAAATTACAAATTCATCTCATATCCCATTCAAATATCAAATCCTATTCAAATACAAACTCTCTAAACAATCCCATTTAAATCACAAATCCCTACATCTATGGGATCCTATCCTAGCCGACCTCATCTCTAACCAAATCTCATATTGCCGCACCATGCTCTAGCTTAGGGATTGCCTCTTGTCGAAATCCAAACCCTAGCCTACATAAGCCACGCATCCAAGAGGAGGAAAAGTGTCGGCCATATATTTTTTTCTCCAAGGCAAAAAATAACTCACGCAACATCCCTCCTTCAACATCAAGCCGCAAGTAAGACAAGCATATTTCCCATCATCTCCTTGCCGCAACAATCAAAGCCCAAACTCCTCCATCAGATCCATTGTTGCAAGCATCAAGAAGGAGTTCTCCATTGCCACAAAGAAGTAGGAGGATCAAGTTGAAGAGGAAGAGACTCATGCACCAAAGGAGGGCTTGCCGACCCATCTCCAAGCAAGCCGCACAAAGCTGCCGATCAGGTCATTGTTGCTGCTACCGACCGCTGCCTTCTTGTGCCGTCAACCCCTCTGATCGAGAAGTAGCCGCATCAAACCTTGCTTGATGACCTGTGCCAGCAGATCTCCTTGCAGCTTGATGACCCACTCCAAGCATCAGCAAATCCTACTTGTCGACCGACTCTAAGCTGCATTGCTCCTCTGCCGACCCGTGCACTGCCTACTCGCCGACCGACTGAACCCAGCACCAAAGAGCAGTGCCGACTGAATCTTTGCCTTGTCATCTTCATTACAGCCACAAGCCACTACTTCATTGCCGACCTGAGGAGAGACTAAGCCACTTGCCTTGCTGACCCTCGCTTCCAAGTGCCGCAACATAGTATCATCAAACAAGTGTCAAACCGCAAGTGCCATCAAGGGAATTTTCCAAAGATGCAAGAGTGTACGAGCCCAACTTGAGTTACGAAGTGAGAGAGAACGTGACGACGACTACTTGTCAGACTCAGATCTGACACGTGCTGATTGACAGAGACTACACCATCATTGAGCTATTCTAAACTCATATTTATTATCTTTATGATTGTAGTGTATTGATCTCTGTAGGGAAAACTTTAACGTATTTATGACTTTTGGGGTCGTGTCTAGTGTGGTACTAGACAAGAGGGACTTGGCTAGTTGGGACTAGCCAATAGAAAGCTTATATTAGGATTAATTTTGTTGAACACCTGTGGAGTGGGGTACTGAGAGCCTGGTGAGTGTAGAGATGTTGGTTCTCTAGCTATTACGGTTGTACCTGTTACATTATTAATCTAGTATCTGCTTTGGGGGCTAGACGTAGGTCGTGGCACGACCGAACCAGGGTAAATATGCGCGTACTATGTGATTTCATACTATTTACTCTGCCAGTGCTTATAACTGCATGTAATTGTTCGTGGGTTGCACGAATATTCTTTATAGCCTATTCACCCCCCTCTAGGCTTAGATCCAGATCCAACACATACAACCTAAAATAAATATGTTTCGGGGTGTTTTCTCCCCACAGTTTGGTAGTCTCGATGGTCGGGGTCGACGTGGTCGCATGAGACACGTGCGTTCTCCGAGATCGGGTAGCAGCGCGCTCGGTCGGTCGGAAATGCGCGAATCCATGCGTCAGTATCCCAAAGGGTAGCTTCGGGGAAATGACGGCCTCCTCGAGTGGAAAGATGAACGCGCTCGGGATTGAGATCGCTCGGCTCTGGTGGATGAAGTGCCGAAAGGTAGCTCCGGCTGGATGAAGTCTGCCTGACCTACACAGATGAGAAAGCTCGTCAGGGGGTCGAACCTTGGTTCCGACCAAGTCCCCTCCGATGCCTAAGTCAGATCTGATCTAAAGAATGCTTGGTGGGATTGAGTATGGTTCACAGAGAGACCGGTACACCGATCCTCAGGCCAAGATGTGGAGGAGAAATCTACTGTGGAAGACAAGGTCGTAAGAGGAAAAAAAATACCAGAGTGTAGGGTATCCATAATTCGGTCCCTTCGTCTTTCGATCTTCGGGTCTTTTGTAGGGGCTGAACCACCCATGTCCCCCTCATCCTCCCCTCTTTGTGCCACTCATGCGCACTGCCTTGATGGTCCCTTGATGGGCCATGAAGGCAAACGTAATGGCAATTAAGGCGAGCAGAATCCAGGGAGTGGTTTCCCTAACTGCCAAGCGTTTTGGCCTGGCATCATCAGATGCGCTTGCGGGGTCTCTAGGCTAGGGCCTAATCTTTCCCAGGCCCACAGGCTTAGCCTGCACCGCCTTGGCCCGTTCAGGAGGGTTGTATCAATTGCCCCCATCGCTCGGGCCATTCGGATTCTGAAGGTTCGGCCCGAGGGATGTGATTTGTGTCGATTGGATGGGCGCATCATTCGAGGCGACACATTAAATGAAGGTCATCATGGCACTAGATGCCGAGAATCCATTCACCTACTGTGTGTGGGATTCGGAGAGCCGCCCCTCGCAAGATTCTGACACATGTGTGCAAGCGAACGGCTGGCAATAGAGCCGGGGGATTCGGGGGAATCGCTATAAACAGGGCAGTTACTTCTCAGGTGAAAGCTCTGCCATGTTAGCGCTATCTCTTCTTCCCTTGTTTTCTCATCTGCCCTTTACTCTCACCGTGCTCCGGTATGTGTCCCTCGTCGTCTTCCTCTGCTGCCCCGGGGCAGGGCGACCGGCACCCCATGTCGCGCCCATCCTGCCTCCTGGGCTGGGGGCCGAGATTCAGCTAGATGGGGGGTGATTCTTCTGGCGTGCCTCTGGATGTGATGGGGAGGTTGTCAAAGACCTGTGCCACCTCCGTAGGGCCGCTCTGCTCCAAGTACCTCCTCCCCCTTATCGTGCCAGGCCCCAAAGGGAATGTGAGGGTCTGTTTTCCTGGCAGTCGTGAGGTCGGGGTATACATGCAAAGTTTCAAGTTCGGGATGCGGTTCCCGCTCCACCCCTTCGTGGAGGTATTCTTGAGGGCCCATAGGCTTGCCATGTACCAGTTTTGCCCGAACTCCATGGGGTGCTTAGTGGGGTACATCATGTTATGCTTGCTCAAGGGAGTCGAGCCAACCCTTGGGCTTTTTGCCCATTTCTACCGTCTGAGCCACCATAAGTCGAGTGCCTGGCTGTACATCACCTCTCGAAAGGGAAAGGGTCTGGTGTTGGGACTACCGACCTCTTTGAAGCACTGGAAGGAGGATTACGTATTCGTGTCTCTTCCCAAGGTGGCGGACTTTCCAGTTCATTGGGGTAATCCGCCCTCGTTAACCCTTACGTTGGGCAGCCTCACATTCGTGGAGCTTGTAGCGATGGACAAGTTGACGGCCATCCCTGTTGACGAACGGGACATCAGTGTCCTCTTCAAGGATTACACCCTAAGGAAGACCGTGTGGCCTGCTGGTAAGTCTCCTTTCTGGCTCAGTTCTCTTTGCAGTTTTCGATTTTGACTATCATCTCATTTCTTTTCTGTCAGGCGGGCTCGTTCAAAGTTCTCCTCCACACCCCCTGCCGACTCCCATCCCAGACCCCACTCTGAGGAGGGGGACCACGTTTTGGAAGTTCGACAGAAGCAGTGCAGCGGGTCCTCTGGGGACGGGGTGAAGAGGGCAAGAGAGAGCGCATCGCCAGATTAAGGAGAGGTTGAAAGGAAGAAAGCTCGGGGCCTCGTTACTGGCTCCTCTCCTCAAGGCCCCGGTGCTCCCCGCCCATTCTTACCAAGGCATGGACAAGTGGCCTTGGGGCAGTTTCTTGCCTTCCTGCTCTGGCCCGCTCCCGGCAGATTACAAGAGGTCCCTGGGCACTTTAGGTCGGCTGAGGCCGACCTACCGCAGTCAGGGGATGGATTGCTCAGTACTTGCTTTCCTGTGGGGCTAAAGGAGTCCACCTTTTTGGATTGCGGGGTCGCGGCTCGGCTGGCTGAAAACTCCTACTTTCCCCAAGACCAATCAGTGCTGGATGGGGTGAAGGGAGACAGGCTCGTCGCCTTTGTGGTGCAGGTTGGCCAGCAGGTAAGGCCGTTTGTAACATTTGTGCACCGTCATTTGTGTTTGTCTCTAACTCGTCTTTCCTTTGACGCAGTTGTCCTCGATCGGCCTTTTAATGAGGCGACAGTTCATCACGCTCTCAAATGCGAAGGCGGTTCCCACCAAGAAATCAATAACGATGGAAGGCACTGATGAGGCGGCTCAGGAGGCCGAGGCGCATGTGAAGTCGATGGAGATTCGGATCACCGAGCTCTCAGCCGAACTGGAGAAGTCTGATATTGAGAGGGTGGTGGCACTGGCTGCAAGGGCCAAGGCCGAGGAGAGGGTCGCCGAGCAGGAGAAGGCTGCCGAAATAAGGGAGTTTGGGGGCACCGCGGAGTGGACCAAGGTTAAGGAGCTCGAAGAGTTGGTGGAGGCAGTGGAGTAAAGGGAGCACGCCCTCACGGTTGAGCTCGACAGAGTCTCTCGTGAGAACGAGATGGAGAGATCGAGGCTCCAACTCCAAGTCGCCACCTACGAGGCCCGGATTAAGGAACTGGAAGAGGTGGAGCCCGCTCGGATTGCCCGGGCGGCGGTAGAGGAGTACGTGGAGACCTTCGTCGCCACAGGGATGTTTAAGGTGTTTGATGAATGGTTCCTCCGTTGCCAGCACAAGATCAAGCGTAAATTCCCATGCTCGGAAATTTCGTTCGAGGAGCTTGAGATGATCTCCGAGGAAGATGGGGAGGTCGACATTGACCGGCCAGAAGACGTTCCTGTAGCCACCTCGGTCGCCTAGCTTGACCGGCCTGAGGATGTCGTCCAGTCGGAGGATGCTCCTACCACCGCCTCGGTCGCCCAGCCTGAAGCAGCGGCTTAGCCCCTTCTGTGTATTCTTCCCCCCCCCCCCCCTTTGTTGCCGTGTAAACGGTCTTTGGCCTACGCCAAGTTTTTGTAATGTAAAGGTTCACTAATGCTCGTCTGCTGATAACACCTTTGATGTTTGTGATGTTGTGCCCCCTCCCTCAACCCTTGGGTTTTAGTCACCAAGCAGCCAAGTTTGGGGGAGCTTTACTAGTTGCAGCTCGATGGGCTTTCTTGTAGTAGGTCGGATGAACGGTTTTCTGGGAGCGGCCCCTGGCCTTCTGGTCAATCTGATGATCGACCCGCTGGGGGAGTTGTCCCCAGCCTTACGGTCGATCTGACGATCGGCCTGCTTGGGGAGTTGCCCCAGCCTTATGATCGTCGTGTCGGTCGGCTAGCTTGGGAAGCTACCCCAAGTCTTACAGTCGACCGAGTGATCGGTCTGATGGGGGAGTTGCCCCCAGCCTTACAGTCGATCGAATTATCGGCCTACTGGAGGAGTTTCCCCCAGCCTTACGATCGACGGATCGGTCAGCCAGCTGGGTAAGTTACCTCCAGTCTTACAGTCGATCGAGTGATCAGTCTGCTGGGGGAGTTGCCCCCAGCCTTACAGTCGATCGAATTATCGGCCCGCTGGGAGAGTTGCCTCAGCCTTACGGTCGACGGGTCGATCGGCCAGCTGGAGGAGCTACCCTAGGCTTATGGTCGATTGACGGATCGGTCTGCTGGGGGAGCTGCCCCAACCTTACGGTCGGTTGAATGATCGGCCTGCTGGGGGAGTTGCCCACAGCTTTACGGTCGGTCGAATGATTGGCCTGCTGGGAGAGTTGTCCCTAGGCTTACAGTCGGTCGAATGATCAGCCTACTGTGGGAGTTTCCCCCAGCTTTATGTTCGGTCGAATGATCGGCCTGCTGGGGGAGTTGCCCCAGCCTTACGGTCGAGCTTAACCTATGGTGTGAGAGATGACTAGATGCAGAAAGAGAGATTTTCTTTATTTGAGATATTTTCCCTTCTTTCAGTACAATCATCTAGGCGGGGTCATACATTTACTGTTAGTATTTACGCAGGTGCTCTGTGTTTCAGGTGTGAGTGAGTGCTTTCCCCTAGAGTTGAGAGTCTGCACTTGGCTGGGCTGAGGACCTCAGAAATCACGTAGGGCCCCTCCCATTTGGCAGTAAGCTTCCCTTTGCATGCAACCTCTGGGTTGAAGATTGCTTTCCTCAAGACCAGATCTCCTTGGTGGAAGCCCCTCCCTTTGACCCGGGAGTTGTAATAGCAAGCCACTCGTTGTTTTGTCTGATGATCGAGGCTAGAGTTTGGTCACACTGCTCGTCCATGAGCTCCAGGTTGATCTCTAGGCCATCCACGTTCCTTTCTTTGTCAAAGTACTGGAGGCGAAGTGATTCCTTGCCCACCTCGACGGGCACGACCGCTTCGGCCCCATATGCGAGCATCAAAGGTGTCTCTCCCGTGGCCTCCTTGTGTGTTGTTTGGTATGACCAGAGTATCCCAGGAAGCTCTTTCGGCCAGTCTCCCTGTGCTTCCCCTACCTTCTTGCGAAGCGGTTTGAGGATGCACGGCCATCCCATTGGTCTAGGGGTGGGCTACGGAGGCGAACAGGAGCTTGATCTTCCATTCCATGCAGAATTCTCTGAACCCCGTGCAATCAAATTGTTTCCCATTGTCTGTGAGGATGGACCAAGGGATTTCGGACCAGGAAATGATGGATTTCCATGCGAAGCTTTTCGCCTTTTTCCAGGTGATGGTGGCCAAGGGTTCCGCCTTGATCCACTTGGTGAAGTAGTCCACCACCACAATCAGATGCATCCTCTGCCCCTTCGCGAAAGCAAAGGGGCCGAGGATATCCAGCCCCCACTTGGTGAAGGGGACGGGGCTAATTATCGACACAAGTTCGGCAGGGGGGTGTAACGACCCGCTCTCGGGGCCCGTTACTTATTTAATTTATTTGCAGGTCTACAGATTACCAGTGAAACCAATATAGCCACGATGCAGAGATGTACAATAATACTCAAACCAGCGTACATTATTACAGTCCAAATTAAGATACAACACAAAGTAGCACTCTCTCCCAAATACATAAAGGAAGTACAGAGGGAAATGCGAAAAGGAAATACATAATATAACACGCACACCAACTCAAACAACTAGAAGTCTGCAGTCTCCGAGTCAAACTCTAGCTCCTCAAAACTCAGGGGCCGCTTCTATGATCTGTCCGTCGACTGCCAGTACCATAAATGGAACCGTAGGTAAGTCACAATAATTCTAAACATAGAAAAGAAGCAGTGCACAAGTATGACAAAAAGTAACTATGTACGAGCAAACCAGAGTGAAAGGTAAAGTACCGAGCAACAACTGTGCATAACTGAGTAGCACAGGTAAACAGAACTGAAAGGAGTGAACAAACTGTACTGTGGTAATGCAAGTGTAAAGCAGACTAAGCAAGTGAAGTATGCTACCACTGTAGCAATAAGTGCGACAAGTAAAGTATTGGTGACTGCACAAGTGTGGTAAGTAAAGTGCATGTAATGCATAAAGTAAAAGGTGGTCGTGTAAGTACAACAAGTAACGTGTAAGAGCAACATGGTAATAGCGATGGTGAGACTAGCAGACATGAACTGTAAGCAATTTAAACATGCAAAGTATTGAATAAGACTTCAAGCCATGGTTATTTTGGTGTTGGCAGTAATTAACTAGAATATGTGATGTGACTCACGTAGGAAAGTATGATATGCAACCATTGGTCACCTCCATGCCATGGGGAGCAAATCCTGGACGTCAACCACAACATACTTTAAAAAAATGAGACGAGATGAAACGAGAGAGGTGACTCCGGTCATAGCTCCCACACTTTCTCTACAATGAGTTATCCCAAACCCCAGTGTCGTGTGTATCGATTACATGTTGTTTACAGGATGTTCCATAAGATATTCTACGAGATAATCCATTAGTTATTCCACCAGATGTATCACATGATGTTATCAGTTCCTTGTTTACAATGATAGTTAAACTAGGACCACTGGTTGACTTTCTTATTGAAAACCAGAAAGTAAAGCAAAGTGGATGCTAAGAAATTTGAGAATAAAGACAAGTCCAACAGACACGGAGTACAAAAATTGTTGGTTTAAGGGTGGTAGTTTTGTTAGCACACAATTTACCCAAGTTGATGGTTGTGTGTTACAACCACCAAAGTTGAAAGTTGGCGAAGTAATCTGTAGTTGATTACTTTCCTATTAGATTAGGTCTCTAGTTTTGGTTCAAGTCAAATAGCCGTTCTGAGGCTATAAGTGGTGTTCTAAGTTCGTACGACTACACTATCTAATTTTCTAAATCTAGAATTCATCGTGACTTACTGATTTCGAGGTGGTGGTAATGAGCCGAGACTAGATCTAGATCTTCCAATGTTGCTGCTGCTTGAGAAACGATACCTGTAAACACAAGAAACAATCAGTTAAAGAACACACTATTATCAATTTATTTAACTTGATCATTTTGATTTTATAAATGATTGAAATGGTGTCGAAAATTGTTCTAAATTTTTATATATGCTAAATATGATGAAAATAATTTTACTGAAGAAGGAAATATTTTTCTGAAGGCACTGGTAATTTTTATAATTTTTAAAGGCTCAAAATCAATTTAAAAACAATTTTAATTAGTTATCGTATTTATTCAACAATTTATTCTGGATGAAATAATTTATCAGAAAGTTTCAAGTGAGCTGTCAAAATGACCGTCTCGAAGTGTATTACAACATATAATTTTTCCACGTATCAGTTTACGTGGAAATAACAATTTATGGATTTTAAGTGAAAACGATGTATTTAAGTTTAGGCTTAAAAATTTATTTTGGAAAAACTACGCATCTGATTGAGATGAAACTAGTGCCATTGGATCCAGAACGTCATTTCTGATTTTCTGGATTGGCCTTGTATTTTTCTGACATGTATACTATCAATTTAAAACCAATCAAACCATTTAATAATTATTTACGCATATTTATACGAGTTTTATACGTATACATATATAAAAAAATATGTTTTAAAACCAACTCACATTCGTTCTTCATTCCTACGTGAAACATGGCAGCGGGGGGCGTTGCGTCGAACGGTGGCGGCGGCAAGGCAGACGGCGGCAGCGGTTGGCGGCGACGTCGGCGGGGAAGGGCGGAGCAATCGGAGGGGTCCTTGCGGCGGTGACGTCCACGGAGGGGAGAGGTGGGGCGATGTCGGCGGGGAAGGGCGCAGTGGGCTGTCGGACATCGAGAGGGGCGGCATTGTTAGTGAGCGGGGTTCGGCGGTGCTGAGGCAGCGGACCCGTCGAAGGTCGTCGAAGGTCGACGGCGACACCAGGGGGCGACACGACGGTGAGCGAGTGAGAGGGCAGTGTGAGGTTCGGGGGGCTGTGCCTTCGCTGCGGGTTGTCGGCGGCGATGGTGACGCTTGTAGAGGGGCGACGAGAGCGACGGGGCGGTCGTCGGTGAGCGAGGTGGCGGAGAACAGGGTCGGAGCGGGGAGAGCGGCATTCAGAGGGGTCGGAGATAGGGGATGAGTTCGCAAGGTGGGGCTCGTGTGTGCGGTGGTGGCGGGGCGGTCTGTGGGCGGAGATGAGGGCAGCGGATGCCTTACCGGCGGTGGGAGGAGAGCGAGAGTGGGGGAGGGGCTGAGGGGTTCGGGGTCGGCGAGAACGAGAGGGAGTGAGGGTTGAGAGAGGGAGAGAGTGGGTTGTGAGAGAGTGAGAGAGAGAGAGAGAGAGAGAGAGAGAGAGAGAGAGAGAGAGAGAACACGGGGTGGGGAGAGAACGAAAGAGAGGGGGTTTAGTTATATAATAAGATAATAATAGTATGATATTAAGGGAGTTAATATTTAGTCAATATGTTTAGGTGAAATTAATTGGGTTGGTGAAAGGGGGAAGAACCTGGTTAGGGGAAAAATTAAAATGTGTATACACGTTTTAAGCGGGATGAGCTTAGGGTAGATTAAAGGTAATTAGTGATAAGTAAGAAGTGTAAGTAAACTAACTAAATATTGAAATTTATCATTTTGCCCCTGAGATTAAACGTGTCCAAAAAATTACAAAAACATAACCACGGGTTCGTATAGTCACGAGGATCGCGAATATGAGATCTATTTTGGGGTTTGAGCTACGGAGATACTAGTTTTAGGCCAAAACGTTTGGGATGCGGGTTAGCGGGTTCTCTATTGATTTGTCTTCAGAAAATTATGAAATTAATGTGGGGAGTCCTAAATGATCATAGAATGATACTGTAGAAGTTTGAAAGCGTTTTGATGATGTTGTATAGAAAATTAATTCATTCAGCTAAAACAGTAAAAATTGAAAATAAATTTTTATCAAAATTGTTTAGAGGTATTTGATGAAACCCGAACTTACTAAAATACACCATAACTAGTTTGATACTTCAAAATATTTTTATAAGAAATTTTGAAATCATTTTGATATAAAACTCCTGACTAACCATTATAAAGTAATTTTAAAATGAAAAATATGTGAATACGTAAATAGATGTGTGGATGAAAACGGTTTGTTACAGGGGGGTCGAGTTGAGCTTCATGAACCTTTGGCACACCGGGCATTTCCGAGCGTACTCGATCGAGTCGTTGACCAAGGTGGACCAATAGTACCATTGCCTTAAGATTTTCATCGCGATTGTCTTGCCCTCATGGTGGTTCCCGCAAAGCCCTTCGTGGACCTCCCGGATGACGTAGTCGGCCTCCTGTGGTCCAAGGCATTTGAGGTAGGGGAGGACGTCGGTTTTTGTCCAACGCCTTCTGTACAGCGCACCTTCGTGAAGCACGTATCGGAGTGCCTTCCGCTCCGGCATTCAGCGCTCCTCTTGGTCTATCGGGACCTCCCCGACAGTAAGGTACCGAACGACTCGGTCCATCCAGGAAGGTTCTGCGTCGGTGGTCATTAGCTCCTCTTCTTCTGTACTGGGGTTCTGGAGGCTCTCGACATAGATGGCGCGACCCAACTCCTTAAGGGAGGAAGATGTCAGCTTTGATAAGGCAGCTATGCGAGCGTTTTCCGACCTTGGCAGATGGAGTGTCTCGACGCGCTTAAACTTTGACAGCTCAGATTTGGCCGAGGCTAGGTAGCATTGCATTGCCTCTTCTCGAGCGATGTAATCCCCTTGTAGTTGGCTGATGATGAGTCTGGAGTCGCTGAGGAGGCATATGGCTCCGCCCCCAGTGCTCTGGCCACCTTCAGGCCATTAATGGCGGCTTCGTATCCGGCCACGTTGTTGGTGGCTGGGAACTCGAACCGAAGGGTGTACTCGATCGTGTTCCCGTCGGGGGACCGGATGACGATGCCGGCCCCGCTTCCGGCCTTTGTCGCTGACCCGTCCACATGGATTACCCATCTATTCTGGTCCTCTGCTTGATCACTGGGAGTGGTATCAGCCAGAAGGAGGGATAGGGGTTGAGGCATTACCGTGTTTGGGCTCGCCACACCGGGACGCGCTCCGTCGTCAATGGTACATTCGGCGATGAAGTCCGCTAGTGCTTGCCCGTTGATGGCCGTCCTTAGCTTGTACCTGAGGTCGAACTCACTCAGCTCTACTCCCCAGTTCAGCATCCTTCCCATCCGATCGAACCTCTTAAGGTTCTGTTCGATCTGGGAGTCGGTCAGGACCAGGATGGAGTTCGCTTGGAAGTAAGGATGGAGTCGCCGCACCGAAAGGACGAGGGCATAAGCCACCTTCTCTACCGGGCTATACCGCTCCTCTGTATCTCTCAGGATCTGTCTGGTGTAGTACACCAGCCTTTGCACCTCGACGTCCTCTCTGATCAGTACCGAGCTCACTGCCTCTCCGGTGCTAGCCAAGTACAGGCTCAGGGGTTCTCCCTCCTTGGATTTGGAGAGGAGCGGGGGGCTGCAGAGGTACTCCTTCAATTCGGCGAATGCCCGAGCATAGCTTTCGTCCCATTCCACAGCTTTCCTCTTCCTGACCGGCTCGACAAGGACTTTCCTTAGGATCCTGAAGAATGTGAGAGATCTCTCCGTCGATTTGGATAGGAAGCGTCCTAAAGCAGGGATCCGTCCGTTCAGCCGTTGTAGATCTCGGATCGTCGTTGGATCTTTCATATTAATCAGAGCCTCAATCTTGTCTGGGTTGGCTTCAATGCCGCGGTTGGTGATCATAAAGCCCAGGAATTTTCCAGACCTCACCCCGAACGTACACTTTGTGGGGTTGAGTCTGATGTGGTGCATTTGTAACTGTTCGAAGGTCTCCCAGAGGTCGGCAATATGGTCGGTGTGGTCCTTGGATTTAACCAGCATATCGTCCACATAGACTTCCAGATTCCTTCCAATCTGAGAGCCGAAGACTCCGTTGACCGTCCTTTGGTAGGTTGCCCCTGTGTTCTTCAGACCGAAGTGCATCTTTTTGTAGCAAAATGTCCCACGGTCAGTGATGAATGACGTTATCTCCTCATCCTCCGGATCCATTTGAACTTGGTAGTACCCAGAGTAGGCGTCCATGAAGCTGAGCACCTCATAACCCGAAGCGTTATCTGCGAGATGATCGATGTGGGGCAGCGGGTAGCTGTCCTTAGGGCATGCCTTGTTGAGATCAGTGAAGTCTATGCACATTCGCTACTTGCCGCTAGACTTCTTCACCATTACAACATTGGCCAGCCAGTCGAGGTACCAGACTTCTCTGATGAAGCCTGCTTCGAGGAGACGTTCCACCTCCTCAGCTGCAGCCCTCATCTTTTCGCCGCCCAAGTTCCTCTTTTTCTGCCTGATTAGCTTGAAGTTGGGGTCGACGTGCAACCGGTGGATGATCACCTTGGGGTCCACGCTTGGCATGTCATCAGGTGACCAGGTGAAGATGTCCAGTTGGCTTTCAGGCATCCAATCAACTTGTCCCTCAGGGCCGGATCAAGTTCTAATCCGATTGACACGAGCCTGCCGTCTATGCTCGTGACGGGAATGAGCTCTGGCTCCTCAACAGGGACGGGCCTCGAATTGCCCGAGCCGCCCCTTCAATCGAGGAGGTCCATCAGGTTGTACCGCTGCATGTTGTGCCCCTCACCGAACAATTCGTAATAGGTCTTGGGTCTCGCTTGGTCGCCTTTAACCTTCCTAACCCCCATCGGGGTCTGGAATTTGACCATTTGATGGAGGGTCGAGACTACGGCTCCAGCCGCGTTGAGGAGTGGCCAGCCGATTATCTCATTATATGTCGATCCGATCCTCAAGGCCATAAACTCAATGGTTAGAGTGGTTGAGTGGGGTGGCTCTCCAAGCGTAACAGGGAGGCGGATCATTCCCACGATAGGTGCAGAATGTCCTGTGAAGCCCACTATGGGGCCCGAATAGGGTTCCAGGTTTTTAACCACAGCCCCATTTTCTCCAAGGTCGACATGAACAGGATGTCGCATGAGCTTTCCGTGTCAACGAGCAGCCACCAGACCAAGGCAGTGTTAATGACGGGTGAGACGACCAGTGCGTCATCTTGCGACAGCTCTACCCCCTTCAGATCCTCCTCAGAGAAGGAGATGGGCTGAGGGTTGTCCGCTGCATCCTCGCAGTCTATGTCCTTTGCCGTGGCCCGTGGTACGCTCAGCTCCTCGATTCGGGGCAGGCGTCAGGCGGTTGCGGGCTTACTAAGGCGGTCACTGGCAGGCCCGGTGTTGGCGTAGCTGCCGTCGTGTTCCTGCGCCCCTTGTGCGTGACCGCGTCATCTCCGATGTGGTTGTTTGACGTGGGTGTAAACGATTTCTCTTGTTCCCACAGACGGCGCCAGATATTTCGGGCTGTTTTCTCACCACAGTTTGGTAGTCTCGAGGGTCGGAGGTCGACGTGGTTACGTAAGACAAGTGCATTCTCCGAGATCAGGCAGCAGCGCGCTTGCTCGGTCGGGAATGTGAGGATCTGTACGTCAGTATCCCTAAGGGTAGCTTAGGGGGAACGACGGCCTCCTCGAGTGGAAAGACAAACGTGCTCGGGATCGAGATCGCTCGGCTCTGGTGGATGAAGTGCCGAAGGGTAGCTCCGACGGGATGAAGTCTCCCTGATCTACATAGATGAGAAAGCTCGTCAGGGGGGTCGGACCTTGGTTCCAACCAAGTCCCCTCTGATGCCTAAGTCAGATCTGATCTGAAGGGTGCTCGGTCAGATTGAGTATGGTTCGCAGAGAGACCGGTACACCAATCCTCAGGCTGAGCTGTGGAGGAGAAATCTAAGGTGGAAGACAAGGTCGTAGGAGGAAGAATACCTGAGTGTAGGGTATCCAAAATTCGGTCCCTTCGTCTTTCGATCTTCGGGTCTTTTGTAAGGGCTGAACCGCCCACGTCTCCTTCATCCTCCCCCTCTTTTCGCCACTAATGTGCACCGCCTTGATGGTCCCTTGCTGGGCCATGAAGGCAAATGTAATGGAGATTAAGGCAAGCAGAATACAGGGTGCGGTTTCCCAAACTACCGAGGGTTTTGGGCCAGCATCATCAAACGTGCTTGGGCCTAATCTTTCCCTGGCCCACAGGCTTAGCATGCTCCGCCTTGGCCCGTTCAGGAGGGTTGTATCAAAATAGAAGGTGCATATAACACCGATGGGGATCACAAATTCACTAAACATCCACACTCAAGAACGTAAATTTGTAAGTACTTATATTACATCATGATGGATGGGAAGCATACAATTAAGCTAACACATGCATGTAATTAAGCTTGGGAAGATAGGTGAAAACCCGTAAACATAGTTATGCATACAAAGGTGTGTACATTTATTAAGGTTTACAGGTTAAACTTTTGAATGGCATAATTTCCTGTTTGCATTCACTTCATAACACATTCAATAGCACTCATTCTGAATGAAATTGAGCCATTTCCATGGTTTTTTCTTTTCTTCCTTTTTTGACTAGGAGATGGACCCTTTACATAATTGTCATATACTTTCTTAAGATTCTGAATGTAATGCTGATCTCTTCTAATCTCCATGGAGGAATGCTTCTGATTGGTCACGGATACGACCATTTTGAGATGGCCCACGATCAGGTGGCCCAAGCCCACATTGTAAGCAGGCGGCCCTGAAGGAGAGCGGGCCTAACGATGAGGCTCCCACGAAGACTTGGAGTCGGGTCGGTCTTGATCGAGGCAGACACCCCCATCAGCCCATGATTAGCAGGAGCTAACCGCTCCCCTAAACATGCGCCCCCTTAATCACCATTAAGGGGTCCCATTACGCCCACCTTCATGACCCATGAAGACGTCATCAAGGAGGCGGATCATTGGGGCGGAAGGATGGGACGTTGAGGGGGAGCGAACATGGGAGGACTCCTATAAAAGGAATCGAGGGGCAGCGTACCAAAGGACCACTTCCTGGATACCGAAACACGGAAATATTCTACTTATACGACCTTGTCTTCCACCTTACACTTCCTCTACACAGCTTGGTCTGAGGACTCACGTACCGGTCTCCCGCGAGTCGTATCATTCCTGCCGAGCTCCCTTCAGATCCGTTCTGACTTAGGCATCGGAGGGGACTTGGTCGGAACCAAGGTCCGACCCCTTGACGAGCTTCCTCATCTATTCAGGTCGAGCAGATCCAGCAGCACCGAGGCTATCTCTCAGCGCCCTTCCAACCGAAGCCGAACGACCTCGGCAACGAGCCCGCTCGTCCCTTCCACAAGGAGGCCACCGCTTCACCAAGGCTACCCTTTGGCAGGTCGACACGAGGATCCGTGAGTCCCTCACCGATCAAACGTGCCTCCAACCGATCCCGGGGGTCCCACGTGTTCCCTTGAGCACGTTGACCTCCCGTCCTCTGGTCAACAATTCAACGGTGAGAAACCACCCGTAAACATCTGGCGCCGTCTGTGGGAACCGAACAAACACCCACGTCAGATAAACCACATCGCCGAAATGGAACCAGCTTGCAACGGCATGTGACGCATGCCCCCCATCCATGAGGAAGGCGACTACGTCCCGCCCGAGAACCAACACAGCCACACCACTGGGGGCACAAGTGACTCGCGCTCGGTGACTCAGGAGCAGCTCTGCCTCTTCACCCAGGCGACCAATGCCCACCTCCGGACATTGGCCGCGGTGATTCAACAGCTCGCGGGCGGCCCGCGCCTCCCAGAAGAAGGGTCAGCTGCCATCCCCGATCAACTGGGGCTCCGCTGACCTCTGCGCTTGGCTGTAGTCACCAACCACTATGGCGAGGGTGCCAACCCAGAACAATGGTTCACCCTACCGAACTTCGTCCTGGGGTGATCCCTCACGCCCACCTCACTCCAAGATGAGGTGGGCGGAGGGCCCGAGTGGGCCAAAGACGAGTCAACCACAGCCTCGTCTCGACGACCCCGCTCGACACGCCGACGATCACCCGACCGTCGAACCGTCGAGGACCAGTTGAATCGGACCAAGAGCCCCTGTCGGAGAAGGCATAGGAGCCGGGGGGAACCGTCACGAGAGGAGAAGCACTAGGCAGCCAACGCCTATCCCCGGTTCGGATAGGTTCCGAGCGGACTCCCCTCGAACCCCCATTAGCCTGCCTCGGCAGCTCGACCATCATGCCGACGCAAGGGGATGTCCTAGGGGCTCCAGGGACGACTGTTGCCCGTTAGCCATGAGCATTACGGACGCACGGGTACCATCCAGATTCAAGGTGCCGACTCTAGAAAAGTACAACTGCACTGGGGACCCCGAAGACCACGTGATGGACTACGAAGGGGTTATGACATTCCAAGGACCCGACGACACCCTGCTCTGTCGAGGCTTCTACTCTACTCTCCGGAAATCTGCCCGGAGCTGGTACCACGGCCTTCCCAACTGCTCCATCAACAACTTCAAGGAGAGAGAAATTCTGCAAGCAGTTTATGGCCGGCCGGCAGATAAAGCCAGACTCAGAGCTTCTGTTCAATGTGGTGCAGAGCCCCAAGGAATCCCTGAGAAGCTACATGCGTCGCTTTAATGCCAAGAGAATGAACATGGAGAGCTGCACCGAGATGGTCGTGAAACTGGCCCTGAAGAAAGGGCTCCGACACAGGGGCCTGAAGAAGTCGCTGCACAACGAGCCCCCGAGGGACCTCGCTGAGGTAATAGCCCGAGCAGAGCGCTACATGCTGACGGAGGAGGCATTGGCAGCAGAGGAAGGGGATCTCTCTACGGGGGCCAGGCGGGGCTCCAAGCGAGACGAAAGCAATCGCCGTGAGCCGGACGAACATCGGCGGGAGAAGAAGGCCAAGGGAAAGCAGCGCAAGGAGGAGGCACGACCCCCCCAGGCTGAACGCTACTCCGGACGTCGTCCTAATGCAGGCTCAGAAAGAGGGGCGCTTTGGTAGGCCACCCCTGAAAATGAAGAGAGGCGGGAGGGACGAGGAGAAATACTGCAAGTACCACAAAGACAATGGCCACGACACCGACGACTGCTAGCACCTGAAGAAGGATATAGAGAAAATGGTCAGCTGCGGTCGCCTGAAGAACTTTGTCGACGATCCAATGGCGACACCCAGAGAGGGGACGTCCAGACAGATAGACAAAGGAAAGAAGGTGAATGTCGTCTAGGCCGCACTGCGCATCATTGAGTGAGAAGACGGGACAATCAGTCACAGCTCCTCCCCCCAGGCGAGATTAGCTCGCCTTTATCTTCCCTGCTAATTTCCTTTCGAATGTACTCTCGGATTCAAAGAATGAAATGCTAGTCCACGTTGAAGCAACCATGCTCATTCCCCCCCCCCCCCCCGTATCGGACTCGGCGATCGACTACAAGGCTGTGGGCGACTCCCCCAGCGGATCGGTCATAGTAATCGACCGTAAGGCTGGGGGCGACTCCCCCAGCGGATCGATTATAACGATCGATTGTAAGGCTAGGGGCGACTCCCCCAGCGGATTGATTAAAACAATCGGCTGTAAGGCTGGGGGCGACTCCCCCAGCAAGCCGATCGTAAGGATCGTCCGTAAGGCTGGGGAAAACTCCCCCAGCAGGCTGGTCCATCGATCTACCGTAAGCCTGAGGATAGCTCCCCCAGCAGGTGGACCGATCCGACCATCCGTAAGGCTGGGGGCAACTCCCCCAGCATGCCGGTCCATCGATCTACCGTAAGCCTGTGGATAGCTCCCCCAGCGGGTGGACCGGCCCGACCGTCTGTAAGGCTAGGGGCAACTCCCCAGCAGGCCGGTCCATCGATCTACCATAAGCCTGGGGATAGCTCCCCCAGTGGGTGGACCGACCCAACCGTCCGTAAGGCTAGGGCAACTCCCCAGCAGGCCGGTCCATTGATCTACCGTAAGCCTGGGGAGAGCTCCCCCGCGGGTGGACCGACCCAACCGTCCGTAAGGCTGGGGGCAACTCCCCCAACATGCCGGTCCATCGATCTACCGTAAGCCTGGGGATGGCTCCCCCAGCGGGTGGGTCGACCCGACTGTCCATAAGGCTGGGGGCAGCTCCCCTAGCAGGCCGGTCCATCGATCAACAGAGAGCCCGGAGGGCGACTCCCTCAGTAGGTCGGTCATCTGCTCGACCTTAAGACCGAAGGTGAACCCTCGGCTGGCCAAACGTCTAGTGGGCTTTAGACACTTCCTTGGCATCGGCTCGTCGGACCAGCTGTCAGGCGAATCGACGTGACACTCCCCGCCCCATCCACTCAGCGGGGGACGAGGAGCCTACAAAGGAGTGCCTTGGGAGGACTGGAGAACGTTAACCTCGAAAGGCCGCTCCCCTGCATTAACCCGACCGCTACAATCGCTCTGGGTGGCTGGGAGCTACACCGGGCCATAAATCACTACAATTATCTGCAAGGCCTAGGGCCACCCCCTCAGGACAATGACTCAATCAGCGGAAAGAAAACCCCCTCGTTGCACAAGCCCGTGGTCTGCCTTGGCTTGAACGACGGGAGGGGGGCAATAAAGGGGGACAGACCAAAAGGACGCTTGATGAAAACAGGAGAAAGTGCAGAAAGGTAACAAGGCCCATAAAACAAACTATTCATTACTTTCAAAACTGTTCCTTTTTACAGGGAAGGAAACAAGAGCATGGGAACGTTGCCTATGGCGCTGGGGCCCAGAAGGAGGCATCATCCGGAGCCTCGCCTTGCTCCGACTGAGCGGGGTCCTCGGGACCTGGCGGGGGACGGGAAAGCGCCTGTCGGATCCGCTCCCCGAACCTCTGAAAGGAGTCCCGAAAGGCTCTCATGATCCTCGGGGCCAAGAGGTCTTCATAGGACTCGAATGCCTCCATGAGGGCTTCCGCGATCCTCGGCATCAGAACCCCCTCGTAACCCCTCTCTACCTCCTCCACGAGCTGGGCGGGGTGTGCTTGCCACAGGGCCCCCAGCTCAGCCCAGAGCTCGTTTCTCTCTCGGCGGAACGCCTCCTCCGCCTCGTGGGCAGACCTCTGGGCGGTCGCCAGGGACTCCCTCAAGTCCTCCACCTCAGAGGAGAGCTCGTCCACCCGATGCCGTGAGCGATGAGCTTCCATGCGAGCTTCTTCAGCTGCCACATCGGCCTTGCCAGCCCTCAGACGCTCCCGTGCCAAGGACTCCTCGAGACCGACCGCCTGTACCGTGCAGCGCTGCGCCTCCACGGCCATTGCGAAAACCTACAAGATAGAAGGTGTGAGCCAGGGATGTCGCGAGGTAGAGTCGGATGCAACAGAAAGATCAACCTGTTGGAGCTGCCAGACCAGGGAGTCTGCCAAGCGATCGGAGCAGACCCTCTCCAAGAGGGAGCGGTCCCTCTGAAGGATGGAGCCCTGCGCCAACTGGGTGGCCACGCCTCATTCGATGAAGACCGACTCCCCAGGGGTGGCCTCTGGGCCAGCCTCGATCATCAACAGGGCGTATCCAGCACTAACCGGAGACGGATTGTCCAGGCTAGCGGAAGCGGCCACCTCCGCCAGCAGGAGGGTTACCCCCGAGATGATCGACGTCTCGGGGACCGTCTCGGGCCGGACCTCCACGGTCTTCCCTTTCTTCTTCTTCCCTTCAGGCCCCCAGACTCCGAAGGGGGGAATTTCCTTTCTCCACCATGACCCCCAGCTGAGGTCTGGGATCCCTGGCCGGCACCTCCATCATCCCCTTCGACGCGGGCAGAACCAGGCTAGTCACATTCCCCCTGCATGGGATTCGGCGACAACCAGAGCTGGCGGCGGGGCGACGATTACCGGCTCCAGCCTCCCCAACGCAGGATCGGCCTTGCAGATCTAATCCTCGACCGTGCGACGAGGCGCGTGACCGGAAGGATTTCTGCACCCGCTGCTAGCACTCCGACGAATGAGCTTGCCGACGTCGCGGCTGAATTCTCGACCCGTCATTTCTACGGAAAGAAAGAAGATCAGGGTAAGAAAAATGGGGAGAAGAAATAAAAAAGCGCCTACCGGGGGACCACATGACGTTCTTAAGGAGAATGTCGTCCAGCAAGGGCCAAACCGACCTCTCCTCTAGGGCCAAAGACGACAACCATCTGACTGTTGCCCGGTCGGCCTCGGAGAGGGACAGCGTCAGATCATACTGGCACAAGGCTCCCCAACTTGTGAGGATCATCGCATCCCTGTGGAAAACAACAAAGACGTAATCCGAGCTCCAGTCGCCCACCCAACGGGGAAGACCTAGCAGAAACTCCCTCCCCACTTGGGCGTGGATGTGCTGCAACGATCCTCGGTCGACCGTCTGAACTCGAAATAGTAGAAGAAGAGGCAAGGTCGGCTCCAAGCCGTGCATGTTGTAGATCATAATGAACCTGACCAGTGCCGCAATCGAATAAGGGGTCAGCTGACACAATGCCACCATTAAGAACTCCATGACCTAGATGATAAAAGGGTGGAGGGGGAATCGGAGCCCCATGCAGAACATCTCGACGTATATGCTGGCCTCGTGGCTCCCTGGAAAGCAGATCTTCTTGTCACCAAAAGGGACCCGGACGTCGTACGGGTGGCACAAGTACTTCGCCCTGATCTCCTCGGTCGTCGAAAAAGGGACGGGGGACGATGACCTAAGGATCATTGGAGGAACATCGAACCTCTCTGCCGCTTGAGCGTCATCTCTGTGGGCCGGATCTTCGAACAGCAAGCCCTTCCCCTTGTCAAAAGTCGGACGAAGATCCGGGGGGTTATCGGACCCCGAGGTCAGAGGGTTGCCAAACTTCGAAGCCGGGGGAACCCCGGACCTAGGAGCGGTACCTCCTATCGTAAGTGTAGCCATGGGACAGATCAATTGGGGCAGGAGAAAGAAAAGGGGATTACTTTGAAGGGAGACCTGAGGGAGAAAGACGAAGGATAATTCACCAGCACTCACAAGAACAGGGTCCGATGAAAAGCACAAAAAATCAAATCCGAAAGTGCCGCGTCTTTATACGAGGAACAATCTTAGGATCTGGGCCGTTCAACGGAGGACGCGTGGCACTATCTGACGACCTGTGGCACTTCGAGTTCTGCTCCCAAGGGCGGGAGAAGTCCAACCGGGCAGCATCATGATGGCATTCATTCAATGCCTTGGCCTCGACTGACGCGCCTGTCAAATCCACATGAATCACATCCCTCGGCCCGAACCGTCAGAATCCGAACGACCCAAGCGATGGGGGCAATTGATACGACCATTTTGAGATGGCCCACGATCAGGTGCCCCAAGCCCACATCGTAAGCAGGCAGCCCTGAAGAAGAGCGGGCCCAACGACGAGGCCCCCACGAAGACTTGGAGTCGGGTCGGTCTCGATCGAGGTAGACACCCACATCAACCCACGATTAGCAGGAGCTAACCGCTCCCCTAAACACGTGCCCCTTAATCACCATTAAGAGGCCACATTACACCCACCTTTATGACCCATGAAGATGCCATCAAGGAGGTGGATCATGGGAGCTGAAGGAGGGGACGTTGAGGGGGAGTGAACATGGGAGGACTCCTATAAAAGGACTCGAGGGGCAGCGTACCAAAGGACCACTTCCTGGATACCGAAATACGGAGGTATTCTACTTATACGACCTTGTCTTCCACCTTACACTTCCTCTCCATAGCTCGGTCCGAGGACACACCTACCGGTCTCCCCACGAGCCGTACCGATCCCGCCGAGCTCCCTTCAGATCCGTTCTGACTTAGGCATCGAAGGGGGACTTGGTCGGAACCAAGGTCTGACCCCCCTGACGAGCTTTCTCGTCTATTCAGGTCGAGCAGATCCAGCGGCGCCAAGGCAATCCCTCAATGCCCTTCCAACCGAAGCCGAGCGACCTCGGCAATGAGCCCGCTCGCCCCTACCACAAGGAGGCCGCCGCTTTGCCGAGGCTACCTCTCGGCAAGCCGACGCGAGAATCTGCACGTCCCTCACCGAGCAAATGTGCCCCCAACCGATCATGTGGGTCCCACGTGTTTCCTTGACCACGTTGACCTCCCGTCCTCTGGTCAACAATTCAACAATGAGAAAACACCCATAAATAGTCACGAATCAGAAGCCAACTCTATGTTTTACAAACAATACCCAAAGTGTATCACTAGATACACTTACTCCCAGAAATGGAAACAAAATGCGAAGAATTTTGTATATACATCACTAGAGAAACTTAATTCCACATGTAATTCTGCATTGTTGTCACGTATATATGTATTTTTTTTTTAAATCTTACAATACTAGAGAAACTTAATTCCAAATTGAGGACCAAAGGAAAATCCAAACCTTTGGTGTAGGGATCTCAGTATATGTTCAGATCTTCTAACATGATTTTAATTGTAAGTAAAAGGCTCAAAGAAGTACATAAATAAAAACGAACAACTTAATAGGATTATTAATTATTAAATGAACTATAAAGCTCATAGAAGTTATGGAGCGCGGACAGCTATAAGAAACTTAATTAACAAATTCTATGTACCTTCAAAAAATTATCCATGAACTGAAAAGAGTTATATAAATTTAAGAAAGTGAAACCCATCAAGCAGTCACATCCCGGAATTTAAGGATGCAAGAGAGCATTGGATACAAGGCAAGAGAAAAGTTTTCAAAAAATAAATGTCAAAGATATACTTTTAAGTGTTATAGAAATCCAAACACAAGCAGAGAAGAATTCAACATAATAAGCAATTCGTTAAATAGAAATTTCCTGAGCAAGACATATTTTGATACCTTGGAAGAGTTGAATAGTGATGAATTATCTGTTGTCCATGTTGTTGATTTCTTTAGTTCTGATAAAAAGGTTTGTTTTATCCTTTTGAAAACTTTTGAAACCTTTTGAAAACCATTTGAAAACTAGCAACAAGCATTTGAAAACTGTATTCAGTGATTTTCTGTTTGAAAACCATTTGAAATCCGTTTGAAAACCATATGAAAAGTTTTGAAAAGTGTATTAAGTGAGTTTCTGTTAGAAAACCATTTGAAAACTTTTGAAAACTGTATTCAGAAAACCATTTAACCTGGGTTAAGAGGGAAACAAAGGAGAATGGGGAGGTTCACAATTCCATTTGACGATGGCCTCTCGGACTTTGATTTTTGATTTTTGATTTGATATCATTAGTTTAGATATATAAGGTTCAAATTACTTTTGATGTATGAAATATCGTTAGCTTTTTTATGCAGGATCATTCCCACGGCCTCAAGCCTTTTGAGGTAAACATTCATATTTCATGTTATTTTGATTAATGAACCAAATTTAGAAGTACCCATCTTTTGGTTTTGATTATTTTTATTGTTCTTCTGTCTTACAGTTACCACAGTTGATTCTAGGAGCAATGCTCTGGAGTGTTTGATGTTAATTTGCTTAATGGATTTGTTTTGTAAAATTAGGATGCTAATTTGTTTTTACAGGAGATTGAGGTGGACTTGGATTAATTTGCTCTATATTTGTTCAATTAATTTTCTGAAAGACTAGGATGACATGATATTTGAGGTGAACTTGATCAATGGATTTGTTTTGTGAAGTTACAAACTACTAATGGTTTTTCTCGATTGATGTTGCCGAAAGATTTGGATACCAGGATATTGCTCAATGGATTTTGTTTTGTTCTATTAGGATGCCAATGGTTTTGATTTTGAGTGTTGGGATTTGTTTGTAATATTATGATGCTAGAAAAAATGTTGAACAAGTCCTATGTTTACAATTCCTTTTGTACAGCCAACCACCTTGAGAAAACTTTTTTTATAATTGCAGCAAAAAATAAGGTTGTTCTTCAACACTTTCATACAAAAGGTTAGCAATTAAGTCAAAGAAAGCAAAAAATTGTTTGATAATAAAACATGTCAACAACAGTTTCTATCAATGAAATCTATAAGAAAGAAATTGCTCATTTGTGTAGACCATATGTCTTAGCAGTGCCTTCATTTTATTTTGAGAAGTTAGTAGGCATTGCACTCATCATCTCATTACAATTGAACTAAAGATCAAATTAAGCATTCTTCTACATAGGATTTCTGTAAACCAAGTTGCTTGCAATTGAATCTTCTTTATCCAATGTAAACCAAGAAAGTCAATGCTAATTTGTTGTTCCGCGCCGAAGGCACAGGTGTCCGCTAAAATTTTTTACGCTAATTTGTTGTTCCACGCTGAAGGCGCCCGCGCAGAATTTGTTGTTCCACGATGAAGGCGCCACGTCGAAGGCGCCCTTGCCGCTAAATATTTTTACTCTAATTTGATGTTCTTTTAAATGAACCGTGCTCGTGGGCACGGGTTATGACTAGTATATATATAAGACACCATTATCAAAATCATTTTTAATGTTTCTAGGATGACTAACAAAGGAAATCATTGTTAATGTTTCTAGGATGTCTAACAAAGTTTATATCTGTTGCGGGTCAAGTTCGCCTAACAATGAATTTGTGGTTAATGGGAATCACGGGTACAATGATTTACAAGTTTTGGGGTTGATGGTGAGGTTAGCGTGACTCGGAACTCGCTTCGGGGTTGAAGGATCCAAGGTCGCCTGAAGGTCGCCTAAAGGTCGTCCGAGGTCGTCGTCTCCCGACAGCTGAGGCGAGCTTCCTGCGACAACAGCAACTCGTCAGAAAGGTTGGGCTGGCTATCATCCCGTGGCCTCTCCGATGCTTAAGTCAGTGAGTGACTTGAAAAAAGTATGTCGGACACGCTTGGCGACCTTAGGGCAGATCGGCAAAGCGTGGCGAGCTTATGAGAAAGGCACAGATATGTGGGAGATATCTGACCTTGAATATGGAAATGGAGTTAGAAATTTTAACTGACCAACCCCCTCCTTAGTGGCTGGAGGGGGTATTTATAGGGTCGAGAGACTGTTCCTCGCCGTCCCATCAGTTGTCGAGTCTGCTTAGCTGGAGGAGAGGCGATAGGTCGGCGTAGGCTCTCATAGATATTTTGTGCATTAATGGTGTCAGATGGTGTCAGACGCATTAATGAGATGCGAGGGGCAACCGTCAGTTCTCGCCCTTAACCTCTGGCTTTAATGAGGGGTAGGTGGCCCTACGTCACCCTGTCAGAGATATTTATGCTGGGCCACCCTTGGGGAGAGTCAAGCCTGACGACCAAGCTCGGTGCCTTTGGACCGCCCAACCGTGCTTCATGTTGGAGGGTAGGCAAGCTTCTTGCCAGCAGGGCGAGCTTCTCGATCGGACGGGCGAGCCTCTCTGGTCGCCCTCGAGGGCGAGCTTGCCGTTCGTCAAGGTGACCTTCCCCGTGAAGCGACAACTTGTTGTTTGGGTTTCGAAAGAGTGGACCTCAATTACATGGGCCAGCCATAAGGTCGTAACAATTTCCCCCGTCATTCGAGCTCGAAGCGACACGCCCGGCTCAGCTCGGATGACGTGCCACACATGCATCGATTATGGGCGGTCGGCGGCATTTAATTCGATCTGACTGCCGAATCTCAAAAGTCATGATAGCGATTCGGCGACGGAAAGAATTCAAGGCGTCTACCGGCTCAGAAGGTGATGCGTGGCTGACGTAATTGGGGGGAGAAGTCGACGCATCAGCCCATTCCTGCTCGGATCTCGCCACGTTGCCCACGTTCGACAGCTCTGATCGCCCGACTCTTCCCTACAAATAGAGATGAAGGGCAGCAAGAGAGGGCTTTCACTTGAATTTTCAAACTTTCGAATCCCTTCGTTGCATAGGAGCTGTCATCGTCGACATCGCCGTCCATTCGTCTGTCGGTGCTCCGTTCGTTCTCTTCACACTAGGTACTCTCTCGATCCGTCTGATGCCGTCGTCTGCGTCTTCTTCTTCAAATCCTCACGTCGAGCAGTACTTTGGGGAGGTTGGTGGGGGTAGCACCACTGAGTCGAAACCGGTGGTGTCGAAAGCGCCGTCAATGTCATGGCCGGAACAGTGGGAGGGAGACACGGCAGTTGAGCAAGCCGCCGCTTCGTCGTTGGAGGTCAAGAGGGACCCCAAGAAAGGAAAGGTGCCCAAATCGGTCGCCAAGGCCACCAAGGTCGCAAGCGGCGGGATGGTCACAGCTGCAGTCCCCGTTGAAATCCAGGATCAGATGCCGCACTTGATGCCCTCTGACATCCCTGAGATCTGCTTCCTTTACATCCGCCCCCTACATAGTTTGCCTCCTCGAACTTGATGAGCGGGTCTGCTCCCTAAGGGACAAAGAGGTCGGCGTATAATATTCGACCTTCGCCATTGGGCTTCGCTTCCCGCCCCATCCTTTTCTTCTTCTCGTTCTTCATTTCCTTGAACTCCCCCTCTTTCAATTAATGCCGAACTCCATCAAGTCGATGGTCGGCTTTCTTGTCCTCTGCTCTGCCAGCTGCATCAGCTCGATGCTGCCGCTCTTCCAATATTTCTTTGAGGCGAAAAGGAAGGGGGCGTACTACTACGTCTGCGTGAGGAGACGTTAGCCTCTCATCCTCGAGCTATCGGGCAAAGTGAGGGACTGAAAGGAGAGATTTGTCTTCATCTCAACTCTGGTAGACTTGGCTCTGAGGTCGAACTGGGTGACTCTAAATCCTTCAGTGAATGCCGAGGTGGTTCTTGAGGGGAGCGACCTCGAGAGCGCCAAAATCTTGGAGGAGATTCCTAGGGAGAGCCAGGTGTTGAATGAGCTGATCAAGGACGAGCAGCTCGCCCAGCACGTCTGGCTCGAAGGTACTTTGAGCATAGTAATCCACTTCTGATATGCTCACCCTGATCTGTCTTCTTTTTGTAGGCGCGACCATGAGTCTGTCAAATGGAGGAGGTCATGAGAATGACGTGGGAGGCATCGTCGAAGCAGCCGCTGACCAAGGGTAAGCACAAGCTACCCGCTCTCAAGAGCTCGACACCGGTCGGGCAGAATTAGGGTCAGGATGCGACAGCCACCGCTCAGGCTGAGAAGGAGGTGAGGAATAAGAAGCCGAGAAAAGAGCCTGTGGCATCCGGTCATACTTCTCGCCCGAGTGGGGGGGCACCGCCCGGGCCTATCAACCTCAACCTGACCGAGCCCGAGGCCATCCTCACTGCAGCTGGGTCGCAGGACCCGTTGATCGTCGGTGTCCTTATCAGTTCGGCCGCCCCTCCGTGTCCTCTGGTTTTTCCGGCCACAGCGAGCCGGGCTCCAACTATGCGCTGGCCCTTCGGTTGCACGACGTCCGGTCTAGAGAAGCCGGGCCCTCCTAGCTGTGAAGTGGCGCTCGTGACCTTCAAGTCGCGAAAGGAAGAGCTCCTCGCCCTCTCTCCGGAGAAGCTCGTCGCGCCACGCTACCCGGTGGGTGCCGACAAATCAGTCTTTGACGAGGCCGGGGTAGCGGCCCGCCTGGCAGAGAACTGCACTATGCTGAGGGACCGAGAGTCCCTGGTCAATGTGGAGGTCGAGCAGCTCTGCGGAACGGCCATCGGGCACGGCATGCAGGTTCGTCGCCCCCTTTACTCGTCTCGCCGATCTTCTTCCTTATGATTTGTGCTTACGCTTTTGGTTCTTTCTGTAGGTGATGGTCGCCCTGGTGTCCCTTCAGCCACATAAGTTAGTGGCGGGCAAGGCCGAGTCTGCCATGGCGAGGAGGGTGGCCGAGCTCAAAGCAGCCGAGGCGAAGCTGAAGAGCCTCTCCGAGAAGCTGACGTAATTCTGGGGGTATTATCAGACCCATAAGGACGAAACTACTAGGCTGGAGAAGATCGCTGAGGGGTTGGAGGCAAAGGCCCGTGAGGAGGAGGCCCGGAGGGTCACTGCCGAGTAGTCTCTGGCCTCGAAGAAGGAGGCGACCGGGACGAAGACCGCCGAGCTAAAGCTGCGGATTGCCGAGCTATCAAAGGTCGACATGATCAAAGTCCGGGCTTTGGCGGTATATCAATACCAGACCGATGAGCTCATCCCCGCCCTGACAGCTATGAGGTTGGAGGGCTTCGACGAGGGTCTAGAGGCCAGCTTCGAGAAGGCCGCAGCAGGTTGGGGAAGCTCTACCCCAACCTAAATATTGACTTCGCCCGTCTATCGGTGGATGCTGATAACGAAGCGGAGGCTTTCCATGCTGTCGACATCGAGGTGGCGGAGATTCTGACCGGTGGTGACCAGGGAGACGGCCAGGCGGACTCCCATGTCCCAGAGGGCGGCGGTCAAGGGGGTGGCGACAGAGTCGAGGCACCGTGAATGTATGGCCGGCCCTAAGGCCGAGCTCGGGAATTTTTGTAATCTGTTGTGTTAGTATTAATATGAAATGAAATTTAAAGTTTTGGGTTACCGTCATTGTTGTTTATTTGCCTTGTTTGTTTTCCATTGTGTCTGCGTGTGTATGCCCCCCAACATTCAGCATGGACGAGCTAGGGCTGAGGAGAGAGAGAATGTTGAAAAGTCGAATGTCTGCTCCAGAGGTCGTAGAGGGGGGTGCAGATGGGCTGAAGCCAACCCAGTGGCCTCTGTTGATGGGCGAGCTCCGTCGGAGGTCTTTGAGAGGGCAGGTATTAGGCCGTCACCGACCCCGTATGTCCACTCCGGCTTTGGTGGCGAGGTTCCCCGGCTTTGGTCGTAGAGGGGGGTGCAGATTGGCCGAAGCCAACCTCGCGACCTTTGTTGAGGGGCGAGCTCCCCCGGAGGTCTTTGAAAGGGTGGGTATTGGTCCGTCGCCGACCCTGTAACCACTGTAATCGAGCAGGTATTGGGCCGTCGCCGACCCCACATGTCCGCTCCGGTTTTGGTGGCGAGCTGCCCCGAAGGTTGTAAAGAGGGGAGTGCAGATGGGCCAAAGCTAGCCCTGCGGCCTCTGTTGATAGGCGAGCTCTGCTGGAGGTCTTTGAGAGAGCAGGTATTGGGCCGTCGCCGACCCTGCAACCTCTGTAATCGGGCGGGTATTGGGCCGTCGCCGACCCCGCATGTCTGCTCCGATTTTGGTGGCGAGCTACCCCGGAGGTTATAGAGAGGGGGGCCTCTGTTAATGGGCGAGCTCCGCCGGAGGTCTTTGAGATGGCGGGTATTGGGACGTCACCGACCCTACAACCTCTGTAATGGGGCAGGTATTGGGCCGTCACCGACCCCGCATGTCTGCTCCGGTTTTGGTGGCGATCTGTCCTGGAGGTTGTAGAGAGGGGTAGTGCAGATGGGCCGAAGCCAACCCCGCGGCCTCTGTTGATGGGCGAGCTCCCCCGGAGGTCTTTGAGAGGGCGGGTATTGGGCCATCACCGACCCTGCAACCTCTGTAATCGGGCAGGTATTGTGCCGTTGTCGACCCCGCTTGTCTGCTCCGGTTTTGGTGGCGAGCTGCCCCAGAGGTTGTAGAGAGGGGGGTCCAAATGGGCTGAATCCAACCCCGCGGCCTCTGTTGATGGGTGAGCTCCCCGGAGGTCTTTGAGAGGACGGGTATTGGGCCGTCGTCGACCCCGCAACCTCTGTAATCGGGCGGGTATTGGTCTGTTGCCAACCACGCAACCTCTGTAATTGGGCGGGTATTGGGCCGTTGCCGACCCCGCATGTTCGTCCCGGTTTTGGTGGTGAGCTGCCCCTAAGGTTGTAAAGAGGGGGGTGCAGATGTGCCGAAGCCAACCCCGCGGCCTCAGTTGGTTCGTCTCGTGAAGGCTTGGGCTTCCGAATGTGTAGTCGACCTTCATTGTGGCGCTCTTAGGAGGGCTGAAATTTAGATTCAAGCGACTCATTGAGTGTACAAATGCAGAAATTTATTAAAAATATTCATAGAATGTACAAGGAAGTGCATTTATTGGAAGTATTTGAGCAAATGCTCGGCATTCCAAGGGTGGGCTAGCGCCTCGCCCTTCATAGTTGCCAAAATGTAGGTCGTCGGTCCCACGATGTCTGTTATGGTGTAGGGGCCTTCCCATTTTGTGAAGAGTTTCCCTTGGCGACCAATCTCGAGTCTGAAAGTCGCGTCCCTGAGGACGAGGTTGTCGACTCTAAAGCTCCGCTTCCTAACACTGGAATTGTAGTACCTCGCCATCCTCTGGTTGTGCTTGATCAGATTTGTTAGTGCGCGATCCCTTACCTTGTCAAAGAGCTCAATATTGATGTCGATGCCTTCTTCATTTGCTTCTTCGTTGAAGTGCTGGAGCCAGAGGGACTCCTCGCCGACCTCCACTGGGACGACGGCCTCTGCCCCATAAGCTAGCATGAAGGGGCTCTTGCCGGTTGAAGCTTTGTATGTGGTGTGGTAGGACCAAAGGATGTCGGGTAACTCATTGGGCCACGATCTAGGAGCGCTGCCGACCTTCTTCTTTAAGGGCTCCAAGATGCACTTGTTCGCTGCTTCGGCCAGGCCATTGTACTGTGGGTGCGCCACGGAGGAGAAGCTTCTGAAGTACACGGAGTCGAATTGCTTCCCGTTGTCCGTCACTATGGAGCGAGGTACCCCGAAGCGGTATATAAGATTGATGCCCCAGTTCGAGCAGAAGCTTCTGAAGTCCACTGAGTCGAATTGCTTCCCGTTGTCTGTCACTATGGAGCGAGGTACCCGAAGCGGTATATAATTGACTAGCAGACGAAGTTCTTCATGTTTACCTAGGTAATGCGCGCCAGTGGCTCCGCCTCGATCCATTTGGTGAAGTATTCGATGGCGACGACGAGAAACTTCCTTCCTCCTGTGGCCATGGGGAAGGGGCCGAAGATGTTGAGGCCCCACTTGGTGAATGAGACCGGGTTGAGCATTGGAACCAGGTCGGTGGGTGGGGTGGTTATGTGTTTGAAGAATCTTTGGCACTTCCCGCACCGCTTGATGTAGTCGATTGCGTCCTTCAACATGATCGGCCAGTAGTAGCCTTACTGGATTGCCTTGTGCGCCAGGGTGCCGCCTTCGTAATGGTTCCGGCAGAGCCCTTCATGGATCTCACGGACAACCTCCTCTGCCCTCCTTGGCCCAAGGCACTTTAGATAAGGCAAGACGTCGTACCTAACGCGACGCTTTCGGTAGAGCATGTCGTCGAAGATCACGAACGTCAAGGCCCGCTTCGTGATCTTTCATGCCTCCAGTCTGTCCACTGGTAGGGCTCCTGTCTCCAGGTAGGCGACAATCGGGCTCATCCACAACTACTCCAAGTCGACACATAGTAGCTCGCCCTCCCCCAGGCTTGGTGTGAGCAGGTTCTCAATGTATATAGCTTTCCCAATCTCGGTCGGAGAAGAGGATGCTAGCTTTAAGAGGGCGTCGGCGCGAAGGTTGTTCGACCTTGGGAGATGTTGGACCGTGGCCTTCCTGAATTTGAGTATCTCGACACGGGCGCACTTCAAATACAGCTTCATCAGATCCTCCCTTGCTTCGAAGCTGCCTTCAATTTGTTGGACGACGAGCCTTGAGTCGCTAATCGGCAGCACGTTTGTCGCCCCACGAGCCCTACAGAGCTTCAGCCCGTTAATGGCAGCCTCGTACTCCGCCACATTGTTGGTCGCCAAGAAGTTAAATCGGAGCGCATATTCCAGCATGCTTCCCTCCGGGGTCTCAATCACAATGCCGGCTCCGCTTCCCAACCTCGTGGCCGACCTATCGACATGGAAGATCCACAGCTCACCTTCGGAATGTGTGGAAGTTGACGGATGACTCTCGTCAGCGAGCTACTGTTGTTGTGTGTCCAGCTTGTCGTCGAGTGTTGCTTCGCCAATCTCCTCGACGGTGCACTCTGCTATGAAGGCTGCCAATAACTGACCCTTGATCGTCGCCCTGGGCTTGTAGAGGATGTCGAACTCACTCAGGTCGACGCTCCAATTCAGCATTCGAGCTGATCTCTCCAGTCTCCTCAGGTTTTTTTAAGTGGCAAGTTGGTGTAGACAACAATTGAGTGCTCCTAAAAGTAGGGCCGGAGCTTCCTCGCCGTTAGGGTCAGGCAATAGGCAAACTTCTCGATTGGACTGCAGCGAGTCTCTACCTCCCGGAGCACTCGACTAGCATAATAGATCGGCCTTTGGATGCCCCGTCCTCTTTGACTAGGACCGAGCTTATTGCGTCTCCAGTGGAGGTGAGGTATAGGCCGAACCGCTCTCCTTCCTCCGGCTTTGCGAGCAGTGGCGGGCTTTGCAGGTAAGCTTTAAGTTTGCTGAAGGCTTAGGTGCAGGAGTCATCCCACTCGACCTCCTTCCTCACTCCCTTCCTCTCGCTCAGGGCTTCCCTGAGAATTTTGAAGAACAGGAGGGACCTTTCCATAGACTTCGACAAGAACCTCCCCAGTGCGGCGATCTGGCCGTTCAACTTCTGCAGGTCTCTGATCGTCTTTGGCTCGCTCATGTTGATGAGGGCGGATATCTTGTCAGGGTTGGCCTCGATTCATCTCTTCATGATCATGAAGCCGAGGAACTTCCTGGACCGGACGTCGAATATGCATTTTGTCGGGTTGAGCCACAGATTGTAGCGCCGCACTTTCTGAAAGGTCTCCCCAAGGTCGACGAGATGATCCTTGGCCCTCTTCGATTTGACTAGCATATCATCGATGTAGACCTCCAGATTCATGCCGACTTGGGGGTGAAAAATCTTGTTCACCATCCGTTGGTAGGTCGCCCCGGCATTCTTCAGTCCGAATGGCATCTTGGTGTAGCAGAACATCCCTCAATCAGTGATGAACGACGTCTTCTCCTCGTCGTGGGGTGCCATTTGGATTTGATTGTAGCCAGAGAAGGCGTTCATGAATGTCAACAGCTCATAACAGGAGGCATTGTCCACTAGATGGTTGATCCTTGGCAGCGGGAAGCTATCTTTCGGGCAGTCTTTGTTGAGGTCAGTGAAGTCCATGCACATTCGCCATTTACCGCTGGGCTTCTTCACCATTACCACATTGGCGAGATAATCAGGGTAGCTCACTTCCCTGATGAACTTGGCCTCGAGGAGCCGCTCCACCTCCTCGCCTGCATCCCGCATTTTCTTCCCTCCAGCACTCTGCTTCTTCTGCCGAACCGGGCGAGATTCCAGGTCGATGTGAAGTGCATGGATGATCACCACTTGGTCGACTCCGAGCATATCTGAGGGCGACCATGCGAAAATGTCCACATTCATCCTAAGGAGGTTGATTAGGCTCGCTCTCTGCTCCGCAGGCAGCTTTGTGCTAATGGACACAGTTTTCTCAGCTTCCTCCACCACTGGTACCTCCTCTACGTCCTCCACCAGAGCTGGTCGTTGGTAAGAGAAGTCCTCCCGACCATCGAAGAGGTCGATTGAGAGGGCTTCCTCAGACTTCTTGTGCTTCGTGGATCCAAACGTAGCAGCTTTGGGAGAAATTTTGGGACCCCCGCACCTGCCCCACCCCATGCAGAGTCTGGAATTTCACCATCTGATGCAGCAACGAGGGGAGAGCTTCAACAGCGGTCATGTAAGGCCGCCCAATGATGTCGTTGTACGCTGAGGCGGCGATGACGACGATGACGAACTGCGTCATTCGAGTGAAGATCTTCGGCCTTTCCCACAAGGTGACGGGTAATGTGATTACTCCAACAATGGGTACCAAGTGTCCGGTGAAGCCGACGATCGGGCCGAAGCAAGGCTTTAGCGCTGCCTGGTCGAGCCACATCTTCTGAATTGTTAACAGGAATAGGATGTCGCACGAGCTACCTGTGTCGACCAGGAGCCTACTCACGATTGCTGGACTAATGAGAGCTTCGATAATGATGGCATCCTCGCGCGGCAGTTCGACCCCCTCCAAGTCGTCGTCAGAGAAGGAGATGGGGGGACGAGCTACTCTTCTCCATTTTACCCCAGCGTTGTCGTCCATCGTTATGACCTGTTGGGCATATGTCTTCCTCACCGACGCCGATGTACCACCCTGAGTTGGCCTGCCACAGATTACATCCACGCGCATGATCGGATCGGGCCTATGGCGTGCCGCCTGTTCGGCACCGTGGGTCGGTTGAGCTCCCCCTGTGGTCGCCCCTTCGTCACAGCTCGACCTTCCATGGTCGACGAACCTTCGAAGATGTCCGCCCTGGATCAGTTGCTCTATGTCTTTCTTCAAGGCGTAGCAGTCGTCGGTGTCATGGCCGTGGTTGCGGTGATACCGATAATACTTCTGCGCATTCCTTCCGGTGGCTCTTGTCCTCAACTCCAGGGGCGCGTCTCTGAGAAAACCACCCTTCATGGCTGCTGCCATCACCTTGGCCAGGGGGCGTTGAGCATTGTGCAGTGCGCCACCTCCTGAGCTCTTTCTGGCCCGCCCCTCAGAGCGGGTTTCGGGGCGCGAAGAACCCCCTTAGAGGTCAGGAGTGATCTTAAAATCGAGTGCATCCCTGGTCTCTGCCTCGAAAGCGGTCTTAGGCACGCCCTCTGGGGTGATCTAGGTTGTGCCCTTGGAGGCGTTCATCTCGTCTCGGAAGTTCACTTGGCCTAGCTTCAACACGAGTGGCTTCGACTGGCGAGGCCCCCTTTATCGTTCCCAAGGCTTCCTCGCTTAGCATGAACTTCTCTACCCGAGCAAAAAGGGTGGCAAGGTTGGCAGGCGGATCTCGGAGCAGCGACTTGTGTAGGCTCCTGTTCGTCAGTCCCTTCTTGAAGGCAGCAATGACGAGCCCAATATAGCTGCACATACTCCAGGAGATCACCCGTACCATCATACAATTCAATCTGGTGTAGCTTGAACCTATGTGGTATCGGGGTTAAGACCACCCTGCGAGTCAACAGTTTGGCTTCCTCGGGGTTAGGGGAGGCGTCGGTGATCTTCAGGAAATGTTCCTATCGCCTCGATGCTCTGGCCGTTGGTTGGAATCGTCGGATAAGCCACCTCGGTGCTCAGAGGCGTTCCTCCCTCTCTCCTGGGGGGTAGGACTACGTTCATGGCTTCTTTGTTGCCGGTCACCACGCCTCGGAGAGTGGCAATCTGGCCGGGGGGCTTCTGTTACAATAGGAGCACCCTTCCCGTCTTGGGCTCGGCGATCTCCCGCGACGATGACTTTCAACATGTCGATCCATGTAACGCCCCGCTCCCCAGAATACCCGGGAAGTACGAATCCGGCCCAAGTATTCCCAGAGTAGCGAGTGTTACTAAAGGAGAAAAGAAAGAAATACAAGAGAACCAGCAGGCCACTGCGCACGTGCTGGGATAGTACAAATAATGCTCCAATCATGACAACACAGAACACAAAAAAACTGAAACACAAGTACAAAGAAGAGCATGTAGAATCATTCATATTACCCAAAAGTGATGATATACAACATTTACAAACATTCCCCAACTAAAAAAACCCCAAGGCTACACTCCCAATAGTGACATAGTACACCACTTACACCCCCAATACAACTCACTCTCTACAGCTACCCACACTCCAACTCCAAGCTAACTGCTGAAGACTCCACCTGCTACAACCTGAAAAGGGGGAGGAGCACGTCAATGCGTGCCCCAGTAGGAATTCCCAACACTAATGGCATATCATGTTTTATACAAGCTAGTTATTTGCGATAAGTTTATAACCACATGTCATGGCATAAAAGTAAAGCACGTAACTACGTGACATAAAGACAATTAAAACGTAAACTAAGGGGACGTACCTGCCATTAAGTGGCGAGCTGCTGCAAAAGAGAGTTAGTGCAACAACTAATACGAGAAGTAAATGAAATAAGGGTAAACCACAGCATGGCATTAGGCTAGTTGAATGTAAGCATAACTACTAAGTACTAAGTGACAAGGTGCAGAGGCTACAGTCAATATAATGCCACAAGCAGAACAAATAACATCTGAACCTTATTTATCAACTTTAATTCATTGGAAATCTGGGCAAACTGTAAGATATAAGAACCTGGACCTCACCCAATGGGTTGGGGTGGAAAACTGCACTCAACGTAGTGGACACGGGATTGTACATCGGGCCTCTCACCCTGCCCCGTCAGGGGACCTGCCTCATGGGCCCCACCGCAAGAATGGGGTGAGCATGGCACATGGTGCAGTGGACATGGGCACTGTACACCGGGCCTCTCCGCCTCCTCCCTGAACGGTAGCAAGAGTGAGGATCTTCACATACACCTCTCCACACCCAAACCACATCATCACAAACGCCAAGTCCCCTCCACTCCCGGTAAAGACGAGTGGAAACAAACATCACATATCACATCATCTCCTCCCCACCTTCATTGTCCAGGCCTTATACTCACAATTTACTCAAATTTCCCCCAAACCCCAGTTTTAGCAACTCACCCCTTTTGAAGGGGATTGAGACATTCCAAAACATAAATTAAACATTATAAGTTCTATTATAGAAGCCATGATGGCATGGTACATGTTCAGTAATCTCCTTTCTTCAACATGGGTCATGCACCTAAGTGTCATGCCCTCAGACATAGCCTCATCACATAGCAACCTGGGTCATGCACTCACGTGACATGCCCGACATCATATCACATCACGCAATCATGTTTAATAGTGTAACCATTCCATCCAAGTCTTCAACTTCACCGATTCACAACTTGGCCCAAGGCCTACACATATATACATGTACATTTCTCATGTTACTAGAGTTTGCCTTCATTTGGGCATTTTCACGAACACTTGGTGAGCATCATACATGCGACCAATATTTCATTGGCAATTCATAACCAGGAACTCATTATCATATAACAACATTAAGCGTTAATATTTGAACATGAGATTAACACCAAAACATAATTTATAACATCACTAACAATTCTGCTTGCTGGAAATTTACCGACAGCCATAAACAGTAGCATATACAAGTTGTTTCTAATATGAATTTGACAAAACTTTGTAAACGAAAGTTGTAGATATAGTAGTACTGGATTCAACTATAAAGTTTCATGCATAAATATGGACTAGATGATTTATGGTGAATTTTTTGGTGAAACCTGTCAAGACTGAGTTTCAGACAGATTCCAAGATCTGTAAAAACTGCTAATTTAAGACATGTTACAGTTAGAATTTCGAAAACATGACCTAGAAAACAGTTGTAGAGCAAGTTGTTATCTTTAGAATGAGACCAAGAACATTAATTTCTATAGAGTGTGTAGGGACTGAGCTCAATTTTGATGAGCTGTGTCCAGACTGAATGAAATTCAGACATGTTGTAAAGATGGAATTTTTACTCCTAAATACTGAATTGAACGTATGTCAAATTTTACATGATTTTGGGGTAGGATTTCGAGATCTACAATTATATAATTTTTGCAGAATATATTCATCCCTAAATTAAGAGATATACTCATATGAACATACAACAAAATCTGTCCACAAAAATCAGCCATAATGATTGCATGAAACTAAATTGATTTAGCATAAATTAACATAATAAACCATTAGAGAAGGGATTCCTACCTCAAGATGCTTAATTTAATCATACTCACATCTTTCTATAAGACTCCTACTCCATCTCATCCTCCTCCACTTTCACCGTCATGAAGAACCCTAGCTTTCTTGTCTTCTTCTTCTTCTCCGTCCCCTTCTTCTTCTTCTTCTCTTTTTTTGATGGATTTTGGCCAACATAGAGGGGGGGAGGGGGAGCACGATATTTGGGAGAGGAGGAGGTTGAGAGGGAGGAGAGGGGATAAGGATAATGGAAGAAGAGAGAAGAAAAGAGAAGGAAAGAAGAGAAAGAGGGAGTATTCTAGAATAGAGTTTTCCATGGCTTATCCAATAAGCATGGCATTTATTAAATGACCAAACTACCCCTCACATATTCAAGTATTTACAAGTATGTCATTATTTTATGCACACACTTCTTTACTACACACACCCCTTCATTTTGTCCAAATGGCCATTTTGCCCCTCACCTTTCTAAATATTTACGAGGATGCCTTTAACCCCCAACCCTTTTCACACTAAGCCCTCATCCAAGATACTAACCTCTTTTCACACTTTCCATCCAACACACCCCCACACACCCAAGCACACACATACACGTACACACACATCCAATGCATACTCCTTATATGTACACATACCACACACATGTAATAGAATGCAAGTATAGTTCAAAACAAGGCATGACAATCCAGCATGAGGCTCCCCGTTCCATCAAGGCCAACGCCTGGGGGACTCCTCGGCTCCCCCTTGAAGCCTTTCCCTCTTCGCTTCAAGGAATCAACGCTGTCGAATGGCTGCCGATTCGTCCAGTTGCCTCTGATTAGCGGCTCATTCCTCCCTGTCGAACTCCCTCTGCAAAGTGGCCACTTCCGCCTCTTCAAATCGGCTCTGCTGTGCCGCCGCTTCTTCGTCAAGTTGGGGGAGGAGATCTCTTCTTACTTTGCGGGGTCTGGAAGGGCCTTCTGACGAAGGCGGCCTGGCCTGCCTAGCAACGGCCCGTTCCGCCATCAGTTTGGTGAAGTTCTCAAAACTCTTGTAGATGCTGAGCGCCACGTCCTGAATGACAGCGGGTGACCCCTCGAGGGGCAGATTCAATGGGGAAGCTCTTCTGGGAGATGGCGAACGAGGCTCCTCGGCCAATGGCGGCCTCAGAGTATCATTGATGATTGTCTCCAGTCGTCCCGGCCCCCTAGGTGGTGGTGGGGCCACATCGGGCGACTTTCCATGACGGGAATTGCGGTGAAGATGAGTGGAGCCTGACATGGGTGTAACTCTTGTTTCCTACAGACGGTGCCAATTGGTGTGGGTCAAGTCCGCCTAATAATGAACTTGTGGTTAATGGACATCATGGATACAATGATTTACAAGTTTTGGGGTTGATGGCGAGGTTAGCGCGACTCAGAACTTGCTCCAGGGTGAAGGATCCAAGGTCGCCTGAGGTCGCCGTCTCTCGGAAGCTAAGGCAAGCTTCCTGCGACAACAGCAATTCCTTAGAAAGGCAGGTTTGACTGTCAGCCCATGGCCTCTCCGATGCTTAAGTCAGTGAGTGACTTGAAATAAGTATGTTGGACACGCTTGGCGACCTTAGGGTAGATCGGTGAAGCGTGGCGAGCTTATGAGGAAGGCACAGATATGTGGGAGATATCCGACCTTGAATATGGAAATTGAGTTAGAGATTTTAACTGACCAACCCCCTCCTTGGTGGCTGGAGGGGGGTATTTATAGGGTTGAGAGGCGGTTACTCTCCGTCCCATAAGCTGTCGAGTCTGCTTAGCTGGAGGAGAGGCGATAGGTCGGCGTAGGCTGTCAGAGATATTTTGTGCATTAATGGTGTCAGATGGTGTCAAACGCATTAATGAGACACAAGGGGCGACCGTCAGTTCTTGCAATTAACCTTTGGCATTACTAAGGGATAGGTGGCCCTACGTCATCCTGTCAGAGATATTTATGCTGGGCCGCCCTTGGGGAGAGTCAAGCCCGACGACCAAGCTCGGCGCCTTCGGACCGTCTGACCGTGCTTCGTGGTGGAGGGTAGGCGAGCTTCTTGCCAGCAGGCCAAGCTTCTCGATTGGACGGGCGAGCCTCTCTGGTCACCCTCGAGGGCGAGTTTGACGTTTGTCAAGGTGATCTTCCACGTGAAGCGGCGACATGTTGGTTGGCCTTCGAAAGAGTGGGCCTCAATTACATGGGCCGGCCATAAGGTCATAACAATATCAAATGCTCAACAATATTCAAGAATATTAATGACAGTGATGCATGCACATACAATATGAGAACTAGCATATAATGACATGAGATATAATCAATGTGTATTACATACAATGTTTACGCATGTGTATGTGCAAGGATAAGCGTGCTAGTGCTCGATTAGTGACATAATCCCCAACTCCATTCGAATGAAGCAAAATTGATTTTGATTTAAGGGTTTAGTGAAAATGTCCGCTAATTGCTTTTCGGTATCAACATAGTCTCGCGAGATATCTTTCTTATCAACATGATCACGAAGAAAGTGGTCACGAATATCAACATGCTTAGTCCTAGAGTGTAGGACGGGTTTTTTAGATATGTCTATGGCGCTCTTGTTATCACAAAAATGGTTGTTGGTTGGAAAGTAAGACCGTGATCTCTAAGAGTTTGTCTCATCCATAGAATTTGAGCGCAGCAACCCGTCGAAACATATTCGGCTTCGATTGTACTCAATGCTATGGAGTTTTGCTTCTTGGAAAACCAAGAAACTACAGACATACCTAGTAGTTGGCAAGTGCCCGAAGTATTCTTACGATCGGTCCTACTTCTCACAAAATCTGCATCATGATATCCAACAAGATCAAAAGATGAGGAACAATGGTACCATAGTCCAAAATCTAAATTTCCTTTAACATACTGAATAATTCATTTTACTAAAAAAAGATGTGATTCTCTAGGATATGATTGAAACCAAGCACATAAACACACACTAAACATTATATTGGGCCCACTAGATGTCAAATTGTAACATCCCGATCCCCAGGATACCAAGGAAGTACGAATCCATCTCAGGTGCTCCTAGAGAGGCGAGGGGGATGGAGAAAGAGAGGGAAAGAGAGTGTGTACAAAGAGAACGCAGGCCACTGCGCACATGCTGGGATAGTACAAATAACACTCCAAACATGACAACACAAAGAAGGTACACAACATCACATATATAGACAAAGCCATCTTATTACCACTATGTCAGAAATACAACAAACAAGTCTCAAGTACAATAAGTAATCTCTACAACACCCACATCTCCACCTCACTCCCTAAGCTATATCTGCACACCACCTTCAATCCACCAACCTCATGGGATCTCCACCTTCTATCTAATACCTGTGAGAAAAGGGGGAGGGCACGTCAAAGCGTGTCCAGTAGGATCTCCAACTTTTTGGCATATTATTGAACAATGCATGCAAATGACAATATGTGACATTTTGGAAGTAAATTATAAAAGGATACATAAAGCTACAATGCGAGACATCACATGGCATAATTAGGATGAAACATAATTGGGGTAACATAAAAGCTACAAGAGTGGCATGAAGGAAAATATAACATGAAGGCATACGTAGGGGAACATAACACATATATGGCCAAGAACAACTACGATTATAACAAATAAATGGAATATCTACAAGTATGTTATGGTAAGTTAAGCATCTCCAATCATTGATAGTTATTTGGAAACCTGGGTAACTGTAGGACATAAGGGACTGGACCACTCCCCAAGGTGGGGTGGCACTCAAACTACCCCGCCAGTGGTACACGAGCACTGATTAACGTTAACGGTGCCTCTCATAACTCCCCCATCCTAGTGGGAGTGAGAATGTACTCCAACTTCTTAGTCTCACCATATCACGAATCACATCACCATGTATCAGAACATTCTCCCATGGGGGTATAATAATCTCCACATTTAAACTATCACAGCCCAATCCTCATGGCTACACTTACTCAGGTATTCCCCTAAACCCCATCTTGGGAGGTCACCCTCCTTAGAGAGGAATGAGACATCCCAAGAGATTATTTGTTCAAAATTATTGTTTATGCAATTCTACAAATATGACATAAAGGGAAATATGCTTAAAGAGCAAGTGTCTATACGAGTGACTATATATGAAGAGTTGTAAGACAATAACCTAAAGAAATTGATAACATTCACACATGCATATCTTAGTAAGGGCATGTGAGACATGGACACTCATTGTCATATTCAGTTCCTTCCACAATTTCTTTCATTAACAACAAAAGGGTCATGCACCTAAGTGCCATGCTCATCACAACTTCCATAATAACACATCATAGAGTGCCATGCCAAATAAGAATCCCACATCCAACATATCTATATCGTAGTTCCCTTTTCCTTAGCAAATCTCCACTTGAACATAAATGAATTCCACAATGTTTCCATTTTTCAGGTAGGGTACTCGGTAAAGAAAGACTAATATCATACATTTACATTGAGAATTTGACTTAAACTTATAAACAAAACCTGTAGATACTTCAGTCGTACTTCCATGGCAATAAAAATCATAATTTGTGGATGTCTAGATTAATAGTTATGGCTTATAAAGTATGGTGTGTAGAATCTGTCCTGAAACAGAATTATTTAGCTGTAAAGATCAGTGAATTGCAATTTACTACAGTCAGAATCATGAAAAAGTCTCAACATGAAAGTTGTAGAAAATTAAGTCAGAATTCCAGATTGTCTTAAATCAAGTCATTTGGACATATGGAGTGAACATTATACTATGTGCAATAACATGGTGCAGATTCTACCAGAATCGGACACTACGATACATGTTAGCACTTTTAGTCTAATTGCAGCCAGAATTTAAGATCAGTCTCTACATGAACGTTGTAGCTAACTTGATAAGATTTCCAGATTATATTAATTTGTAATTTTTGTATGTCTATACTTTGAGTTACTCAAATGAAAGAGCAGCAGAAACTGAAAATTTTTTTAGAATGACAATAGATGGCATATAAGGAGAATATATAAATAATACACCATAAAACTTGGGATCCTACCTAAAGATCCAAGCTTCCCCAGCATCCCAGCCTCCTCTACATGACTCATTCCTCCTCTAACTCCAAGCTTCAAAAGATGACAACTTGCTCAAGAAACCACCCTCTTAATAGCTCCAACTAAGCCTCCATCTTCTAGCTATCACCATGGTCCAAACAAGAGAAGAGAAGAAAGTGTTCTAGGCCTTAAACATAAAGAAATAAGGGGCAAGTGGGAGGAAAACGAAAATGCAAAAGAAAAGAAGAGAGGAGAAAGAGAGAGAAAAGAAGAGAGAAATGAAGAGGGATCTAGGTTTTTCTTTTTGTTTCTTTTCTTTTCTTCTCTTTTTCTTTTTCTTTTCTCTTTTCCTTTCTTTTCTCTTCTCTCTTTTCTTCTAAGAGAAGAATATACTTGGAATATTCCCTTGGGAAAAATATCTAAACTACCACTTACCAAATATCCCTTCATCTTCTAGGTATTTACAAGTTTGCCATAGTATAACACTACCCCTCACCTTCTACATATTTACAAGAATGCCATTACCCTACCCTTTTTTACACTAGCCCTCCTACACACCCTCATTCATGCATTCATACATACACCCACATACAGACACTTGCATACACTTACATCCCTACACATATCTCTACATATAGATCATTATCATCTCTATGTACATCCAAGCACACACTACATACATGCATCCCATATGTATCAACATACACCCATATATACACATGTAGTAGCTTTACACACACACACACACACACACACACACACACACACACACACATCACTACAAATAGTCACACACACACACACACACACACACACAAAACATATCAACAATACCAATATATCCCTCAATCACTGATACAAGCTAAGTACTAATACAGAAGCACTAAGGTTACCCCCAACATAGCATACATGAACAACTATTTCGTCCAACCATCCACACATATAACATACATCCATATACTTACAACCATATACACCTAAGTACAAGATCAATCCATATACATACAAATGGTATATGTTAGAGGATATCTAAATGTACATGCAAGTGGTCACCTATGCGTGAAGTATACATACCAATATCGTATACAATATAGTATTTCACATATATGGTATTACAAAAATATAATAGGCTACCTATCATACCTCGATACATGCGTTCATCCACCTTCTTTCCATTTTCTTCCTTATCTACATTCGTCGTTGTTGACATGGGAGTACAGCATTCCTTTGCATTGTCAAGGCCAAATTTCTTGATCAATTATCTTGTATATTTCTCTTGGTTGATGAAAATCTCATCCTCACATTGTTTGATTTGCAATCCAAGCATAAATGTAAGTTCACCCGTCAAGCTCATCTCAAATTCGCTATACATACACTTGGTAAATTCCTTACAAAGAGAGTTATTAGTAGCACCAAAAACAATATCCTCAACATAAATTTGTACTATTAGTATATCTTTATTTTGATGTTTAACAAATAAGGTTTTATCTGCCTTTCCCATGGAAAATTTGTTCTCAAGCAAAAATTTACTTAGTCGCTCATACCAAGCTCTAGGTGCTTGTGTGAGCCCATATAAATCACGTTTAAGCTTGAAAACATAATCCAGGTGGTTCGAGTCTTCAAACCCAGGAGGTTGTTTGACATAGACTACCTCTGGTAAAACCCCATTCAAGAAAGCACTCTTGGCATTCATTTGGTATCATGAAACTAGCAAATACGAAAAGCATCTGAATTGCTTCCAATCTTGCGACGAGAGCAAAGGTTTCATCAAAGTCAATTCCTTACTCTTGGTTGTATCCTTGGGTAACCAATCTAGCTTTATTTCGAATAACATTGTCTAATTCGTCAAGTTTGTTTCTAAATATCCATTTAGTACCTATGATTGTTTGGTGTTTGGGTTTGGAAACAAGTTCCCAAACTTGATTCCTCTCAAATTGTGACAGTTCCTTCTGCTTTGACAGAATCCAATAAGAATATTCCAAAGCACTATCCTCATTCTTAGGTTCTAAAATAGATATAAAAGCAAAGTTAACTATCAAATTAAAGCTACATCTAGTGTGTATACCTTCTGCCGTGTCTCCAAGAATTTGGTCCTTTGGATGATCCTTCTTAAAGCGCCAATCCTTAGGGAGATCTTGTAATGATGTAGTAGCTTCCTCTTCCTCTCTTGGTGCATTATCATTGTTGTCTCTTTGCTCATCGGAATTTCTAGTGTTCACCTCCAAGCCTTCAAGTCCACCTATAATTTTAGGAGATTCTGCAGCACTAGAAGATTCGTTAATAGCACTTTCTCATCAAATTTAACATGCACGGTTTCTTGGATAGTCGGGGGTCCTTTTGTTGAATACTTTATAAGATTTGCTATGTGGAGAGTACCCAACAAAAATACCCTCATCGGATTTAGCATCAAATTTATCCAAGTTATCGCCTACTTTCAAAATACAACATTTGCATCCAAATGGTTTAAGATGTGATAAGTTGGGAGTCAACTCTCTATAAAGCTCATATGATGTTTTCTTCAAAATGGGTCTTATTGACACACGATTCAAAATGTAGCAAGATGTAAGTATGGCTTCGGCCCAAAAATACAATGGTAATTTAAAATCATGAATCAAGGTCCTAGCCATTTCTTGCAAAGTAGTTTTTCCTCTGAACACCCCATTTGTTGTTGTGTCCTCGGGGCGAAAAAAATTATGTGAATACCTTTTTGAAACACAAAAGTCATCAAAGCTAGTATTTACAAACTCACCACCATGATCACTTCTAACTTTGACTATAGAAAAACCTTTTTCATTTTCAACTTTTTTATAAAACAATTTGAAAACATTGAAAGTTTCATGTTTGTGTATCAAGAAATAAACACAAGTGAATCGTGAAAAATCATTGACAATGACGAAGCAATAATGCATATTGTGGGATCTTGTAGATGGCAGACAACACTAGATGGGGGGTTAAATAGAGATTTCAAATAATATATACTTTTTAGTGAAATAAAAACCTTCTACGAGTTGCCTAAGTCTCAAATCGAGTTGCCTCAATTTGTATTTAATCAACAATATAATATGCTTGAATATAAGATGCAGCGGAAATAAAAAGATTCAAGCGATAAGAGAGATATATATCACAACGCAGACACGGAGAATTTTATCCTGGTTCGGCCCAAACTTGGCCTACGTCTAGTCCCCGACTCCCTTTGGGATTTAATCCACTATAGCAACAAGCTATACAAGCACATAGCTTCCTTTGCTAGGAATTTCCAACACCTAGTTACAACCAACTAGAATTTCCACGCAAACACCTAGTTACAACCAAACAAGCTTTCCTATAAGCCAGTAGTATATAATGTGATGTGTTGTTTAAGAACATCCGAAACTCTTGATCAAATAAATGATATAAATAAAGCACAGTTTGATCAAAAAGTTATCTCGAAAATTGATTCTCTAAAATTAGTTATTGGGCTCTAGAGATCAATAGTCAAGTATTTTAATCTTTGAAAAATATGAACTTTAAAAACTTGCACAAAGATCAAAAATAAGAGACTTGTGTTTTGATTCTTAAAAGAAAGTGTTTAAGCTTGGAGATCAAAATGAACAAGTATTCAAAAGACTAAAAATAAAGCTGAAAATAATCTTAAAGAAATTAGCACAAGAATTAAAAACAGTAGCATTCGAATAAGATGAAGAACAAAAGATCAAGCTTTGAGCACTTTAGAGCAATGGAGAGATTTATTAGATTTGAAAAGTGTTATCTTAAAATGTCTAAAATTCCAGCATTTATAGATAAATAGAAGCACAAAATCTGCTCAAAATTGCTTGAAATCAGCTCCAAAAGTCAACTACAACGGCTAGCTAACGGCTAGTAAAAATCAAGGCACATTTTCAAATCTATCTTCAGTTGACCCTGATAGTCGGCCATCTCTCCAGATAGTTTGCTATTTTATCAAATAGGTGGCTATTATTTTGACAAAGAGTTCTGAAAAAAATCCCTGACAAAAGTAGTCGGCTATCAGATTATAATAGTAGGCTATTATATGATACTAGAGTTTTTATACTTAAAAATACTTCAAGAATAATTTATAAAAATTATATTAGTGAAATATATTAAGTAATGTATTTTAAAATCATTTACAAAGAATTTTGCATGTGTGTGTAAAATATACTTTGGCTTTTCCCATTCTAAGTGTTTGCTCACACTAACATACATCTAGCTCTTCATTCTTCATTTTTTATTTTGAGCCAACTTCTCTTGTTCTCACATCTTCATTTGATTTACGATCCAAGGCCTTCATATACTTCATTTTGTGGTTTTCTTGATCGTGGCCCAAATTTCTTTCAAATTTGCTTCAGAATGACTTTGTTCTCCATATCTACAAAATAATCTATATACACTTGAAATAAAATCATTAGTCCACATATCACTTGTGCACATCATCAAAATCCACTAGGGTGGGTCCCAATATCCCAACACATACCATCCAAACTAGCAACCTTTGTGAGTCCAAATAAATCCAAATGTATTAGTTGCAAAGGGTTAGTAGTAAAGACAATGTTTTTAGGGTTGAAACTACTTTTATGTTGTGTGTCTAGTTGACATGCATCACAAAGTTTGTCTCTATCAATACTAATTTGAGGTTACCCTCTCACAAGTTTCTTATGACCAAGTTTTAAGATTAATTCCATACCGGCATGGCCTAACCTTCGATGCCATAGCCAACCAGTCTCATGTGATGCAACCAAACATTTTAGATTATTTGAATCACTAAGTTTGATAATATAGATATTATTATATGATGTGCCTTTGAAACGAACATCATACTCTTTCAAAATATGTTCTTCGTCATTTTCGAAATGCAACTTAAAGCCTATAGAGCATAGTTGACCCACACTTAGCAAATTATGTGCTAAACTATCTACAAGATTAAAATATTCAATGACTACAAGTGGATGCTTACCAATGTTACATTTCCCCAAGATTTTGCATTTCTTCCCATCGCCAAGAGTTACCGTCCCTCCATCTTTCCTTGATAGCGTAGTGAAGAGTGATTCATTGCCCGTCATGTGGTTCGAGCAACCGCTATCAAGATACCACAAGCTATCATCTAGAGCTTGAAGCTGCACCTTTAAAAGAGATACACCTTTTGGTAACCAAATCTTGGATCCACAATTGTTAGTACGATGCTTTGGAACCCATATAAAATATTCAGGATAATAACTAGCAAAGAAAGCATACATAACATGTCCTTTTCTATTACAATGAAAGCATGTAACATTGGCATGTAAAGTATTAGAAAACATGTTTCGTCATGCTTGGAGTATGGAGGGTTCACGTATCTAGATAAATTCTTCTCCATGGTCCTTTTAGGTTTCTTCTTCGTTTGTTTCTTCTTCTCTTGAAATCCTAGCCCATGTTTGCTAGTATTATCGTTAAGCCCATTTATCATATTGTTGAAGCTTACTTGGCTACTAGTGAATTTTTTTACGGTAGAGCTAAGCTTTTGGTTTTCGTTTTCAAGTTCACTTATCCTAGCTTCATATCTTTTCTCTTTTTCACTAGACTCCACTTCAATAGCTATGTTTTTTTCCTTTTATTAAATTAGATTTTTCTTTTACAAGTTCTTCTAGTTTTTCTTCATGGCTAGCTGATTTTTGGTTTAAAAAAATTATTTCGGAGTCACTAATACTAAGAGAGCTAATTTTCTCTTTCAATTCTTTGGCTATATTTGAGTTATCATGTTCTAGCCAAGCCAATCTTTTATTAACTTCTTCTAGTTCTAGAATCTTGGTCTCTAAGTGTGTTTCATCAAAACTACTAATAATTTATTTTTGTTCTTTCCACTTAGCAAAAAGTTCATCCCTCCCATTTATCACATTTCCTAGTTCTTCTTATAAGGTGTCTCGTGATTTTCGTAGCTTAACATATCTAGGAGCCATTTCCTTAAAGAGTTCAACTAGGTATTCGTAAGCTTCTTCCATGTGTGAAAACATGTCTACACTTATTTGAAATTTTCCTTTATCAAAATTTGACTTGCTAGGCTTAGATTTTACCTTTGATCCGCCCGCCATGAAGCAAGTTCCATTGTAGTCAGAAGCATCGTCATCTGAAAGTTCTTCGACGTCGCTATCGTCACATGCCGCCATCATTCCTCGCTTAGTTGGCTTCTTTCCTCCATTGCCAATCTTATCCTTTCCTTTGCCCTTTAGAAGTGGACAATCCACCTTCAAGTGTCCATGTTTATTACACCTAAAGCACCTTGGAGCAAAGCTTTCCTTGTCATCTTCATTCTTCTTCTTACTTCTCCACATATTTACAGTTCTTCTCTTGTTGTTACATAAGAAGTTGGAGAATCCTTTGACTACAAGGGCAGTCTCATCATCTTCAGTTTCATCTATGTTATCGAGCCACTTGATTGCCTTGAAAGCAAGGTTCTTTTCACTCGTTTCCGCCTTAGGAGGCTTCTCCTCCTTTGGTGCTTCACTACTCAATATCTTCATCTGCATTTCGTATGCCATTAACTTTCACATGAGTTGTTCAAAAGTAATGGATGCTAGATCGTGTGCTTCCCCTATTGCCATTCTCTTTTGTATCCAATCTCCGAAGAGTGAGTATAAGACTTTTTCCACCAAGTATTCCTCTGGAATTTCCTTTCCAAGTGCTTTAAGAGGATTCACGATGTCTACAAAGCGATAGAACATAGAGTAAATATTTTCATTAGGGAGCATAGTAAAGTTCTCAAACATTTGTAGCAACATACGAATACGATTCTTTTTAACTTCGGAGGTCCCTTCATAGGTCACTTCTAACCTAATCCTAATCTCTTTTGCTATGGCACAAGAGCAAATACGATTGTATTCAACTTTATTTAGACCACAAAACAAGATGCTCATGGCATTAGCATTTAAGCTCTCTAATCATTTATTTTCCTTGTATTTCTCTGGAGTAGATTTATCAACTAGGGTGAAGCCTTCATTGATGATTTTCCACAAGGTCGCATCAATGCCCTTGATGTGGATGGACATACTTTGTTTCCAATAACTGTAATTGGTGCCATCAAATAAAGGTGATCGTAAGTATGAATGCCCTTCTTTTTTGTTATTAGGGTCAGTGGAATAGGTATAAGGAATTTGTGCCATGAGGATCGAAATTTCACTGGACTTTGAGTCCAAAGAAATCATGCTCTGATACCAATTGAAAAACACACCCTAGAGGGGGGTATGAATATGGTGTAGGCACAAATTAAAAATCAAAGCACAAGATCAACCAATCCAAATCAAAAAAATAAGCAAGAAATAATTTTTTAATGGAGTGGCTCCCTGCCTAGGCTCCCTGCCTAGGCTCCCCGCCTCTACTCTGACCCCAAACCCTTGAGGCTTTCACCATCTTTTATAATCAAAAGGAGAAAAACAAACCGATCGCACTTCCGAGTAGTGATCTCACCATACATGCTATTGTTTTCAAAAGTTTAAGCACAAAGATAGCTTCTGAATACATCTATTCACAAATATGATCTAACACCAAAATAAAACTGAAAAGAAGTCACCGTGATGTAGATCGTCCCTCAATGAATTCGTAGGCACAAACCGTGTTCAATTCTGACGTGTAGAGAAAGTTGTCGCCTTTTCAGATCCACGTCTGCAATTCTTCTTCTTCTTCTTCTTCTTCTTCTTCGTGCACTTGAAGCTTTGATAGATTGAGGATCGCGGCCGGCTAGCAAGGATGAAAAATCTCGGGAGCTTTTTGCTAAATACTTCAATAATTTTCTCCAAAGGATGGCTCTCCTTTTATAGGGGATGGGGAGTTTTCTTCAATTTGAAACTCTTGATTTTCAAATCTTCTTTAAAATCGTCAAACCAATCTTCATTGATTTCATAGATCTCTTTTATTTGGAAATTCATCTTCAGATTGGTCTTCCAAAGGATTAAAAACTCCTCCAAATTGATTGAAGTAAAACCTGAACGTTTTGACTGGTCAAACTGGTCAAATTAGGGCTTGATATGGACTCTGCAGATTGACATGGCCGTGATGCACGGCCATGTTGGCACTATTCACAGATTTTCAAAAACTATTTTTTCGACACGGCTGTGCTACACGGCCGTAGAGGCACTGTTCATAGATTTTCAGAAACTGATTTTTTGATTAGGCCATGTCGAACACAGCCGTGCTTCGACATGACCGTGCAGCACAGCCATGTTGGTCCTGTACTGAAAATTTCATAAGTAATCTAATATGCACGATCGTGCGGCTGACACACACGGCTGTGCTAACCCTATTTAGCACGTATCATTGCCTTTTGACCTCCGAATGACCTGAAACTCACTAGATATACACATTAGATCCAAATGACTTGAACATCATCAAAATTAAGTTTTGTCTTCAGTTAGAGGACTAACTTAGGCCAACATTATCACGTTCTCATCACAAAACTTAGAGAATAGTTCATTGTCAAATTCACCTCCATGATTACTACAAATGGTAACAATGGTGATGTCTTGAATCTTTTGAACTTTCTTAGAAAATACAATAAAATTTTCAAGAGCCTCATTTTCTCATTTTTACTATTTAAATAGGTTAACCAAGTAAATTTAGAATAGTCATCAACAATGACAAGTCCATAGAAAACATTTCTTAAGGATGCAACTCTAGGATGCCCGAATAAATTTAGATGTAATAGCTCTCGGGGCCAGAAGTAGAAGTTACATTCTTAAGCTTAAATGAGGATTTATGGAGCTTGCCACATTGGCATGAATCACAAAAACTTTTCTTGTTAAAAGAAAGTTTCGGAAATCCTCTAACTAGAGTATGCTTGGATAGTTTGTAAAGATGTTTGAAGTGCACATGAACAAAGTGTCAGTGCCAAAGAAGTTGCTCGTTTGTGTGGGCAACCAAACATTGATCTTGTGGATGTGGCATGTTCAAAATATAGATATCTTTTGGCGTGTCCCACAAAACAAAATATTTTTACTAGTACTATCAAATATACTACACAACCCATCACCAGAGTTAACTTTGTAACCCTTGTCACAAAGTTGACTAATGGAGATAAGTTATGATTTAACCCATCAACTAAATATACATTATCTATAAGGGGTTTAGAAGGATTACCGACTTTACCAATACCTATGATGGTACCCTTCCCATTGCCTCCGAAAGTGACCGTTCCTCCATGCTTGATGCGGATGATCTTGGATATCAAAGTTGGGTCACTTGTCATATGTTTGGAGAAACCACTATCGAGAATCCAACCCTTCCTTTTGCATTTAGAGCAATCTTTACCTTTGTTGCTTTTTTTCATCATCTTGGATACATATAGAGAAAACCATAAGCACATGGTACCCAAGCATGTTGGGTCCAAGGGGATTAGCCCTTTGGAAACCAAATCCAAGTGGAATTAGATTTTCCAACATAGTTATCATTATTCAACATATTATGAAAATAGGATTGTATGTATAAATTTTAATCTTCTATGATTGTGTCCTTCAGACCCCCAAATGGTGTAAGTTTTGGGTGTCCTATGCCTAGAAGTTGCATGCATTAGTGGTTGACGTCTACGTGGTGCATGAGGTGTGCAGGCATGTGAGTGCACATAAGCATGAGGATGTATAAGTGATGAATGTGTGTGTGCATACCCATTATGAGGAGCATGTGGGTAATAGTAGTGTGGGTGAGCATGATAGTTGGCATGAGGCGTTGAACAGTGTGTGCATGTATGGTGTGCATAAACATGTGGTCTCACTTTATGAGTGTATGCATGTGGTGTGTAAGAATGTGGAACATATGAAACACGTGGAGGAGCATGCATGTGTATGCGATGGTTGTGCATGGGTGCGAACATGAGGGTGTCTCATGTGAGTGTTTGTGCGTGCACGAGGATGTGGTGCATAAAAATCATCATATGTAGGAGCATGATGTGTAGGTGCTCTGCTACGTGAGTGTGTACTAGTGTACATGAAAGCATGACCCTTCTTTGGATCTCCATCCTTGGAGGTTTCTTTCCAAATAAGGGTGGTGTCGGAAAGGAGCTGTTTTGGTAGATGAACTATCAAGGTGTTGTGGGCTCCACTCGTGGATGGACCTGAGGTAGGCCTCACGAAATATATAGTGACTCTACTATAGGTGGTGCGTGAGTTGGTAGCATTTGCTTTCGAATAACCAAGGCCTCCACAGTGGTTCGCGGTTTTCGAGTCCAACTTGTCCTTGCCTTTGTTGAATCTCTCAAAGTTGGCAGACATGCGCCCATATTTCTTTGTGAGAGAAGAAATATTAGTATCCAAGGTGGATACAAGTGATGTGAGCTCGTGCACTTGGGATTTGAGAGCCAAGTTCTCATTTCTCAAAAGAGTGTTTTGAGATCAAAGTGTTTCAATCTCAACGTCATCACACTCAACGACATGGCTCCGTCTAATTGAGATTTGAGGGATTTAACTTCATTTCTCAAGATGTTGTTTTAAGAAAGTAAGGTAGCTTTCTCATTGACAAGTGTATCAAGAGTGGTGTTATCATGCAGTGTGATGGACATAAATGAAGTTAAGAGACTAGCGAATCTATCTTTAGCAAGCATATATGAATTGAACAACTATCAAATAATTGTTCATTAGCCAAACGTAAATCATCCATAATTAACTCATCTTAGTAGCTATCGCTATCGTTCGGAATGTCCTTTGGAGAGTCCTCTCGTGCCATGAAGTACATGTGCACAATCTCTCCCTTTTCCTCATCCGAATCCTTGCTACTCAAATCATCGCTCGAGTTATCCCATGTTCCAACCAAACCCTTCTTCTTTTTGTTCTCCTTGTATTTGTCTCCATTCTTGTACTTGGGAGCCTTCCACTTCTCCTTGTTATTTAGCATGGGGCAATCCTTCTTAATGTGAACTGGCTTGTTACATTTATAGCATAGAGTGGAAGGGTTAGAAGAATCAAATTTACCCTTGGATTTGAAGTTACCTTTACGGAAGAACTTTTGGAACTTCCGTGCCATGAGGGCCATGGACTCCAAGTCCATTTCTTCATCGGATTCCGTATTGTCTGATGAGGCTTTGAAAGAAATGGCCATCTTCTTGGGCTCGACAAGTGCCATTTGAGCTTCCCTTTGCTCTCTATCCTCTTTCATAACCTCTATGTCATGAGGTTGCCAATGAAGTTCTATACGGTGTATGTGCTCATATCATTGCCTTCCTCAATGGCCATCGTCTTCTTCTCCCTCTCCGGAGTGATGGTCATGATGAGATTTCTCACCTTCTCTACTTGGGTATACGTCTTCCCAAGTGCTTCCAAGTCCTTCTCAATATCCATGAATCTAGCGTACATGCTTGAGATCTTTTTTTATCCTGCATTTGAAACATCTCAAAGCATTGTACACAAACATGGAGTTTAGATAAATTCACCTAAGTGGTCCCTTCATGAGTGACAAGGTTGTGATTCCAAATTTGATATGCAGACATGTAGTTCGACACCTTGTTGAACTCCGTCGCAGTCAAAGCACAAGTGAATTCATTGCTTTTGCATTGTTCACCTCTGCGGCCACTTGAATGGGATTCCACTTGGAGAAGTCTTCTTCGAGGGCTCAACGTACTCCTTCTCCATGGTTCTCCATAAAGATATGCTCTTAAGGAAGATAACCATATAAGCCTTCCAATACCCGAAATTTGATACATTGAATAGAGGGGGACGAATGGTACATTGTCCTTTGGTAATAGAGGATGCACCATCACGGTTATTGTTGTCGGTTGTCATAGTTTTACCTTGCTATGATACCAATTGTAGGACCTGAAACTATGGGGAAAACACTAGATGGGTTTGAATGGTGTTTTATGAAATTAAAAAAGGAAATTATGCCTAATTAAAATCCATATGCAACCAAGAGTGTGGAAATGGAATAATAGAGACAACAACTCAGAAAATGGAATCACAAACAAGTTATATAGCCTGGTTCGAATTCCCTTGAGTCAAATCCCAACTCCTTAGAATCCTACTCCAGTAACCCACTAGAAAATCCGACTAGTGATTAGTAATCCACTAATACCCTCTTACCAAATTCTGGTAAGAGTAAAACCAATACAATGTACCACACCACTTCCCACAACCCGGGAATGGTTCACTCTCACAAACCAAGAGTAATTCTCACAAGAGAAAGGAAAGAATATGAAATATTCAATATGAAATAAGGACACAATCCTATGCCTAGAATATGTTCTTACTTAGAAGTGAAGGCTAGATGTGTGTGTAGTGCTCTAATATGAGAAATGGGAGCACTTACTACTTGTCTAAGAGTATAGCAATGAATGATAGAAGTGTGAGCTTAAATGATTGAGGACTAGTGTAGAAGATGAGGCTTTGACTGCTTGAGGGAGCTTTGAATGCACTTCAATGAATTTGGATCGGTTCTAAGAGTGTTCAAGAAGTGGTAAATGAATGCATCAAGTCTATATAAATATCACCCAAAAATCCCACCAAATCCCTCAGAAAATCTATAGCAATAAATGTTGAAAAAGGCATGTAACTGGTAGAAATCCAAGTCAGTAGTCGACTAGAGAAGACCCACCAGGTGACTAGAGTACAATGTTGACAAAGCCTTAAATGCAGTCTAACAGCTAATCGACGGAACTCTGCTGAAGGGTTCCCAGACGTATGTACTACTGTTCAGGCGTCTGGCTCTAAAGCATCAGACGTCTTAACAGTCAGGCCAAGGGTGTTGGGATATTGAGACCCACCCCAGTGGATTTTGATGATGTGCACAAAGTGATATGTATACTAATATGTTTAATTCAAGTGTGTATAAGTATTGATTTATTATTTTATAGCCATGAAGTTCAAATGCATTGAAAATCTAAGTGAAGGACTTAGAAGCCATGATCGGAAGTCGACTTATGAGCCAAGAAATGAAGCATGTGATGGCTCATCAATACGAAGTATATGAAGACTTAAGATCAAGATAAGACGGCTCAAGTCAAAGATCGTAGAACGAGAGCTAAAGATGTGTGTATTAGTAAGTTTTGTACTTAGAATGTAAAAGCCAAATGAATATTCTATACACACACACACAAAATGATTTTCGAAAATAGTTTTAAACTTGTTTTAAACTTATTTGAGAGCTTATTTTTTATAGCTATATTTAAATCTTGTAGTCAACCTCCAAACACCCAAGAGTTGAGTACATATCTTTCAGCAGAGTTTCACTGAAAATCTGCTCTGGAGTCGACTACCAAGGGATGGAGTCGACTACCTGCTGTAGCAGAGTTTTCATTGAAAACTCTCTAGGAGTCGACTACCTCCCTTGGGAGTCGACTACCAGCTGCGTATTGACTTCCCAGATTTGCTCCTTCATTTATTTGTTGCTTGATTTGTGGGGCTGAAGTCAAACCATTTTGAAATTCGAAATTCTCTCTTAGCTTTATAAATAGAGAATCTTTGAGATCATTTTCCACACCATTCATTCTTGAGCAAAGTTATAATTCTCTCAAGCAAACTCAAGCTCTCAAAGTTCTTCAGTTTTTCTAAAGGCTAAGTTTTTAATTCTTTTGTGCTTAATTTCGCAATTATTTTCTCTGATCATTTCTAGACTTTATAACTTGGTTTGATCTCCAAAACTTATAGCTTTTCTTCTTGAGATTCAAACATCAAGTTTTCTGTTTGATCTTTGTGTTCTTAACTTTTATATTTCCCTCGAAGATCAAACCTTAATCATTGATCTCTATGCATATTTTAGAAGACCATTTTCAAGACAACTTTTTGAATTACTTGTTTTTGATCTCTAAAGCTAAAAGCTTTTTATATTGAGATACAAAATACAAGTCTTTCTTTTTAATCTTTATATTTTATAATTATATTCTTTCAAAGATTAAAAAGACTTGATCTTTGATCTCTAAAAGCCCAAGTGCACATTTTTAGAAGATCCATTTTTAGAAGATCAATTTTCAAGATAACTCCTTTGACCAAATTTGTGCTCATCTATATCATTTAATTTGACCAAGAGTTTTTCGATTTTCTTTAAGCCACATATACACAAATATATTCTTTTGGCTTTACTAAACCTTGTAATCAATTTCATATTTGTTGTAAAGCCTTTGAAGAATGCAAGGAAGTTGTAATTCTCGTGCTATAAGGGAAAGGTGTTGTTGGAAAATCCTAGTTGGTTGAAATTAGGTGGTTGTGTTGGAAATTCCTAGCGAGAGAAGCTAGGTGCTTGTACGAAGTCCTCTTCGTGTGTTGAGGCAAGGTTGCTCTCGTGGAGAGCTAGTGGATTGGTTTCTGGAGTAGGATACAGTAGGCAAGTGGGACTTGCATATCCGAACCAGGGTAAAATCGATGTGTGTTTGCGTTGTGATCATTTATCTCTGGCGTATTATTATTGCTCGTACGTTTTCATTTCCGCTGTTATTAACTCTCATTTTTACAAGCATATAATCGTGTTGATTAAGGACCAAGTGTAGATCACTCTACTTGGTTCATTAGGCAACGTTGGAAGGAAACTCAGTCTTGTAATAATTATTGTCGAAAAAGTTTTTATTCATACAACATTATTCAACCCCCCCTTCTAGTGTTGTTTGTCATCCACATGATCCAACACTTGGTATCAGAGCAAGGTACCGAGATGGCGTCAACAATGGTAGCATCCACCCTCCAACGATTTGATGGAACAAATTATGCAGATTGGAGAAAGAGCACGTTGAGAGACATTGAATCTCTTCGACATATGGCTTGGAGTTTCATAGAGTTCCCATACATCAAGCCTACCACTCCCACTTCCCAATGGACAAACCGAGACGTGGACGTAGCCGTTCTTCACTCTAAGGTAATGAGTTTATTATTATTTAATATTGACGATTTTATTTTTGAGTACGTTTCAGAGGCCACTACGGCATTTCAAATATTGAGCTTGCTTAAAGCCAAGTATGGAAAGGAGATTGTTGAAGATGAATGGGTTTTTGACATCACCACTACCAACGAGGAGGAGAGCAACTCTAGTGAAGAAGAAAGCGAGTCAAGTGATGAAGAAGAAGAGGAAAAGCAACCCGCAAATGAAATTTGCACGATGGCATATCAAGATGACCAAGAAAAGGTAAGTGACTATAACTCGGATAATGATGAAAAAGTTGATTTAGAAATTGCGTGTGAGAAATTATATTGGGCATATGAAAAAATAAGAAAGAAGTATAAAAAATTAGAAAAGAAGCATAGCACTTTAATTGATGACTATGATGGTTTATCTAAGAAACATGATAGCTTATTGAATGATTATAATGATTTTAAAAAAGATTGTAGTAGCTCTAATATTTCATTACATGATCATAATTACTTGAAGGTCAAATATGATACATTATTGATTGATCATGATTTATTGAAAAATGAACATGCTTTGTATGTTTCTTGTTTAAATGATAAGATAGATTCACTTGCAAATGTTATTGCTTCTAGTCGTATAAAGCATGAAGAATTAGTTGCAAAATTTGATTGTATCAAGAATAGTTCTATTTCTTCTTGTTTTTATGCTCCTAGAAATGTTGTTGATAGATCTACTCATGCTCAAACTTCTACATCTAAAGATATGAGTAGAAATGTAAATGTTGTGCATGCCAATATTAAAAAGTACGCTTTTATGTATGATAAAAATGCTCGGCAAAATATTCATAGTGCACATAATAAACCCCATGCTTCACATGTTCCACAAGTTACACATAATGCTTTACACAAACCATGTGTAGCACACAATGCACATTATGTTACATATCACAATGTTGCACACAACATTCAACACAAACCACCTATTGTGCATCATACTAAAAATAATGTTCGAATGCATGACAAAATGATTTGAGTGCCAACGAACTTAAATGAAAAAGATAAAAATGCTTACATTCATAATCTTTTTAGAAGTGCACACCATGTTCATGATTATGCTTATATGCATAGGAAATCAAATTCAAATCGAATTTGGGTTCCTAATGGATAGTTCTATCTGAACCTTTGATTTCAGGTATCCATGTGCTTACATGATCATTCTACTGATACCCTTGTATAAAATGATGAAATATGTGATTTTTGTTAAATCTATCATGCTTATGTATTCATGCCTATAATTTCTTCTTGTTAATATTCGAACTATAAAATAGAATTAATTATAGTTGAATGTAATGTTATATTCTTTGATGCAGAAATTAAATATGACTTATGATTAACCCCAAGGACCCTAAAAATTACGGATACCAAAAGTATTATTTTTCAGGTAATATTTACAAATTGTAGCCAACCCCTTCAACTCCTTGATTTTCAAAAAATGTTACTCAAAGAAGGAGATTGACATTTGATATGCTCATTTGTAGGGGTGCTAAAAGTTGTAAGTATAAAAATTTATTTATGATACGTTTCAGACTCGTAATCACATGCAGTGTGTTTATTATTCCAATACGTGATATTTTCAACACTTGATATTTTCAATATATGAAAATTTAGTTGATGACATGACATAATAAGTTTAATTTTTATTCAACACATGAGATCAAATAAATGATATATGTCATCACATAATTATGGCACATCATCTCTAGTGTGCGAATTATCATGCTACGCTTGTATGTCACACACATTGATTAATTTGTGGATTTATTTCCATGTGCCTCATTATTATATCGTGTTTGAAGAAAATAGTTAGTTGACATAATTGGGCCTACTCTTTATTGAATATTAACTACCCGTATGATATTATTGCTCAATTGTAATATCTCATTGATTATAATTGATGCATCTTCATGCTCATGCTATTATTTAGATATCCATTTCAATATAGATTATAATTGATGATATCTTGAATAATATAGATATTTTGAGCTTTGTCACACTTTGTTAAAATATTAAAATTATTGATTGAAGTATATTTGATGATTCATTTATTTAATGCCATACTCATAGAAATCATCACATTGCAATATATTTGATGTATAGTATGCATTTGATAAGTTGGAATATGCTATATCGAAATAATGGACATATGACTATAACATATTCCTAAAATGCTAATGCATGTATATATTGATATATGACATCCATAAAAATATTTTGAGTTGGGATTATTGTGTGATATCTTGTGCTATAACTCTTTTGGAGTTCACCTTTCAGAATAGTCACACATATGCTCATTGTTCATACTTAGTGTGTATCACTATATGAAAAAAAATATGATTTCTTGATTATGTCATGTTGATTATTGAGATGCACATGTATCTATCTTGATGTCTATTTTGGATATAGTCTCATAAAAAATCATTTTGTGAAATATGACCATTAATGACATATGAATCCATGTCTATATATTTTTATTTATATATGCATCGTATTGATATAACACTTGGTATCATATTTTCTATTAAAATCAAAGAATGCTTGGATATTTATTTCATTGGGAAACAAAATTATTTTATGACTCAAAAGATTAAAAAAGGTCTATTGAGTCATCCTTAATGAATAATATTTCATTTGTTCATGGATAGCAAAAGATTGTATTATACTTGGTTGTTATGCATTTTTTATGCATGATAGTTGATTTTATTCATATGTTAAGATCATAAATATGTTTTATATTAGAAATTGTATATTGGAATTGAATATGCTTATTGACTACAATTGTTGTTTTTGGATATATTCTATGTTTAAATGTTGCTTGTTTCTTTCTAGCATTAATGCTGGGAGAGTAACACCTCCAAGAGATTAATGCATTATTATAGGAGGAGTAAGTATGATTTCTTTTAATTCATGCTTCAATTCATGCTAAATTGAAATATATGCATGAAGAGATATTGAGACATTTTTATGTCATTGAATAATTGAATATTGCATGCTATGAAAGTTTAAGACATGCTATTTATTAAATATTTTTTTCACATAGCATGCATATTATTCTCTCCAGGTAATTTTTTTCATACTTGGTGTCACGGATATTTTTAACACTTGGATTGTATTTCATGTCACACTTTTTGATGTGACAAAAGGGGAGAAAAATACAATGCATATAAAATAATGTTTCATGGTAAAATGATATTGTTCCACACTTGAAAAAGAAATATAATATGAAAATGTACACATTTCTTCTTATTGCTAACGAGCCTTAATGCAGGTGGAGTAACATCTCCATAGCAATCATGCTCATGCATTTCTGTAGGGGGAGCGTAAGTAATTTCATTTGTTTCGTATTATTTCTTATTTTACATCATTTGTTGTTGTCATCAAAAAGGGAGAGAGTGTTGGGATATTGAGACCCACCCTGGTGGATTTTGATGATGTGCACAAAGTCATATGTATACTAATATGTTTAATTCAAGTATGTGTATGTATTGATTTATTATTTAATAGCCATGAAGTTCAAATGCATTAGCTAAATGAAGGACTTAGAAGCCATGATCGGAAGTCTACTTACGAGCCAAGAAATGAAGCATATGATGGCTCATCAATACGAAGTATATGAAGACTTAGGATCAAGATAAGACGGCTCAAGTCAAAGATCGAAGAACGAGAGCTAAAGATGTGTGTATAGTAAGTTGTGTACTTAGAATGTAAAAGCCAAATGAATATTCTATACACACACAAAATGATTTTCGAAAATAGTTTTAAACTTGTTTTAAACTTATTTGAGAGCTTATTTTTAGAGCTATATTTAAATCTTGTAGTCAACCTCCAAACACCCAAGAGTTGAGTACATATTTTCAGCAGAGTTTCACTGAAAATCTGCTCTAGGAGTTGATTAACAAGGGATGGAGTCGACTACCTGCTGTAGCAGAGTTTTCATTGAAAACTCACTGGGAGTCGACTACCTCCCTTGGGAGTCGACTACCATCTGCGTTTTGACTTCCCAGATTTGCTCCTTCATTTATTCGTTGCTTGATTTGTGGGGCCGGAGTCAAACCATTTTGAAATTCGAAATTCTCTCTTAGCTTTATAAATAGAGAACCTTTGAGATCATTTTCCACACCATTCATTCTTGAGCAAAGTTATAATTCTCTCAAGCAAACTCAAGCTCTCAAAGTTCTTCAGTTTTTCTAAAGGCTAAGTTTTTAATTCTTTTGTGCTTAATTTCGCAATTATTTTCTCTGATCATTTCTAGACTTTATAACTTGGTTTGATCTCCAAAGCTCATAGCTTTTCGTCTTGAGATTCAAACATCAAGTTTTTCTTTTTGATCTTTGTGTTCTTAACTTTTATATTTCTCTCAAAGATCAAACCTTGATCGTTGATCTCTAAAGCCCAAGTGCATATTTTAGAAGATCATTTTCAAGACAACTTTTGAATTACTTGTTTTTTATCTCCAAAGCTAAAAGCTTTTTATATTGAGATAAAAAATACAAGTCTTTCTTTTTAATCTTTGTATTTTATAATTATATGCTTTCAAAGATTAAAAAGACTTTATCTTTGATCTCTAAAAGCCCAAGTGCATATTTTTAGAAGATCAATTTTTAAGATAACTCCTTTGACCAAATTTGTGCTCGTCTATATCATTTAATTTGACCAAGAGTTTTTCGATTTTCTTTAAGCCACATATACACAAATATATTCTTTTGGCTTTAGGAAATCTTGTAATCAATTTCATATTTGTTGTAAAGCCTTTGAAGAAGGCAAGGAAGTTGTAATTCTCGTGTTATAAGGGAAAGGTGTTGTTGGAAAATCCTAGTTGGTTGAAATTAGGTGTTTGTGTTGAAAATTCCTAGCGAGAGAAGCTAGGTGCTTGTACGAAGTCCTCTTCGTGTGTTGAGGCAAGGTTGCTCTCGTGGAGATCTAGTGGATTGGTTTCTGGAGTAGGATACAGTAGGCAAGTAGGACTTGCATATCCGAACCAGGGTAAAATCGCTGTGTGTTTGCGTTGTGATCATTTATCTCTGGCGTATTATTATTGCTTGTACGCTTTCATTTCCGCTGTTATTAACTCTCATTTTTACAAGCATATAATCTTGTTGATTAAGGACCAAGCGTAGATCACTCCACTTGGTTCCTTAGGCAACATTGAAAGGGAACTTAGTCTTGTATTAATTATTTTCGAAAAAAAATTTATTCATACAACTATATTTAACCCCCTTTTAGTGTTGTTTGCTATCCACAAGATCCAACAAAGGAAAAATGAGTTACTGGAATTTTTGGCGAAAAATACCAGACATCTAAAGAAGGGGTACCAGACGTCTGGGTGACTATTCAGGCATATGTCAAGAAGGCTACAGACATCTTAACAGTCAGGTCAGAGGAAATGAAGTTACTGGAAATCCTGACCAAAATACCAGACATCTGTAGGAGATTTCCCAGACGTCTGTCCAACTGTGCAGACGTCTGGGAAGACACTATCAGACGTATGTTTCAATAGGGTTTCTAGGGCATCCAAAAACATGCACGCCGGACATCTGGAAGACATACACCAGACGTCTGGTTAAAGGCTGAAAGCTCAGATTTGTGTTGAATGCCTTTCTAAACTTATGGGATCAACACATGAATGATCTAAAGTATTGTGTATGACAAGTAAGTGCTTCTAGTGAGACTATTCAAGGCTTAACATTTTAATTCAATATAGAAGTAAAGAATTAAAAGTATTACATATTAATCCCCTTCACTTCCTATAGAATTTCCTGAAGTCTTCTATTTGAATCTTTGAGTTCATCTCTCGATTTCTTCATGTCATCACTTCACATCATCGTGGCTTTTGATAAAACTTGGATCTACAATCAACGATGCTTTAATTAACTACAAAACATGTGTAAGTCATAATTAACTATGTTTGCTTATGATCAAAACCAAATTGGGGGACCCAATACTCAATAGATGTGTACATGCCTATTACAATTAAAACATAAATAAGTATCATAATTCTTAGATTTAATATTTTTGTACTTACCTTGTCTCGAGAACTTCTTGAAGTTTATTGTGAACAATAATATCATCATCATCATCCATGTCTGAATCTTCGGTGTCTGATAATGCATTATTGAAAACAAGTACTTTTTTCTTTGATTCTTATTGTTCCTTTCGATCCTATAACTAAACTTTGTATGCCATCAAGTTGCCAACAAGACTTTCCACTGTGAGGGTTGATAGATCATTGGCTTCTTCAATTGTCGTAGCCTTCTTTTCCCGTTCAAGATTCAAAGCACGGAAGGTCTTTCGAACTTGTTCAGGTTGAGTGTATGTCTTTCCAAGTGCAATTAGAGAATTGGTGACATCGATAAATCGGGTGATCATTTCTCCAATGATCTCATTCTCCTTCATATTAAACAACTCAAACATGTGAACAAGAACAGAAATTTTAGTTTCTTTAACTTTATTGGTTCCTTCTTGAGTTAACTTGAGTGTGTGCCAGATTTCATAAGCAGATTTGGCCTGAGAAACTTGGTTGAACTCATTCTTGTCATAGCGTTGAAGAGTGCATTCATGGCCTTTTTAAGTTGTGGGTAGCCGATGTCTTGTCGATGGTGATCCATTGAGAATAGGGAGTAGAAAGCTTCTCATATTGCGTCTCCAAGATGTTCCAAAGTTTGTAATTGATGCTCTAAAGATAGATCGTCATTCTCTTCTTCCAATATGAGTAGTTAGAATCATTGAATAGTGGAGGACGAGTGGTAGAGTTAGGAGTGGCAAACCGGGAACCCGAACCCGAGCATCTTCTTGTGGGTCGGGTTCGGGTCGGGTCCGGGTGGTCGGGTTGAGCTTAAAAATAAAAGGCTGCATTTAATTCAAAGAAAACCGCAAACGAAATGGCTCGAACCCACGACCTTGCTGACGTGCTCAACAAACAATACCACTAAGCTACCAAGTTGCTTGGGAACTTAAGATATTTAATTGTTTTATATTGTTTCGGTACATACTAATAGTTTAAATTTGAAACAAAATATTAACATGAGTGCATCCAACAGGATTCGAAGCAGGGACCTGTCCACTAACAACCAAGCGCACTAACCAATTATCCCAATGATGCTTGTGATGTAACTATGTGTAATATAGTATTATATATATTTAAACATTTTAACCGGGTCGAATTCGGGTCAACCGGGTTGACAAGGCAAACCCATACCCGACCCGGATTTTATCCGGGTCAGGTCGGGTCAACCCGGATACTAGTTGACCCGAATTGGCCCCTACCCATACCCGGTTAAGGAGGCCGGGTTCGGGTCGGGTCGGGTCGGGTCGAGCTCATTTTGCCACCCCTAGGTAGAGTGCCCTTCTGAAAATTGTGAGGGGTTGCTCGTCAGATAAGTGTATGTAATCTTAACCATGATCTGATACCAATCGTTGGATCTCCTGACACAACCAATACAATAAAGAGCGGCTGAATAGTATATTTCATGATGAATATTGCAAATTAAAAATTACTAAAACTTGCAATAAAGATGTAGAAGTAGAAATCACAATCCAGAAAAGAACCAAACGCAAACACAGATATTTATCATGGTTTGGATCATCTTGATCCTATGTCCAGTCCCCTACTCTCCGTAGAGATTTTCAACCGACTATAACCACTTGCTCCTCGCACGCAAACAACATACAAAGATGCCAACACTCTCTGTATCACAAACTTGTACAATCTCTTCATCAAGAGATTCGGCCACCAAAAGTAAAGTAAAGAAACAATGTCACCTATAACATTGATGATGTGTGAAGAATCATAAGGAACGTGAGAAGATCTTCAAGGTTTCTTAGTTGGAAGAACACTCTTGAAGATGGGATTTCAATGGAAAAAATTTCAGCACTATGTTCTCTAATGAGAACCGAAATCACCCACTCTTTAAAGTGATAAAAATCTCAAAATTAGAGAGAGAGTGTAAGAGATAAAGTTATATAGAATGGTAGGGGTCGGATCATATTTATAGGACTGAGGTGTGCCTGAAATAACTGCCAAAAACTGATCAAAACGGTCAGAAAACGTCCAGTTGCAAAACTACCTGAACTGTCATTAGTCGACTAGAAAAAATAATTGGTCAACTAGGCATAGTAAATAGTTAGAAAAATAGCCGTAGTAATAAACCTTGGTCAACTAAGAATAATTTTTCAGTCAATTAGGACTAAGAAACGGTCAGAAATAAAGCCGTTGTAACTGACTTCTAGTCGACTAAAAACTCTATTATTTGATTAGGACTAGAACTAACAACTATCAAAAATAGATCGGTTGAAAACTAACTCTTAGTCGACTAGGAAAAGTTGTTAGTCGACTATGACCAAAAAAATGAAAGTTACACAAAATGTACTAGACGTCTGAAAGAAGTTATCAGTCAACTAAGACTGAAAACCTAAGTTAACAGAAGTTATGCAAAAGGGCTAGTCGACTAGAAAAAAATTCTAATCGACCAATAAGGGTTAGGACTTGGAAATTTTTTGGGAAACTTAGATTTCTAAGATTGATCATCAGCATTGCTTTAACATTCTAAGTTTCCAAGAAGTAAAAGAAAAGAAATTTTACAATATTATTACATCATGACAACAAGATAAACGATATAACTTGAGCTTCTTCTCGATTGTAGTGATTTTTGCAAAATGACTTAATATTTGAGTAGATCTTAAACCATGATGTTGAGATGAAATGTAGAGCTGAATCATTAAGTTTGAACTGTGCCATCTGCATGGAAAGAGTTAGTATGCACAAATAATAAATGTGTGTATAATCATAACCTTATGAGAAAGAGAATCAAATGTTATCATTTATCATTTTCCAACATGTACTAGGATGAACAGATGGTCTGAGCTTCTTTTCTTCATCCTTCCTGCCATGAATTCCTGGCAGAAAGCTTGGTTTGGGCTCTTGAACGACCCAATGGACCGATTGGGAAGTCCGGTGTACCACTCCTTTGAGGCTTTTCGAAGAGTGGTCTAGAATGTTCACCAAAGGAGGGCATCATCGGCCCCTTATATCTCCATGACCCCCTTGTAGTCTTGGACGTGCTCACGAGAATCACTTAAGCCATCATACTGTAGGATCCATGTACTCTAAGCAACACACTAGAGGGGGGGTGAATAGTGCAGTGGCAATTAAAAATAATTTAGCAAATGCAGAATAATGATTGCAACACAACAACAAAGAGAGAATGTCAATCGCAAACACAAGAAGTATCCTGGTTCGGCTATGCCTACTTCAGTCTGACCCTCATAAAACTGAGATGGTAGATTTCCACTACCCTAACCAGGCACCAAAACTCAACCAAGAGTTACAATCCCTAAACCAAGATACGAAAGAGTAAACCCTATTAAGATGGAGTCAATCCTCCAATTGGAGTAAACCCTCCAATATGCTCTCACAACCCGAGAGCTAGGTTACAACGAAAATGTAAACAAATACGTATTTACATATGCCTTGAATAGATATTACCTATGTAAATATGAAGGCATGAAAGTGGATATCCAAGTGCTGGAATCAAGCTTGTGCATTTGGATATTTCCCTTGAGCTTTGGATTCAACCACAATAAATAAAGAAGCTCAAAGAGGGAAAATAGAGAGTAGAAAGATTGAAGCTTTCTTTTGTGATTTTGGTTCACAAATATGTTCTCTATATAAATGTATGCGTGCTCAAATCTCCCTCACGATCGGGCTTAAATAGCCTCTCAAATCTGCACTGAAACCAAGAAATCAAACAAAGCAAACGCAGTCTGACAGCTATAAACAGGCAGATTTTCAGAGTCATCAGACGTCTAAAGTGAAGTACTTAAATAGCCGATTTACTGTTTAAACATCTAGGCTTTCTTCATCAGACGGCTAAAGCAGAAGTTGGACAGAAGAAATAGTTTTCCAACTCACAGCAACCAGACATCTGGAGTTCAACACTCAGTCGTCTATAACATTGTTCAGACGTCTAAGAACCCTTCATCAGACGGCTTAGGTAGAGTTTGGACAGAATGAACAGATTGTCCAACTCACATCATCTAGACGTTTGGAGTCCACCACTTAGACGGCTATGACACTGTTCAGATGCTGATCAAAGAACTTCAGACATATGATACAGGCTGTGTCTGTCCAAATGAAGGACTGACACATCAGACGTCCAGAGAGACTTTTCCAGCCGTCTGATTCTTGTCCAAAAACACAAATTGAAGTGTTTTGACCAAGGAGCATATAGGGATGGGTTCTAGGGAGATCATTTGGTTCTCTAAGATGATAAATGATGCATAAGAGTGAGTGAGTGTGTGTGTGTGCGCGCGCGCGCGCGCATGCGCATGCATGTGTGCACACATCTATTCAAGGCTTACAAGTATTCTATAAAATAAAGAGCAAAATACAGGAAGAGAATATAAAAATACACTTGAAGGACTTCTATCTTCATGAAATGCTTTTAATCCAAAGCCTTGAATCCATCATCCCATCACATATTGCTTTGTCTTAAATCAAAATATAACATGTAATTAATCTGAGACTAAAACAAGTAGAGTCATTAGAATAACATAATGTGATGATCATCATCAAAACCATATTGGGCTTAATAGCTAATATTTAATATTCTCCCCCTTTTTGATGATGACACCCATTATGTTAAACATTAAAAACATGCTAATAGCTCCATCTACTTATATACACACTAATTCAAATAAAACAAATACATAATGCATATAAGTGGCCACATGTAAAAGCAATGCTAAATGAAATAGAAATATTTATGCAATCATTCATTTTTACATAATGCATATCACTCTCCCCCTTGTCATTGTCAAAAAGGTGGATATGAAAGTCAAGACAATAGAAACAAGAGATCGTAAAATGCATGATACCAAATAAAGCATAAAGTGGGTATCATTCACTATACCATGCTTCCTCTAGATCATAAAATGGGTCAAAAATTTTACTCTACGAACCAATACATACATGGAAATATGGGTCAAAAGAAATCAATGCAAGATGATATATTGAAATCAAGCAAAGGCATTGATAAATGACATTGTTATAAAAACCAAGCATTCCAAGAATGAACAATGTCAAAATGATGAAATTGAACAATATCCAACATTGTTTGGAAATATCCCAAAATCGTCAAAGAAAGAAAATATGCTTCAAAGTAATTTTGAAAATGCATATAGCATAAAAACTCTCCCTATGTCATATACATGGATAAGAATTGAATATATGACATAGATTCCCCCAAGGTCTCATTTTCATGAAAAAGATTTGAAAATATTTTCAAAAACATGAAAATTATGGGCATGCAAATGATAAACAATCAAGCATAATACACATGCAAGAAAGCATATGTGTGGAGACCTAAACATTGAAGAATCAAACCCAAGAAGAGTTTGACTTCCTAATATAATCACATGAAGTGATTACATCTTTAACCAAGGTGCTAATGTAGGCATTCCTTTCTTGCACACTAACATTAGTGTGCATCCATAGGCTCATAGATTTCCTTGGAAAAGGTTTTGCCTTAACCAAGAGAAGGAAGTGGCATGCATATGTGTAGAAAAAAATTTCTTGGCATCCATAAAATGAGGGGCTTGCATCTTGGCATAAAATGAAACATTTTCATTTTCCCTCACCGTCGTGTGTTATACATGCTTCTTATGGGTGTTATTGTTATATAAGAAAGCATGGTGGTTCTTCTTTGGCATTTGCACCATAGGAATTGTTTTTGCACCAAAAAAAGATGTATTTGGTTTGGATACCACATTTGGCACAAACGCTAAACCCATTCTATGATTTGTCGGATATTGTTTTCTAAGCAAATTGTGGAGGCAATCCCTAGAACTAACGAAGCTTTTAAGCTTACAGGATTCCTCGTTGACGGTTTGAAACATAATCTTCTATCTATTAGTTAATTATGCGATAAGGATTTTAAAATCATTTTCGAAAAGAATGCTTGCATCATATATGATTTTAATGTCTAATATATTATTTCAAGGTAATCGTAGGAATAATATATATATATTCTATGCATGAAAATTATTACGCATAATCAGTGTTTATTAACATCCTCAGATAATTCACTTTTATGGCATAAACGTTTTGGACATACTAATTTCAAACATATGACACGTATTTCAAAACACAAACTAGTTTCAAGAATGCCCAATATCTCTTTTAATCACACACAATTTTCTGATGCATGTAAACAAGGCAAAATGCACAAATCATCTTTTAAATCAATAGACGATATTTCAACAAAACGACCACTTGAATTCCTACACTTGGATTTTTTTTGTCCTTCTAAAATAGCTTCTTTAAATGGAAGTAGAAATCCATTTGTTATTATTGATGATTATTCTAGATATACATCGGTTTTATTTTAAAAACACAAGAATGATGCATTTGCAGAGTTTTTGATATTCTGTCGAAAAATTAAGAAACTCAAATCATCAACTATTATTACCATTCGTAGTGATCATGTAGAAGAATTTGAACATGAATCTTTCACAAAATTATGTAATGATAATATCATAACACATACTTTTTCTTTCCAAGAGCCGCTCCACAAAATGATGTAGTTGAAAGGAAAAATAGAACATTACAAGAATGTGCTAGGACTATGTTGTGTGATAGTAATTTACCTAAATATTTTTGGACAGAAGCTGTTACTACTGCATGTTATATTTTAAATAGAGTTCTGGTAAGGCCAATACTAAATAAAACATGTTTCGAATTATTTTTTGGTCGTATTCTACATGTATCGTGTTTTCGTGTTTTTGGATGTAAGTGTTTAATTTTTAACATTATGGATGCTCTAAATAAATTTGACTCTAAGTCAGATCAAGGAATATTTGTAGGATATTCTACACAAAGTAAAGCCTATAGAGTATATAATAAAAGAACTTTGTGTATTGAAGAATCACTTCTGTGACATTTGATGAAAAATTACTCATCTAGTACACATATAGATGACGATGAATAATCAATACCATTATCAAATTCACTTGTATATATATTAAACTAGATAATAATAATGATAATAATGATTCTACAAATCACTCTATTAAATCAACCTCAGAAAATATAGAACTTCCTAGAGCATATGTAGAAGTTTCCAACCATCCACATGAGTTAGTTATTGGAGACATATCACATGGTGTGAGAACTAGGTCACAAATAGAACAAATGACGCATTGTGCATGTATATCATCCATTGAACCTAAGAATGTTAATGAAGCATGTAAAGATAGTTCATGGATTATTGCAATGCAGGAAGATTTAAATCAATTTAAGAGGAATGATGTATGAGAATTAGTTCCTAGACCATCAGATCATCCAGTCATATGAACAAAATGGGTATTTAAGAATAAATTAGATGAATTTGGACAGTAGTTAGGAATAATGCTAGATTAGTTGCACAAGTATATAATCAAGAAGAAGTAATAGACTAAAATGAGACTTACGCACCAGTTGCACGTCTAGAATCTATTAGAATGTTAATATCTTATGCATGTTATAAAAATTTTAAATTATACCAAATGGATGTTAAAAGTGCTTTTTAAACGGTTTTAATAAGGAAGAAGTTTACGTAGAACAACCACCCGGATTTCAACACGAAACGATGAAAAATCATGTTTTCAAATTAAAGAAAGCATTATATGGTCTGAAACAAATACCACGTGCTTGGTATGAAAGACTTAAGAGTTTACTTTTGAAATCTGGATATTCTATCGGTAAGGTAGACTCCACTTTATTTACTATGTAGATAGAATATGATGTTATAATCATACAAATATATGTTGATGATATAATTTTTGGATCTACTAATGATTTTTTGTGTCAAGATTTTTCAAGGCTATGCAGAATGAATTCGAGATAAGTCACATGTATGAACTTACTTACTTCCTTGGACTTCAAATTAAACAATGAAGCAATGAAATTTTATCCATCAAAGTAAATACTTTAAGGAGCTCATCAAACGGTTTGGATTGGAGAATTCTGCAAAGAAACGTACTCCAATTGATACATCGTCATCTCTTAACAAAGATTTAAATGGTAAAAGTGTTGATCAACGTTTATATCGATGTATGATCGGATCATTACTTTATCATATGGCTAATAGACCAGATATTATATTTTTAGTATGTTTTTGTGCTAGATATCAATCAGATCCTAAGGTATCACATCTAACAGTGGTAAAAATGATAATTAGATATATTAAACGCACCTCTGATTTTGATTTATTTTATCCTAAAACAAGAACATATGATTTAATATCATATAGTGATGCTGATTTTACAAGTTGCAAATCTGACCATAAAAGCACAAGTGGTACTTGTCACTTTATTGGTCAAGCTTTAGTTTTATGGTCTTGCAAAAAACAAAATCATGTTTCACTATCAATAACTAAGGAAGAATATATTGCTGCAGGACTAGCATGTGCACAAATTTTATGAATGAAACAAACTATATCAGATTATGGCATTAAGAGTAACACATGTCCAATTATGTATGATAACACTAGTGCTATTAATTTATTTAAGAATCCAGTTCATCATGTACGCACTAAACACATAAATATATGTCATCACTTTTAGATGCTCATGTTCAAAAAGGTGATATTATATTAAAATATATTGAACTGGACATTAGATCGCTGATATCATACCTAAGCCTTTAAAAGAAGAAACATTTTTAAGTCTTAGAAGAGAATTAGGAATACTAAGTGAATCTGAATTTTGATATTTTATAGAGTAAACTTTCTAAAATAACGTGTTTGTTATTATATATTTTTATAAATTTTTCTGAATTCTTTTGTATTTTTATTAGTCGACCAGCCATATACCCTAGTCGACTAACATGTTGATTCTACAATATATATGTTTGGATGACAATTTTATAAAATATTCATATAGAGTTATTTATTCGGTGTACTTTAGAAGTTTGATAAGACAAATCATTTAATAATTCAAACCAATTTCAAATTTCCCTCTAAAAGTACAAAGTACTTTGTCATAGTGATTGGTTATAACAAGTCAAGTCAAATCCTTTTTCCCTGACAAGTACAAATAGGGGTAAACCAAGGGTACTACAGAGTCAGAAGTTTTGACCGAAAAATAAAAAAAACCTACTTTACACACATCTTCCCCATGCGGTCAGACCACGTTAGTCGACCAATAAATTCACCTAGTCGACTAGGCGGGTGCAGATTTTCGAAGAACTGTGATTTCCGATCAGTTTTCCACTACTTTTCGAAACTTTTCGTTTCCCAACCACCCTAGAACGAATCAATACGTTTTTATTTAGTTTTTAATTCGGTTTTTGAAGATTCAAGTTCAAATTTCCCTTACATTTAGTTCTATTTAAGGGGAATGGGTTCACTTCTTCATCTTCCATGAGAAGACCAAAATCACAATACTCAAGTTACTTTTGTTTCCGAAAACCTCATCTACAAATGGCATCTTCCAGCCACCAGCGATGCTCTCAACCCGTCGACCGCCATCCCATAATTTTCACCACCCAAGAGGCACGAGTAAGATTCGACGCCATGTCATCCCTTCCTTTCCACTCCGAACGTTTCATTAACTATAGTGAGCCCATGATTCTCCACTTTAATCTTCATGATCTTATCTCTGTCGCCTCCCTAATTACTATATGGAGTTTAGATGCCAATGTTCCATACCACCCAAGCCTTGTTAAAGAATTCTATGCGAATATGGAAGTCACCCGTGATGGTGGCAACATATTCATCAACACTACCGTAAAGGGTGTCGAAATACATCTTACCCATAGAACTCTTTGTCGACTTTTAGGCATCCCTGACTCCAACGTTAATGATCTTTTCTTTACCATGGTCAACCCAACTATTCTTCGTAGGTTGAGTCCCGAATTTCATGTTGGCATGAGCGCCATGAATTTAAATCCAACCCCACGTCTCATTCTCAAGATCTTGACTTACAATCTCATTCCTAAGTTTGGATCTAACAATTATGTTAGTGACATCCTAGGACGTTGTCTTTATGCCATCATGGGAGGGTTAAAGGTCGATTGAGGGTATGTTCTTAGGAACTTGGCCAAACCGGTGTCTCATGATATCTATATTCCATGTACCATTACACGCATCATTCAACACTTTGAAGTTGACTTGGAAAGAGAACTCTCTATTTTCAACACCGTCGACTTCGATAGATCGGTGCATATGCGCATGGAACTTCAACCACCTCCGACCAATGAAGGAGAAACCGACGAAGAACCTCAACCATCCGAGCCTCCACTACACTGCCGTCGAGTTGGAGTGAACCCCAATACTCTGCCTTCATCTTCACGTGAGTCCGTGCAAACTCAAATTAATCAACTTCATGAAGACATGAATGCCAGTTTCGAGGGGCTTCAAACCCACTTCAGTGGCATTGATAGTCGATTTGCTCGTGTCAATGAAACTATGGAGCAAATCCAAGGGACCCAGGCCTAGATTCTGAGTCACTTGGAGAGGTGGAATCCATATGCTCCATCTTCGTCGCACTATCCACCGCAACCCGCTCCTGAATTTTAGCCTGATTGTGTTTCTGTTTTTCTATAATTAGTCGACTAATGGTCCAGGCTGGTTTATGATTGTTTTTCCGTTTTTGTTATTTAGGGTGTGTGGTGTGATTGGTTTGAATGTTAGTATTTGTACTCTGTATATGTGTTCTGATTTCCGTATGTTCTTCAGATTATCTGATTAATGCAGGTTACTCTTAGTTAATTATGTTAATTTGATTTTATGAATTATATACACAGTTTATTAGTCGACTAGCATTTTTCATTAGTCGACTAATTCATTAAAAATCAGTATTACTATATTGCTTTTACCTTCTTTTTGATGATTTCAAAGGAGGAGAAAATACCAACTACAAAACCAGAAAGCGCACACAAATAAAGTATTAAAATGGCTTAATTATATTTGCCATATCATGAGCATATCATTCAACTTAATTAAGCATGACATGCATATATCATACACTTATCATATGCAAAACATATGAAGCATATATTCAGGGAGAGCATGCTTTTTTTTGTTACTCTTATATTTATGTTTGTCATCATCAAAAAGGGGGAGAAAGTTGGAAAATAAGATTTGATTTTCTCTCTCCATAAAGTTTCGATGATACAAACATATATTGATTATTTCTACATACTAGCTTTATCTATGCAGATTATTAGCTTCAACACACTCTCATTTAGATAGACAATCATCATTCACGTCACCACAAATATTGCAAGAAGCATTACAAGCAAGACAAAGCTCAAATATTGTATATCTTGTTGTATAATTTTTATTTTTTTCTTGCATATACTTAAATTGTGAAAGTATTAATGATGATCTATCTTAGCAACTTAGGATTTCCTCAAAACACCAAGTCTTATACTTTATTAGTCGACTAATTTATACAGCTCACTTTCCACAAAATCACCATTTCTTAGTCAAAATTGTTCCTTAGTCGACATGTTTTCCTTGGTCAACATGATCATTTTCTCGTAGAATTTCATATTTTTTGGTCCTAGTCGACTAACAGTTTTCCCTAGTCGACTAAGAGTTAGTTATTTCAAACAGTCATATTTTGACCGATTGTTAGTTACAGCGACTAACAAACTTGCTAGTCGACCAGAGTCAGTTATAACTTCCTTAAACGGCTACAATTTTGATCATTTTACAATTGTAATCGACTAATACAAGTGTCATAGTCGACTAAAGTTAGTTACAACGATCAATTCCCGGTCTATTTTTCAGGCATAGTCGACTAATAGGCCTTCCTAGGCGACTAATTTTTGGATTGACAGTTTCGTTTTACAAACCGTTTTGGACAGTTACAAGACCGTTATTTGGGGTTCCCTTTGGCCTATAAATAGACCTCAAACCCTTTGCCATTTTTACGAAATTATTCACTCTCTCTCACTTTAAACTTCACTTTCTCACTCTAAAAGAATGGGTGTCTTTCAGAATTTCATTGGGGTCACACTGCAGAAATTCTGCCTCAATTAAAAGTTATTCTCCAAGAATGTTTCTACTACATTTCTCATCAAGAAACCTTGGAGATACCTTGTGATTCAACTCCTACATCATTAAGGCTATATGTGATATTATTTCTTACATTTTCTATTTATTGGCCGAATCTCGTGTTGAAGAGATTGTAAAAGTTTACAACACGAGGAGTGTTGCCATCTTTGTTTGTTGTTTGCTTAGTGGGAGCAAGTGGTTATAGTGAATTGAAATCTCTACACTAAGTAGGGAACTGGACGTAGGATCACAACAATCCAAACCCGGAAAAATCTCGATGTTTGCGTTTGTCTTTTCTTAGGATTATGATTTTACTTCCGTGCTCTTTATTGCAATTTTTTAGTAACTTTCAATCTTTTCTTTGCCATGGACAACCCAACTATTCTTCGTAGGTTGAGTCCCGAATTTCATGTTAGCATGAGCACATGAATTTAAATCCAACTACACGTCTCATGCTCAAGATCTTGACCTACAATCTCATTCCTAAGTTTGGATCTAACAATTATGTTAGTGACATCCTAAGAAGTTGTCTTTATGCCATCATGGGAGGGTTAAAGGTCGATTGGGGGTATGTTCTTCTTAGGAACTTGGCCAAACTGGTGTCTCATCATATCTATCTTCCATGTACCATTACACGCATCTTCCACACTTTATAGTTGACTTGGAGAGAGAACTCTCTATTTTCAACACCGTCGACTTCGGAAGATCGGTGCTTTTGCGCATGGAACTTCAACCACCTCCAGCCAATGAAGGAAAAACCAACGAAGAACCTCAACCATCCGAGCCTCCACTACACCGCCGCCGAGTTGGAGTGAACCTGATACTTCGCCTTCATCTTCATGTGAGTCCGTGCAAACTCAAATTAATCGACTTCGTGAAGACATGAATGCCAGTTTCGAGTGGATTCAAACCCACTTCAATGGCATTGATGGTTGATTTGCTCGTGTCAATGACACTATGGAGCAAATCCAAGGGACCCTGGCCCAGATTCTAAGTCACTTGGAGAGGTGGAATCCATATGATCCATCTTCGTCGCACTATCCACCGCAACCCGCTCCTGAATTTTAGCTTGACTGTGTTTCTGTTTTTCTATAATTAGTCGATTAGGTCAGTGTGTTAGTCGACTAATGGTCTATGCTAGTTTATGATTGTTTTTCTATTTTCGTTATTTAGGGTGTGTGGTGTGATTGCTTTGAATGTTAGTATTTGTACTCTGTATTTGTGTTCTGATTTCCGTATGTGCTTCAGATTATCCGATTAATGCAGGTTGCTCTTATTTAATTATGTTAATTTGATTTTCTGAATTATATACATAGTTTATTAGTCGACGAGCATTTTTCATTAGTCGCCTAATTCATTAAAAATCAGTATTTCTAATTGCTTTTCCCGTCTTTTTGATGATTTCAAAGGGAGAGAGAATACCAACAACAAAACCAGAAAGCACACACAAATAAAGTATTAAAATGACTTAATTATACTTGCCATATCATGAGCATATCATAAAACTTAATTAAGCATGCCATGCGTATATCATACACTTATCATATGCAAAACATATGAAGCATTTCTTCAGGGGGAGCATGCATTTATTTTTGTTACTCTTATACTTATGTTTGTCATCATCAAATAGGGGGAGAATGTTGAAAAATAAGATTTGATTTTTCTCTCTCCATAAAGTTTCGATGATACAAACATATATCGATTATTTCTGCATACTAACTTTATCTATGCAGATTATTAGCTTCAACACATTCTCATTCAGATAAGACAATCATCATTCAAGTCACCACAAATATTGCAAGAAGCATTACAAGCAATACAAAGCTCAAATATTTTGTATCTTGTTGTAAATGATGTGCTTTTTATTTTTCTTCTTGCATATACTTAGAATTGTGAAAGCATTAATGATGATCTATCTTAGCAACTTAGGATTTCCTCAAAACACCAAGTCTTATACTTTATTAGTCGACTAATAGATCTCCTAGTCGACTAATTTATCCAGCTCAATTTCCACAAAATCACAATTTCTTAGTCGAAACTGTTCCTTAGTTGACATGATCATTTTCTCGTAGAATTTCAAATTTTTGGCCCTAATCGACTAACAGTTTTCCCTAATCGACTAAGTGTAGTTATTTCAAACAGTCATATTTTGACCGATTGTTAGTTACAGTTCTAGTCGACTAACAAACTTTCTAGTCGACCAGAGTCTGGCTACAATTTGGGGTTCCCTTTGGCCTATAAATTGACCCCAAACCCTCTGCCATTTTTACGAAATTACACTCTCTCTCTCTCGCTCCCTCCCTCCCTCCCTCCCTCCCTCTCTCTCTCTAGTCGACTATTTGGACTGACAGTTTCGTTTTACAGACCGTTTTGATCTGTTACAAGACAGTTATTTGGGGTTCCCTTTGGCCTATAAATTGACCCCAAACCCTCTGTCATTTTTACGAAATTACACACAATCACACACTCCCTCTCTCTCTAGGCCTTCCTAGTCGACTAATTTTTGGACTGACAGTTTCGTTGTACATACCGTTTTGATCAGTTACAAGACAGTTATTTGGTGTTCCCTTTGGCCTATAAATTGACCCCAAACCCTCTGCCATTTTTACGAAATTAGACACACACTCCCTCCCTCCCTCCCTCCCTCCCTCCCTCTCTCTCTAGTCGACTATTTGGACTAACAGTTTCGTTTTACAGACCGTTTTGATCAGTTACAAGACAGTTATTTGGGGTTCCCTTTGGCCTAAAAATTGACCCCAAACCCTCTGCCATTTTTACGAAATTACACACACTCTCTCTCTCCCTCCCTCCCTCCCTCCCTCTCTCTAGTCGACTATTTGGACTGACAGTTTCGTTTTACAGACCGTTTTGATCAGTTACAAGCCAGTTATTTGGGGTTCCCTTTGGCCCATAAATTGACCCCAAACCTCTCTCTCTCTCTCTCTCTCTCTCTCTCTGCCTTCCTAGTCGACTAATTTTTGGACTGACAGTTTCGTTTTACAGACCGTTTTGATCAGTTACAAGACAGTTATTTGGGGTTCCACTCTCTAGGCCTTCCTAGTCGACTGACAGTTATTTGGGGTTCCCTTTGGCCTATAAATTAACCCCAAACCCTCTGCCATTTTTACGAAATTACACACACACTCTCTCTCTCTCTCTCTGGCCTATAAATTGACCCCAAACCCTCTGCCATTTTTACGAAATTACTCTCTCTCTCTCTCTCTCTCTCTCTCTCTCTCTCTCTCTCTCTCTCTCTCTCTCCCCCCCCCCACTCTCTCTCCCTCCCCCCCAATCGCTCGCTCGCTCCCTCCCTCCCCCCCCCCCTCCTCTCTCTCTCTCTCTCTCTCTCTCTCTCTCTCTCTCTCTCTCTCTCTCTCTCTCTCTGCAGAAATATATATAAGAGAGGAAGTCTTTCAGATTTTCATTGGGTTATACTGCAGAAATTTTCTGCCTCAATTAAAAGTCCTCCAAGAATGTTTCTACCACATTTCTCATCAAGAAACCTTGGAGATACCTTTGTGATTCAACTCATATATCATTAAGGCTATAGGTGATATTGTTTCTTACTTTTTCTCTTTATTGGTCGAATCTCGCGTTGAAGAGATTGTACAAGTTTGCAACACGATGAGTGTTGATATCTTTGTTTGTTGTTTGCTTTGTGGGAGCAGGCGGTTATAGTGAATTGAAAATCTCGGTAGGAGACTGGACTTAGAATCATAAGGATCTGAACCCAAATAAATCTCGGTGTTTGTGTTTGTCTTTACTTCGGATTGTGATTTTACTTCCGTGCTCTTTGTTGCAATTTTTTAGTAACTTTCAATTTTACAATATTCATCATGATATACACTATTCACACACCCCCCCCCCCCCCCAAAACCCCCTCCCCCTCCCCCAAAAAACAAAAACAAAAAAAACCCCAATGTATTTGGTGTGCTAGGTGATCCAACACAAACTTCGTTGAAGTTGAAATGAATAAATTTCATTTCAAATTTCATTGTGTCTGGTCATTTCTTCGAATCTATATCTTGAATGACTCCTTGGAAACTAGTAAGACCAACATCAACCATAGAAAAACATCCCCCCCCCTCTCTCTCTCTAGTCGAATATTTGGACTGACAGTTTCGTTGTACAGACCGTTTTGATCAGTTACAAGACAGTTATTTCGGGTTCCCTTTGGCATATAAATTGACCCCAAACCCTCTGCCATTTTTACGAAATTAGACTCCCCTCCCTCCCTCCCTCCCTCCCTCTCTCTCTCTCTAGTCGACTATTTGGACTGACAGTTTCGTTTTACAGACCGTTTTGATCAGTTACAAGACAGTTATTTGGGGTTCCCTTTGGCCTATAAATTGACCCCAAACCCTCTGCCATTTTTACGAAATTACACACACTCTCTCTCACTCCCTCCTACCCTCCCTCCCTCCCTCCCTCTCTCTCTCTAGTCGACTATTTGGACTGACAGTTTCGTTTTACAGACCGTTTTGATCAGTTACAAGACAGTTATTTGGGGTTCCTTTTGGCCTATAAATTGACCCCAAACCTCTCTCTCTCTCTCTCTCTCTCTCTCTCTCTCTCTCTGCCTTCCTAGTCGACTAATTTTTGGACTGACAGTTTCGTTTTACAGACCGTTTTGATCAGTTACAAGACAGTTATTTGGGGTTCCACTCTCTAGGCCTTCCTAGTCGACTGACAGTTATTTGGGGTTCCCTTTGGCCTATAAATTGACCACAACCCCTCTGCCATTTTTACGAAATTACACACACTCACACTCTCTCCCTCTCTCCCTCTCTCTCTCTCTCTCTCTCTCTCTCTCTCTCTCTCTCTCTGGCCTATAAATTTTTTTTTTTTTTTTTGGTTCTTCGGAAAGTTGGCAAGGGGCGCGCGCGGGGAAGCCATGCACCCGGGATCGAACCCGGGTGGCCTCGCAAGCAAGCGAGGGCTTTATGCCGCTGGAGCAACGCTCCTCTGGCCTATAAATTGACCCCAAACCCTCTGCCATTTTTACGAAATTACACACACTCACACACTCCCCCCCCCCCCACCACTCTCCCCCCCCCCCCCCCCCCCCCCCCAAATTCTCTCCCTCACTCTCTCTCCCTCCCCCCCCCCCCCCCCCCCCCCCATCGCTCGCTCGCTCCCTCCCTCCCTCCCTCCCTCCCTCTGCAGAAATATATATAAGAGATGAAGTCTTTCAGATTTTCATTGGGGTTATACTGCAGAAATTCTGCCTCAATTAAAAGTCCTCCAAGAATGTTTCTACCACATTTCTCATCAAGAAACCTTGGAGATACCTTTATGATTCAACTCATATATCATTAAGGCTATAGGTGATATTATTTCTTACTTTTTCTCTTTATTGGTCGAATCTCGCGTTGAAGAGATTGTACAAGTTTGCAACACGATGAGTGTTGATATCTTTGTTTGTTGTTTCCTTTGTGGGAGCAGGCGGTTATAGTGAATTGAAAATCTCGGTAGGAGACTGGACTTAGAATCATAAGGATCCGAATCCAAATAAATCTCGGTGTTTGTGTTTGTCTTTTCTTCGGATTGTGATTTTACTTCCGTGCTCTTTGTTGCAATTTTTTAGTAACTTACAATTTTACAATATTCATCATGATATACACTATTCACACCCCCCAAACCCCTCCCCCCCCCCCCCCCCCCAAAAAAAACAAAAACAAAAAAAAACCCCAATGTATTTGGTGTGCTAGGTGATCCAACACAAACTTCGTTGAAGTTGAAATGAATAAATTTCATTTCAAATTTCATTGTGTCTGGTCATTTCTTCAAATCTATATCTTGAATGACTCCTTGGAAACTAGTAAGACCAACATCAACCATAGAAAAACACCCCCCCCCCCCCCCCCCCCCCCCCCAAAAAAAAAAAAAAACAAACAAACAAAACAAAACAAAACAAAAACAAAAACACATACACACGCACCTACGCAAAAACCCAAAAAAATGGAAAAAAAAATTGAAAAATACGGAAAACATACACACAGCTACAAAAGAACTTGAATATTCATGGTAAAACGACACAACCAATGGAGGCATAATGAACATGCTTCCACAATTATTGGTCCAAGTCCAAGTCCAAGCTATGGTATAAGAAAAGAAAAGAGACCCAAAAAATACCCGTAACAAAATCCATGAGTAGTTCTTAACATATGCGCCATAGCGACAGCATTTGGTCTGCGAGCTTAACTACATTAACCGAAAAAATGTTCACAATCAACACGTCCCAGTGCCCAGTAATGAACATTTATCATGATCGCCCTGTGTTAAAAAGAATGGCCGAAGCAATTACTGCTCTGCGTTCAAGAGGTGAAGCCAAGGAGAGAGAGCAATGTAGTCTTCTAACCAATGGACCAGGCCAAGTACAGCTCAAAACAGAAAATTGAAGGCCACAGAGAATTGCCATCAAAATTCTCCAAGCCATACAAGGACAATATCAACAGTATACTTAGCCACCCGTAAAGGCCTACGTAAATCCCAGGCAGCAACCAACACCCAAATAACCCCGTTGTAACAAGTATCCCGATGCAATATACATACCAATGGAAACTAATAATATATTTCATTCTACTTTTCAGGTTGCCGGTCTCATTCGCATTCCAAATGAAATAAAACAAACCAAGAATGATACAGCTCTCTCATCTAGAAATGATTCACTCAGTCTATGCAGGGGGTGAAAGATTATATATCTGGTAATCTCGTCCCATGCAGGGAAAAAGCCAAAAAAACGGGAAAAAAAAGGCCAGAAGAACAAACACACATCCCCATTTTCATTCATCTGGAAAGATGATGACTTGAAAGCCCCCATCGTCACCTCCCTACTTTGTAGCATTAAGCATTAAGCAGGGAACCAGCCCTTGTTATCGGTACAGCCAACGGATCAATATGTTGTGTCTAAAACCCGAGTTTATGGATACACTACCCTGCCTCCGGCACACGCCTCACAGGACCAGGCTGGACTGGACTGACCCAAGCAAAACACCACATGACAGGACTAGACTGCACCCCTTGACTGACCAGACTCCCGCCCATCACCATCACTCGGCCATTTCAGCACTGCGGCATTAACGACCCTGCATGGTAAAAATATAAACTTTAGTGGACGAAAGCCTACGTCGTGTCATAATAGCTCTAGCTAACTAAAAGCTCTATGGAAGGACATTCCACATCCTAAGTCCACTAATGCCCCCGCAGGGCCAGTTCCGGATCATGACAACTAGAACGAACACCGCTTTGCCTCTAAAGCCTAAGAGATCAATGCTGGGGAACTCAACCTACATTCCTAGTCAGACAAGTTAAGCTCACATTGACAATGTATATAAGTTTCCTTTTAATCATGGCGAAAATCCCAACTGTAAGGAGAAATGACATGGTTTCATCAAGAGAGTTTCACTAACAAGGCATGCACTATATAAATCAACAAATAAACAAATAAAGCTACAAACCTTTAACCGAACTGGAATCCACCAGAAGGAACAGAAACCTGCTCGCCAAAACGGAAACCAGCTTGGCCAGCTGCATCACCAGTTGGCATGGCATCATCGTCCTCCTCCAACCAATATGTTTCTAGAATCTTCACAGCCTTCTCATAGATCTCAGTGTTGTCATGGCTCTGGAGATTCTCAATCTTCTCTAAGCCTTCGGCATCATCAATCATCTGAGCATATAGATTCACTCCACCACTGGCACCCAAGTCTTTCTCAGCTTCACCTACCTTCAATATATTCTCAAGCCCTTCCAAACAAACTGTAACAACTCTAGGGTCTGGACAGACAAGGAGATCACACAAGGGTTTGATGCAGCCTTGGCTCACTAGAAACCTGTGCACAATAAGCAACAATTGAACATGCACAAAAAAGATGAGATACTACAGCAGCACAAGGTTTCATGTATCCTAATGAAAGCACGTACTTTATTTGATCAGGAGTTCCGCCTGAAGTAGCATTCGAAATGGCCCATGCTGCCTCTTTCTTGATGTCAAACTCCGCACTTTGAAGCAAGTGTATGAGGGGACCAATAATCTCAGCAGAAACAACAGCCTGAAGTTCCAGACATAACACAATGTAAGCATCTGGCATTAATAAAGAGGTGACAAGATAACACACAGGCAATATGATCTGTAGTCCATGACCATGCAGGGGAATAACCAACATGGGCAAGCCCTGTATACATGTCACCTCCTGCGCATCAAGAACTTTATATGATGGGAATTTAGTCCTATTAAACCAATATTAAGAACAAGAATAAAACTTACATAAAAGTTTAGTGTTTTTTTTCATAAAATTCTACATATGTCCTTTATAACATCTTATCCAAACTTAACTACCATGGAGTTCCAAGCTTCAAGTACTAATATAGAAAAAAATTTCATAAGCCCAAAAATTAGTGAGTGTGTATCTTACATATACTAAACACAAATATTAATTCTACGACCACAGATTCAGAATGTTCATATAATCAATCTTTCCAGATTTCTAGCAAGATGCCCGACAACTTGTGAATGTTTTCTTCTCTTTTTTTGTTTTGTTCCTTTTTTGGGATAATCAGACCTTCCCAGATCACTGGTACTGCAGAATATTTCTATCAACCAATAAAAGACTAAATGAAAAATTGAAAATATAAGTGTCAAGTTTTATACCTGTATCTGGTCCTTGTTTCCAGCAGTGATGTTTGAAATGGTCCAGCATGCTTCTTTCTTGATGCTCTTCTTGTGATTGCGTGTCAAAAGGTTCAGAAGACAAGGAAGAGCTTGATAATTGATAATACACTGCAAACAAAGATATAACATGTCTTTTAGGGAATAAAGAATAACACTAGGATTGAAAGAGATAATACTGCAATCCAGATCAAGCAGAACGCAGAAATCATTTAACATGTAAGGGGAATTTGTGTATCTTCTATTTATTAAAATAATCTGGATAGATTTGTGCATTCATACCAGTGTGGTCCTCTCTTTTTTCCCTCCTCTTGCAGTATTTGTCTTGTTTTAAGCTCTCTCATGCCAGTCTCATTTTTTTTTTTGCTTTTTCAACACAACAATTGACAGGATTCGTCATTTTCAGTCCAAATACTTTAAAAGGTATGTAGTCTACAACACCTCATAAATATGTCCAGAGTAATGACAAAATGCACTAGTAAGAACAAAAACAACATGCACTGGTAGGAACAAGGTGGCAATATTATTTTGTACATCACATAAACCCCAAAAAAATTCAGGCTACCATATAAAGTTAAGTCTATCAGGCATACCATATGTTCTTTAACCTAAATATGCATAACAGACTTGCACAAGGCTTAACTGAGGACCACATACAACATCATAGTTGATTGGAAGAAAAATCAAGAAATCAATCTTAAACCTTACAGAGCCTTTTAGTATAGAACCGGCATATATTAATCACAGTGGTGTTCACCAAAAGCTAGATGATTTCCATATCTTTGTAGTATTATGTCATGTGTGCACCCTCATCTAGAGGCCTTTCGGATAAACAAGATCTGTCCTGCTAATAAGATATAAGGTACTTACAGATGATGAGATTCATTAGATTAATTTAATGAGACGACTCCATCAACCTCAGTTAAATTACATGGACAACATTCTTCATAGGCTCATAGATCCAACTCAAAACATATTTTGTGTGCATTGTAGACTCGTACAATTTTAACTGGTTATAAGAACATATCATCTAAGTAGCATGGATACTCCTCCTGTCAAGTGTGTCTTGCTAGACATGCATGTGGGACACGAGTGTATGTCATTAGATTTTTGGCGAGTTGGGTCCATGTCAACATCCCACGTGTGCAACACAGATTAGCCTAAATTAAAAGAAAGTGAGAGAAAAGAAAATAAAAAAAAGGTTTAGAAACACTTAGCCTCGAACAAAACTAGCATTCTATTGCACATCAGCCTGCCAGGAGCCTTCTAAGAATAGCATGTAGCAATTCTTTTTTAAAAAATCTTTCAAGTCCACATGCAAACAAGAGTCAACATGGAAGGATATGATGCGTCACCTCAGCAAGAGGTGCAAACAAGCAGCAGCAGCAGGAGGGGGCTATATTGTAGGGACACCAAGACACCGATACGGAGATGACATGACAACGCTTCGGTAAATTCTAAAAAGTATACTCAAAATTGAAGTACATGCATCAAACATGATAAGATTCCATCGTAACACCATCAGAACAACAAAAGGAGGGGAGAATAAAAAAAGACATCAAGATACACTTACCCTCTCATTAAGCCCTCCTGCACAGCTGTAACTGCGACTGTTTGTGCTGCTAAGGCAGCAGAACAACAACAGGGGGAAAAGAAGACCAAGATAGAGTCACTCTCTCATTAAACCCTCCTCGCTTCTAACTCAACCGCACAATCACCCTGACCCAACCCCAGGTCCATTTAACATTTCTATGTCTTAAAATCTAAACAAATTCTTACAAATTGCAATAAGAAATTAACATGCATCATATGTCATATGGCATATAAAGTATGCTTCCCTTCCCCTTTATTGGAAGATCAAGACGAGCTCGGTTGATCTCCATGTCCTGTGGCATGGACACACTAAATCATATAATGTTCAGTGTGTGTCTCTTGACATGATAGAACTCCATAGTAGAAGTGTCAGGCTGCATAGGCGGCAGCAGAACAGAAAGAGGAAAAAAAGAACACCAAAATATAATCGCTCTCACTGAACCCTCCTGACTAAACCGTGTACATACCCTGACCCTACCCTGACCGAAAACCAAGTCCATTGTACATTCCCTCCATATGCCTAAAAACTTAAACTTACAAACTGCAACAAGAGATTAATGGGTATTAAATGTCATGTGGAGAAAAGTACACTAGACACCATCTGCATTGATATCCATGTCATCAGACATGGCCACACTAAATATAATATGATTTTGCACAGAATTTAATTAGGAGTTTATGAGTGTAAAAGTTTAAAACATTCTATTGGTAAGAACAATCAATTTTCAACAACTCAGTGCAAGGTCAGAAAGATGGAAAATCCATAATATTTGGTGCCTAAGTTAACATGAAGATCAATGTAGGCAGGCTGATTCTCAAATCGAAGGATGGAAAGTGTACTTTTTGGCCACCATATGAAAAGAATTTCTTATATGACAAACATTATACTCTCGCAATAACTAAGAACCGAAAATTTTAACAAAATTAAGAGAAAAAGTGATACAAGCTGCCGCAAAAGGTTCCCAGCAATCAGGGTGTTAGGATCCACTAGGATTTTGATGGATAAAATTGGGGTTTTGGTAGAAATGTTGGATTTTTAGTGGAAAGATTGGATTTTTAGGGTTTAATATAGAAGATTTGGGGGAAAAGATAACTTTTAATTAATAATAAAAGGGAATACAAAATAAAGATGAGTTCTTTCAAGAGGAACTCATTCTCCCAGGCCGTCGATTCGAGAGGGGCCACGCTCTTCAATCAAATAGGGAGTATCTCAACCTCACACAAGTTTTCGTTCTATATTCGACACCCTCTAATCCCCCTACACCTTAAAAATACTAAGAAAATAACAATATTACAGAAATAACCATAAAGCTGAAAATTACAAAAAGTCCCCCCTCGAAAACAGAAAATTACAAACACACCTAAGACTCCAAAATTCCAGATCTGCCCTTGTCTTCTAGGAAGCAGTCATATCATTACTCTGCCCCGAAACAACCACCTTGTTCTCAAGGTGGTGCATGAAGTGTGTGGACCACTCCTCTCTGAATGATGATGGTGCTCATCCCCCTCCTGGATCAAAAAGCCACCCAAGGTCTCCACCGCCCTCAATGACGTCCGGAAGGAAGATACGGTAATCACCAAAGTTCCTTGTGGATCTGCAGCACCTCGAAGACGATGGCCGGTTTCGAATGGGTCGCCCGTCTACTCCCAAGGCACCACAGAGCCCATGGCTATCTGTCCAGGCGTCCTGGGGCCCTTGGCTGCCAGGTAAGGGCCCACGTGGGCCATGCACAAAGGGACTGCACTAAAGCGCCTTGGTGGCCAGTGAGGGGGACGCTGCCCCCCTTTTGTTTCCCATTTCGCTTCTTTCCGATGGTCGTGGTGTCATGGATCTTAGTCGGAGTCGTGTCGGGGGTCAGATCTAAAGTCGGATCTTCATTTTGTTGGATCTCCTTCTACAAAGAGATGATTTTGCCATTGCCCCTTTCCAAAAGTGGCTCCCTTTGTCCCTGAGTTGTTGTCAGCGGCATTGTCCAGATCTGAAATCTTCGTCTTTTTTGAACAAAGGATGGTTGAGGGAAGCGTTGAGATAGTAGTCACATTAGGTTTTCTAAGAAAGCATCCAACTTCGCCTACCTTCTAGCCGCCGCCGCCCTAATCTCAGATCTGAAAGATGCATAGATTTCTTCCATTGGTGCCAAGATAGTTACTTTGATACCAATTTGTTAGGATCTGCTAAGGTTTTGATAGATAAAATTAGGATTTTTGGTAGAAATGTGAGACTTTTAGAGGAAAGATAGAATTTTTAGGGTTTAATAGAGAAGATTTGGGGGAAAAGAAAATTGTTTATTGATAATAAAAGTGGATACAAGATAAAGGTGAGTTCTTTTGAGAGGAACTCGCTCTCCCAAGCCGCCGATTCAAGAGGGGGCCGCGCTCTCCAATCAAAGATGAAATATCAACCGCTCACAAGTTTCTTCTTAAGATTCGATAGCCCTCTCTAATCCACATGGCCCCCTATAAATACTAATCAAAAATAACAAAATTACAGAAATAATCATAAAGCTGAAAATTACAAAAAGACCTCCTGAAAACTTAAAATTACGAAAACACCCCTAAGACTTCAAAATTCCAAATCTGCCATTGTCTTCTAGGATGTGGTCCTACACAGTGTGAGCAACTCCCAGTTTGAACCAGCCGAACCATCCAAATTGAACCAAGCAGTTTATTTTGGTTTACAAAAAACAATTGGTTTAGTTTCAATTTTTATCTTTCATTCTTTTAAAAAATTCTCCATGATTTAGGCACAATTGAGTCTTTAATTTTCTCACCTTTTGTTCCTTTTTGCGCAATTTATTTGGGTAATGATTATATGATTAATGGCAACTTGAAAATTTTTCATTTTTGGCTTTGCAAAATTGATTTTGTTGGCTTTCATCCCTTCCTTTCCCACATCTTTCAAACCGTTTAAACCGAACTGCACCAAATCGGTTAAAACAATTTGGTTCATTTTGGTTTATAATTAAGCATAGTGCAGTTCGAATTGGGGATTTTTGCTAAACCCGACCAAACCGGACCATTGAGCACCCAACATAGAAAGGAGATTACTCGGGTACAAGTCTCAAGTATTGACGTCTATGTCTTGTTGGCAACGAAGCCAACTCTACAAGGTCATGCATCTATTTCATGGGTTTAACATTACAAACATATGTATGCTTTTCTCCTTAATAAATCATGCCACAAGTATTTCTTAGTGCGTAAGTATTCTTCCATAGTTAAGGGAATACCAATATCAATCACATTAATAGTGCTGCCATAATATTTGCCTTGTTAGTGGAGAACTACCCATAATTTTGCAATGGTGTAGTTATCCCCATAGGACTACTCCCCGTAGGACTACCCATAATTGCCTCGTTAGTGGAGAACTACGCCTCCAAGCAGCTGCCGCCATAATATCCTCCAAGCAGCTGCAGCCATAATTTATGTAGGTTGGGTAGTTATCCTTATAAGGCTCCAGCATCCTGGAGGCATAGGTCACTAACCCTTTTATTTTTTGTAATTCTTCAAATATGATACTGTGTTCCAGTTGAACGTTACGATATGATTACAATTTTTCTCACATACAAAGCTATCACATTAATAGTATCAGATATGTTTACAACGTCGATGACAGAACTAAAAACTTTCATACCAACGGTCACAACGTCTGAGAGATCAATGAGAGGGGCAGCCTACTGTCTCAAGGTCGGTCCATCTAATTCTCCCTCTACTAAATTCATTCGCACACCTATAAACCCTCAATGATTTGAGTCCTCAAAATCAAAAACGTCACATCAAGGGAATGGATTGATTGTTGACGTCATCCTCCTCATTTGCACATGTCATGCCCTCAGATAACTCCTTTAAGCCTGACGGCTTATCCATGGGCTCCTCCTCTTCCATTGTTGGCGGCAGCTTCAGGAGAGGACCTTAGGAGATAAAGTTTATGAAAGTCATTGGAGAATTTCAAGAATATTTTTTATGAAAAATACTTTTCGCAGACTGTTCGTAAACAAAAATAGGAAGAATTTTAAAAATTGGAAAAAGACAAGATGAGCATTACTGAATACAAAGAGGAACTCACTTATCTTTCCAACTTCGCCCCTGCACATTATTGCCAATGAGAAGAAACGAGCTTGTCGATTTGAAGAGGGGCTCTGACATGAACTTATAAAGGACGTCAACTCCTTTAAGCTTCCCACATATGTGGCTGTATTAAGATAGTCTTGAGAAGAATGAAATTGATACGAGGCCAAAGACAGAGATTAGAGGGGATCATTCTAAGAAGAGATTTCGATTTGGAGGACAAGATGGATCAAAGGGAAACTGGCAAAGCAAAAACCCGCATATAGTGCGTAAGGATGAATCCTACCGAGTTAATGGTAAGATGTAACATAAGTGACAAGTAATGCCATGATGAGAATAGTTGCTGAAGAGTTACTGGTGCATGCTTAAGTTATAGCCAGAAGGGTCATCAAATTTCAGAATGCCTTTTGATGCGATAATCTTAAAGAACATCCCAGATTTGATAGTCCAGTGAAGCGAATCAAAATCCTCAAGCTAAAGCTAGAGTGTACTCCCTGATTGAGCAAGAGGCTCAAGCTAACAAGAATGTAGTGACATGCAACATCTATTGTTCATCAACGAATGCTCAAGAATTGTGTGATTCCGAAGCCTCACATTCTTTTATTTCCATACAGTTAACTATAAGGAATCATTTACCATGTGACACACTAACACAAAGAACTGATTGAACTGATTGTTAGTACACATGGTATCAAATAAAGGATGTAAGGGTAAAATTAAAATTCTAGACGATGAGCTTTCAGTAGATCTAGTTTTATTATAGATGCATGACTTTGACATCATTTTAGGCATGGATTGGATTTTAGCAAATCATGCTTCCATCTTATGTCATTTAAAGATGTTATTTAAATTACCCAGGAAGCCAGAATTTTGTTTTAAGGGCAGTAGAGCTCATGGGCCCTTACGGATAATCTTCACCCTAAAATCTTTCTGCATGTTAAGTGCAGGATGTTATGGTTATGTAGCCTCTATTAAGGAGTTGAAAGATGATGAGATGGGTTTGAAGGACATCCCTATTGTTCGAGAATTTCCCGATGTGTTTCCTAAAGAACTTCCTGGGATCCCTCCAAACTATTGAGTTTTCCATTGATTTGGTACCAGGCACTAGCCCTATATTTCCAAAGCGTCATATCAAGTGGCCCCAGTAGAATTAAAGGAACTGAAGGATCAATTGCAAGAGCTTTTGGATAAGAGCTTTGTCAGGCCAAGTGTGTCACCATGGGGTGCACCAGTATTGTTTGTGAGAAAGAATGATGGGAGTTTACGCCTATGCATTGACTGTAGAGAAGTAAATCAAATGACAATAAAAAACAAGGACCCATTACAAAGGATTGATAATTTGTTTGATCAATTACGAGGAGCTCATGCATTTTCAAAAATCGATTTGAGGTCTGATTACTATCAATTGAAGATTACAACAAATGATTTTCCAAAGAATACATTTCATACCCAGTGTGGTTCTAATATTATCTTTCGGATTGACAAATGCATCTGCAGCTTATGGACCTCATAAATAGAGTGTTCAAGCCATATTTAGATCATTTTGTAGTAGTTTTAATTGATAACATTCGGGTTTACTCGAGAAACAAGGAGGAACATTTGAGGGGAGTATTGCAGAGCTTAAGAAATGAGAAGTTTGCAAAACTTAAGTGTGTGTTCTGGTTGGAGGGCATTTCATTTCTTGGTCAAGTCACCTCCAAGGATGGAATTGCTATGGATCGTAAGAATGTAGAAGTTGTGGTTAACTGGAAAAGACCAACTATTGTCTCGAAGATTCATAGTTTTCTGAGTAAGAATGTAGAAGCTGTGGTTAACTGGAAAAGACCAACTATTGTCTCGAAGATTCATAGTTTTCTGAGTATGGCTGGGTACTACAAGAGGTTTGTAGAAGGATTCACACGAATTGCATCTCTGCTAACTTGTCTTATTAAAAGGGGTCAAATTTGGTTAGACAGAGGAGTGTGAACGGAGCTTCAGAGAATTAAAACAAAGATTGGTATCAGAGCCAGTGCCAACCATACCCTAACGGGAGGAAGGATTTACCATTTATAGTGATACATCTAGAAAAGGATTAGGTGTGTGCTTGTGCAAAATGGAAGGGTGTAGCCTACACCTCCAAGCAGATGAAGCCATATGAGGAGAATTACCCAACACATGACTTGGAATTGGCAACAGTAATCTTCGCACTTAAGATTTGATGGCATTATCTTTAAGATGTACGGTGTGAAATTTATGGGGGGGAATGTAGCTGTGCACGTGCACAAACAAACCAGTTTCCAATATTTTTAAGAAAAATTTATAGGACTGTTGTACACCTCTTGGATGATCAATATACTAAAAATCAAGTGAATCCAATGCTATTTGATCCTCAATCTAACCCTTACAAAATCAACAGTCTCATAAGTTTCAGAAAAATAGAACTTTTTGCAATGAGTGGATCAAGAGTCAAATGTCAATGAGGTTCACCTATATGGACTATAGAATATGTAATTCAATCATATAAAAATTTCAAAAATTGGGGAAATATGGATTATTTGTGCACAATCATATCAGAAATTTATACAGATCATACAGAGTTGAATTTAAGGCAAAGGATGTGGCTAGAACTATTAAAGGATTATGATCTACCTATTAATTACCATCCAAGAAAGGCAAATGTAGTCGCGGATGCTCTTAACTGGAAGAGTTCAAGCAATTTGGCATGTCTTTTGACATTTCAAAGACATACTAACAGACTTGGACCATGTGTGAGTCGAAGTCAAATCTCATCGAACTCAAGCACTGCTAGCAAAAACTATGGTGCATCCCTCGTTAGTTGAAGAAATAAAGGCCCGCCAAACTGAAGATCCCAAAGTATAGAAAACCGTAGAAGACGTAAGAGCAAACTCTAAATTAGGATCTGTGATGCATGATTGTAGTTTCTTAAGGTTTGGGAGCCGAATCTGTATTCCTAACATTCCTCAACTATAAATCAGGATCTGTGATGCATGGTGATAGTTTTTTAAGGTTTGAGAGCCGAATATGTGTTTTTAACATTCCTCAACTATAAGGAAAGATCTTAAAAGATGCTCACCAATCAATTAATGACATAAATCCGGGAGGAACTAAAAAGTAAAGGATTTTAAAATCCATTTATTAGTGGAACAATACAAAAAGGGAAATTGCAAAATACGCCTCCAAGTGCATTATATTTCAAGTGAAAGCGAAACATCAGAAACATACCGATTGCTTCGGAATTTAAATATACCATTGTGTAAGTGGAGAATATCGCCATGGCTTTATCACTGGGTTACCAAGATCGACTTGAGGAAATGAAGTTATATGAGAATAGTCGATCAACTAACTAAATCAGCGCATTTCTTGCCCATCAACTTGTGATTTTCCATAGAAAGGTGAACCGGGCTCTACATTAATGAGATCGTTAAATTGCATGGTGTGCCATTGACTATAGTTTCAGATTGAGATAGCCGGTTCACATCTAAGTACTGAAAAAGTATGCACCGAGCCTGTAGACGGAACTGTGGACGGAACTAGGATTTAGCTTAAGCATATCAGCCTGAGACATATAGCCAGTCAACGCGAAAAATCCAAACCTTGGAAGATATGATGCGGTGTTGCAAACTGGATCTAAAAGAATCATGAGAGGATTATTTGCCCCTGGCAGAAATTGCGTACAACGGTTATCATGCAAGTGTTAAGGCGGCATCATACATACTTTTGTATGTACAAAAGTGTAGATCTCATATACATTGGGATGATGTGAGTGAAAGAAAATTTCTTGGTCCAGAATTAGTGCAATAAGCTCCGGATAAGATTCAACAAGTAAAAGAAAACATCTGGGTTATGCAAAGCAGGCAAAAAAGTTATAATGATCGTAGGAGAAGAGAACTAGAATACCATGAAGGTGACCATGTGATCTTGAAATACTCTCCTACTCGAGGAATAAGGAGACTTGGAATCCATGGAAAGTTAAGCCCAAGATTCGTTGGTTCTTTTGATGTATTGGAGAGGTTTGGTTAGGTGGCCTACAGGCTTGCACTACCACCATCCTTAGCAGGAGTGAATATTGTATTTCATGTTCATATGTTAAGGAAGTTTAATAGGGATCCCAATAAAGTCGTCAAGCTGGAGCCGTTGAAACTCAAGAAAAATCTAGCCCTGAGAAGAAACTCGATAACGTATTGGATCAGATAATGTAATGGATCAGAATGAGCAGATCTTTAGGAATCGCACAATTAAATATGTGAAGGTTAAATGGGGAATTCTTCCAGAGAGGGAAGCTACTTGGGAACTCGAGGAATTCATGCGAGAGAAGAATCCACATCCCTTTGAAGATCAAGGTATAGATCCCTTTGAGGATCAAGGTATATGAAGTTTCAAGGACAACTTTTATTAGGGGGATGATATGATAATCCAAAAATAATAATAAGTAACAAGTAATGAAACAAAACAAAAAACAAGAAAAAAGAAAAGAAGTGGAGAAATGAGCCAGGTGGAAAGGCAGGGACAGTTGGCATGAAGGAAATAATAATAATAATAATATTGACACGCATTCAAAAGTTTTGACACCTGATTAAACTTCTACTCTTCTCTATCTCTCACCTACTCCATGAAGATAACAAGATAAACCCAATTTCTTCTCTATTCTCCACTCCTATAACACTCCCCCTCACTCCCCTCCCTTCAACAAAAAAAGAAAATGGGAAAAATTGATACAAAGCAGGAAAAAGGAAGAAAAAAAGGGTGAATGAAGAATTTGAGTAAAGCACACCACCTCCATTAATCAATGTATAAACTCAAAAACTCAAAACTCAATAAATTTCTATGTTTCCCTAAAACCTATTAAATTAAGGATTAAATATTATACTAAGATTGCAAAGATTAATTACTTTTGGTTACTTGCAATTTAAATAAATGGTTTTAAAAAAAGAAGAAAATTGATCAACGGATACCACTGATGCCCACCAACTCGCAGCGGAAGACTTAAAGTGCTTAAGCAAGAGGGAGTGCGTAACAGCGGTGACACACATACAAGAATGAAGCCGCACACGTGCCAAGCCTCAGTGGTCCTTGCTTGATGTTTAGCCAAATACAAAAGATCCAGATTGCTTAGAGCAAAATATAAAACATAGATATCTCGCAAAAATATCATACAATAAGTTCTTAAAACAAAACATCATACTAGGAACCACATGTACAAGTCTGTGACGCCGCGCTCCCCGGGGGTGCTTGTTTTCCACATATGATGCAGGTCCTGCTAGTTACCAGTGAAAACAATATAGGCTACGAGCAGAGATATACCAACACTCATATTAAATTTCTCATTAAATATTTAGGAAACCATAAATACTGCAATTTTAATGTCAGGGTTCTGTGACTGCTATGGCGCAAATCTGTGTCCGCAGATGCATGGTTTCCTCTGAATCTGAATCTGACTCAACACCTGGTGGTGCAACAAAAAGAAGACCCACCAGGTAAATCACAATAAGTCTATAATTTTGAAATTTAAAACATGTAAAACATGGGAAGATGCTAACTAGGAAACGGGAACTGAGAACAGATAACACATTAAGAAATATTTCGTATCAGGCATGCATTGGAATTTAAGACAAACATGCGACTTAGTTAATAATTAAAAGTAACACAAACATTTGTCCTATCACTTTATAACAAACCTAGGCTAAGTCATATTGGAGAATTCAGTAACCAACCAAAGAGTCCACCTCGGTACCCAGGGATGCTCACCGGGCCAAGCCCAAAGTAGAAACAGTAGGGGTCATGAGTCAACGGTGTGGAACTCATTAATTAAGTCCGGCGTATACTAGGGGTCATATCCTGATTCATGACGTGACCCTGGCCGAAAGACCGATGCGATCAATGTCAATAGGAGCATGGCTCCATTCGCTCACGCACTCTCGCTAATATGATTTATCCCAAAACCCAGTAAGTCTGAAGTGCCAAAGTGTAAGTCAAGTGTACATCTCTCTGTGTCTCAGTGAAACAGTACAAGTGTAGTTCTAAATTAATGACATTTTATAACATGATTTCTAAAGTAAAGCTTGAATTAACTTTAAGACCACATTGAAAGTAATTCATATGATGGTGTGCTATGTCATCTCAAATCCAGTCATATTTCAAGATTCATTCTCATCCAGTGTTATCAAATGGCGGCGCCATGGGCGCTATGGCGGAATGGCCTGGCGGTTTTTGGGCTCATCGCCATTCGCCATCCGCTTTTCAGCATGATATGGCACCGTCCGCTATTTCCGCCATGGCACCCGCTATTTCCGCCATAACGCCCGCCATGTGGTGGTTTATGGCGCACATGGCGGACGTTCAATTATTTTTTTGATTATTTATGTTGTTTTTATTTGTTTTTGCAGTTTTTTTAGTTTTTATACACACACACACATACAGATACACACAGATACACACACACGCATACACGCACACAGAGAGAACGTACAGATACATACATACAGATACATATAGACACGTGCACACACACATACACGCACGCACACACGCACACACAGAGAGAGAGAGAACGTACACATACATACATACAGACACATGCACACACACATACACAATCACACAATCACACAATCACACACACACGCATACATACATAATTACATATACACACATGTGTGCACACACACACACAAAATCACACACAGCCACAATCACACACACATACAAACACATACACACCCACATACACACACACATATATACACACATACACAGTTACACACACTTACACATTCATACACACAGAGAGAGAGAGAGAGAACATACACATACACACATAGGCCGTCCGCCATAGGCCGCTATTTCATCCGCTATATGTTTATGGCGGATTTTTGGCTCACCGCCTTAGGCCGCCATTCGCCATTGATAACACTGTTCTCATCAAACTTTAACAATGCGAATCAATATTTTCCAATGGTATTCCAATTCTATTTGTTTCCCATAGCACATCCAATCATATCAATTATTTTCAATGTCATGTGCAACTATGCAAGATTATACTATGTGTACTAACATCAGGAAACATAGAGCATATAGTGATGGAAACAAATAAACTTTTAATATGCTATATACGATACATTAACTTTAAACACATGATATCATGAAGCACATGCACGGCATGTAATAATTTAAAATATTCTACCCATGCTGGAAAGTCTACATCTAGGACATAAGACTAACCTGAAAGTCAGTAGCGAACGGTGCCGCACTTTTAGAAATATATAGGGATGGACAATGGGGGAGAGAATCTGATGATCTGAGATAATTTTCATCATCGATCTTTTTCGGGACTTAACCAACCTGAACGGTGCCGCACTTCTAGAAATATATAGGGATGGACAATGGGCGAGAGACAATCTGATGATCTGAGATAATTTTCATCGATCTTTTCCGGGACTTAACCACATATTAATGGTTTTATATGATCCCACAGGTAGAAAACTAAGATCCTTCAGGCAGTAGCCTGGTGTATGATCCAACAGGCAAAAATTCACATACTTTTCCAACGGCCTTTTAGAGTCCAAAACCCTCATCTTCAATCATTGTGTATTTCTAAACCAGCTCTGACAAGTAGGGCAAGGCCCATATATTCCCATACCAACCTACGGCCTTTACCAAGCCTTAAGTACAGCCAAAATTATCAACTACAGCTATAATCTGAAGTGGACATCATCGAAAATCCCAAACAGTTGTAACAGTGGAAAATATCCTCAAGTCAATCACAATTTAGGGCATGATGCTCAATTTCAGTCATGGTCGGGTCAAGGGAAGGCACCACGAAGGTTCCGGGGGCCATAGGTCACGACAGTGGGGAGGGGAAAGTCGGGCAGTCCCAACGAGGGGAGAAAATCCCAAAAACAGTCCGCAGGCAAGGGGAAAAGCCTCAACAGGTCTCGGTCAAGAGGGAAGTCGCTCGGATAGTCGTTTTGAAGGCCAATGGGCTGCAACGAGGGTCGTCGCCATGCCTAGAGCTCAGAAACATCATCACAGAAAGGGGAAAGCGCAAATCACAATTTTTAAAAATCCAAAATTAGAGAATCAAAGTGATTTTACCCGAAATTGTGAACTGTCGGAGAAATTGGAAGGAAATCCCAACTCCAGAGCACAATCCGAACCCCAATCCAGAAGAAAACAAAATTTTCTTTGAAAAATATTTTTTTACACAGCCGAAACCCCCAGGGCTCAATCAAGCTTAAATAGAGGGTGGAAACCTGGGGGAAGCTAGGGTTTTGCTATGAACGCATTCGGCCTCGAATCGAAGCGATGACGCGTCAAACCCCTAAAAATTTAGGTCACGGAGAAAACGTGAAGCCACATCGCGTATATCGTGAGGTGGATAGTAGAGGAGAGCCTCAGTCGCATGGCTTTTCCTTCGGGTCGAAGGATCGAAGAGAGAGGAAGAGTCGACGACGAGAATTTTGTTTTTCATCACCGCCTCGAGCGACCGTGGGATCGATCGCGAGAAAGGGGGAAGGGAGAGATGCCACGTGCAACGCACGTGGCCAAGTTTAAGTAAAAGAAAGAGACTGGCCGATGGGCTGGGCCACTCGGGAAGAGAGGGAAAAAAGAAAGGAACAGAAAATGAGCCATGTTTTTGTTAAAACAACATGGGCTTTTACATTCTACCCTCCTTACAAAAAATTGTCCTCGGAATTACAAAAATAAACTAAGATACAACAAACAAATGGGAAAAACTCTCTTGCATCTCATCCTCTCTTTCTCAGGTGGACTCCACAGGTAAGTCTCGATGCCACAGCACTTTCACCAAGTTGACGACTTTGTTCCGATGGGCATTCTGCTGATGATAAATGATCCGCACTGGTTGATGCTAATATGTCAGGTCAGGCTGCACTGTGATCTCAGAGATCAACATGTGTCGGGTCCCCAACATACTTGCGTAATTGAGGTATGTAGAATACATCATACACTCCTAAGAATGGAGGTGGTGCAAGTCTATATGCCACTTCACACACGCACTCCAAGACGTTAAAAGGTCCAATATAGCGAGGGCTGAGCTTCCCTCTCCATCCAAAACGAATCATACCTCTAATAGGAGAAATCTTCAATAAACATGGTCACCAGGCTGAAATTCTAAGTGTCTCCGTTTCACATCTGCCCAGTGCTTGTATTGATCCTATGCCTCTTGAAGCTTCTCTCTAATGGTGCGCACAACATCCACAGCCTCTATAATCATCTTTGGTCAAATCAACTCCTTATCAACCACATCATTCCAACTCAAGGGCGAGCGGCACTTTCTTCCGTATAATACTGCAAAAGATATCATACCGATAGTGGCCTGATAACTGTTGCTATACGCAAACTCCACGAGATGAAGTTGATCTTCCCACGACCCACTTGAAGTCTAGCATACATGCACGTAGCATATCCTCCTAGATCTGAATAGTGCGCTCGGACTGTCCATCTGTCTGATGGATGATAGGCTAAGCTAAAACTCAAGTGGGTCCTCAGATAATCCTGTAAGCTCTTCCAAAATTGTGATTTGAATCGAGTGTCTCTATCTGAAACGATGCTCACAGGAACTCCATGTAGCCTAACAATCTCCTCCATGTACTTCTTGGCAAGCACTTCAATGGACTGGCCAACTCTAAAGGGAATGAAATGTGCTGACTTAGTCAACTGATCGACAATCACCCAGACATCATCATTATGCTTCATGCTTCTAGGTAGTCCAGTCACAAAATCTATTGTAATGTACTGCCACTTCCATTCTGGTATTAGTAAAGGTTGTAATAGACCAGCAACAATATGATGTTCAGCCTTCACCTGCTGGCACACTTATATGGATTGCCCGAAGGCCAATTCACATATATGGATGTGAGAATATAGATGTGGCCCCCACCACTAGCGTGGTGTGACACTTAGCTCTCAATACCCGCCCGCAGGCCTGTATATTTACAGATACACTCAATATCATATGACATGCTCATATATAAGTAATTCATTCCATAGCATATTTTTAAGGGTTTGAAGATACATAAATCATTTCTCATCCTTCATTTTTTAACATATGCAGACAAGTAAACTTACATCAATTACTTTTCATTTTTTATGGCATATGAAATCATTTGATGAGCATAAAGTGTCACTGTCTATATGGGCAAGTGAAAAGAATAATTTCTTAAAAATATACACTATTATCATAATGGAAATAGTATGCTCATAATAATCACATTTTTTTGAACTTTTTATTTTAAAGTAGCTCTAGAAAATAGGAATAAATCATTCAAACTAAACTAAAATTTTTATGGCACAATATGAAATAGCGATAATCATTCAAGTCAGAAAGAAAATAACATGTCTGATTCATCATTTAGCATACCATGATTAAGTTAAATATTTACACAACCTTTTTTGCTATGTAGAATAATCAATGTAACCTTATATTTCAATCATAAAAGTTTGTATATAAAAAATTATTTTAGTAAGAAGAATTATACTCATCTCGTAACGGTCAATTATAACAATTAGTCAATTATAACACGTTATCTGACACCCACAAAGTATTGAGGTTCCTAAAATAATAAAAGTTTGAATCTTAAAATTAGTTTAATGTTACCATATGACAATCAATATCAACTTATCCCTAAATCTTAAGAAAGTGCTCACATTTGTTTCATCAATGCGCATAATATTTTTACACATTTTTATAAATATTTTTGACATTTTTTCCATGGACCTTATTACAAATTCTATAAAGTTTAGGGGCCTTCCTGCACATTTGCAAGACCTCAGCTCTAATTAAGCCAATATGTAATTATAGTTATTAACTTTGTTATTATACTGCAAATTATTTTTTGCAAAATGAACCATATTCTGAGTCTTTTTTGCAAAATGATGTACAAAAAAATTAAGTGAAATTCTAAGTGCTAAAATGAATTTTCTTTGTTTTCTTTTTCCGCCTTGATGCTTTTCTTTTTTCTTCTTCCTTCTTGATGCTCACCGGAACCCAAACGATTCCGGTTCGAGTCAGCCCCCGGCGGTCGCCCAAGCTCGGTTATCGGTCCGGGGTGGCCATCCAGGCAACAGCTCCGCCAACGACAACCCTGTCGGAAGACCCATGTTCATCTATTTACTTTTTCTTTTTTGAAATCATCCATTTAAATTGCAAGCAACCAAAGTAATTAATCTTTATAATCTTAGTATATCATTTAATCCTCAATCTAATTGGTTTTAGGGAAACATAGAAATTTATTGAGTTTGAGTTTTTGAGTTTATATCCTAATAAATGAGGTGGTGTGTTTCTCCACTCAAATTCTTCTTTTACCCTATTTTCCTTCCTTTTTTGTGCAGCTTTGTATCAATGTTTCCTTCTCTTTTTTTGAATGGAGAGAATGAGGGGGAGTGTTGTAGGAGATGGAAAAGAGAGAAGTTAGGTTTCTCTGGTTGTTCTCATGAAGCAGTATGGCAGAGATAAAGAAGAGAGTAGCAGTTTGAACAAGTGCCAAAACTTTTGAACACTTGTCAATATCATTATTATTATTACTAATATATTCATGCCAATTGCCCCATCCCCTTCCCACCTGGCTCATCTCTCCACTTCTTTTCTTCTTTTTTGTTTCATTTATCACTTATTATTACTATTTGTGGATTATGACATCATCATGAATCCCTGATGAGAAAGCTAGGGTTTTGAAGACAAAAGATGATATTTTTATAAATATGAGAAGAGGGAAACAAGATAATGGTCTCTTTTGAGAGGAAACCAACTCTCCAAGCTTGGATCTAAGAGAGAGAGCTCTCACTAGCTCTAAGGATCTATTCTCTATTCTATGGTTTTTCTCTCAAAGTTTGCATAACCTCTCAAATGAAACCCTCTCCCAAATATAAAAGGGCAAATTTGCACAAATTACATTTATCCCCCCCCCCCCCCGAAACCCCAAACTTTGCAAAATTACCCAAAACTACACAAAAATGCTCTCGGTCTAGTTGTCCAACCCACAATCTCTCTTGTGTCGTATTTGTTGATACGTGATGACCTCATCATTACTCCCCAAAAAGAACCACATTGTCCTCAAGGTGGAAGTCTGGGAACCGCAGGGCAATAACATCGTAAGATTCCCAGGATGTCTCATGATCTGGAAGGACGGACCACCTAATCAACACCTCATGTACTCATGCGCTCCCTTGGTGAACCCCCTTCAGCTCGGCTGGCTCTAGAAGCACCTCTATGTCATCCGTGAGTGTAGGTGATAGTGACAAGGAATAGGCATGGTCTCCTATGACACTACAGATCTGACACATGAAAAACAGGGTGGATAGCTGAATCCGATGGCAACTTCAGCCGATATGCCACCTTGCCAATCCTGGTCTCTACCTCGTACAGCCCAAAGTATCGGGGCAACGGCTTCTCGTTCCTCCTACGTGCCAAGGAGCGCTGTTGATAAAGACGCATCTTCAGATACACCATGTCTCCCATCTCAAACTGAACATCTTGCCTATGTTCATCCGCCCATCTCTTCATAAGCTGATGGGCCCTCGTCAAGTGTCGTCTCAACTCCTTCAATGTGTGGTACATCTCCTCAAGATATTGGTCCAACTGGGAAACTGAAATGGAGCAATGGCCATAGTGAAGCAAATGCGGGGGATCTCGTCCGTATAAGATCCTGAAAGGAGTGGTCTGAGCAGATGTGGAAAGACGTGTTGTACCAATACTCCGCCCAAGCTAACCACTTCACCCACTCCTTCGGAGACTAACAGACAAAGCAGCGCAGATATGTCTCAAGGGTTCTGTTGACGACCTCCGTCTGGCCGTCCGTCTGGGGATGGTAAGCAATGCTCCTCTTCAGTACTGTCCACAGTGTCCTGAACAACTCATTCCAGAAGGAGCTAAGGAATACATAATCCCGATCCGTCACAATAGAGCTCGAAATCCCAAGTGTACGATCTCCTTGATGAATGTCGTCACCACGATCACTGCAGTATAGGAATGTCGTAGCACCACAAAATGTGCATACTTGCTCAGCAAATCCACCACCACCATGATTGATGACCAAATACCCCTTCAATTTCGGCAAGCCGTCGACAAAGTCCATAGTCACCTCCCAAACTCGGTCGGGCAAAGAGAGGCTGCAGCAAACCCCAGGAGCTGTCGACAAATACTTGTAGCGCTGGCATATATCACACTTCACCATATCCTCCACATCCTTCTGCATCCCCTCCCAGAAGAGCTCCCTGGCCAAGGGCTGAAAGGTCTTCAGGACCACAGAGTGGCCACCCAACGAGCTCCCATGAAACTCCTGCAGTACGCGCGGGATATGGACCGACCCCCTCGATAACACCAAACGTCCCCGGTACAAGAGACGTTGCCCCTCTAGCGAAAACCCAGGATGTGTTGCTGGGTCCTGTAGTAGTCCTGCCCAGATCTTTGCTAAACCCTCATCCTCCTCTATCTCTCGCAGCAGTGGCTCCCAATCAAGCAAAACCAACCTCCCTCCGTGATAGTGCATCCGCCGCATTGTTCTCGATCGCCGGCATGTACTGAATCTCAATGTGGTAACCCAGCAACTTGGTCAACCACTTCTAATGCTCCTACGTGACCATCCTCTGCTCCAGAAGGTATTTGAGGCTACTCTGGTCTGTCCTCACTATAAAACACCGGCCAAGTAGATAGGGTCGCCATTTCTACACCGCCAACACAAATAGCCATCAACTCGCGCTCATAAACTGACTTGAGCCGAGCCCTCGCCAATAACATCAGGCTAAAATATGACACCGGTCTGCTCTCCTGCATCAACACTGCCCTCAAGCCGTAGCCAGATGTGTCTGTCTCCACCACAAATGGCCTGGTAAAATCTGGAAGCGCAAGCACGGGTTCGCTCGTTATGGCCCATTTAGGACCTCAAAAGCTCTAGTGGCCTTCTTACCCCCAATGGAAACTGTCCTTCAGCTGCTCGGTCAATAGCCACGCAATGGTGATGTATCCCCTGACGAACTTCCTGTAGTAGCCCGTCAGCCCCAAGAATCCCTGAAACGCTCGTAGTGTGGTAGGGAGTGGCCATTCCACCATGGCTACTATCTTCGATCTGTCTGCAGCCATGCCCTCGGTGGAAACAATATGACCCAAGTACTCTACACTCCGCTGGCCGAACAGGCACTTCTTCCGGTTGGTAAACAGCTGATGCTCCTGTAGCTCCCTCAATACAGTCGTCAAGTGCTCCACATGTGACTCCATGGAGCGGCTGTAAACCAAGATGTCATCAAAAAACACCAGCACAAAACTCCTCAGAACTCGTAGTGGCCCTCGTAGGTCCTGAAAGCAGTCGTCGCCACATCCTCATCTCTCATCCAGATCTGGTGATATCCAGACTTCAAGTCAATCTTGGAGAAGACCACTGCATCATGTAACTCATCTAGCTCACGGGGATGGAAAATTTGTCCGACATTGTCTCCTTGTTCAAGGCCATGTAATCGACACAAAATCTCTAGCTCACATTCTTCTTCACCACTAACACAGGGCTAGAAAAGGGCTCACACTCGGCTGTATCATCCCCGCCTGAATCATCTCGTTCACCATTATTTCGATCTCTCCCTTTTGCACCTGTGGGTAGCGATATGGCCATACACTGATGGGAGATACACCCTCTCGGAGCACAATGGCATGCACGTGGTCTCGCGGTGGATGAAGCCCGTGAGGCGTCTGAAACACTCCGTCAAACTGAAATAAAATCTACCGTAACTCCCATGGAATGTCCTGCTCATGTTCCATCTCCTCAACCACCAAACCATGTAGCTCCACCAAGAAGCCTCCCCGTTCGGACTGGAATGCACTCACCATGGTCTTCAGGGAAACCCTAGATCGGCACAAACTGGGGTCCCCCTGAAATGTCACCACCCTACCCCGTGTTGAAACTCCATCCTGAACAGCTCCAATTGGTCTTCGTCTCTCCCAAGGACTGCAGACATCTCATGCCTAATATCACATCGGTGCTGCCAAGGTCGAGCGACAAGAAATCCTCCACCACATGTATCTCCTGAAGTGTCAAAATCACGCCATGGCAGACTCACCTGCTCCGCTCTACCTTCCCGGTCCCCATCATCACTTCGAAGTTGCCGGTGTCCACCAACTGCAACCACTTCTACTCCACCACACGACTGGAAATAAAATTGTGGGTAGCCCCACTATCAATCAATACCACCACCTCCTGCTCAAAGATCCAAATCCTCCCCCATCAACTTCATAGTGTGGTTCGGGGTGAACCCTACTATGGAGTTGAGTGACACCTCCGCTACCTCCAAATGAGAGTGCTCCTGCTCCTCCACACCCTCGATCAGCTCCTCCATCTCCTCCTCGTCCTCCACTAGCAACACCTGGCGGGTACGATCTCTGCAGCGATGACCCAGTGCATACTTCTCTTCACACCTGAAACATAACCCCTTCGCCCTTCTGTTCTGGATCTCCGTCTCAGTCATGCGTCAAAACTGTCCACTAGGCTGTGCTCTGCTGCTCCTCTCCTTGCTCCCCTAAGCTCCCCCGTCTGGACCCCCTACCAGGGCCCGCTGTCGTGCCCCAAAAAAGTGGACCCACCCCCACGCCCCATTGGCCTGACGATCCGCTGCTAGTTTGTCATCCACCACCTGAGCTAGGTCCATCGTCTCTGGCAGCCCACTCGGCCATTGCACCCGAAGCTCCCCCGAATCTCGGTTTTGAGCCCCTTCATAAAGCTCCCCACAAGGTCTCCTCTGACATTCCCCTCACATGACGAGAAGTTGCTTCGAATTTCTCCCGATAGTCCTTCACCGTGCTCACCTGCCACAGAGTCAAAAGCTGCTCATGCATATTACCATCATGGGTGCCCCTGAAGCGATCTAGCATGCAATGTGTAAGCTATTCACATGATTGTACCGGTCGCCAATGTTGTCTCCACAGATACCAGGACAACGTCTTTCCCTCCAAGCGCACGTCCAACGCCTGCACCTTCTTGCTCTCCGCCATCTGATAGGCTTCAAAATACTGACCCAGACGATAGACCCAACCGTATGGGTCCTCTCCGTTGAAAATTGGCATCTTCAGCTTTCGGGCCCTGTGCTCGGGCCATGTCGTCCCCTGGCCGACCCTCTCCATCAGCCGGTCAGCGCAAAAATGATGGCTGGCATTCAATTGCTCACCCACCATCCCACATGGATGTCCTCTTCCGTAGTGTCCCCCACCTCCCTCGGGCCACTGTGGTACTCTGTCGCCTTGCCCATGAGTCGTGTGCCCCCCCAAAGTGCACCATGCCCCTCCGTCTCTCGCCAAAGCTCTTGGGGACCTCCATACCCGAAATCAAATCCTGAACCTCTCAGATACGGCATTTGTGATGCTCCCTAGTTCACATAGCTTGTCTGCGGCCCTCAGCTCTCCCAGGAATTCTGTCGGGGGTCACCGGGCCTCTCCGACCACCCGTGGAAGTGATGCGGCCCCGGGAGGGGTTGCAAGTGTCGCATGTCGCTGTCGACGGCCGCCAGGAGGCGGTCGGCCCCTAGCGGGCTTGCAGGGGCTCGCCGACCCCTGCCGAGGGTTCCCAGCGGCTGGCGGCCCCTGGCGAACCCGCAGGGGGGTCGCCGCCCCTGCTGCATGTCCCACATGGGGCTGGCAGCCATGGGGTTGTCTCTAGGGCTGGCCCCAGTCAGAGGCCCCAAGGGGCGATCGGCCCCTGGGGATGCCGATAAGGGTCGATAGCCTCATTCAGAGGCCACCGATGGTCGACAGCATCAAATGGAGGCCGTCGATATTCGATCGCATCTCAAGGAGGCCATCGGGGTTCGATCACCTCCCATAGAAGCCACCACGGGTCGACCGCTTCAAACGGGGGCCGCCAGGGGGCGGGCAACCCCTGGCGAGCTCGTTGGGGCTCGCCGGCCCCCGCTGGAGGCGCCTAGAGGGTTGGCGGCCCCTGGCGAGCCTGTAGGGGGTTGTTACCCCTGCCGCGTGGCCCCAGGGCTCTGGCGCTCCTTGCCGGAGCGCAGGGGGCCGTGGCTCCTTCAGCTAAGCCCTAGGGGCTGTGCAGCCCTTCCTCCATCTCCGAGAAACTCTCTTCGATCCGCTCGACCTCTTCTCCATTCCTCTTGGTTAAAGATAGCTCCTTTCGCATTAGATCTGACGTGATCTCTTCTTCTTCCCTCAGATCTGAGCTTGAGGAGTGCCTTTTTCAGATCTGAAATTCATCTCCTCCATTTGCATCCTCAAAAGTTCCAAAGCCAAGGAAGGTTGATTGGGAAGATGAGTGGGGAGTTGGATGTCAATGTGAGTGCTAATTTGGTTGGAGAGCCTCTCCTCCATGGCTAATATCCTCTAATCCATCGAAAACCACGCTTCTTCCGTAGATCTCCGAAGTTCCTCGATGTCGGAAGTGAGTTTTCCATCCAAAGATTCCACCTTTCTAGTTGTAGGCATAAGGATCTTGCTCTGATACCAATTTGATAAGAAAGCTAGGGGTTTGAAGACAAAAGATGAGATTTTTATAAATATGAGGAGAAGAATACAAGATAAGGGTTTCTTCTGAGAGAAAACCAACTCTCCAAGCTTGGATCTAAGAGAGAAAGCTTACTCTTACTAGCTCTAAGGATCTATTCTCTATTCTAGGGTTTTTCTCTCATGTTTTGCATAACCTCTCAAGTGAAACCCTCTCCCAAATATATAAGGGCAGATTTGCCCAAATTACATGACCCCCCCCCCCCCCCCCCCGAAAACCCAAACTTCGCAAAAATACCTAAAACTACACAAAAATGCCCTCGGTCTAGTTGTCCAACCCACGATCCTTCATGCGACACACGATCCTTCTTGCACTGTCTTCGTTAATACGTGATGACCACATCACATCCCCTTCTAATAAAAAGTTTCGACCTCAAAACTTCTTATATCTTGATCATCAAAAAGCTCAGGATATTTTTGCCGCATGAATTTCTTGAATTCGCAAGTAGCTTCCTTCTCCGGATGATTTCTTCATTTGACCTTCACGTACTTAATAGTGTGATTCCTCAAGATCTGCTCTTAATCCAATATGTGCTCCAGTTTCTTCTCGTGGCTTAGATTTTTCACTAGTTTCAACAACTCCAGCTCGACTTCATTGAGATCCCAAGTAAACTTCCTTAACGTATAAACATGAAATATATTATGCACTCCTGCTAAGGATGGCATTGGTGCAAGCTTGTAGGCCACCTGACCAAACCTTTCTAATATTTCAAAAAGACCAACTTTTGGACTTAACTTCCCATAAATCCCAAATCTCCTTACTCCTCGAGTAGGAGAGACTTTCAAGAACACATGGTCACCTTCTTGGAATTGCAATTCTCTTCCCCTTACACCTCGAGTCAGAACAACTTTTTATTAAGAGGAGATGATATAATAATCCACAATGATAATAATAAGTTAATAACAATAATAATATAAGTAATAAGTAATGAAACAAAAGAAAAAATGGAAAAAGAGAGAAGTGGAGAGATGAGACATGGGGGAACTGATATAGACAATTGGCTTAAAGGGAATAATAATAATAATAATATTGACAAGTGTTAAAAAATTTGACAATTGTCCAAACTTCTACTCCTCTCTCTCCCCTACTCCTCCACGAAAACAACCAGAGAAACCTAACTTCTTCTCTCTTCTCCATCTCCTACACCACTCCCCCTTACTCCCCTCCATTCAAAAAAGGGAGGGAAAAATTGATACAAAACAAAAAAAAAGGAAGAAAAAAATAGGATGAATAAAGAATTTGAGTAGAGGGGCACACCACCTCCATTAATGGAGTTATAAACTAAAAAACTCAAACTTAACAAATTTCTAAGTTTCCTTAAAATGAATTAGATTGAGAATTAAATGCTATGCTAAGTTTATAGTGATTAATTTTGGTTGCTTGCAATGTAAATGGATGATTTCCAAAATAAGAAAATCGATGAACATGAGTTTTTCAGCTCGTGTTCGAGTGATCGACAGGGAGGGCGGAGGAGGACGGAGGAAGAGAAAAGAAAAAAAAATTTGTTAGCATTGATTTTCTTTTTTTCATGAAGGGAAAAGGGGAAAAAAGAAAATTTTCCACATGACCATGAGTTTTCCCGCTTGGGTTCGGGTGAGCAGCGGGAAGGAAGGATGGAGGGAGGGAAGTGTAAACTCATGTTCATCAATTTAGAAAAGGAAAAAAAGAAAATTTCTATGTTTCTGTTGGGAATCAGTTTCCTACTTCCTGTTGCTCACCCAAACCCGAACTATTTCAAAAAAAGAAAATTGGGTTGTGTGAGCCGCAGGAAGGAGGATGGAAAAGGGGAAAAAGGAAAATTTCATTTTAGCACCTAAAGTTTCATTTAATTATTTTTTGGTCCTCCATTTCAAAAACCCCAGCATATGGTTCCTTTTTAAAAAAACTCTTTATAGAAAGGACCCCGAACTCTTTAGAATTTGTAGAAAGGCCCTTCATAGAAAAATGTCAAAAATCATAAAAATGTATAAAAATATTATGAGCCTAGATGAAACAAATGCAAGCAACTATCTTAAGATTTAAGGATTAATTGACATTAATTTGTCATATGATAACATGAAACTACTGCTAAAATTCAAACTTTTATTATTTTAGGAACCTCATGCGTTGTGAGAATCAGATAACGTGTTCTAGTTGACTGTTACTAGTTGTTCTAGTTGACTGTTAGTCTGTTACTAGTTGACTATTACGATGTGAGTACGATTTTTCTTACTAGAATATTTTTCATATACAAAATTTTATGATTGAAATATAAGGTAGCATTGATTATTCTACAAAGAAAAAAGGGTTTATAAAAGTTATTGTGTAAATATTTAACTTAATCAAGATATCCTAAATGATGAATCAGAAATTATTATTTTTGACTTGAATGATTATATCTAGTTCACATTGTGTATGAAAATATTAGTCTATTTTAAATGGTTTATTCCAAGAGCTACTTGAAAATGAAAATTTCAAATCATGTGATTACCATCAGCATACTATTTCAATTACGATAATAGTGTAAATTTTTGAGAAACTACGCATTTTATCTGTCAACATAGTCATTGCCACTTTATGCTTATCAAAATGATTTAAGATTGTATATGACATAAAAATAGAAAAATAGAAAGTAATTGATATAAGCATATGTGCATGCACATGGTTGAAAAAAATGAAGGATGGTAAGAAATGATTTATATACCTTCAAACCCTCAAAAAGTCTGTTATATAATGAATTGTCTAATATATGAGCCTGTCACATGGTATTGAGTGACATGTGATATTGAATATCTATATTACATTTGATGACTGTTTTTGAATTCTAGGACAGATTAAGACAAGCTGACTAGGACAAAAGGGTTGATAGCAGAAGGCTAATATTTAATCTTGAAGAATGAATGGTTGAGATAAGATTTTGTGCAAAGTTTTGGAGGGAAAAATATTTCTGGGGAAATGAAAGTTTCTGTGGAATGAAAGTTTCTGTGGAATAGCAGAGTGCACGCAATTAATGCATTTGGGGGAAAAACTTTAACTTGCACTTAATGCTGCAGATCGAATGATCTCTCCCTCAACGCAGAGCCCACCGTCTCTTCGACGCATATGGAAACAAGATGAGAATAATTTCCCGCACCGAATTTGTTGTTCTACGCCGAATTTGTTGTTCCGCGTCGAAGGCACCTGCACCGAATTTATTGTTCTGTGTCGAAGGCGACTGTGTCGAATTTGTTGTTCCGCGCCGAAGACGCGCGTACCCCTAAATATTTTTACGCTAATTTGTTGTTCCGCGCAATTTTGGCTGTGGAAATAATTTTTTGGGGAACAAAGATTTCGCGGGAGAAATCTTAAATGAACTGTGCCCACGAACACGGGTTATGACTAGTACCAATATATACTGACTTTCGGGCAGATGTTGGAGCTAAGTGTCACATCACGCCACTGTTAGGAGCCATCTCTAGAGTATCACATCCATATATGTGATTTGGCCTCTGGGCAACATATAGCAAGGTTTGGTATATTGTTTCCAAGTAACTTTCGATTGATTGATTGATTGATGAATGTGCTTGCACATTCACATGCTAATGGGCCATAATTTGTAGCCTTAGCTATATATTTGAGAGGGTTTACAAATCAAAGAGTAACATTCCAAATCATGCTTTATACTATAGTACTACTAAATCTCTTATATGTCAAAAAAGCGATACAAATTTTTAATGTTTCCATTATCAAGTACTGTTAAATCTCTTATATGTCAAAAAAGAGAGAAATTTTTAATGTTGCCCTTATCAATTTTTATGAATATCTTGAAACATCATAACGTGTTTTGCATATTCTATTTCCTATCTATATAATTGATGCTCTTCAACAAAATATTACCATTATATTGTATATTTCATTAATCTTAAGAATTGCGTGATTACTAGTGAAAAAATTTGTACTCTATGAGCCATGTAGCTCAATTCGTGGTTTTTCTTTAAAATCATTTCATATGCCAGATGCCATTTAGCCTGCAGACTGGCGGTGGTGAAAGCAATAGAAGTTGATAACCGAGCAGAGTCTAAAATTTTGTGACTAGTACACTAAGTTCTTAGTAAAATGTTTTATTTCAAGAACACCCTATTGTATGATATATTTTTGGCTAGATATTCGTGTTGTATTATATTTTGCTCTGAACCTTCTTAGAGAACCTTCTTAGAGAAACAACATAGATCTTATGTATTTGACTAAACATCAAGCAATGACCATTGAGGCTTGACACGTGTGTGGGTTCATTCTCGTATGCGAGTCGCCGGTGTATGCATCCCCGCCTACTTAAGCTCTTTAAGTCTTCCGTTGCGGATTTGGGAGTGTTACACATATGAACATTTGGCTAGATATTTGTGTTGTATTATATTTTGCTCTAAACGTTCTTACAGAAACATCATGGATCTTATGTATTTGACTAAACATCAAGCAAGGACCATTGAGGCTTGACACGTGTGTGGGTTCATTCTCGTATGCGAGTCGCCGGTGTATGCATCCCCGCTTAAGCGCTTTAAGTCTTCCGCTGCGGATTTGGGAGTGTTACACACATGAACATTTGGGGGGGAGCAATGGAGCAATGTATTTTTTTCTTTCACCCTACCTCCTATATTTCTTCTTTCGCCTTTGTTTCCCTATCACTTCCTCTTTCGACTCTTCTTTAACAACTCATTTATATATCACATCATCATCTTCTAGCTTTTCTTTTCATCTCTTCATCTTTCTTAATCTAGTTCATCACCTTCTATAACTTTTATTTTAAACCTCACGGCACATGCATCCACCTAGACACCAGGGCAAACTTAGTATTCTATCATAAGGTAAAGGTCCACTTATTGGTTTGTCTAGTCAGTTAGGCAAATTAGGAGAAATTAGTTCATTTATGTACGTGTGTGCCTCATTAATTTGCAAGAGCATGAAAACAAGTGTACCCTTAATTAAACCCAAAGTTCATCTACTTCCAAATTCTCTTTGTAATATCATTTATTTAGCATACTTTTGGAAAGTAATATTAAATAAGAAAAGAAATTTAATGCATGTTGCATATATTCTCTATGGAAAAAACCAAACTGGTAGCAAAAACATGTGCTTTTGATGGGTTTTTCCTTTTCTTGTAATGGATGAATTGGGCGCGACAAATGTCACATATTGATTCATAAAAAAGGGCATGTATGACACACCAATATTATGCATCAGTGTTTTACACAAAGCACCATGGCGGCTGCAATGGCAAAGGTGACCCCCTAGCCGCCTTGCCTTTGGCAAATGCAGCTAGGCGGGACAGCCTCCCGCCCCACCTAGCCATGGCATGCTTTGCCCGCTAAGGCAAGTTAACATAACAATTGTTGTTCCTTTTCAGTATGGGTTTGGGTTATTGTGTAAAAATTTAATTTAAACTATACTAAAGATACAGTTGATTCCGATGAGGATTCCGATGAGGATGTCACGGATAACGAGGACCACAATACACCGAACTCCGAACGAATAAGTGAATGGCCTTAACAAAAGACAGAAGAGCATGGTTGCGAAGTAATTCATAAACAAGGGGCATGTATGACAACGATATTATGTAACTCAATGTTTTACATGGCCATCCATGACGGGGCCGTAGAGGCAAAGGCGAGCCCCAAGCCACCTCACCTTGGCTATGGTGGCTAGGCCTAGCCAAGGTGAAGGGTTTCACCTGCGAAGGCGCGTTAACCCGTTAACTTTTTTGCCTGACCTTTTGGGGTTTGGGTTTTTTGGGTTAAGTTTTAAGTTAAATTATACAAAAGATCTTGTTGATTCCAAAGAGGATGTCACAGATGCAAACCACACTATATCAGGGGCTCCGATCACGAATTGAAGGACCTTAACCAGGACATAGAAGAGCATGGTTGTCTAGGTGATAATGCCACTTGTTTAAAAAATTTACGTTGCTTGTTACTATGTGAAGAACTTGATATGATTGACAAATACGGTTGTATAAATTTAATTTAATTTTTAAGAATTTTCTAAAATTGGTGTTAATTTCTTTCTTTATTGTCTCTATTTTTTATATTTTAAAATTTTAAAACCCATGACGGCATTGTGGCCCAGCCATGACACTATGGCGAATGGCAACACCTCACCATCATGACATTGCCATCGTTTGTAACGTTGACCACTAGTGTTTTAAACTAAGAATTATAGATTCATAGCAGTGAATGAATGGTACGCGACCACAAGAAACCAACTAGGACATATGATGGCAATATATTTAGCAACATTCACCACCATAGTTCATGCGTGAAATCTCAAAGGCATGGTCCATTTTCTTGAACACGTTGAATAGTTAACAAATAACAACACTACAAACTATTGTATGACAATCATTGATAAGTATAGAAGCACGGCTATCATCAGGCAAAGAAGTACTCAAGACATAGGGTAAAGGTTCAGTAGCTACAAACTTGCGTCTGCACGTCATCCCCAGTGACAATATTTCCAACAGTACGGAGTGCAGGAATGAGGACTGAAGGTGAGGGATGGCTGCATATAAACATTCAAGGTCATAATTTGGGTTTCAACCCGAAAGAGAACCAAAAAGAGAAGAAAGATATAGAAAAGAATTACATACATGAGAAGCTCCACAAGCCGAGGACAAACGCCAGCTTCAATAACAGCTTGGATTTTATCATTAGCACCATCAGACAAATATGAGAGAGCCCAGCATGCATCAGTGAGAACTTCCTCATCATTGGAATGAATGAGACGCTCTAGTGCAGGAAGAGCCGGCCGTGTCTATGCAAACAGAAAAAAGGCTTTAATATAGAGCGAAGCCATAGAAAACTTATATATTGCACAGAAATACCAAACCAAAAATTAAACCTGTTCAAAAGACGGTTGAGGTTTTCCTCTGCAGAAGTTTGATAGTGTCCATGTTGCATTCCGCAACATAGAGAGCTTAGCATGTTCATTCAACTGAGCCAGAAGTGGTATCAATGCACCATTGGCAAGAACAAGATCTCTGCATCGTGGAGAATCACCCGCAACATTGCCCAAAGCCCACACAGCCTACATTGATGGTTTAAAAGTGAAAATAAACTAAGACATCCAAAACACTGAAATTTGAGTGGCATATGTACGAGTTAGGTGGAGATATTCAGGCACTACTTATAAACTTACAATCCAAATATTAGAATGTTGAGATCTATAATGATATCAGAAATCCAAGTTTTATCTTCAAAACTACTAGGTTTATCTTCAAATCTGTCGAAAAATTACAAACCATGGGTAATTGATGAATGGATGCATCCATAATCCAGACTATTGCATTATATGTTCAGCTTGGAATCTTCCATATATTTTTTTGGGAGGAGAAAATTCTGTGAGCTTGCATCATGGCGGCTAATGATGGAAAGAACCTCCCACCATAGTGGGAGAATGAAGCCATGTAAAGGGAGAATGAACTAGATTAATGAGCCTGAATCACAACTAAACTCCATGACCACCATATCTATGTGCTATTAGTCACCATAACGTTTGTGCACCATGAATTCTTGTCATTGCGTGGTGAATGTTTCCTTGCAAATTTAATATGATAATGCCATAGCACATTTCCGAAGGGGAGATGCTAAGTTCCGAACCCACAATGTTTCCCCAAAAAAAGAAGTGTCATGCCAGCTGAACCACAATCAATTGGCAGAATCTTCCTTAATTATTGGGTATGTTTTCAAATAAAAACATTAGGGGTTGAATTATTAACATGGCCAACTAAAGACTCTTCTACAGATGTTGCGGTTTGACACTTGAGTGCTTACGTAAAGAAGCAATTCTTCTGTATGTACTCGGCAATCTAAATTGTCCCTCCAAAATGAAAATAAGTACTGAGAGTAAAAGGACAATGAAGTGCTCAACACTCACATCAAGGTAAGGTCAAATTTCATGCAAACAGCATGGAACTTGATAAGATTCCTCTTTAAAAATCCTAATTAAATATTTATATGTGAAGTTCATAATAACTATGTTTAATCTATCAATTATTTAAACCCATTATCTAAGCAATAGTACCAGGTGCAATGTAAAAACACCTTCGTGAATGATGAAATTATAATGTTTAAGGTATAATATGACACACTCCTATCATACATATGAACTGTTATGTTCATGTTATTTAAGCCAAAATCATCTCATTATAAGTTGTTCCTATATTTGTGTTGTTGGCTACCACACCTTCTCATAATAGAAGCTTTCATGCTAAGTAGCATTTATTCGAACATGTATCTTTTTACATTAATAAGTGGTGAATTAAAAAATCAAACAGAAATTTTGTCAATCTGTGAATAAAAAAATTAGAAAACGGAGTGGCACCATAAAAACCTAGATATCTTAGATGACAAGAGAAAAGGATGAGGCAATAGACAGAATGAAAAAATTGTGGTTGGCAACTGAGGTTGCATGATGCATTTGCAGATTGGATTTGTGGGCATGACACTTCCCTCTAATCATGAAGACTTGCAAAGAGAGATGGAGAAGATCAACATCAATGCCATGATGTGGCAATTTGCTCATGCTTAGTTGACTACATTTAGAAAAGATCACTAGATTACCTGGAAAGCATGATGAAAAGGAAGGTTACATACAAACGAAAATGATTTCAACAGTAAACGGCAACTCATAATGCACTGGTATCATATGTTGGAGCTTTATTTTATTGTTTATGCTATTCCATGCAACAATATCTGGACCAAAGCACTTGAATCAAGCTTTGTACTAAGTTTCGTAACCATTGGCAGACACATAACATTGCTCTATACTGTTGTCAACAATTACATGATTAACTTAAAGGATATGGTCGTTTGCAACTCATTCAGAAATTATTTAAATGGGGCAAAGGGAAATTCCGGTTGATACTTGCTCCTTAGGAGATTGCAGATGTCAAAACATATAATGCAGTGTAAAGCATGACATAATTGGAGAAAATTCATATACCTGTTCTCTGACATCATCACTTGGGGAACTAAGAAGTCTAACAAATATGGGCACAGCACCATGATCAATCACAACCTTGGTGTGCTCCGAGGTTCCAGAAGCAATATTCGTGAGGGCCCACGCTGCTTCAAACTGCTCCAACATCATTAAAGTATCGTTAACTGTTTAACTAAAGATTTAACAACAAATTGAATACAAGTTTACAATAACTGCATTCATTTTTCTCACCTGCAGGTCAGAGAAATCCTCTCTCACGAGGAACTCCACAAAGCGGGGAACAACACCAGACTGAATAACCTCCTCGATTGGGGGACTTCTCTCTGATAATAATTAAAAATCAAATTGCAAGTCTTTTCCAATAGGGCATAAAAAAGTATTTATGTTTGAATGCCATTATTGTGAAGAAGTTGGCTCGATTCGGCGCAGGAGAAGCAGTTGTATGGCAGACGAGTAATCTTGTGCAGAGGTAACTCATCTGCGTCTGGATTCGACATATCTGACTCTGCACAAGTCAGATACGAGGATGCTGGTCATGTGGCTTCATCAGCGTAGTTGGTCGTTCGATCGTCAATTCGAGTCAGTTTGAGTCTGAAGGTCGATCGCCCGGCATTAGGTCGATGGGTCGTAACGCGGTTAGAGTCAGTGTTCGGTCGATCGATCGTTTGGAGGCTCGAAGGATGATGGCTCGTATGCGAGGCTCGGCACTTGGGTCGTTCGACACAAAAGGTAGGTCGATCGATAGAAGGGAGCCCATTGGGATGCGGCCCACTAGGAAGCGACGCTTGGCCCACTAGATTGCGACAGCATTAATTGCGTAGAGTGGCAATTGGATCGGATGCCGTAATTGTCGAGATTCGTATCCTTAGGAATTCCTAACCAATGATGACATCTATTGTAACCTATGATTATAAATAGGGGTTTTTAGGTTAGGGTTTCGTGTGTAACTGATGCGGTCGAGATGAAGGATGGGTTTGCCGAGGTAGCGAGGATGCTTCAACAACCACAGTTTTTGTAGCGAGATCCAGATCCGCAAACGTCGGGTACATTAGATCTGATCTCACAGACAAACCCTGGAAACGGCGACGAAGGAGTAGTATTTCCCTCACGGGAGGGCGATCCGAGGCAACCGGGAGGCGGGCGGACCCTTCAAGGGGGTCCCGGTGGTCGGCCGCCCCCAACTGGGGGCGGCGAAGGCGGGCGGCCCCGAAACGGGGCCGCCGGAGGGCTACCGCCCCCTACGGGGGGCGGCGAACAGCAGCGGGCCCATCCGGGGCCCGCTGGGGTGTTTCCGCCCCCCTAGGGGGCGGCGAAGGGTGGCGCCCCCAGGCGGGGGGCGCGGGGGGTTTCCGCCCCCAGTGGGGGGCGGAATGATGGGGCGGGCCCTCCTAGGGCCCGCCGATGGAGACCCGCCCCAGGTTGGGGGCGGGGGAGGATGGGCGGCCCACCTTGGGCCCGCGGGAGGTTTTCCCCCTCCTTTTGGGGGCGTCGAAGCAGGTTGGCTACGTGGAGGACCCCGGAGGGAGCATGTGGACGAGTGGGACGATGTAGGAGCACTCGCCAATGGGAGGGCCAGGGAAGGTGTAGGACAGTGGAGGGCCGAGGATCATACTTACCAGAGGCGGCAGGCAGACAGGGGGGACCACTACGAGGAGATACACCCCCAGATATGTGAAAGCTGAAGGCCGAGTTACATGGAGCGTCTTAGAGATAGTGTTACATAGAAGCCATACTAGAAGCGGCCCATGGCTTACGAGTGAGTTGATGGTGAGTACTACTGCTAGCGGATCTAGAGTCTGCGAGGAACTAAGCACCCAGGCTAACGACGGCTGCTGTATCGAGACCTATCTTCGCTGGTCGGATTGTCCTCGGAATATCGATGGCTGGCGTCGAGAAGCGAGAGGGGAAGACGCACATCGTAGAGTCAGGTCTATTTGAAGCTCCCGACGCCGGAACGAGCAGAGGTGATGATGGCCAGTAACACATTTGTATCCTTTGATAGAGCCGCCATTTGTGAGAGCCAAATTTGAGAGATTGTATTGTGAGCCTTTGGTGAGATCTGTGTGCTTCTTCTTAGTTGGACGAAGGGAAAATTTGTATAGTTCTCTCCTTACGTTATAAAGCTCATCGGTGTTCCCCATTGGCCGTCCACGGGCTAAAAGCAATCTTGATTGTGCCCTATTTGTTCGCTGCTGATCTTTCATCCTCGATCCCCACGATCTTGAGTATTCCACTGTGCTTGTGTTGGTAGAGCTGGGCTCCGCCGCACAACAAAGGGTATCAAAGTTGTACGGTGTTGGCGATCAACGTAGAAGACGAAGATGAGTAGCGGTGGCGATGACGGTTCTCCAAAGGTGTCGACTTCTGGGTATTATTCATCCTCTCGGATTATTGTGTCTAACACAAAGTTTGAAATCGCGAAGTTTGATAGAGATATCAACTTCAGTATGTGGAGATGTGAAGTCATGTATATCTTGAACCAACTTGATCAAGATATCGCATTGGACGAAAAACCGACGGACATGTCCGATCAGAAGTGGAGAACTCTGAATCAGAGTGCATATGGTATCATCCGCCTGTATTTGTCAAAGGAGAAGAAAAACACATATATGGAGGAGACAAGTGCAAGCAAGTTCTGGAAAGAGCTCGACGATAAGTACAAGAAGAAGAATATCCAGAACCGGCTACACTTGAAGAAGAAGCTTTTCGGTTTGAAGTTAGTCGAAGTGGTTTTTATGGAGGAACACCTCGACTACTACTACAAGCTTCTTACCGATCTGAGGAACGTCTCGACGTGAAAGTTGACGATGAAGACAATGTGATGATTCTCCTCAACTCTCTACCCATCGAGTATGAGTACTTGGTGTCGGTTCTTACCTATGGTAAGGAATCGTTCACATTTAAAGAGGTGTCCAATGCTCTGACGAGCAACGAGTTCAGGAAGAATGATGGAGACACCTGCAGCCGAGCTTCGAGCGACGCTCTTACAGTCATAAGGGGTCGTTGTGATGAGAAGGGTGGAGATATGAAGGAGTATTTCAGATCCAGGTCCAGAGACAAGACAAGAGGTCCCCAGCGCAAGGTGGCAAAGGACCAATGTGCTTTCTACGAAGAAAGATGACATTGGGTCAGAAACTGCCTTAGGCGAAGAGGAAGCACGACGCAACTATCAACGTCGTTAAGACGTTGAGGTCGAGAAGTATGTATTGGTCGGTGCTTCAGAGGGCTTAACGTCAGATGGTTGGGTGCTCGACTCTGGGTGCTCGTTCCATATGACACCACATCGAGAGTACTTTGCGACCTTCAGGGAAAATGGTAAGTGTACAGTCTTGCTGGGCAATGACCGAGCATGTAGCACGGCCGGTGTCGGGACAATACGGATGATGATGGACGACGGTGTTACACGAGACATCGAGGAGGTGTACTTTGTTCCCGATCTAAGGCGCAATCTCATATCGCTCGGTTCACTCGAATCCAAGGGATGTCAAGTGACCATGGAGAATGGAGCTCTGAGTGTGACCCGAGGAGCAATGATCGTAATGAAGGGGAAGCGCCAAGGCAACCTCTATTATTTGGATGGTTCGGTCGTAGCTAGCACAACGGCTCTGACTCGTGAGTCTGAGGAGGACGACTCAATGTTACGGCACATGCGACTATGTCATGTGGGCAAGAAAGTATTGCAGAAGCTTATCGTTAGAGATCGTCTAAAGGGAGCCAAGACCGGGAAGATCGAGTTCTATAAGCACTATGTGTTAGGGAAACAGACATGTGCTTCATTTGGGATGGACATCCACAATACGGAGGCAGCGCTCGACTATGTACACACCGACGTATGGGGTTCGTATAGGACGGCATCATGGGGAGGGAAACACTACTTTGTGTCGTTCATCGACGATTTCTCACGCATGGTGTGGGTGTTTCCGCTAAAGTCGAAGAATCAAGTTCTCACGCTGGCAATTGGCCCACTAGGTTGCGACAGCATTAATTGCGTAGAGCGGCGATTGGATTGGATGCCGTAATTATCGGGATCCGTACCCTTAGGAATTCCTAGCCAATGATGACACATAGTGTAACCTAGGGTTATAAATAGTGTGTTTTATATTAGGGTTTTGTGTGGAACACATTTGCATTCTTTGAGAGAGCCGCCATTTGTGAGAGCCAACTTTGAGAGAATGTATTATGAGCCTTTGGAGAGATCTGTGTGCTTCTTCTTCGTTGGACGAATGGAGGATTTGTATTGTTCTCTCCTTTCGTTATAAAGCTCATCGGTGTCCCCCATTGGCCGTCCACGGCCTAAAAGCAATCTTGTTTGTGCCCTATTTGTTCGATGCTGATCTTTCGTCCTCGATCCATATGATCTTGAGTATTCCGCTGTGCTTGTGTTGGTAGAGCTGGGCTCCGCCGCACAACAATTAATTCTCAAGTTAATTAATTACCACTAATTATTACCCACAGAGAAACTTTGTTCTGTGATCCCTCTACCGCATCTCCCTTGCACGCTAGAAATCAAATGCATTTAAGGACAGAAAAATGAAAAAAAATGGAAATAGATCAATATACCATGTACCTATAGATAACAACTTCCGAAACTGCGTTGTGGCCTCAAGCTGCAAATCTCTCTCTTCCGAATATACACCTGCCACCATCGCCGACAGATTCTCCAACTAAAGACATCACAAAAATTCGAACTCAAAAGCCATGCCTTTAGGTTCTACTAATTGAAACCCCCAGTTTAAAAATATCCATTAGAGCATAGAAATGGTACCCTCTTCTCAACAGTAGAAGGGTACATCGAAGCAGGAAAGGCCTGCCCTTGCATTCCCTCTCTCCTCTTCTTCAAGAGATTCTCTTCCCTCTTGTTCTTACGGATCTCCACCATGTTGTCCTCCCTCCGTCTCCGCCCCTCGTCGGCGTCGACCGCCACCTTGTACCTGTTCCGGCGGACTTCCGCCCTCTCGCTCGGCCTCAACGACATGGCTGGTGACTTTAGGAAACGAACTCGAAGGAGTGAAACCCTAGAATTCTACGAGAAGAGAGAGAAGACCGGAACAAGATAAAGAGAAAGAAACCCTAGACTTTCGAAACCAGTATAAATAAGAAGAAAAGAGAAAAATATTTTGAGAAGGATGGAAACTCTGTAAAGTTGGTCCGACGACCGCCAGATGATGGGAATTGATTTGCGAACCCACCGTTTTACTCACGCCCCCATAAACCACTTATTTACAAGCTCCGGCATTCAAACTTTCTCCAATATTTTTCTCTCTTATCCCACATTCATACCCATCATTTTATTCCACCGACTCTCGTTCTTTGGACCAACATATGACCAAAAAGAAAAAAAAGATTAGTCACTTCCTCTATTTCACATACACCGAGAGACAGGATGACTAACCATCTTACCCACCCATCCCCGTCCCCTCCTCCCCCACCCCCGCACCCCCTCAATCCCCTCCCCCCTCCCATCGGAACCCTCCTCCCCATCTCCCACACTCTCCTCTTGTCCTAATCATCATCCGCGTCCCTCTCAGACGCCTCTTCCGACAAACTCTTCGTCCCATTCGCGCCATAGATCACGATGTTCCGTCAAACCGTCGATGCAGTCTTCTCCAACCGCACATGGCGGCGGACGATGGAGCTGGGAATGGGCGGGTGAGGTCGGAGGAGGGAGCTGTGTGGATGGGAGGGCGGTGGATGGGGAGGTGGATGGGGCCAGGGTGGATGATGGGACGGGAAAACCCCGGCGAAACCTTGCGATAACCCGACAGAGCCCTAGGGGCTTTTTCGGACATTTGGTCATGTGAGTTTGCGGTGTGTAATTTCAGTAGCAAACTGGTAAACAAGTGGTATATGCGCGGGAGTAATGGCAACCTTGTAATTAAGTGGTATGTGTGCGTGAGTAAAACAGTGGGCGCTCTAATCAACTCCCCCAGATGATTGACCCGGAAAATTAAATATAATATAATATAAAATGAATATTGAGAACAGACTCGAGTGGACGTGGACCGCATGAGGATAGAGGTTTCTCCTGAATGGAACAAAGACCATAGCGGATCCTTTTGGGCCGTGGATTTTGCATATGATCAAAGAATGCTACTTTGAATTTGAAGTCTTAGGCCGTAGCCTGTTGGGCTTTGGCCATTCTGTAATGGTTTGTAGTTGTATTTTGTAAGCTTCGTTTGTAACGACCAGTTTTCGTTGTGCACGTATTTCCGTAACAAAACGTTTTCAAACGAATTCAAACCTGAGTAAATGAATTTTTTTTATTTTTTCGTCACTCAAATCTGAAAATGGACTTCATATTCGTGATTCTCTTGACGATACGAACACGTGGCTATGTTTTTGTAATTTTTCGGATACGTTTAATCTCAGAGGCAAAATCGTAATTTCGTTTTTTACGTTTTACTAATTACATTGTTAATTACTTTTACTTATTGCTAATTATCTTAATTAATTACGCCTAACCCTAACTCGTTAGCGGCCCACGAGGAAAACAATAACACCCTTTTTCTAAAATTAGTCAAAACTTATACCAACCTCGTAATTAATATCATTGATTAATTGGGTATTAAAATATTTACTAAACCTTATTTTAACCCCCCCAACCTCTCGCAGAACCCATGCACAACCCAACCCGCGCAACTCAGCTCGCTCTCTCCCCATCTCCTCTCCCTCTCTCCTCTCCCCTCTATCCCTCCGTCGCTACACCCTTCGGCGAAGCTTCACCGACCGCCACCCCCTCCGTGCCCATCTCCGCTCGTCGAGCCATCGGAGCACCCCGACGCTGCCCTCTCCTCTGACTTAAACCCCCGGAGCACCGCTCCTCATATCCCCACTCCAACACCACCACTGTAACGACCACTTTTCATTGTACGTTGTTCGTGCACGTGCTTTTGGCCGTGCACGTGTTTATTTAAGACTTTGTTTGTTTGTGAACACTTTAGTGTGATATGCCGTTGTGAACGTCTCTGAGAGTATTAAATAGTGGCACTAATTTGGAATGACGTTTCTCGAGTCGTTTTCCCACAATTTAATCTTATTCGATGAGACGTTGCGATTCTCACTTTTGACGGGAGACGTTTCTATTTTTAGTTTCGTCGTCCGATGTCGAAATTGAGATCCGTCTTCTTAGTTAGCTCACTTTCGTCATCACGATCACCACTATATTTATTTTATAATTTTTGGAGTTTGTTTGACCACTTATATATTTTTAACAAGGTTTAAAATATTTTTAAAAGCTATGTTTTAAATTAATTTCAGCCAAAGAAAATTTATTTGAGTTTAAAACGTTTTAAAGAATTTTTGAGCCAATTTCCAGCTCATTTGGACCCCACCTAAGCCTTGGGTGAGTTGGAGTTGGTGAGATTTGAATTTTAAATTATTTTAAACTCCTAATCCCCTTAGGATTAGCCCTAGACCTAGTCAACCCATCTACACTATATAAATAACCTTTAGGAAGACCTATTTTCGCAAGAAAATAACCCTAGCCGCTCCCAAAACTCAAATTTGACGTTGCGACGGAGCAACTCCGCACCGACCGAGGAAACGGCCTCATTTTCCCCGCACCGACCGGCAGCTTCACCCGCACCAAGCCCCGCCCGCTCCGCACAGCCGTCGCCCCGCTTCACCGTGCTCGATCGAGAGAATCTCTCGGTCAGACCGGTCGCCCGCTCCGCACCAAGCATCGCTCCGCACCCGCATCGCTAGCCGCTCCGTCGCCCCGCATCGCGCCGTGTCCGACCGGGCAGCTTCTCCGCACTGACCGAAGCCCGCAACGTTGCAACGGTTGCAACGTTGCAGGGCCCAAGCCCCCGCATCCAAGGCGCCCGACCGACCTCCCTCTCCGCACCGACCGAGAGCCCGACCCCGCACCGACCCGCTGCGCTGTGCAGCGCCCGTCCCCAGTGTCTGACCGATGGAATCTCCCGCACCGAGGATGTACGACCGAGAGCCAACGTCGCAACCCCGCACCCGTCGCACCACTTGTCACCGTGGGCCCCACAAGTTCTCCAGAGGTATTGTGGGTCCCCTATTGGTCCCTAGGACTACTGTGGGCCCCACCTAGGTGCTTTCTCTCCGACGATTTACCGCGTACGACGTTGCGACACGTTGTAGGCCGTCGTCGCACGTGCTAGCTTTGGAATCTGGACTCGTCGCTCCGGTTGATGCTCTGAACTTTCCAACGAGGAATCTATATTGGAATCAGGACTTGGAGCGCGATCTCTTATTCCAACCCCTGGCGTCGCTACCCGACGCCAGTGTAGCTTTCACGTCGTGTTGAGGTAACGCTTTGCACCCCTAGGACCCCCAACCCATTGCCTATTAATCAAGACTAAAATTGATGTTTTTAAAATGTTTTAAATGTTTTAAATTCACTAATCAAGATTAATAATATGGACTTTTAGGCCGGTGGACTTGTGCACGTAGGTTATTTGTGACTTGGATTCTCTTGGACGGTGTTTCTCAGACGTTGTACTTGCAGGCAAGTGAAACTTGCCAACTCTTGAGTAGGGCCATGTTTTTAGGCCACTTCCTTGTTTTTAGCGTAAAAGAGACTAGTCAGTGAAATGATAGCTGGATAGACACCTGTTTGATCTAGTTTGACAATGAAACTAGATCCGTCACCTAATTGTCCTAGCTTGACAACGAAGCTAGATCCAACCCTTAAACTTGTTCATGCATTTGTATCTGTCACGTTTAAATTCCTTAACTGTACGCACTCTTAACTGCCATGCATTGCATTTTACATGTCATCCAGTTGATTGTTGCATTCGTAGCACACGCTACAATACTTGTACTTGTACTACTTGAATACTACTTCCTGGGAACGGGCCTCATGTGTTGGTCAAAAGCCAATGCCCGGTTTCCTTGTCCGGCTAGGTGCACCCCTATGCCATACTTGTTAAAAACACTTACTGGCTCGTGATCCAGAAGCGGGCCTCATGTGTTGGTCAAAAGCCAATGCCCGATACACGTGGAGGGGTAGGGATAAACGGTCACCTGAGCTTAGGAGTGGCCCGATCAGCCACTCTAGCCAGAAGGCGGAATCTCTGTGCACGAGGTGCTTACTTTACTTGTCTTGTACTAGTGAGTGTTACTTGTATAACTTGTCATGCATGCCATGTTTAAATGCCATGCTCGTACCTTACTTTACTTTACTTTACTTGTTGCACTCATACTTTAACTGCCATGTCATTGCATTCATGCTAGAACTGCTAGGTTGCTTTACTTTTGCCTACCTTCAGTTTCCTTGCACAAGTCTCTTGTAGACTTGCTGACATGTGCCCCTTGCTCTTTTGGGTGTCACATGTTAGACCCTGAGCCAGAGACCGTTTCTGTGTACGTGATGCTTTGCTGACGCTGAGTCTGAGTCCATGTTTGCCCAGGAGGAGTTTTGTGGACACCGGAGACCTTTCTTGGTGACTTTGCTGAGTTTCTTTTGTTTTAGGTTTTGTTGTTAGTTGTCGGTGCGTGGCACCTTTGTTTTGTACGCTGTACTTTTGTTGGCCATGTTTGGGCCTTTAGACTCTTTTCTTTTAGCCTGGTGGCTTTTTCTGAGATGTTGAAACTTATTTTATGGATATTCTGAGATATCTCTTTTGTCTCATTTCATTATTATTATCTTTGTTTCGTTCGCGTTGCAAGGACCTGCAGTTTTAAAGTTGATTGACGCTTATCGGACTTGCAGCTTTGTAGCTTCAAGTCTGAGCGGACCTTCTCACGCTTCGCCTCCATATTTTGGGAAGCTGGGCGTGACAGGTTTTGTTGGTGGCCCATGCATGTCTAGTCTTGCAATTGCGAATTAACGGAACAACGATAATAACGGAATGTCCATTAAATAAATTGCAACATCCGAGTCATGAGCCCTGAGTCTAGTCGTTTTCCTATGTCACTAGGTGGTAAGAAGACTTAGTTAGACGTCTGTGTTTGCTAGATAGAGGCCCTGACTGTTAGTTAGACTCCCTGTCAGCAATTGATTTAATCGTCGTAGGAGTTACCTTAGTGGTTCTTGTCTAACTCTGACCATATCAGACTTCTAGAATTTCCTTTTGTCGTTCGTTTGGGTTCATCGATTTCGGACCAAGCTGAACGCATTTCATTACCGTCTAGCCCCTTAAAGAGTCTTAAGGCTTAGCTTCTTAATACTTAGTTGGTCGACCGTAGGAGTCTCCCCGTAGATTCTCCTGATTTATATCCTAGGCGTATGCATGTGTGACCATCCGACCATTTTCCTTGCCTCGATTCACTAGATCGCCTCTTGACGATCGTCATCAATTTTCGAACCTCTCCGTTACAAATCTTAAATCTCCTGAAAGTATTTTTCGACTTCCTCCTTTCCGAAGTTTAACCTTGTTCCAAATTTTAATATACTTATACTTCATCCTCCTTCGTTGATTTAAAATTTTAAAACTTCTGTCTGAATTTTTGAACACTAGCTTATAATATTTTTCCAGCCTATATTGTTCGTACTTATGTAAATGCGTTGTCCGTTCATATATTAATTTCATTCTGAACCATACTTTTGCCTTACCCAATTCGATTTATAATTTTCCTTCTTATTTGTGTTATTCGAATGATACGTCGTGTTTACTTTAATATACTTTCAAGTCACATGGAATTTCAGCTTTTAGCCAGTCGGTTTTATGCTCATCGTTTCCGCTATTTCAAAATTTTAAAAATTACTATTCCTGGCCCAGACTTCCTATAGTTTGGTTTTAAAGCTTTACTACAGTTTTTGATAATTTCACTACTAAGTTAATATTATTTTTCCGTGCACCATACATACTTTCAATTATTTTTATATCTGTACCAGACTTGATGTGCTCGTATATTAAGAACCTTGTGTAAATCAGTTTCTCATTTTTGGCAAACCCCAGTTCTCTAAGAGTAGTTTCAATATTGATTATTTTAAATTTTCCATAGCCTAAAAGTTTTGAAAGCATTTAACATGAGTTTAAATTCTTCCGTTACTTGATTTCATTCTTTGACTTTCAAAAACTTTTGACAACATTATACTAAATTACTGACGTATAAAATTTTCTTAACCATGTCCTTAATATTCGTGTAAATGATTTTACTCCCTTTTATAATGACTTTTTTAAACCAATAGACCATTTTCTCTTATTATGAATATTCGACTCAAACTTATTTTGAAAAACTTGTTTTATCGATCTCCAAATATTTTTATACAGACGAGGATTTCAACTTTTGAAGTACAACAGTTTTCAATTTCGCGTATTTTAGCTTATGTTACTTCATTTCTCAATTCTATATAAGTACCACTACATCTCCCTTTCCTCTACCTAAACATTCACCCGTGAATCACAGTTTTCCCTAACCAAGCTGTCTCCTCGTATTCGTCCTATCTAAACTCGTGCTTATCGATCCTTCCCTCGTCACGCTTTCGACCTCGACCTCCCTCTATTGCTTAGGCTTTAGTGCCCGTCGATGTCTGTGACAACTCTAAATTGTCAGTAGGCCCTTGGACCTTGTGATGTGTCGTAGTGCACGTACCTAAGTTGTGTACGTGGGCTTGAATGAGTGTACCCCCATAGTATATTAATGCTTGCCTATTGTGTGGTATATATATACATACTCGGAGTTATTCGTGATATTATGAAGTTGATTGTGTGTTAGTATATATAGATTTGTGTGTGGTTAGCTATACCATACTAGGGATGCCTGTGTATATAAGAGTTAGCGTTGGAATACCTAATGGGGGTGTATGTAGTTAGAGATACTTATAATGGTTGAACTAGAATGATTGGTAAAGCTATGTGTATGCTTGGTGTGATAATAATAGGTGTACGTATGGTTAAGAGGGTAGGCCTATTATATGACCTATATACTAGTACGTGTGAGTATGTGCTCGTAGGTAGATATATATAGTGTTTAGACGTAAGTAGTTATGTTTTGTTGCCTGAGTATATATGTGATATACATATGGTAGTAGGATTATAATTTTGATTGGTATTGCTTGCTTTTGCGGGATGTTGCATGCGTGTATACCGTGAGGTATACACGACTATCGTACATCTTAATTATGTATGTATAGATGTGTTAATATACTAATTATAGGTAGTAGGCTATGCTGTGAATATATATATGTTACATGTGTGTGACTATACGATGAATGCGTATGCACGTATTAGGGAGTGTATTATAAGTATACGTGTGATGATGTCTGTATTACTATTATTATGGTATATAGAGTGATTGAACTATGTGAGTATTACCTGACTAATGTTAAGCGTGATTGACTTATGGTATGTATATGGTTGTATTGGTAGACATACATAAATATTGGAGTGGTACTGGTATAGGTATAAATGCCGTGATACGTATATAGAATATTCTGATATGTGTATTGAGTCTCACTCAAGCCTGAGTGAGTATACTCTAAGTATATTGCTATGTGTGTTGTAGTATGAATATAGCAAGGTTTGATGTATGTATAGTGATAGGAGTGTTTGTGCCTGGTTGTGTTACGCACATGATTGTGGGTCGCTATACCAGTTTATAGTTATAGGTGTTGGTCTCGAGGTATAGCTAATTACTAAGGACTTGCCTATGTGAACGTATGTGTGCTAGCTAAACTAGGTGTGTAGATGTGCTAGTTATATAATGATATGATTGGTATACGTGAATGAAAAGTTAGCGTGCGTGGGTATGCACCATGCACGGGTAAGTATGTGCTTAGTTATAGTTATTGGTGACTATGGTATATGTGGCGTGTCGTAAATACAGTTATAGGACCGTATGTGATGTGAATACGTGGTGAACTATTTGCATGCATTTGAATGACTATATATTGTGAAACTATAATAGTGGTGAATATATATATATAGTGAAACTGGATTTAATTATGGTATGGTGTGACTACATGAGTTGATGCGTTGGATGTATACTAGGAAATATTAGAGGGTAGTATACCCATGTTGTTTGTGCATAGGTAGCTATCTATACGTAGAGCAATGAGTGTATTTGCAAGTGTGAGACCATACTTATGAGTATCTGAAATATTGTTTTGTGATTAGGTAAGTAGTAGTTATATAAGGGATGTACGTATATGTATATGATTGAAATACATGTATGAAATTGACTGACTATAATAGGTATAAGTGTATGACATACATGAATATATATATATATACATGTTGGTAGTGTTAATGTTTGACTACCTAGTGCATATATGAGCACCTGTAATGACTATACCTGGTTTGAGTTATAATATGACTTGATTGGGGTAGTTACTAGAGCGACTAGCTATATTAGAAAGTCCGAGGACGGACTTTATTCTAAGGTGGGGAGGATGTAACGATCACTTTTCATTGTATGTTGTTCGTGCACGTGCTTTTGGCCGTGCACGTGTTTATTTAAGACTTTGTTTGTTTGTGAACACTTTAGTGTGATATGCCGTTGTCAACGTCTCTGAGAGTATTAAATAGTGGCACTAATTTGGAACGACGTTTCTCGAGTCATTTTCCCACAATTTAATCTTATTCGATGAGACGTTGCGATTCTCACTTTTGACGGGAGATGTTTCTATTTTTAGTTTCGTCGTCCGATGTCGAAATTGAGATCCGTCTTCTTAGTTAGCTCACTTTCGTCATCACGATCACCACTATATTTATTTTATAATTTTTGGAGTTTGTTTGACCACTTATATATTTTTAACAAGGTTTAAAATATTTTTAAAAGCTAGGTTTTAAATTAATTTCGGCCAAAGAAAATTTATTTGAGTTTAAAACGTTTTAAAGAATTTTTGAGCCAATTTCCAGCTCATTTGGGCCCCACCTAAGCCTTGGGTGAGTTGGAGTTGGTGAGATTTGAATTTTAAATTATTTTAAACTCCTAATCCCCTTAGGATTAGCCCTAGACCTAGTCAACCCATCTACACTATATAAACAACCTTTAGGAAGACCTATTTTCGCAAGAAAATAACCCTAGCCGCTCCCAAAACTCAAATTTGACGTTGCGACGAATCGTCGCAACGTTGCGACGAAGCAACTCCGCACCGACCGAGGAAACGGCCTCATTTTCCCCGCACCGACCGGCAGCTTCACCCGCACCTAGCCCCGCCCGCTCCGTACAGCCGTCGCCCCGCTTCACCGTGCCCGACCGAGAGAATATCTCGGTCAGACCGGTCGCCCGCTCCGCACCAAGCATCGCTCCGCACCCGCATCGCTAGCCGCTCCGTCGCCCCGCATCGCGCCGTGTCCGACCGGGCCGCTTCTCCGCACTGACCGAAGCCCGCAACGTTGCAACGGTTGCAACATTGCAGCGCCCAAGCCCCCGCATCCAAGGAGCCCGACCGACCTCCCTCTCCGCACCGACTGAGAGCCCGACCCCGCACCGACCCGCTGCGCTGTGCAGCGCCCGTCCCCAGTGTCCGACCGATGGAATCTCCCGCACCGAGGCTATACGACCGAGAGCCAACGTCGCAACCCCGCACCCGTCGCACCACTTGTCACCGTGGGCCCCCCAAGTTCTCCAGAGGTATTGTGGGTCCCCTATTGGTCCCTAGGACTACTTTGGGCCCCACCTAGGTGATTTCTCTCCGACGATTTGCCGCGTACGACGTTGCGACACGTTGTAGGCCGTCGTCGCACGTGCTAGCTTTGGAATCTGGACTCGTCGCTCCGGTTGATGCTCTGAACTTTCCAACGAGGAATCTATATTGGAATCAGGACTTGGAGCACGATCTCTTATTCCAACCCCTGGTGTCGCTACCCGACGCCAGTGTAGCTTTCACGTCGTGTTGAGGTAACGCTTTGCACCCCCAGACCCCCAACCCATTGCCTATTAATCAAGACTAAAATTGATGTTTTTAAAATGTTTTAAATATTTTAAATTCACTAATCAAGATTAATAATATGGACTTTTAGGCCGGTGGACTTGTGCACGTAGGTTATTTGTGACTTAGACTCTCTTGGACGGTGTTTCTCAGACGTTGTACTTGCAGGCAAGTGAAACTTGCCAACTCTTGAGTAGGGCCATGTTTTTAGGCCACTTCCTTGTTTTTAGCATAAACGAGACTAGTCAGTGAAATGATAGATGGCTAGACACCTGTTTGATCTAGTTTGACAACGAAACTAGATCCGTCACCTAATTGTCCTAGCTTGACAACGAAGCTAGATCCAACCCTTAAACTTGTTCATGTATTTGTATCTGTCACGTTTAAATTCCTTAACTGTACGCACTCTTAACTGCCATGCATTGCATTTTACATGTCATCCAGTTGATTGTTGCATTCGTAGCACACGCTACAATACTTGTACTTGTACTACTTGAATACTACTTCCTGGGAACGGGCCTCATGTGTTGGTCAAAAGCCAATGCCCAGTTTCCTTGTCCGGCTAGGTGCACCCCTATGCCATACTTGTTAAAAACACTTACTGGCTCGTGATCCAGAAGCGGGCCTCATGTGTTGGTCAAAAGCCAATGCCCGATACACGTGGAGGGGTAGGGATAAACGGTCACCTGAGCTTAGGAGTGGCCCGATCAGCCACTCTAGCCAGAAGGCGGAATCTCTGTGCACGAGGTGCTTACTTTACTTGTCTTGTACTAGTGAGTGTTACTTGTATAACTTGTCATGCATGCCATGTTTAAATGCCATGCTCGTACCTTACTTTACTTTACTTTACTTGTTGCACTCATACTTTAACTGCCATGTCATTGCATTCATGCTAGAACTGCTAGGTTGCTTTACTTTTGCCTACCTTCAGTTTCCTTGCACAAGTCTCTTGTAGACTTGCTGACATGTGCCCCTTGCTCTTTTGGGTGTCACATGTTAGACCCTGAGCCAGAGACCGTTTCTGTGTACGTGATGCTTTGCTGACGCTGAGTCTGAGTCCATGTTTGCCCAGGAGGAGTTTTGTGGACACCGGAGACCTTTCTTGGTGACTTTGCTGAGTTTCTTTTGTTTTAGGTTTTGTTGTTAGTTGTCGGTGCGTGGCACCTTTGTTTTGTACGCTGTACTTTTGTTGGCCATGTTTGGGCCTTTAGACTCTTTTCTTTTAGCCTGGTGGCTTTTTCTGAGATGTTGAAACTTATTTTATGGATATTCTGAGATATCTCTTTTGTCTCATTTCATTATTATTATCTTTGTTTCGTTCGCGTTGCAAGGACCTGCAGTTTTAAAGTTGATTGACGCTTATCAGACTTGAAGCTTTGTAGCTTCAAGTCTGAGCGGACCTTCTCACGCTTCGCCTCCATATTTTTGGGAAGCTGGGCGTGACAACCACTGATGTGCACCCCTGCCTCCGACAAGGCACCCAACCCGTAAGACCACCCCCTCGCTCCATCCCACCTCCGGAGCTCCACCGCCTCCCTCAGCCCTTGTACCGCCCTCTCCGACGAACGGACGACGCCACAGCTCCGCCCTCCTTATCTCCAACGCCCTCCAACATAGCCAACGCCCACCAGCAGCGCCCATCTCCCCCTCGACCTCCCCGCTGTCGTTGACACACGACTTGGAGCTATCCGCTGTCATCTTTGCCCTGAAGATTTGGAGACATTTCTTATTGAGTGAGCAAGTGAAAATCTTCACTGACCACAAAAGTTTGAAATATATTTTTACCCAGAAGGAGTTGAATATGAGGCAGCGCAGATGGTTAGAGCTGATGGCCGATTATTGCATCGACCTCCAGTATCATCCAGAGAAGGTTAATGTCGTAGGATATGCGTATCTTCAGGTGATATCGGAGAAGAGCTGATGAATGAAGCTCATAGCTCTCCCTATTCTATTCATCCTGGCGGTATCAAGATGTACCAGGACATCTGTCTGAATTTTTGGTGGCATGGTATGAAGAGGAGCGTAGTTCGAAGTGTCGCCAAGTGCCTTGTGTGTCAGCAAGGGAAGGCTAAACATCATCGCATTGATGGATTGCTTCAACCTCTACCGATTTCGGAGTGGAAGTGGCAGCACATCACCATGGACTTCGTGACTGGACTACCCGGAGCACCAAGCAAAATGACCCGATTTGGTTTATCGTTGACCGATTAACCAAGTCTGCGTATTTCATACCCTTCCGAGTAGGAAAATCTACGGAGATACTTGAGAAGAAATATATGGAGGTAATTATCTTTATCATATCTTTATAACTTCTTTCTAGTACATGTCGTGATATGAACGATAATCGTGCAGGAGATTGTGCGATTACATGGGGTTCCCGTGAGTATCATCTCCAGCCGAGACACGGGGTTCACATCCCAGTTTTGGAAGAGTCTGCAGACAAATCTGGGTACCAGTCTGAGCTTCGGCATAGCGTATCACCTGCAGACTGATGGATAACCAGAGCGCACCATCCAGATATTGGAGGACATGTAGCAAGCTTACATGTTGGATCTTAAAGGTTCGTGGGAGGATCACTTGCACTTAGTGGAGTTCGCCTACAACAACAGCTACCAAGCCAGCATTAGCATGGTGCCATTTGCTGCACTTTATGAAAGGAAATATCGATCTCCACTGAGTTGGGATGACATTGGTGATAGAGAGCTGTTGGGACCAGAGATGATAGTCGAGGCTGTGGATGTAGTGCGTACCATCAGGGACAAGCTTCGTATCGCACAGGATCGCTACAAGCATTGGGCTGATGCTAAACGCCGCCCTTGGAGTTCAAGGCAGGAGATCATCTGTTCCTGAAGATATCCCCGAATAGAGGAGTGATTCGTTTTGGAAGGCAAGGGAAGCTAAGTCCGAGATTCATTGGACCTTTCGACGTGCTAGAGCGAGTTGGAAGGTAGATTATCATATAGCACTGCCACCTTCATTGGAGGGAGTACATGATGTTTTTCATGTATCTCAGCTACGCCGTTACATCAGCGACCATTTTCATGCTGTCGATTATTCGGAGATTACGGTTCGACCGGACCTGACATATGAGCAACAGCCGGTGCAGATCATAAATCGACGTCAGAAGACGCTCAGGAACAAGGTCGTCGAACTCGTGAGAGTGATGTGGCAGCATGGCTCGACCGAAGAATCCACCCAGGAGCGAGAAGATGAAATGCGAGAGAGTTATCCATATTTGTTCTATGCTCCTTAGTTGATATAAATTCTGAGGACGGAATTTTCCTTAAGTTGTATAGAATGTAACGATCTATATTCTTTTAACTATGCTGGAGTAAAACTTTATTATTGTCATGTCTATTATTATTTTATTTATGTTATATTATTATTATTTTAAGTTAATTAGTTATAAATTTCTATTAATTTCAAATTTCAAAAAGTTTAAAATTCAAATTCAAATTTTAAAAACATTCTATATTAATTCCTAATAAATCATAATAAAACCTATAGCTAATTAGGAAGTATTTTCCTCTCACTAAATCCCACTAATCACTCTATGATTATTATTTTAATTCAAACCTTCTTTATTTTCCCTTAGCAATTAATCTCCTAATTACTAAAGTTTTTAAAACTCAGTAAATCCCTAAACCCCCTAGCCCTAAGTTCTTCCCTCCATTACGAAAAAAACCAAAACGCTAACATAACCATACCCTCAAAACTCAGCCACAGCCCCTTCCCCTCTCTCCCTCACCTACGACGATCCCCTCACGTCGTCGTCGCCGCCAGCGCCTCCACCTGCGCCTCCGACCACCCTCAGCCCCGTAAACTCCCCCTTCCGCCTCCTGTCACTCACCGCCCCTAGCCATCATCTCATCCCACCTGCAGACCACCCGAACCACCCCCGTCGCCTGTGCCTCTGACCACCCTCAAGCCCAGTCGACCTCCTCCTCCCACCGAACACGTCGTCGACGTCGCCATCTCCCCCTCCCCGACTCCAATCCCCTCACGGATCCCTTCGACCGCCAACTCCCTCCTGTCGTATCGTCGCCCCTCCCAGTCGCAAGTAGGAGCCCCGACGGCAGTCATCACCCATGGAGCCCAGCCCTGCACCGCCGTCTCGCACCCCCGCCGGACCACCGGGACCGTCGCCGCCCAAATTGCGCCTCCCACCTGCAAGTAACGAAGAGAAAACGAACAAAAACTGTGAGTGTAGTAAGTTTTATTATACTTACAATATATATATATAGTTTGGTATATATGTTAGTATGTTAGAGTGTGTGTGTATATATATATATATTAGTTATGATATGTGTCAGTTTACTTATTAAATATTACAGTATAACCCATGTGTATACAGTGTATTATTCTATACGTTAGTAAGAATTTTATATAAACAATAGTATATAGATAATATATAAACTGTATTAAAATAAATTAGGCTTACTAATGTTTTAACGAGTTAAAGAATTTTAACTTAATTTAATGACGCAGAAACGTCCACGCCGTTCATACGATCACAAAGACACCAAAATCGTCAAAATCAGGCAAGTGTGCATTTTTATACATATTTTTAAATGTCGTTCATTTAAACACTTTTCACACATAGCTAGTTTCTGAACGATTTAACCACGAAAAGACGTACACGAAAAATACCATGACGAACTACACTTTACATGTGACACAACGACACCAAAACTCCATATGTTTATCTTTTGTGAATTGCAAGATAAAACCCCGTGCGTGTGTGTGGACATTTTAATAAGTTCATTGATAATCAGTCTTTTAAACCGTTTTTAGATTCCATAAATTCCTGCAAATAAACTGAGAAAAGGCTGATATTGTTGTTGTACCATGTTTCGCATTCATGAGAACTTATGTCTTGCGGGCCGGTTTGGCTATCTTGTGGGCTGGTTTAGCTAGTCTGGCTCGTGTTCCAATATTATAAATCATGATGACCGGTTTGGATAATTCTGGCTCGTGGTCCAGAAAGTACACTGGGTGGAGTTGGGTTCGTGGACACTAGTCGGAAGTAAACGGGTCATCTTCGAAGGCACGAGAAGGTAGATTCACTTGCTATCCGCCTAACGATGTGGACCTTACTCAATAGTTAGATACACTCAAGAATAGCTTGAAAACTGCCATCTTAAAATATATGACATGTAAAACTATTGCTGCTTTCACTTATACTAGAACTGCCATGCTAAAGTTATTTCTGTTCAAACTGCCTAGAAATTGTAATTGTTTCATTATCCATATTGCTTTAACTGCCACGAAAACTATTTCGTAAACCTTGCCAAGGGTCTCACTCTCACTTTTTGCTTGCCAAGTACCCTTGCTGATATACATTTCTATATTTTTTGAAATGTATGTCAGGTCACGAGACAAGTTATCTAGAAGATGAGCTGATTGAGGAGGCTGACCTACTGGATCTGTAATACGCTGATCCGAAAGTTCTCCCCACTGATGACTAGCTGCTGAACTTTACCTGCTGCTGCTTAGCATTTATTTTCACTGCACTTTTATAGGGTGTGCACCCATTTTGTAGAACTCTGTTGTTGTTGGCCATGCTTGGGCCTTGTTACTTTGTGTACTTTCTTCTGGATGTTGGCTTAAATTTAAAGCTCTTTCTGTTGCTTCTGAATGCATGCAAGTTCTTGCGATTGGTCTTATTCACAGATGCTTATTGTGTTTAAGCTTCACCGCTTCAGCCCATGCAGACCCGCTCACATCCTCGCTCTCAAGTATAATGGGAAGCGGGGCGTGACAGTCCCATTGGATCTCCTGAAGAGAAAATCGAAATATCTGTTTAAGCCTAATTTGATATGCAAGACCTAGGCAAAAATAAAGACAGGTATTGGCTTACAGACTTATCATCCTGAAGATGAAAATATCATCCAACAGTGGAAAATATCATACAGAAGATGAAAATCATATGACATTAAACTTCATACACCTAAAGTTGATGAAGAAATATGGACCATTGTTATCCACTAAATACACCTATAGGTTGTTGTTAGTGCATGGGTACGAATCACGAAGGAGTATCAAAATACCCGACCCATTTAGTGCCAAGTACCCGAAACCCGTCATTAAGGTGGAGTAATACCAAGTCAAGAAAATGGCTCACTCGACCGTTAAGCTCCCGCTGATACTCAGGGGGGAGTTAATGGGGCAGAGTAAATGGGCTGCTATTATCACAAATCCTGGAGAAGATCGCTCCCGAATCAATGAGGGATGGTTACTTGCTGTTGCGGGGTAGAACTCGCGTACAATGAATTTGTATTAGGGGGAACCAAGGGCACGATGGTTATGTTAAGGAAGGGATTAGGGTAGGCTATTTGACAGGTGATTAGAGGGGTGATGCAGCTAAGCTTGTCGTTGGAGCAGACCACGGAATCGAATCCGACAGGATGCAGAGAAGGGGCCGAACTGCCTAGGTTGAGGGCGAGCACGACTGGTGATGACGAGCTAACCTACGCAAGGAGAAACTCGTCAGAAAGGCCGGGTTGGGGTCCAACCCTTAGCCTCTCCGATGCCTAAGTCAGTAATAGGACTTAAAGCGGGGGCTAGGCACGCAGGTCGGACTGAGGGTGAGTCGACCGTATGTGACGAGCTATGAGTGGAAGAACAAAGATGTGGACGACCTTTGCTCTTGCCTCTTGATTGTGAATAAGGAGATTGAGAGTGAATTTTCTCTCCCCTTTCACCGTAAGAAGTGAGGGGGTATTTATACCAGAAGGGAGGCGGTTCGGTAGGGCTGACCTGGCATGCTGACCCGACGTGCTGAGCTGGCCCTGCTGTCAGCGGAAGCTTCGGACGAGGATGTCAGGAACAAGAGTGCCTGCCACGCTTTTGTCAGACGGTGTAGCGGTCTGGGGTGCTTTTGTCAGGGTGTCAGGGTGTCAGGGCCGAAAGCATTAAGTGTCAAGGTGTCAGGGCCGAAAGCATTAAGTGTCAGGGGGCGCAGCGGCCAGGGGGTGCTTTGTCAGATGGTCGGGCGGTGATAGTGTCAGTAGCGTCCTTGTACTAGATTGTTTGTCATGTCCAATGTGCCAAAGATCAGTCACGTAGCTCTTCACCGTAGCTCGGCCCCCTTAGCTCGGCCCGTCCTCTTAGCTCGGCCTGTCACCGTAGCTCGGCCCCCTTAGCTCGGCCCGTCACCGTAGCTCGGCCCCCTTAGCTCGGCCCCATTAGCTCGGCCCCTTAGCTCGGCCCCCTTAGCTCGGCCCGTCACCATAGCTCGGCCCCCTTAGCTCGGCCCGTTACCGTAGCTCGGCCCCCTTAGCTCGGCCCGTCACCGTAGCTCGGCCCGCTTAGCTCGCCCCATCCCCTTAGCTCGGCCCGTCACCGTAGCTCGGCCCCCTTAGCTCGGCCCGTCACCATAGCTCGGCCCCCTTAGCTCACCAGAGGTCGTCACTGGCTATCAGCGGCCGAGGCAGAGTGCGCTGTTCCCATAGTTGCGTCAGACTCTAGAATCGACTGGCCCCTTGTGGCCATCTATCGTTCGGGTGTGGAGCGCCCTATCGCTGGGTCGACCGTCCTTCCAGAGGGAGGGACGAGCCGGCGGGGTATTTAGGCGGTCTGGGATGAAAGGTCGGACTATCACGATCTTTAGGTCGTAACAATTGCCCTCGTCATCCGGGCTCGAGTTGGAAGCCCGGCTCGACACGGATGACGTATCACCTTCCCTCCTGGGAATAGCACGTTGGGTCTACCTACCCCGGAGTCTTTACTTGAGGGGGAACGAGTGTGTAGCTTGGCCCGTGCCCTTCTCTGGTTTGGGTGGCAGGGACAGATCCTGCCCCAGAGTCTTCGTAGGGGGGAGGGAGTCGTAGCTCGGCCGTGCCCTTTTTCGCCAGTTTGGGAGGCGAAGCATTTTAGGCTTGCCTCGGAGGTCTTTAAGATCGCTGGTACAGAGCGGCCGAAGCCTCCCCCGCATTTTGCCCCTCCAGTATGGGTGGCGAGCTGACGAGCTGCCCCGAAGGTCTGCAAGATAGCGGGTACAGAGTGGCCAAAGCCTTCCCCGCATTTTACCCCTCCAGTTTGGATGGCGAGCTGACGAGCTGCCCTGGAGGTCTTCAAGATCGCGTGTACAGAGTGGCCAAAGCCTCCCCCGCATTTCCCCCTCCAGTTTGGGTGGCGAGCTGACGAGCTGCCCCGAAGGTCTGCAAGATAGCGGGTACAGCGTGGTGAAAGCCTCCCCCGTATTTTGCCCCTCCAGTTTGGATGGCGAGCTGACGAGCTGCCCTGGAGGTCTTCAAGATCGCGGGTACATAGTGGCCAAAGCCTCCCCCGCATTTCCCCCTCCAGTTTGGGTGGCGAGCTGACGAGCTGCCCCGGAGGTCTTCACTTGATCGCGGTTACAGAGCGGTCAAAGCCTCCCCCGTATTTTGCCCCTCCAGTTTGGGTGGCGAGCTGACGAGCTGCCCCGTAGGTCTTTACTTGATCGCGGGTACAGAGCGGCCGAAGCCTCCCCCGCATTTCCCCCTCTAGTTTGGGTGGTGAGCTGACGAGCTGCCCCGAAGGTCTGCAAGATAGCGGGTACAGAGTGGCCAAAGCCTCCCCCGCATTTTGCCCCTCCAGTTTGGATGGCGAGCTGACGAGCTGCCCTGGAGGTCTTCAAGATCGCGGGTACAGAGTGGCCAAAGCCTCCCCCGCATTTCCCCCTCCAGTTTGGGTGGCGAGCTGACGAGCTGCCCCGGAGGTCTTCACTTGATCGTGGGTACAGAGCGGCCGAAGCCTCCCCCGCATTTTGCCCCTCCAGTTTAGGTGGCGAGCTGACGAGCTGCCCTGAAGGTCTGCAAGATAGCGGGTACAGAGATGCCAAAGCCTCCCCCGCATTTTGCCCCACCAGTTTGGGTGGCGAGCTGACGAGCGGCCCCGGAGGTCTTCACTTGATCGCGGGTACAGAGCGGTCAAAGCCTCCCCCATATTTTGCCCCTCCAGTTTGGATGACAAGCTGACGAGCTGCCCTGGAGGTCTTCAAGATCGCGGGTACATAATGGCCAAAGCCTCCCCCGCATTTCCCCCTCCAGTTTGGGTGGTGAGCTGACGAGCTGCCCCGGAGGTCTTCATTTGATCGCGGGTACAGAGCGGCCGAAGCCTCCCCCGCATTTTGCCCCTCCAGTTTGGGTGGCGAGCTGACGAGCTGCCCCGAAGGTCTGCAAGATAGCGGGTACAGAGTGGCCAAAGCCTCCCCCGCATTTTGCCCCTCCAGTTTGGATGGCGAGCTGACGAGCTGCCCTGGAGGTCTTCAAGATCGCGGGTACAGAGTGGCCAAAGCCTCCCTCGCATTTCCCCCTCCAGTTTGGGTGGCGAGCTGACGAGCTGCCTCGGAGGTCTTCACTTGATCGCGGGTACAGAGCGACCGAAGCCTCCCCCGCATTTCCCCCTCCAGTTTGGGTGGCGAGCTGACGAGCTGCCCCGAAGGTCTGCAAGATAGCGGGTACAGAGTGGTCAAAGCCTCCCCCGTATTTTGCCCCTCCAGTTTGGATGGCGAGCTGACGAGCTGCCCTGGAGGTCTTCAAGATCGCGGGTACATAGTGGCCAAAGCCTCCCCCGCATTTCCCCCTCCAGTTTGGGTGGCGAGCTGACGAGCTGCCCCGGAGGTCTTCACTTGATCGCGGGTACAGAGCGGTCAAAGCATCCCCCGTATTTTGCCCCTCCAGTTTGGGTGGCGAGCTGACGAGCTGCCCCGTAGGTCTTTACTTGATCGCGGGTACAGAGCGGCCGAAGCCTCCCCCGCATTTCCCCCTCTAGTTTGGGTGGGGAGCTGACGAGCTGCCCCGAAGGTCTGCAAGATAGCGGGTACAGAGTGGCCAAAGCCTCCCCCGCATTTTGCCCCTCCAGTTTGGATGGCGAGCTGACGAGCTGCCCTGGAGGTCTTCAAGATCGCGGGTACAGAGTGGCCAAAGCCTCCCCCGCATTTCCCCCTCCAGTTTGGGTGGCGAGCTGACGAGCTGCCCCGGAGGTCTTCACTTGATCGCAGGTACAGAGCGGCCGAAGCCTCCCCCGCATTTTGCCCCTCCAGTTTAGGTGGCGAGCTGACGAGCTGCCCTAAAGGTCTGCAAGATAGCGGGTACAGAGATGCCCAAGCCTCCCCCGCATTTTGCCCCTCCAGTTTGGGTGGCGAGCTGACGAGCTGCCCCGTAGGTCTTTACTTGATCGCGGGTACAGAGCGGCCGAAGCCTCCCCCGCATTTCCCCCTCCAGTTTGGGTGGCGAGCTGACGTGCTGCCCCGAAGGTCTGCAAGATTGCGGGTACAGAGTGGCCAAAGCATCCCCCGCATTTTGCCCCTCCAGTTTGGATGGCGAGCTGACGAGCTGCCCTGGAGGTCTTCAAGATCGCGGGTACAGAGTGGCCAAAGCCTCCCCCGCATTTCCCCCTCCAGTTTGGGTGGCGAGCTGACGAGCTGCCCCGAAGGTCTGCAAGATAGCGGGTACAGAGTGGCCAAAGCCTCCCCCGCATTTTGCCCCTCCAGTTTGGGTGGCGAGCTGACGAGCTGCCCCGAAGGTCTGCAAGATAGCGGGTACAGAGTGGCCAAAGCCTCCCCCGCATTTTGCCCCTCCAGTTTGGGTGGCGAGCTGACGAGCTGCCCTGGAGGTCTTCGAGATCGCGGGGTTGGGGTCCAACGCTTAGTCAGGGTCTCGGTGATTGGTATGGGATTTGACATGGGTGTGACCCTTCGTTCCCACAGACGGCGCCAATTGTTGCGGGGTAGAACTCGCGTACAATGAATTTGTATTAGGGGGAACCAAGGGCACGGTGGTTATGTTAAGGAAGGGATTAGGGTAGGCTATTTGACAGGTGATTAGAGGGGTGATGCAGCTAAGCTTGTCGTTGGAGCAGACCACGGAATCGAATCCGACAGGATGCAGAGAAGGGGCCGAACTGCCTATGTTGAGGGCGAGCATGACTGGTGATGACGAGCTAACCTGCAATTTTTGCGGGGTAGAACTCGCGTACAATGAATTTGTATTAGGGGGAACCAAGGGCATGATGGTTATGTTAAGGAAGGGATTAGGGTAGGCTATTTGACAGGTGATTAGAGGGGTGATGCAGCTAAGCTTGTCGTTGGAGCAGACCACGGAATCGAATCCGACAGGATGCAGAGAAGGGGCCGAACTGCCTAGGTTGAGGGCGAGCACGACTGGTGATGACGAGCTAACCTGCGCAAGGAGAAACTCGTCAGAAAGGCCGGGTTGGGGTCCAACCCTTAGCCTCTCCGATGCCTAAGTCAGTAATAGGACTTAAAGCGGGGGCTAGGCACGCAGGTCGGACTGAGGGTGAGTCGACCGTATGTGACGAGCTATGAGTGGAAGAAAAAAGATGTGGACGACCTTTGCTCTTGCCTCTTGATTGTGAATAAGGAGATTGAGAGTGAATTTTCTCCCCCTTTCACCGTAAGAAGTGAGGGGGTATTTATACCTGAAGGGAGGCGGTTCGGTAGGGCTGACCTGGCATGCTGACCCGACGTGCTGAGCTGGCCCTGTTGTCAGCGGAAGCTTCGGACGAGGATGTCAGGAACAGGAGTGCCTGCCACGCTTTTGGCAGACGGTGCAGCGGTCCGGGGTGCTTTTGTCAGGGTGTCAGGGTGTCAGGGTCGAAAGCATTAAGTGTCAGGGTGTCAGGGCGAAAGCATTAAGTGTCACGGGGCGCAGCGGCCAGGGGGTGCTTTGTCAGATGGTCAGGCGGCGATAGTGTCAGTAGCGTCCTTGTACTAGATTGTTTGTCGTGTCCAATATGCCAAAGATCAGTCACGTAGCTCGTCACCGTAGCTCGGCCCCCTTAGCTCGCCCCGTCCTATTAGCTCGGCCCGTCACCGTAGCTCGGCCCCCTTAGCTCGGCCCCGTAGCTCGGCCCCCTTAGCTCGGCCCCGTAGCTCGACCCCCTTAGCTCGGCCCGTCACCGTAGCTCGGCCCCCTTAGCTCGGCCCGTCACCGTAGCTCGGCCCCCTTAGCTCGGCCCGTTACCGTAGCTCGGCCCCCTTAGCTTGGCCCGTCACCGTAGCTCGGCCCGCTTAGCTCGCCCCGTCCCCTTAGCTCGGCCCGTCACCGTAGCTCGGCCCCCTTAGCTCGGCCCGTCACCGTAGCTCGGCCCCCTTAGCTCGGCCCGTCACCGTAGCTCGGCCCCCTTAGCGCACCAGAGGTCGTCACTGGCTATCAGCGGCTGAGGCAGAGTGCGCCGTTCCCATAGTCGCGTCAGACTCTAGAATCGACAGGCGCCCTGTGGCCATCTATCGTTCGGGTGTGGAGCGCCCTGTCGCTGGGTCGACCGTCCTTCCAGAGGGAGGGACGAGCGGACGGGGTATTTAGGCGGTCTGGGATGGAAGGTCGGACTATCACGATCTTTAGGTCGTAACAATTGCCCTCGTCATCCGGGCTCGAGTTGGAAGCCCGGCTCGACGCGGATGACGTATCACCTTCCCTCCTGGGAATAGCACGTTAGGTCTACCTACCCAGGAGTCTTTACTTGAGGGGGAACGAGCGCGTAGCTCGGCCCGTGCCCTTCTCTGGTTTGGGTGGCAGGGACAGATCCTGCCCCAGAGTCTTCGTAGGGGGGAGGGAGTCGGAGCTCGGCCGTGCCCTTTTTCGCCAGTTTGGGAGGCGAAGCGTTTTAGGCTTGCCTCGGAGGTCTTCAAGATCGCGGGTACAGAGCGGCCGAAGCCTCCCCCGCATTTTGCCCCTCCAGTTTGGGTGGCGAGCTGACGAGCTGCCCCGAAGGTCTGCAAGATAGCAGGTACAGAGTGGCCAAAGCCTTCCCCGCATTTTGCCCCTCCAGTTTGGATGGCGAGCTGATGAGCTGCCCTGGAGGTCTTCAAGATCGCGTGTACAGAGTGGCCAAAGCCTCCCCCGCATTTCCCCCTCCAGTTTGGGTGGCGAGCTGACGAGCTGCCCCGAAGGTCTGCAAGATAGCGGGTACAGAGTGGTCAAAGCCTCCCCCGTATTTTGCCCCTCCAGTTTGGATGGCGAGCTGACGAGCTGCCCTGGAGGTCTTCAAGATCACGGGTACATAGTGGCCAAAGCCTCCCCCGCATTTCCCCCTCCAGTTTGGGTGGCGAGCTGACGAGCTGCCCCGGAAGTCTTCACTTGATCGCAGGTACAGAGCGGTCAAAGCCTCCCCCGTATTTTGCCCCTCCAGTTTGGATGGCGAGCTGACGAGCTGCCCTGGAGGTCTTCAAGACCGCGGGTACATAGTGGCCAAAGCCTCCCCCGCATTTCCCCCTCCAGTTTGGGTGGTGAGCTGACGAGCTGCCCCGGAGGTCTTCACTTGATCGCGGGTACAGAGCGGTCGAAGCCTCCCCCGCATTTTGCCCCTCCAGTTTGGGTGGCGAGCTGACGAGCTGCCCCGAAGGTCTGCAAGATAGCAGGTACAGAGTGGCCAAAGCCTCCCCCGCATTTTGCCCCTCCAGTTTGGATGGCGAGCTGACGAGCTGCCCTGGAGGTCTTTAAGATCGCGGGTACAGAGTGGCCAAAGCCTCCCTCGCATTTCCCCCTCCAGTTTGGGTGGCGAGCTGACGAGCTGCCTCGGAGGTCTTCACTTGATCGCGGGTACAGAGCGGCCGAAGCCTCCCCCGCATTTTGCCCCTCCAGTTTGGGTGGCGAGCTGACGAGCTGCCCCGAAGGTCTGCAAGATAGCGGGTACAGAGTGGCCAAAGCCTCCCCCGCATTTTGCCCCTCCAGTTTGGGTGGCGAGCTGACGAGCTGCCCCGTAGGTCTTTACTTGATCGCGGGTACAGAGCGGCCGAAGCCTCCCCCATATTTCCCCCTCCAGTTTGGATGGCGAGCTGACGAGCTGCCCCGAAGGTCTGCAAGATAGCGGGTACAGAGTGGTCAAAGCCTTCCCCGCATTTTGCCCCTCCAGTTTGGATGGCGAGCTGACGAGCTGCCCTGGAGGTCTTCAAGATGGCGTGTACAGAGTGGCCAAAGCCTCCCCCGCATTTCCCCCTCCAGTTTGGGTGGCGAGCTGACGAGCTGCCCCGAAGGTCTGCAAGATAGCGGGTACAGAGTGGTCAAAGCCTCCCCCGTATTTTGCCCCTCCAGTTTGGATGGCGAGCTGACGAGCTGCCCTGGAGGTCTTCAAGATCGCGGGTACATAGTGGCCAAAGCCTCCACCGCATTTCCCCCTCCAGTTTGGGTGGCGAGCTGACGAGATGCCCCGGAGGTCTTCACTTGATCGCGGGTACAGAGCGGTCAAAGCCTCCCCCGTATTTTTCCCCTCTAGTTTGGATGGCGAGCTGACGAGCTGCCCTGGAGGTCTTCAAGATCGCGGGTACATAGTGGCCAAAGCCTCCCCCGCATTTCCCCCTCCAGTTTGGGTGGCGAGCTGACGAGCTGCCCCGGAGGTCTTCACTTGATCGCGGGTACAGAGCGGCCGAAGCCTCCCCCGCATTTTGCCCCTCCAGTCTGGGTGGCGAGCTGACGAGCTGCCCCGAAGGTCTGCAAGATAGCGGGTACAGAGTGGCCAAAGCCTCCCCCGCATTTTGCCCCTCCAGTTTGGATGGCGAGCTGACGTGCTGCCCTGGAGGTCTTCAAGATCGCGGGTACAGAGTGGCCAAAGCCTCCCCCGCATTTCCCCCTCCAGTTTGGGTGGCGAGCTGACGAGCTGCCACAGAGGTCTTCACTTGATCGCGGGTACAGAGCGGCCGAAGCCTCCCCCACATTTTGCCCCTCCAGTTTGGGTGGCGAGCTGACGAGCTGCCCCGAAGGTCTGCAAGATAGCGGGTACAGAGTGGCCAAAGCCTCCCCCGCATTTTGCCCCTCCAGTTTGGGTGGCGAGCTGACGAGCTGCCCCGTTGGTCTTTACTTGATCACGGGTACAGAGCGGCCGAAGCCTCCCCCGCATTTCCCCCTCCAGTTTGGGCGGCGAGCTGACGAGGTGCCCCGAAGGTCTGCAAGATAGCGGGTACAAAGTGGCCAAAGCCTCCCCCGCATTTTGCCCCTCCAGTTTGGAGGGCGAGCTGACGAGCTGCCCTGGAGGTCTTCAAGATCGCGGGTACAGAGTGGCCAAAGCCTCCCCCGCATTTCCCCCTCCAGTTTGGGTGGCGAGCTGACGAGCTGCCCCGAAGGTCTGCAAGATAGCGGGTACAGAGTGGCCAAAGCCTCCCCCGCATTTTGCCCCTCCAGTTTGGGTGACGAGCTAACGAGCTGCCCCGAAGGTCTGCAAGATAGCGGGTACAGAGTGGCCAAAGCCTCCCCCGCATTTTGCCCCTCCAGTTTGGGTGGCGAGCTGACGAGCTGCCCTGGAGGTCTTCGAGATCGCGGGGTTGGGGTCCAACCCTTAGTCAGGGTCTCGATGATTGGTATGGGATTTGACATGGGTGTGACCCTTCGTTCCCACAGACGGCGCCAATTGTTGCGGGGTAGAACTCGCGTACAATGAATTTGTATTAGGGGGAACCAAGGGCACGGTGGTTATGTTAAGGAAGGGATTAGGGTAGGCTATTTGACAGGTGATTAGAGGGGTGATGCAGCTAAGCTTGTCGTTGGAGCAGACCACAGAATCGAATCCGACTGGATGCAGAGAAGGTGCCGAACTGCCTAGGTTGAGGGCGAGCATGACTGGTGATGACGAGCTAACCTGCGCAAGGAGAAACTCGTCAGAAAGGCCGGGTTGGGGTCCAACCCTTAGCCGCTCCGATGCCTAAGTCAGTAATAGGACTTAAAGCGGGGGCTAGGCACGCAGGTCGGACTGAGGGTGAGTCGACCGTATGTGACGAGCTATGAGTGGAAGAAAAAAGATGTGGACGACCTTTGCTCTTGCCTCTTGATTGTGAATAAGGAGATTGAGAGTGAATTTTCTCCCCCTTTCACCGTAAGAAGTGAGGGGGTATTTATACCTGAAGGGAGGCGGTTCGGTAGGGCTGACCTGGCATGCTGACCCGACGTGCTGAGCTGGCCCTGCTGTCAGCGGAAGCTTCGGACGAGGATGTCAGGAACAGGAGTGCCTGCCACGCTTTTGTCAGACGGTGTAGCGGTCCGGGGTGCTTTTGTCAGGGTGTCAGGGTGTCAGGGCCGAAAGCATTAAGTGTCAGGGTGTCAGGGCCGAAAGCATTAAGTGTCAGGGGGCGCAGTAGCCAGGGGGTGCTTTGTCAGATGGTCGGGCGGCGATAGTGTCAGTAGCGTCCTTGTACTAGATTGTTTGTCGTGTCCAATGTGCCAAAGATCAGTCACGTAGCTCGTCACCATAGCTCGGCCCCCTTAGATCGCCCCGTCCTCTTAGCTCGGCCCGTCACCGTAGCTCGGCCCCCTTAGCTCGGCCCGTCACTGTAGCTCGGCCCCCTTAGCTCGGCCCCGTAGCTTGGCCCCCTTAGCTCGGCCCGTCACTGTAGCTCGGCCCCCTTAGCTCGGCCCGTCACTGTAGCTCGGCCCCCTTAGCTCGGCCCGTCACCGTAGCTCGGCCCGCTTAGCTCGCCCCGTCCCCTTAGCTCGGCCTGTCACCGTAGCTCGGCCCCCTTAGCTTGGCCCGTCACCGTAGCTCGTCCCCCTTAGCTCGGCCCGTCACCGTAGCTCGGCCCCCTTAGCTCACCAGAGGTCGTCACTGGCTATCAGCGGCCGAGGCAGAGTGCGCCGTTCCCATAGTCGCGTCAGACTCTAGAATCGACAGGCGCCCTGTGGCCATCTATCGTTTGGGTGTGGAGCGCCCTGTCACTGGGTCGACCGTCCTTCCAGAGGGAGGGACGAGCCGGCGGGGTATTTAGGCGGTCTGGGATGGAAGGTCGGACTATCACGATCTTTAGGTCATAACACTTGCAATCATCAAAGAACTGCCTATAAATAACTGAAAAGAAAATAGTAAGGGGGTTCCAATTTCCAATGTACGAGATCTAATACATATATTCTACTCTTTCAACATATATTTCTTCCACAAAAGAGCTTGCGACGTCAGATCTGAGACGAACCTCTGTGGGTCGATCTCAGCTGCTCCAAGCTTCCTCCCTTTCTTAAATTCTCATTCTAACTTAAGCATCGGAGGGGATTTGGGTCAGGACCTAGATTCGATCCCCCTGACGCTTCCTTGTGGTGCAGATTGCCGAGTCTCGATCTTCTGTTAGGGTCACTCCAGAGCTTCACAGCCTCGATTTTACGACTAGCGGCCCGCTCGAGGCTCGATCGGGTATCGGAAGCCAACCATCATCCATCAAACGACCCTGGTTCTTCCAACCTAGGGTCCCACTCAACCTGCTGACGAGGCTCCGACTCAGCACGAAGGGTCCATGTCAGCAGCACAACTGTTTCGGTCATTTTGGCTTTAACAGTTTGGCACTGTCTGTGAGAAAAAAGAGGCGACATCCCCGTCGACAAAACATCTCGACCATGTCGGCTCACCCACCAACATCCTCCGGTGATGCCTTGGCACCTCCCAGCGTCAGTACCATCATCATGATAATGGGAGGTCCTCCGCACCCGGAATTGTCAACCTCGCTCCACAGCTCATATGCTGGAAGGTTGATGACAATATACATGGGGCGAAAGCGTCCCAGAGATTCTACACCTCATACATCCTTCTTAGATGAAGATCTAGAGGGTGTAGAATTGCCACATGATGATGTCATCGTTGTCACGGCCACCATCAACGAGATCGCCGTAAAGAGGTTACTCGTTAACACTGGGAGTTCGTGCGATGTACTTTTCTTCACCACATTGGAGAAAATGAGGTTGTCCTCAATGGAGATGAGGCCTTGTTTAGGGCCTCTCATGGGATTCGCTGGACATTCTGCCCCAATAGCGGGCATCATCACCCTCCCGGTGACCCTAGGTATGTTTTCATGACAGTCACTCGCCTGACCAATTTTATAGTGGTGAAGATCAATTCGGCATACAACGAAATCATCGACAAACCACTACTAAATGCTATAGAACCGGTGGTCTCAACTTTTCATCAAATGATCAAATTCCAGACTCCTGAAGGAGTTCGAAAAGCGAGAGGAAATCAGAAGCAAGCACGGTCGTGCTATACTCTGTCCACCGCTTTGAGAAGGGTAGAGCAGGCGAACCTAGTCGACCCCAAAGGCGAAGATCGACGACCCGTGGCAGTCGAAGAGACAGAGAACATCTGGATCTCTGAAGAAGAAGGGAAGACTGTCTCCATTGGGTCGATGCTCCCTCTCGACCTAAGGGAGCAGGTGATTGCTCTATTGAGAGAACATGCAGACTTTTTCGCCTGGTCCCCGAAGGATATGCCCGGCATCGACCCTAGGGTAATATCCCAGAAGCTGGAAGTCGACCCGACTTCCAAACCCATGAAGCAGAAGAAGAGAAACATGGGGGGCGAAAAGATGAAGGCTGCAATCGAGGAAGTGGATCGACTTTTGGAGGCGGGCTTCATTCGGGAGGTCAAATAACCTGATTAGCTCTCGAATGTCGTGATGGTGAAGAAGGCATACAGAAAATGGCGAATGTGTGTCGACTTCACCAATCTCAATAAAGCTTGTCCGAAGGATAGTTAACCCTTGCCCCGGATCGACCATCTAGTCGACAGTGCTTCAGGCTACGAACTCCTCAGCTTCACGGATGCATTCTCTAGCTATAACCAGATCCAAATGGCACCAGCAGATGAAGAAAATACTTTTTTCATCACTGATCGATGTATCTTCTGTTATACAAAAATGTCATTTGGTTTGAAGAATACAGGGGCCATGTACCAACGTATGAGGAACGGAGTCTTCGAGGCTCAAATCGGTCGGAACCTAGAAGTCTACGTTAACGACATGTTGGTAAAGTCAAGGAAGCTGGCAGATCACATTGCAGATCTCCGAGAAGTATTCGCACAGATCCGATGATACAACCTCCAGCTGAACCCGCCAAGTGTACCTTTGGGGTTCGGTCGGAAAGTTCCTCGATTTCATGCTGACGAATCAAGGGATCGAGGCTAACCCCGACAAAATTGCGATAATCGTTACGATGAAGGAGCCTTCAACCATCAAAGAACTCCAGAGACTGAACGGGAGGATAGCCACTTTGGGTCGGTTCTTGTCTAAGTCGGCTGAGAGATCGTTGCCTTTCTTCAAAGTATTGAGAAAGGTGATAACATCCGCCTCGAATGGCAAGAGGGTCATCGAGTAGGACACAGACTGCAAGAAAGCTTTCTCCGAATTGAAAGAGTACCTCCGCAGTCCACCGCTCCTAACCAAGCAAGACAAGGATGACCAACTCATCATTTATCTGGCCGCTACTATGGAGGCAGTAAGCTCTGCGCTCGTCAAAGAGGACTCAAGAGTGCAACGACCTATCTACTATGTCAGCAAGCTCCGAGGCACAAAAGTAAATTACTTAAGAATAGAGAAGATGGCATTCGCGTTGATCCAATCTGCGAGGAGACTACGACCATACCTCCAAGTGCACATCATCTTGGTCATCACCAATACTCCCTTGGAACAGACCCTAAAGAGGCTGGATCGTTCGGGGTGAATGACTAAATGGGGAGTCGAGTTGAGCGAATTCGACATCCGGTTTAAGCCAAGGACCACCATCAAAGGGCAAGCTCTCGTCGACTTCATCGTCAAACTCACTTACGACACCAACCCGACAGAAGAGGTACATGTTACTAACATACAACCTGATGCTAACTATGTTGGATCTAGATCTAAGCCTAAGGGGGGTGAATAGGCCAATAAAAATTCTTGCGAACACACGAGCTATCACAGGCAGTTATAAGCAGATGCAGAGTAATAATAAGCAATCACAGAGTGCACAGCAGATTTACCCTAGTTCGGTCATCCCCACGACCTACGTCCAGCCCCAAAGCAGATACTAGATTAATAATGTTACAGATACAACCATAAAAAGCTAGAGCACCTCCTCTACGCTTACAAGGCTCTCTGTACCCCACTCCCAAAGTTTTAAACAAAACTAATCCTATATAAGCTTTCTATTGACTAGCCCCAACAAGTCAAGTCCCGCTTGTCTAACCCCAATTAGACAAGACCCAAAACACAAGTATGGTAAGTTTTCCCTATAAAGATTGCTACACTACTACACAAATATAATAATAAAGAGTTTAGGAAATCTCAGTTTGTGTAGGCGTAGTCGTCTCTGTCAATCAGCTTAGGTCAGATCAAGTCTAACAGGATGTAGTCGTCACATCCTCTCTATCAGCAACTCAAGTTGCGACTTGCCCCCTTGGATGAACTTGCGGCCTTAGATGTCTCCCCCTTGAAACTTGTGGCTTGTGTTGTTGTCCCCTTGGTATGTTGCTGATTAGGGTTCAATATTGCATATTTTATCCCTTATTAGATGGCATTTTGTGCATAATTTGTGTTCATTTTGGCTCCGATACACGCATTTTGATGATATCACTTAATTTTGGAGCTTATCATTTTTATATGCATAAAACATAATTTTTACAGCTTATGAGCATCTTCATCTTAGTCTCCTATTATTTTTTCAGTGAAGTTCGTGAAGTCCCAATTCCAACGCATATTTTTCCAGAATTTTTAGAGGTCGGAGCAATTTACTACATTTTTTGGAAGACAGGATGACAGTGCTGAAAATTTCTGGGCTGGAAATTCTGCTTTTCCCCTCTTGTGCAGAATTCTGCTATCGTTTCATTGTATATTCCGGCCTAGTGATATTTTTCAGTCGTTGTACACTTTGTTATAGTTCCATGCAGCCTGGAACACATCGTTTTGAGGTGGGATGATTTTTCTAGAATTTTTGCAAGACATGGTGACGGTGCTGGAAATTTCTGTTGATTTGTGCTTTAGTTGTAGGTTTTGGGCGTAGATCCGAGCCCTTAGTGCTGTTTCCAGACCCAAACTGCTGGATTTATATTTTGGGGCTTCTCCCCCTCTAAGCCCAATTCCTCCTTCCTCAGTCTTCATCTTAGGGCTAGGGTTTTGGAGTTCACCGAAGCTTGGAGGAGCGCAAGGAGGAGCCGAACGCGCCGTCTCGGGAGTGACACTCGGGTGACTTCATTCTTTCTCTCTTGTATCTTAGAGTTAGGGTTATTGTATGTAATTGGATGATTTTAGAAATGAATGATTTCATTTACATGCTTTCCTCTTAATCTATGGTGTTTGTGTGTTTGATTCGATGCTTGGGTATGTTTTAATTCTCATTTCGTGCTTGGGCTTTCATCTTTTGTGATTGGGTTGTGAGTTCATGCGGGTGATTCGAACCCAAACCCGAGACGTCACTCATTGGTAGTCCTAACAAGACATCCGTGGTAGGCAAGTAGCTTAGTCGCACACTACTCACCACGTTGACCTCGCTCCATAGCAAGGAATGCCTCGAAAGAGCTCCTTCTACACCCTTCACCATACTGCACGCCAAGTGTTTGGTTGAATGCCAAACTCGCCTCTTCACTTGATTGAGCTCCCGATCCCTTGTCCATAGCGTGTAGGGTTGGTAGGTGGCCCCCACTAGCCGTTCTCCCATTCTCTCCTCTTTTAAAAAACCAGTAAATATAGCAGGCGATTTCTTGACATCCTTCATCCATTTTTGACCAAACGTGCGATTTCAAACGACTCTTCCCCGTGATCCGACCCGGTACTCACCGGTTATAATTTTATATTGCATTTATGCTCCTACACTTGGGAGTGGTAGGCACGCTTCCCTTGCGCGTTTTCCGGTTTAATTAGTTGCGGTAACGCCCCGCACCCCAGGATACCCGGGAAGTACGAATCCATCCCAGGTTCTCCCAGGGTATCGAGTGTTACGAAGAAAGTAGGAAAAGACAATTGAAATCAGCAGGCCATTGCGCACTGCTGGGGTAGCACCTGTAATGTTCCCAACCATAGATAACAAATAACCAAAGAACAACACAGACTAATAACAACACCAACCAGAGCACAACACTAAAAGTACATCATCCACATATACATACTGCAATCACTGATACACCATCTCAGTTCTACCTTACAAGTAAACCCCAAGTACAACAACTCTCTATCTTATCACCTCTCCACACCCCACACTCTCAACTCTGCCACTAGACTCTCCAGCTCCACCTCCTACCAACTCCAAGATCCAATACCTGAAAAGTCAACGGGGGCACGTCAACGTGTGTCCCAGTAGGATATCCCAACTCCACGTAATAGTACATCTACAGGCATGGACTACATACAAGATTGATATGGATAGGTAAAGTAAAGGCAATGGAGGGAACGTACCTGCCACACGGTGACAAGCCCATGTAAAAGAGAGTTAGCACTGTAATTTTAGCCTGTAAGGATCAATACACTAGAGGGGGGGGGGGGGTGAATAGTGTATATAAAAAAATGTCGCAAATAAAATGTTAGTAATATTTGCAAAGATGGCACAGAAATAAAAAGACAAGTACTGAAATTAAATCAATCGCAAACACGGAGATTTATCCTGGTTCGGATCCTTGTGATCCTACTCCAGTCCTCTACCCCGTAGAGATTTTCAATCCACTATAATCACTTACCCCGCAAGCACGAACTTACAAAAATGGCGACACTCCCCGTGTCCCAAACTTTGTACAATCTCTAACCGAGATTCAAACCTGTACAATAATGAAATAGAAAAACACCTATAGCCTTGTTATAATTTTCAGAGAAAGAATTCAAGGATGGTGTTTAGAAGATGAACTTCAAGATGTAAAAGATATGTAATGAAGAGCAACACCTGAAGTTCTCTGGTTCATAAAAGAAGAGAGAGATCAATCGATTTCTTCTTGCAATTATGAACACAAACAACTTTCCAAAATGATGTTGAAAAATCCAAGTTCTTCCGTTCTTAAATGAAGAAGGAAATCTAATGATTTCTTCTTACAAATAAGAAAAGAACAACTAATGGCCTAAAGCTTTAGAAAAGAGAAGACTTGATTCCAACAAATAAGAGAGTAAAGAAGAGGAAAGTGTGTGAAAGAAAAGAGAGGGTCTACCCCTTTATTTATAGTGTTTAGGGACGGTTGGGGACTGTAGTTAACGTTGGAAAACGGGCAGGAACCGTCCCTGAAAATTTGGGATCAAAACGGCTAGTTTTGAAATTGGTCGACCAAAAGGACAAATTGGTCGACCAAAATTTAGAGATGGAATTTCGACCATTGGAAGACATTTCTAGAATCTACACGATTAGGGGAGTTTGCATATGCAATCCCATAACCAAATTCGAAGGTTTAAAATTGGTCGACCAAAATGGGGTTATTGGCTGCCAATTTTCAAAGTTGCGAATTTTCGAAATTGGGAAGTGTAGATCTCAGAGGAATGGAACCTAGATGACTAAGATATATTATCACAAGGCTTTGTGACTCTAATAAAGTAAATTTTACATTGATTACATAAAGCCGTAGATAGGACTGCATCTGCAACTGAATCTGAGAAGCTTCTTTGCAGGAGATCCTTATCAAGTGATTATATATCCAAGTCGTGGATTAGGTGCCTTTGTTTTTCCAGCTTCATGATTGATATATTTGATTGAGTATGCATGAAGATATCTGATTTGTGTGGAACTCAGCATTGATATGTATCTGCATACATAGAGTTAGTAGCACTGAATGTGTTTGTCATATCAAAACCATATGGGAATAGAAATACGGAATTATGAAATTCCAACATTCTCCCCCTTTTTGATGATGACAAACAAGAAAAATATATATATAAGTAAAATTGAACATATCAGATATACTCCCCCTGAATATGTGGAGTTTGTGAATACTCCCCCTGAGTAGATTAAATATATTCTCCCCCTTTGGAATCCTCAAAAAGAGGCAAATTAGAGTTAGTCGAAAATAAGTGAAAAAATTTAAGGGAAATATAAATGATGACCAAATAAGGGAAATAGAAATTGTGACCAAATAAGGAATATATTGCCAAGTGTAAAAGAAATAAACAAAAGTCCGGCATTGGTGGAAAATGAGGTGTAGGCCGGATTAAGTGTATAGGCCGAAATAAAGTGCATGCCGTTAAAAAATAAGGAATGGGCAGGTCATTGAAAAATAATTAGTGGGGAGGCCACTGAAAAAAAGAATAATGGGCAGGCCATGAGAAATACATACGAATTCAGACCTAAAATGGAAGGCCAGTAAAGATCGAGCCACTTACGGTAGTTGTATTGGGAAAAATAAAATTTAAAAAGGTGGAGGAAAACATTTGTGGAGGCCAAATAAGGGAGCAGGCCATTAAAAAATGAATTGCCATAGTATTATGTGTTAAAAAAATATGGAGAAGACCACAAAATATATGCTAAAAATACTGAGGCCGAAATGGCCACATAATAAGAGCAGGCCAAGAAAATAAGTAATGGGCTGGGCAATAAAATAAAAGAAAGGACAGGCCAAAGAAAAAAAATTAAATATTCAGACCAGTAAAAAATTGAGTGCATGTCAAAATAATTGTAAGTGGTGAAAACTAGTGCTCAAACATACAGAGCCATGTAGTGGATTGGAGTGGTGAAAACTAGTGCTCAAATAATAGTGTCACAAAAAATAATTGTAAATGATGACACAAGAGACATGTCTTGTGGCAGGTTGCAAAATGTCCTAAGGAGATAATTAGAGTGGTGTAGTAACATAGGAAAAAATATGGCCAGTTTGGTGTTGGTAAAAATAATATAGAATATTGCAAAAGGGTTGAAACTGTTGGGTAGGATAAGAAAAGAGTGGTGTTTGTACAATGAAAGGACCAAGCTGCTATGTAAAAAGAATGGAAAATGCTGGTGTGATAGCATAGAAATATCCATCATCAGTTTGTTGCAAACAGATAGTATAAGTGCTGGATCTTTGTAATTGTTGAACAGCATGGCCTAAAAAAATGGAGGGTGTCCTGTTGAACAGTAGGGCTTGTTAAAAAAACAAGTAGAACCAGAGGACATATCCAAATGAACATATTAAACAAGTAAGAAGTTAGCACCAAACAATTAGCCAAATGAACAGAGAAAACAACATGCTGAGAAAGTTACCACCACAAAACTATTTACAGAACATCAAAAGAACTACCCAGTGAAGTGTCACAGAAGAGTATCCAAATAGGAACATACTAAGTAAAGGACAGAGAAAACACATACAACCCATATTCTGAACCTATGATCAACACCAAAGAACAGTAAAACAAACCCAAAGTTCTGGAGAACAACACCAACTAACTGGAAATACCAAGAAACCTACATAAGACTATCACCAAACACCTATGAAACGAATACCCGAAGTACCCAACACAACCATCCTATGCCAAGATAACCAACAACATATGAAATCTAAGGCCTAGTGGATGGCTCAGGCCGCGAAGGAGAGACATCGGAGTGAAGGGAGCCGAAAATCCGGGAGAAGCCAGGATCAGCGAAGTCCATATGGAGTTCCGGATGAAATGGCAAGTTCTCCTGGTTGCGACACTGTTGGGTGGCCGCCAGAGAACGGAAACGGGCCGGTGAGGTCGTCGAAATCGGTAGTCGGCGGCCGTGGAGAGTGGCGGAGTGTTGAGAAAAGGAGAGATCGGCGACGGGCTGGTGTTAGGAGGGAGGCGCTGGTGAGAAGGCAGGAGATCGCCAGTGATTTTGGGGTGGTCGGCGGCGATTTGGGAAGGGAGGAGGCCGGCGGGATTTTGGGAAGATGGGCGTGTTGGAAATTTTTGTGATGAGAGAGTTGGAAAACGAGAAGTGAAGGCCTTGGGAGAAATGTTTGTGAATGAGAGTCCCTAGGCAGGATAAGAATTAAATAGAGAGAATAAAGTCAGTGAATGGAAGTTTGCAGAAGTACAATCGGTAGTGTAGTTTAAGAAACGAATCCCACCAAAATTTGAAAACGAAAGGATGTGTTCAGTTTCTGAAACAGAAATGGAGGGAACGGATAAATAGAATAAGCGGGAAGACGAAGTAGTTACCGAAAATTAAAAAATAAAAAAAAATTCGACAATTGGCGACCAATATTGGTGAATTGGTCGACCAATTTCAAAAATACCCAGAAAAATTTGAAAAAATTTGAGAAAAATTCTAAAAATAAAAATAAGAATGTGTCATAAGTCCGATTCACTAATAATCCCTAAATTCCTACGAAGCTTAATAAAAGTATCTTCTTTCAATGGTTTGGTTAAAATATCAGTTGTCTGATGTTCAGTACCTATAAATTTAAGAACTATATCTCCTTTCTGAACATGATCATCCAAAAAATGATGACGTACATCAATATGTTTTGTACGAGAATGATGCACATGATTTTTAGAAAGATTAATAGCACTAGTATTATCACACATAATAGGGCAAGTAGAGCAATCAATACCATAGTCAGATATAGTTTGTTTCATCCATAAGATTTGAGCACAGGCTAAACCGGCGGCAATATATTCTACCTCCGTTGTCGATAATGGAACAGAGTTTTGCTTTTTGCTAAACCAAGAAACTAAAGCATGACCTAAAAAGTGGCAAGTACCACTGGTACTTTTACGATCCGATTTGCAACCAGCAAAGTCTGCATCACTATAGGATAATAAATCAAATGTGCTTGACTTGGGATAAAATAAACCAAAATCAGAAGTGTGCTTAACATATCTAATAATCCTTTTTACGACAGTTAAGTGTGAAACTTTAGGATCTGCCTGAAAACGTGCACATAAACATACTGAAAACATAATGTCTGGTCTACTAGCATTTAAATAGAGTAGAGAGCCAATCATACCTCTGTAAAGACGTTGATCAACACTCTTACACTTTAAGTCTTTGTCGAGAGATGTTGATGTACTCATTGGAGTATGTTTTTCTGCAGAATTTTCTAAACCAAAACGCTTGATGAGTTCTTTAGAGTACTTGCTTTGGTGAATGAAGGTTCCTTCCTTCAATTGTTTAATTTGAAGACCGAGGAAGTAATTGAGTTCACCCATGTGACTCATCTCAAATTCTTTCTGCATAATCTTAGAAAAATCTTGACAAAGAGATTCATTAGTAGAACCAAAAATAATATCATCAACGTATATTTGAATAATGATTATGTCAGATTTAATATTTTTAATAAAAAGAGTGGAATCTATTTTACCAATATTATAACCAGAATTTAGAAGATAGTTTTTAAGTCTTTCATACCAAGCACGAGGTGCTTGTTTGAGACCATAAAGAGCTTTCTTTAATTTGAAAACATGATTTTCAAAATTTTCATGATGAAAACCAGGAGGTTGTTCAACATAAACTTCCTCCATAAGAAAACCATTTAAAAAAGCACTTTTGACATCCATTTGAAATAATTTAAAATCTTTGAAACATGCAAATGATAACAACATGCGAATAGACTCAAGACGAGCAACTGGTGCATAGGTTTCATCGTAATTAATACATTCTTCTTGATTATAACCTTGTGCAACCAATCGTGCCTTGTTTCTAATTACCTGACCAGATTCATCCAATTTATTTTTGAATACCCACTTGGTACCAATAATTGAATGATCCGTTGGTCTGGGAACTAATTCCCAAACATCATTTTGTTGAAATTGATTGAGTTCTTCCTGCATAGCGATAATCCATGAACTGTCTTCACATGCATCTTTGATGTTCTTTGGTTCAATGGATGAAAGGAAAGCACAATGTGCCATTTGTTCAATTTGATGACGAGTTCTAACTCCATCAGTGATATCTCCAATGATTAACTCTGATGGATGATTTGGAACTTGTGCAAAAGCTTGGGAAGATCTGTATTATCTGAAATAGACTCAACAGAATGATTAGTAGCATCAATTTCATCAAGTTTGATATTATCTAAAGAATTAGATACAGGTAATATATTCTCTTCATCATCAATGATGGGAGAATTAGATGAGGGATTCTCATCAAATGTGACATGTAGTGATTCTTCAACTGTTGAAGTTCTTTTGCTATATACTCTGTAGGCTTTGCTACGTGTTGAGTATCCAACAAAAATACATTCATCAGATTTCGAATCAAATTTATCAAGTGCATCTTTAGTATTAAGAATAAAACATTTACATCCAAACACTTTAAAATATGATACACGTGGAATACGATCAAAGAATAATTCAAAACAAGTTTTATTAAGTAATGGCCTTATGAGAATTTTATTCATAATGTAACATGCAGTTGCGACAGCTTCAGCCCAAAAATATTTCGGTAAATTACTATCACAAAGCATTGTTCTTGCACATTTTTGTAAAGTTCTATTTTTCCTTTTAACTACTCAATTTTGAGGAGGAGCACGAGGAAAAGAAAAATTGTGAGTAATGCCATTTTCATTACAAAACTTGGTAAATGATTCATTTTCAAATTCTCCTCCATGATCACTACGAATAGTGACAATGTTAGAAGATTTGATTTTTTGTATCTTTTTACAAAATATTGAAAATTCTTCAAATGCATCATTCTTGTTTTGTAAGAATATAACCCAAGTATATCTTGAATAATCATCAGCAATGACAAATGCATATCTACTTCTATTTAAAGAAGCTACTCTAGAAGGACCAAACAAATCTAAATGTAAGAGTTCTAATGGTCTCTTTGTTGAGATAACATCCTTTGATTTAAAAGAAGATTTGTGCATTTTGCCTTGTTGACAAGCATCACAAAAATGTTTGTGTTTGAAAGAAATATTTGGCATTCCATTTACTAATTTGTGTTTTGAAATGTGTGCTAGATTTTTGAAATTAGTGTGTCCAAAATGTTTATGCTATAAAAGTGTATCATCAGATGTAATCATTAAACAATGATTATTTGTGGTAACAGACATGCATAAGATATAAATATTATTTTTACGCTTACCACGAAACTAAACAGATGACATATCAGAATCATAAATAATGCAATCATTTTGTTCAAAAACTATTTTGTAATTTTTATCGCATAACTGACTAATGGAAAGTAAATTATGTTTCAAACCGTCAACCAAGTGAACATTCTCAATGATAGGCTGATTTGTATTGCTAACTGTTCCAGTGCCTATGATTTTTCCTTTCTTGTTGTCACCAAAGGTAACTGTGCCTCCTTGTTTGTACTTGACGTTTGAAAGTAGTTTGACATTTCCTGTCATATGTTTTGAACATCCACTATCCAAAATCCATCTTTCCTTTTTAGGTACCTGAAAGATAAAACATTAAGTATTGGTACCCCTTTTTGAGGGTCCTTGGGATTAGATTTTTGGAAGTCAAACCCAAGTGGAATTTGGCTTTTTAATATAATCATAAGAATGAACAATAGAATGTAAATAATGAGAGATATAATCATTTCTATCTTTTAAACAAGAATCTTTAGGAACCCATATACTAATTGTAGTAGGTTTCCTAGAAGATGGTTTTGAAATGTTAGAAACAATTCTTTGTGAAGAAGAAGTAGGAATGTTTACATTCTTCGTGTAAATAAATGCGTGATACTTCTTTTGAGGTCTAACAAAAGTAGTTTTTCCAACAGAAGAAGAAGTGCTATTGGACTTGGATGCATTCTTATGAGAATATCCCAGACCTTGTCTATGATTTGCTGGATATTGTATTTTTAGCAAATCATCGAGATTAGTCTTTCCTTTATTAAATTTATTAATATTGGAAGACATCTCGTCGTATTTCATCTTTAGTGATGAAACATTTTTATCCATTTCGGATATTTGTGTATGTAGTTCTAGATTCTTAGTTTTGAGAATATCATTCTCTTTACTAAGATCTAAAGTTTGAGAAGATGTATTCTCAATAGGTGTAGTGTTCTTAGAAGAAGATAATTCTTGATATTTCACAAGGAGATCGTTATTATTCTGTTTCAAAGATCTATGTTGACTATTTAAATTTTTTGAAACGAGAATAGAGATCTTTCAATGCATCTAATAATTCTTCATTACTAAAGGTACTTACCTCATCTTCATTATCTTGTGCCATAAAGCATATGTTGGCACTTTCATTTAGATCATCATCTTCATCATCTGAAGAATCATCCCATGTTGCTGCAAATGCCTTTTTCATTTTGTCAAATCTCCTTTCTCTTCTGGATTGATCATTGTTGGAAGTTTTGAACTTTGCTTTGAGAAGAGGACAGTCTTTCTTCATATGTCCTGGTTTATTGCAATTAAAGCAAAGAGAAGAATCAGTATTCTTAGATTTAAAATTATTATACTTACCTTTCTGAAAGAATTTTCTGAAGTTTTTGGCAAAAAATGCCATATCATCATCTGAATCTTCATTATCTGATGTTGCGTTGAAGGCAAGTACTTTCTTCTTTTGATCTGATTCTTCTTTCTCATCTTGTAGTGTAACTTCATGGACCATTAAGTTACCAATAAGATTTTCCAAAGATAATGTGGAAAGATCATTGGCTTCCTCAATGGCGGTGATCTTTGGACGCCATACTGGGGTTAAAGCTTTACGAATTTTGCGAACCTATTCAAGAGAAGTGTAAGTTTTTCCAAGAGCATTCAAAGAATTTATAATATTAGTAAACCTGGTGTTCATTTCTCCAATTGTCTCTTGGTCCTTCATCTTGAACAACTCAAATTTGTGAACCAAAACGGAAATCTTGGTTTCCTTCACTTTACTGGTTCCTTCATGAGTTACCTCAAGTATATGCCAAATCTCCTTAGCACTTTTGGCCTGAGATACTCGATTAAACTCATGTTTATCCATAGCACAAAATAAGGCATTCATGGCCTTTGAGTTGTTGGTTTTTGCAGTTTTGTCGTTGGTGGTCCAATCAGCAACAGGAGTTGTTGGCTTTTCGTATCCTGACTCTACGATGTCCCAAATTTCATAATTCATACTTTGGAGATGAATCTCCATTCGTATTTTCCAATATGAGTAATTTGAACCATCAAATAGAGGAGGACGAGTTTGAGAGTGCCCTTCAGGATGCTGATTGTAGTTGTGTGGAACTGCGTTCATGTTTGAGGAATTTGCTGCCATCTTAACCTTGCTCTGATACCAAATGTAATTTTAGCCTGTAAGGATCAATACACTAGAGGGGGGGGGGGTGAATAGTGTATATAAAAAAATGTCGCAAATAAAATGTTAGTAATATTTGCAAAGATGGCACAGAAATAAAAAGACAAGTACTGAAATTAAATCAATCGCAAACACAGAGATTTATCCTGGTTCGGATCCTTGTGATCATACTCCAGTCCTCTACCCCGTAGAGATTTTCAATCCACTATAATCACTTGCCCCGCAAGCACGAACTTACAAAAATGGCGACACTCCCCGTGTCCCAAACTTTGTACAATCTCTAACCGAGATTCAAACCTGTAAAATAATGAAATAGAAAAACACCTATAGCCTTGTTATAATTTTCAGAGAAAGAATTCAAGGATGGTGTTTAGAAGATGAACTTCAAGATGTAAAAGATATGTAATGAAGAGCAACACTTGAAGTTCTCTGGTTCATAAAAGAAGAGAGAGATCAATCGATTTCTTCTTGCAATTATGAACACAAACAACTTTCCAAAATGATGTTGAAAAATCCAAGTTCTTCCGTTCTTAAATGAAGAAGGAAATCTAATGATTTCTTCTTACAAATAAGAAAAGAACAACTAATGGCCTAAAGCTTTAGAAAAGAGAAGACTTGATTCCAACAAATAAGAGAGTAAAGAAGAGGAAAGTGTGTGAAAGAAAAGAGAGGGTCTACCCCTTTATTTATAGTGTTTAGGGACGGTTGGGGACTGTAGTTAACGTTGGAAAACGGGCAGGAACCGTCCCTGAAAATTTGGGATCAAAACGGCTAGTTTTGAAATTGGTCGACCAAAAGGACAAATTGGTCGACCAAAATTTAGAGATGGAATTTCGACCATTGGAAGACATTTCTAGAATCTACACGGTTAGGGGAGTTTGCATATGCAATCCCATAACCAAATTCGAAGGTTTAAAATTGGTCGACCAAAATGGGGTTATTGGCTGACAATTTTCAAAGTTGCGAATTTTCGAAATTGGGAAGTGTAGATCTCTGAGGAATGGAACCTAGATGACTAAGATATATTATCACAAGGCTTTGTGACTCTAATAAAGTAAATTTTACATTGATTACATAAAGCCGTAGATAGGACTGCATCTGCAACTAAATCTGAGAAGCTTCTTTGCAGGAGATCCTTATCAAGTGATTATATATCCAAGTCATGGATTAGGTGCCTTTGTCTTTCCAGCTTCATGATTGATATATTTGATTGAGTATGCATGAAGATATCTGATTTGTGTGGAACTCAGCATTGATATGTATCTGCATACATAGAGTTAGTAGCACTGAATGTGTTTGTCATATCAAAACCATATGGGAATAGAAATACGGAATTATGAAATTCCAACATTCTCCCCCTTTTTGATGATGACAAACAAGAAAAATATATATATAAGTAAAATTGAACATATCAGATATACTCCCCCTGAATATGTGGAGTTTGTGAATACTCCCCCTGAGTAGATTAAATATATTCTCCCCCTTTGGAATCCTCAAAAAGAGGCAAATTAGAGTTAGTCGAAAATAAGTGAAAAAATTTAAGGGAAATATAAATGATGACCAAATAAGGGAAATAGAAATTGTGACCAAATAAGGAATATATTGCCGAGTGTAAAAGAAATAAACAAAAGTCCGGCATTGGTGGAAAATGAGGTGTAGGCCGGATTAAGTGTATAGGCCGAAATAAAGTGCATGCCGTTAAAAAATAAGGAATGGGCAGGTCATTGAAAAATAATTAGTGGGGAGGCCACTGAAAAAAAGAATAATGGGCAGGCCATGAGAAATACATACGAATTCAGACCTAAAATGGAAGGCCAGTAAAGATCGAGCCACTTACGGTAGTTGTATTGGGAAAAATAAAATTTAAAAAGGTGGAGGAAAACATTTGTGGAGGCCAAATAAGGGAGCAGGCCATTAAAAAATGAATTGCCATAGTATTATGTGTTAAAAAAATATGGAGAAGACCACAAAATATATGCTAAAAATACTGAGGCCGAAATGGCCACATAGTAAGAGCAGGCCAAGAAAATAAGTAATGGGCTGGGCAATAAAATAAAAGAAAGGACAGGCCAAAGAAAAAAAATTAAATATTCAGACCAGTAAAAAATTGAGTGCATGTCAAAATAATTGTAAGTGGTGAAAACTAGTGCTCAAACATACAGAGCCATGTAGTGGATTGGAGTGGTGAAAACTAGTGCTCAAACATACAGAGCCATGTAGTGGATTGGAGTGGTGAAAACTAGTGCTCAAATAATAGTGTCACAAAAAATAATTGTAAATGATGACACAAGAGACATGTCTTGTGGCAGGTTGCAAAATGTCCTAAGGAGATAATTAGAGTGGTGTAGTAACATAGGAAAAAATAGGGGCAGTTTGGTGTTGGTAAAATTAATATAGAATATTGCAAAAGGGTTGAAACTGTTGGGTAGGATAAGAAAAGAGTGGTGTTTGTACAATGAAAGGACCAAGCTGCTATGTAAAAAGAATGGAAAATGCTGGTGTGATAGCATAGAAATATCCATCATCAGTTTGTTGCAAACAGATAGTATAAGTGCTGGATCTTTGTAATTGTTGAACAGCATGGCCTAAAAAAATGGAGGGTATCCTGTTGAACAGTAGGGCTTGTTAAAAAAACAAGTAGAACCAGAGGACATATCCAAATGAACATATTAAACAAGTAAGAAGTTAGCACCAAACAATTATCCAAATGAACAGAGAAAACAACATGCTGAGAAAGTTACCACCACAAAACTATTTACAGAACATCAAAAGAACTACCCAGTGAAGTGTCACAGAAGAGTATCCAAATAGGAACATACTAAGTAAAGGACAGAGAAAACACATACAACCCATAGTCTGAACCTATGATCAACACCAAAGAACAGTAAAACAAACCCAAAGTTCTGGAGAACAACACCAACTAACTGGAAATACCAAGAAACCTACATAAGACTATCACCAAACACCTATGAAACGAATACCCGAAGTACCCAACACAACCATCTTATGCCAAGATAACCAACAACATATGAAATCTAAGGCCTAGTGGATGGCTCAGGCCGCGAAGGAGAGACGTCGGAGTGAAGGGAGCCGAAAATCCGGGAGAAGCCAGGATCAGCGAAGTCCATATGGAGTTCCGGATGAAATGGCAAGTTCTCCAGGTTGCGACACTGTTAGGTGGCTGCCAGAGAACGGAAACGGGCCGGTGAGGTCGTCGAAATCGGTAGTCGGCGGCCGTGGAGAGTGGCGGAGTGTTGAGAAAAGGAGAGATCGACGACGGGCTGGTGTTAGGAGGGAGGCGCTGGTGAGAAGGCAGGAGATCGCCGGTGATTTTGGGGTGGTCGGCGGAGATTTGGGAAGGGAGGAGGCCGGCGGGATTTTGGGAAGATGGGCGTGTTGGAAATTTTTGTGAATGAGAGTGTTGGAAAACGAGAAGTGAAGGCCTTGGGAGAAATGTTTGTGAATGAGAGTCCCTAGGCAGGATAAGAATTAAATAGAGAGAATAAAGTCAGTGAATGGAAGTTTGCAGAAGTACAATCGGTAGTGTAGTTTAAGAAACGAATCCCACCAAAATTTGAAAACGAAAGGATGTGTTCAGTTTCTGAAACAGAAATGGAGGGAACGGATAAATAGAATAAGCGGGAAGACGAAGTAGTTACCGAAAATTAAAAAATAAAAAAAAATCGACAATTGGCGACCAATATTGGTGAATTGGTCGACCAATTTCAAAAATACCCAGAAAAATTTGAAAAAATTTGAGAAAAATTCTAAAAATAAAAATAAGAATGTGTCATAAGTCCGATTCACTAATAATCCCTAAATTCCTACGAAGCTTAATAAAAGTATCTTCTTTCAATGGTTTGGTTAAAATATCATCTGTCTGATGTTCAGTACCTATAAATTTAAGAACTATATCTCCTTTCTGAACATGATCATCCAAAAAATGATGACGTACATCAATATGTTTTGTACGAGAATGATGCACATGATTTTTAGAAAGATTAATAGCACTAGTATTATCACACATAATAGGGCAAGTAGAGCAATCAATACCATAGTCAGATATAGTTTGTTTCATCCATAAGATTTGAGCACAGGCTAAACCGACGGCAATATATTCTGCCTCGGTTGTCGATAATGAAACAGAGTTTTGCTTTTTGCTAAACCAAGAAACTAAAGCATGACCTAAAAAGTGGCAAGTACCACTGGTACTTTTACGATCCGATTTGCAACCAGCAAAGTCTGCATCACTATAGGATAATAAATCAAATGTGCTTGACTTGGGATAAAATAAACCAAAATCAGAAGTGTGCTTAACATATCTAATAATCCTTTTTACGGCAGTTAAGTGTGAAACTTTAGGATCTGCCTGAAAACGTGCACATAAAGACGCCTAGGGGCATGGAATCCCCGCTACTCGCCGTATCTCATCATTGTGATTTGTAGGTTTCACAATTGCTAGACTTGAAATTTGGGTGAACTAGTTGCAACTAAATGTAGAACCAAGCTCACGCTCTTGCGCTATTGCCGGTCTATAGCAAACCTAGGGTAGGGCCCAATCTCTTGCAAACCCTAACCTAGGCAAGCTAGCGTGAAGAACAACATCATCGTTCAATCGTATCTCGAGCCCACTCTCGTGCAAACACGAGCTACGACCTAGGTTGGGATAGTTCCTACCCGTCCAATCTCTTGCAAACGGGTAGTGGTATAGAATTACAATCGAAAACTCTAGTTTCGGTCCAATCTCTTGCAAACCGATTCCGGAGAAATTCAATTGCAACCCAATTCGAATTTTTAGGGCTTCCTATCGAGTTGGGATCCAATCTCTTGCAAATCCCAATCAGTAGGAATCCCTAGCTATTCGTATTAAATCAATCCCAAACTAGCCCTAATCAATTCTAGCAATAATTTCACCAATTCATCACAAATTAGAAATAGGGTTCATAGGGGTTCATCCCTACGCCCTAAGACGATAGAACTACTCACAATTCATCAAGCAATTCAATAGAAATTCACAAATAAAATCAATGGAATTCATAGCAATATTCAAAATATCAATAAAAATGGAGTTTTTGAGGGAGAGAGAGACAAACCAATGAAGAACAAAATAGCATCCAACAGAATATCACTTTTCTCTCCTCCCTAAAGGCTAAATCTAATTTCTAAAAAAATTAATCTAAAAAGGCTGCCAAAAGTTCTAAAAAAGCTCGCTAAACTAGGTTAAAAACTGGGGTTAAATACCCCCCAAAATCGCCCAAAAAATCCTGACGAAAATGCCCCTGCGCAGCCTCAAAATCGCAGTTTACGCTACAGGTAGCGCGGCTCACTCGGCCGAGTGACAAATGTCACTCGGCCGAGTGACAAATGTCACTCGGCCGAGTGACAAATGTCACTCGGCCGAGTGAGAGACCCTGACAGATTCCAGAGAGTTGGGGGTCTCTGGGGGTCGTCTCCTCGGGAGTCGCTCGGCCGAGTGACTTTTCTTCACTCGGCCGATGGGCGTTCTTCACTCGGGCGGACGGTCGTTCGTCACTCGGCCGAGTCAGTCTTTGGGGCTGACTGACGGATTCCAGAGAGTTCGTCATTCTTGGTTGCCGTCGTCTTGGCTCCACTCGGGCGAGGGACGACTCGGTGCTCGGCCGAGTGGTATGGCGATGCTCGGCCGAGTGCACGCTGATATCAGCTCTGTTGCGTGTCCGATCTGGCCGGCCGAGCGGGCTGTCTATGCTCGGCCGAGTGACTCCTTCACGCGGCCGAGTGGCTGCTGGAAATGCCCATTCTTCGTATTTTTGCCTCCTCGTCGCTCCTACGACGTTCTTTCTTCTTCCACTCCTCTCCAATCGCAGAATACCCCTCAAGAGAGTCGTCGGTGACACTCCGGAGTGGGTGCATCTCAGAATCACTCCAAATCGCTCCAAATCTCCTTAAATACGACAAAAACAACAAATCGTGAAAAGCATCGCAATATTGTCGAATAAACGTGAAAAACACGATTTGAGCGATCTAAATGGCATGCAATCATGCAGAAAAAAGGTGTAAAATACGGAGTGATCAAAATCCCCCAAGCTTACCTCTTACTCATCCTCGAGGAAGATGAGTAAAAAGCGAACCCGGTGGATAAAGATAAAATAAAAACGATGGAGAAATGGAAAACGAAAAAAAATGAAAAACAAAGTAGAAAACGAAGAGGGAAGTCACTAGATCATTTTTCTCAGGACGTGGGGTTTGCTTACTCATATAGCATGCATCGAATATAAAACACGTGTCAAAGACTTTTATTTTGATATCATAGTATAATGGTGCATTTGAAATAGAAAACCAAAGAATATCAATATAGCATGAAAAATGGAATAATTCTAAGATTAACATCGTCTGAAGCATCTAAAGCGGTATACAATATCGTAGATCACACACTTTTCAATTGAATGCTTTTATAAGGAGTATAAAAGATATCACACGATAGAGTAGTAAGAATAGAAAAAATGTGGTTTTCATGAAATGAATGCTAAGCGTAGATTTCTGGATTTCGTGAAACTTTAGCAATCTCACCGAGTATAAAATATTACTTAGCATAGGTTGTCATGCACCGTCAGGTAGTCACACTCTCACACATCATCGGATTCTCTCCCCCAAGCTTATCCATAAGCGTGGTGGCATATACAAAACAATATTTACATCCCCGTTTCTTACGAAGCTCCAAAAGTCAAAGAAAACAAAAAAAAATAAAAGCAAAAGAGGGAAGAAAGAGAGAAAGGATATGAGATGGGATCGTTTTCGAACTTCTTTTCTCTTTTCTTTTTCTTATTCTCAAATCTTTTTCCTTTTTCTTTTCTTTTTCTTTTTCTTTTTCTCTTTTTCTCTCTTTTTTTTCCATAGCATATATACACAAATGATCCCAAATCAAAGAGAAGGATATACAAGTATTTTTTTTTCTTTGGGTTTTGGGGAATTTGGAGCATGTGATATAATAACGGGGGAATGCCAATAATAGAGTCGCTAAGGGGAGATTCACCAATGAATATAAAATAGAGAAATTATGTTCATGATATGTGGAGAAAGAAATAAATGTATCTCTCAGTTCACTCTATAGGACGTGCATGACCACTTCAGCAGGGTAATATAATCTACTCAGTTTAATCTCAAAAAGTAAACTAATCCAGATTTATCAATGCTAGCAGACATTCAATCAACCTGAAGTGAAGCATACAAATCATGCAATAAGAAGTGATATGAGAAAAGAAAGCAGTGCTCCAGATATACGCATCAATGCGTGAATCTTGGTGTGTTTTCTACGATAGCATACATATGAATCATTAGACATCAGCTAATAATAGAATTTCATCCATTTTCATACGGCAAAAGATAGTGGGTTACTATTTCTAAATGCAAAGCAGAACATAGCATATGATATCAGAAATAAAAAGCTATGACACGACAAATATAGCATGCATAAAGAGAAAAGCTAACACCACGTCATCATCATCACAGAAAAGTCATCTCTAGCAGGAGATGAAAGAAATAAAGTAAAAAGAAAATAAACAAAGATATTTACAATGCAGCACACAAGGAAAATAAGAAAAAGAAAACGTGATGCATGGTAAAAAAGAAAAACGTGATGAAAAATGGGTGCAAAAGCGGGAAAAACTTGGAAAAACTAAAAATAAAGGTGATAAAAGTGGAAAGCGTGAGAACTCACTCCCCCAAGCTAAAGTGCACAGTGTCCTCAATGTGCTAAGTGTGGCACACCGAGAGACGGGTAATGGGTGGGGGGGTGGGTATGCATGCATGATAAAAAGAAATAAAAATAACAAAATGAAAATATGATGCGGATGTGATGCATGCAAGGATAAGAGTGATGCAGATATGTGTGTGTCACCAAAAATACTCTCCCTCACTCCCGAAAAAGGATATAGAATGATATGATCAAAATGTGGACAAAAATAGTGATGGGAGGAGGGGTGGGCAAAAAATCATCAGGACCAAGCAGAGAATGGGCAGCATAACGGCAAAAAAATATCAATGGCATTAAGGGTGTGCCTAAGCTGGCGGTGCTGCGCCATCTCCGTCCTGAGGCGGAGGTGGGGGGGGGGTGGTGGCTGGGTAACAGTCTGCTGGGTGGGTGGTGGTGGTCGTGGCAGTCGCTAGAGAATCTGGGTCAGGCAAAAGTGTATGCCGGGAAGTAACTCGAGGCGGTGCTGCATGGCGGTGACTGTGGAAGACAGAGCCCTAAAATCGCCCCTGAGTCCACTCATCGCCCCCGCAAGAGCACGAACGCTCTGAACTAAGGCGTCAGGGGGTGGTGGAGCGGAGGGACGGACAGGTCTAGGCTGAGCAGGTCGGGGCTGTCTGATACGTGCAGTGTAGGTGATCGGGACAGTAGGCATGGGTGGAAAGGGGGCTGTGCTCACTAGTGGATGCCCAGCCTCAGTGCGAGGCTGGGACACAGGCTGGTGTGAGGTGGAAGCAGTAGCAGTGGAAGTGGAAGACAAACTCGGTGACGAGGCGGCAAGAGAGGTCAGTGACACAGACGTGGGAACAGACATCACTACACTCTCAGACAGGACAGCTATAGTGGAGACAGAAGGGTCGACCGCTGGGAAGGAAGTGTGGGGTCCAAAAGGTGAAACCCCAGCGGAGATCAAAGTGGATAGGGTCTCCACGACGGAAGCGAAGGAAGACTCGCCGCTCTCAAGTATGGTGGGTGGACGCTCGGGTAGCAGAGAGGTGAGGGGCTCAACCGACAAGGGCACAGCAGTGGTGGGGGTGGTGGTAGACGTGGTGGTAGTGGAGGACGGCTCAGCAAGTGTACTCCTGACACCAGTAGAAGTGTGGACAGAGGTGTCGAGAGCGGCAGAAAGTGCAGGCTCAGGCTGAGGGATCACAGGGTTAACAGGTGCATGGTGTGCCTGCTCAGCCTCCTCGGCCTCAAGCACGTAGGCGGCAGGGATCAGGAGATCCATCACCGGAAGCCAGTCCTCATGTGCTGTTCCTATGTGTGTCCGAGCGGGGCTCAGGAGGATCATGTAGTCAGCACCGAAGGGACCGTGCAACCATACCCAGTGCCGCTGGCCGTGCGAACGAATCATCTTCATCCGGGCCATGACGTCTATCAAAAGTGAAGTGGGGCCCGAAGGTCGACGCAGGTCGGCCGGAAGGTCCTCGTTGGTCATCAGGGCTAGCAGGGTGATCAGGCCACCGCAACATATCGGGGAGCGAGCACCCACCGATACGATGATGCGGTCCAAAAACCAGCTAGCGACGTCAATCTCAACGGCGGGGACCATCGTAACACCATCCCTATCCAGAACTCTGGGGCGAGTCATCGCGTAGAGCATATAGAGCTCAGGCGTCGACATCGTCCCAGGCTCGTACCTCGCTAGAAAGGTGGTCGCCATAAGGCGCTGTGCTATGCGGAGGCAGGGGTGGACTATGGCCGAGGCCTTGGCCCTACTAGGGTCAAAGGCCTGTGGTAAACCTGTGATCCTGGCCCAAAAGGCGTGTGAATCGAAAGATGGGGGAGGGATGTGTGTGGGGGCGTAGGCTCGGTCGGGCGCGGGGACTGCGGGCCACTGAAAGAATGCTCTAAGCATATCGAGAGTGATCTGACACTCTCTATCCATGAGTCTAAAGGAGCATCCATCAGCGGTCCGGGCGATCGAGCTAAGTACCTCGAGTGTCGGACGGACGTAGGTGTCCGCCGACACAGACAAAAAATCTCGCCAACCCACGTTGTCGTACAACATGAGCATCCCCTCAAGTACCCCCAGGTGGTCTAGGTCAGCTAAATGGGCGAACCTGGAGGGTACTATCGGGCGCTGGGTGATACGCTCAAATCAGACGCGCTGTGCGTCGTCTCTGAACGTGATGCCCAACGACCCGACGGCGAGCCGGTGGTGGCTGTGCGTGAACGGGATCGGCTGGAAGTGGCTGCAGGTGGATGGGGTCGGCTGGTAATGGCTGTGTGGGGTGAGGTGGTGAAGGTGGAGGGGAGTCCTCCCTAGCGTGGGAGGGGCCGGGCTCATCCTACCGCTTCTGCTTGGCGGAAGCTCCCCGAGTGCGTGGCCGTGTACGGGGCGGCATGTGTGCCCCGAGTGCTCACCCAACTAATGAAAAATGCGGCGTGCTAAAAAGATGGAACGACGGTACCTGAACACACCGCGAGAGCAAAACAGCGGGTAGGTGCGAAGACGCCGCCTCTACGAAGCCAATAGTGCGTCCGAAAGCTCCCCTAAGCTCCCCCAAGATAGCCTGCGCATCAAACAATAATATCAGCGTATAAAATTCAAAATACATGGGGGAGATGGGGTATAACAGATAAATAAAGAAATCGATTTGAGTTAGGGGCTCAATGGGTACTCGGATCGTCAAAAATGGGGAGAAAATAGGATTTAACGCGAAATAGGGGTTACCGGAGCTTGGCCGGCGGCGAGGGAGGTTGCCGGCGGGGGGGGGGGGGGGGGTGGTCGCCGGAGCGGTCGCCGGCGGTGGTGCGGTGAGCGGCGGCGGCGGCGAGGTGAATCGGGCGAGGGGGTGGTGATCGCAGCGGGCGGAGCTGAAGGGGCTCGGGCTCGGGCGAAAACTGGGATTTGGGCGTTTCGAAAGTCGCGTCGAGCCCGTTCGCCTTATATAAGTGAAGTTACAACTCGGCCGAGTGACTATGTCACTCGGTCGAGTGATCGTAACGAAAAAGTTTTTAAATTTTCTCCCTCCGCTTACGACTCGGTCGAGTGGCTTTGCCACCCTCGGCCGAGTGGAAAAAGTCCATTCGGCCGAGTGGCACAAGCTACTCGGCACTTTTTGCCCTAGGAGGGTATCAGTTTCACTCGGCCAAGTGAAGAAATATACTCGGCCGAGTGGCAGTTTATACTGAAATCACAAAAAGGACAGAGAGTTGGGTACAGCAGACTTCCCTCGTTGGTGCGCCACTCGGGCGGACGGCTTTCTTTGCTCGGCCGAGTGACTATGGTACTCGGCCGAGTGAGGCTCTGTTTCCTGCTTCGGGGCTCCGTTTTGGCTCTACTCTCTGTTTTTCTTCCTCCAGGTGGTTTCTTCCTCCTCCTAAGCCTCGAGCGCATTCCTGGAGCGCTCTTCTTCGCCTCGGTCATCCTCCTTATGATAGATATCCTTTTCTCCTCCTCCTGTCAAAGAAAATAGGACCCGTTGTCACAATTTTTCGGGCAAACGACTCAAAAACACTAATAAAGTCTAAAAAAAATAGAAACTAAAATAGAAATAATGCGATAACCGTCGGGTTGCCTCCTGACAAGCGCTCGTTTAAGGTCTTGAGCTCGACCCCTTTAAATTTTCTATTTAGCGCGGGATGTTGGGTGCATATGAGATGCACCCGTCGAATTTGCCGGGAAGACCGCTATGATTTGGATCATGGTGGTGTGTGGTCTTCCTCAGTGCCCCTTCGTCATGGGCAATGTTGGGGGGTGGCTCCCCCAAGCTAGAGCTTGTTCCGGTCTTCGACTTTGCCGGTGACACCGATCGTCGTATCGGTGGAGCTTTCTTCGGAGTCCTCAACTTCGAGAGCTTGCAGAGCTCCCGTATTCTTGCGACATCAGCGTCTCCATCATCAATCACCATGGAGATATCGGGGGAGTGCTCCACCTTCTCTTCCTCGGCCAAATCTAGGCCTTCTTCGAAGCCGTCATCATGGAGTGCACTGATGGAGTGGGGGATCACCTCTTCAATGACCTCATCGAGGAGGTCCATGTAATCTAGCTCCTCATGATACGGCATGTGCTTCATTGCCTTCGGTATGTGGAGCTCCACTTCGATGTTGCCGACGTTCAAGGTAAGAGTCCCCTCCCGCACATCGACGATGACACCGGCGGTGGCGAGGAATGGGCGTCCAAGTATGAGCGATGTATCGCCCTCCTCCTTGATGTCCATTATCACGAAATCGCATGGCAAACATATGCCCCCCAGAACTTGGAGTGGGATGTCATCTGCGATCCCAACCGGCCTTGTAATCCGCCCGTCCGCTAGTTGAATCCGCATGTTGGTAGGCTTTAAATCCATGCCGGTATTCAACTTCCGGAACATGGAGAGAGGCATGAGGCTAACACTAGCCCCCAAATCTACCAATGCTTTTTGTAGGGGGACGCCGCCTAGAGTGCAAGGAATCTGGAAACTCCCTGGATCTTTAAATTTGGCGGGCTCTTTTTCCCTCTTTGTGAACCAAGTCCCTTCCTCCGCGAGCATGACCTTCTCCTTCCTCTTCCTTCCTGTAATCAAGTCCTTTAAGAACTTGGCGTAAGATGGGATTTCCACTATAGCGTCGAGGAAGGGGATATTGAGGCTCACCCCTCTCAAATACTCGAGAAACTTGGCTAGCCGTTTCTCCATCTTGGCTCTAGCTAGCCGTTGAGGGAAGGGCACCGGTGGCATAAATCGGCGCTCATCAATAAGCTCCTCCATTCTAGATTTCACTTCTCCTTGCGGCTCCTTCTCTTTTTCAACTTCAATTGTCGGCTCGCTCTCTTGTAGATTCTCCACCACGGGTTCTTTGATTTGAGTCATGGGAGGTGGTATCCTTCCCTCCTCTTGTTGTAACTGCAATGACCGCATTGATATGGCCGGTGTTGTCCCGTGGATTCGGCTCGGGTTGAGCCGGTAATTGTTGGTTGTTTCTATTGAGCAAAGCAAGTTGCTCCCTAATTTGAGCGACGACAGTAGCGAGAGAATCTTGTCCCGCCTTCAATGTGGCGTTAATCTTTCTTTGTTCCGCCATAAACTCATCCACCTTAGCTTCAAAATCCGAACGTTGTTGAGCTTGTGGAGGGTTGGGATTTCTCCACCCTTGATTATACCCGGTTGGCCTATAAGGTCCCACTTGTTGCCTTTGTGGGAAGTTTTGTTGCGGTGGCCCCCTTAGTGGATAATTCTGTTGTGGTGGTGGAGCCCGAGCTTGAGGAGGTTGTTGTTGCGGGGGGTTCAATGCACCATCATTATTAGCATAAGAGAAACCCGGATGGTTTCTAGCGGCCGGATTGGCCCAATATCCAGAATTCCCCGCTACATATTGAATTTGCTCCAAAGCTCCTTCTCCTTGCTCTCCTCCTACATACATTGCTTGGGATTGGTCTTGCCAATCGCTCATATGGTTTGTTGGCGTGGATGTAGTAGGGGCTCCTTGAGGCTCCGTAATGTACTTCTCCAATCTCTCCACTACCTTGTGGAGAGAATCAAATTTGTTGGCTAGCTCCGCGACGGCCTTGGCCTCATAAATGCTAGACGGTTTCATGGAGGACGAAGAGTGTCCTCGCTCGTCGCCCCACTGTTGGTTGTTCGAGGCCATCTCCTCAAGCATGGCCGTAGCTTCATCGGGAGTCTTCGACAAAATGGCTCCATTTGCGGTGGCATCAATAATCTGCTTCGTGCCCGGTTGGAATCCATTGTAGAAACTGTGGACGAGCTCCCAATCCTCAATGCTATGATGGGGGCATTGATGTTGCAAGTCCTTGAAGCGCTCCCATGCCTCATAGAGAGTCTCTTGTGGTCCTTGCTTGAAGGACATGAGAGAACTTCTTATCTTCACCGTCTTGGAGGGCGGGTAAAATTTGTCGACGAAGGCACTCGCCAATTCATCCCAAGTGGTGAAGATTCCTTCAGCTTGCGTCCTCAACCAATATAATGCCTTGTCCTTAAGTGTGAAAGGAAAGAGGCGCAGTCTGATAGCATCTACGGAGACGCCCGGCATTTGGAAGGTGGCACATTTTGATAGGAAGAGCTGGATGTGGTAATGAGGATTTTCATGGGAGTTCCCATGAAAAGGATCTTGTTGCATAAGAACCACCAATCCGGTCTTCAACTCGAAATTTTTGTCGGCCGCCAACTCCAGCATGGCTATGGACGAGGTCGTGGAAGAAGTCTTAGGCCGAAGCCTATCTCTTATGGAAATAATCCTCGCCATTCGCTCTGCCAATTCTTCAGGTGTCTCAGGATGGGTCATAAAATTTCCTTCCATAACGGGTCTCCTCTCCGCTCGGATCCTCCTCAATGTACGCTCGATCTCCGGATCGTATAGTATCTCTTCGGGGTTCGCCGAGGATCTCGTGTACATGCAAGGGAAAACAGAGTTTCAAAGAAATAGTTAGCACAACGGAAGGGCAAAATAAAAATAGAAATAATAAAACAAAAAAAGAAATAGCTAGGTGGGTAGAATCAAACACTATTGCCTCCCCGGCAACGGCGCCAAAAACTTGGTCGCACCCCGGATACACGTCCCGGAGCGGCGACACTGTAGTCTTACCGCAAGCGCATGGTGTAGCGGCGAGCGGGTATCGAACACAGGGAGGCCTAATAACAGTGTCCTCTTCAATCAACCTGGCTAAAAGAATGGTAGAGAAATGTTCGCAAATATGCGGTCACAGTCGTTCAATCGTATAAAAAAATAACAAATTAATAAAGACACCTAGGGGCATGGAATCCCCGCTACTCACCGTATCTCATCATTGTGATTCGTAGGTTTCATAATTGCTAGACTTGAAATTTGGGTGAACTAGTTGCAACTAAATGTAGAACCAAGCTCACGCTCTCGCGCTATTGCCGGTCTATAGCAAACCTAGGGTAGGGCCCAATCTCTTGCAAACCCTAACCTAGGCAAGCTAGCGTGAAGAACAACATCATCGTTCAATCGTATCTCGAGCCCACTCTCGTGCAAACTCGAGCTACGACCTAGGTTGGGATAGTTCCTACCCGTCCAATCTCTTGCAAACGGGTAGTGGTATAGAATTACAATTGAAAACCCTAGTTTCGGTCCAATCTCTTGCAAACCGATTCCGGAGAAATTCAATTGCAACCCAATTCGAATTTCTAGGGCTTCCTATCGAGTTGGGATCCAATCTCTTGCAAATCCCAATCAGTATGAATCCCTAGCTATTCGTATTAAATCAATCCCAAACTAGCCCTAATCAATTCTAGCAATAATTTCACCAATTCATCACAAATTAGAAATAAGGTTCGTAGGGGTTGATCCCTACGCCCTAAGACGATAGAACTACTCACAATTCATCAAGCAATTCAATAGAAATTCACAAATAAAATCAATGGAATTCATAGCAATATTCAAAATATCAATAAAAATGGAGTTTTTGAGGGAGAGAGAGACAAACCAATGAAGAACAAAATAGCATCCAACAAAATAACACTTTTCTCTCCTCCCTAAAAGCTAAATCTAATTCCTAAAAAAGTTAATCTAAAAAGGCTGCCAAAAGTTCTGAAAAAAGCTCGCTAAACTAGGTTAAAAACTGGGGTTAAATACCCCCCAAAATCGCCCAAAAAATCCTGACGAAAATGCCCCTGCGCAGCCTCAAAATCGCAGTTTACGCTACAGGCAGCGCGGCTCACTCGGCCGAGTGACAAATGTCACTCGATCGAGTGAGAGACCCTAACAGATTCCAGAGAGTTGGGGGTCTCTGGGGGTCGTCTCCTCGGGAGTCGCTCGGCCGAGTGACTTTTCTTCACTTGGCCGATGGGCGTTCTTCACTCGAGCGGACGGTCTTTCGTCACTCGGCCGAGTCAGTCTTTGGGGCTGACTGACGGATTCCAGAGAGTTGGTCATTCTTAGTTGCCGTCGTCTTGGCTCCACTCGGGCGAGGGATGACTCGGTGCTCGGCCGAGTGGTATGGCGATGCTCGGCCGAGTGCACGCTGATATCAGCTCTGTTGCGTGTCCGATCTGGCCGGCCGAGCGGGCTGTCTATGCTCGGCCGAGTGACTCCTTCACTCGGCCGAGTGGCATGCTGGAAATGCCCATTCTTCGTATTTTTGCCTCCTCGTCGCTCCTACGACGTTCTTTTTTCTTCCACTCCTCTCCAATCGCAGAATACCCCTCAAGAGAGTCGTCGGTGACACTCCGGAGTGGGTGCATCTCAGAATCACTCCAAATCGCTCCAAATCTCCTGAAATACGACAAAAACAACAAATCGTGAAAAGCATCACAATATTGTCGAATAAACGTGAAAAACACGATTTGAGCGATCTAAATAGCATGCAATCATGCAGAAAAAAAGTGTAAAATACGGAGTGATCAGGTTCCAATAAACAAAGTTAACTCAAGTTTCATACACAAATCTAGGAAGTGAAAAAGTGCTAGGGATGAAATTTCTCAACCCAACAACAACAATCAAACAACACATCCACACAAGCAAAATTTAGAGATTCATGATGAAAAAGGAGCAATCTTTACTCAAAATTAACATCTAATTTACAACTCAAAACCCTAAATCAAAATACACAAGAGAATAGGAAAATTTCACCCAAGTGTCACTCCTAGATGAGTTCTTCCACTCCCAAATGCCTCCTCCAAGCTCCAAGCTTCATCAATGGCCTCCAAGCCTCTTGGGGAAGAAGAATCCCCTTCCAAACCCTAAAAAGAACCAAAAAAACAGCAACTTGGAACAAAAAAAACGAAATGCCCTCTGTAATTTTCGCATCAGGCCTCATATCAGCGTAACGGGCCAGATTTTTGGGGGGTGGGTGCCCGCTGCCCACCCCCGCATCTAGATAAGCGCGCGCCTGCGCATCTGGCCGCAAAAAGCCAAGCGGGCGAAGGCCCGCTCGAAATTTCGAGCGGGCCGCCCGCTTAAGTTTCTTTTTTTTAAATTATTATTTTTTTAATTTCGTAACCAGCAGCGCCCGAAGCGGGCCGGCCTGCGCACGTGGGCTTTTTAAGTATTGTTTTTTAATTTTCTTTTTTTCTATTTAATAAAATTCCAGAATTGATTCTTGGGCTCCAAAAATTCCCCAAAATGCCTAAAAATCCCAGAAAAATCCCAGAAAAATCCCAGAAAATTCTAGAAAATCCCCAAGACTCCCAGGAGTACCTGAAAAATAGGAAAAGAAAAAATTAGTCCAAAAAATCGCATTTATTGTGTAAAAAGAGATTAGGCGTTAATAATCCACGATATCACGAAAACACACGTTTCAACGCCAAAATAAACATGCTATACATATAAAATACCCAGAAATGGGGGTAAAATAAGCAATTTATATCCCGAATCACACCTCCCAACTAGCTTTTTGCTAGTCCCTAGCAAAATTTGCGATAAATTCGGATTAAATTGAAAACATGCACCAACATCACGATATCATCATGGCATACTCCAAAATGGTATTTCCAATTGATTTCAAAGCCAATATACCAAATGTATGAAAGAAAACAACAAATGACATTCTCTTCAATCCAATTCAAAGAAAAGTAAGGAAATAAGCACCGTATCACATATATCGGGAAATATCACAACGACATAATTTCTAACTTTCATGAAAATGGCCAAAACGAAAGAAAATCCTCTAAGTTGTGGGAGATGAGATTGCATCACTCATGTTTCTTATTCTTTCATTTATTCATTCATTTTTCTTTTCTTTTCTTTTTTTTGTTTTTTTGTTTTTTTGTTTTTGATGTTTATGTTTTGCATTCACGCGATAACGCTATGAAATGCAAACACGATCACATTTGCATACACGCGATGACGCTATATATGCAAATGGATGGAATGATATCCTAAATCTCATTTTTGGCGTCCTCCCCAATGTTTCGTGGGGGCACCGGCTACTCGATTCGATTAGAAAGAAACATTCACTTATACTAACTTTCTTTCTCATTACAAACATGAATTATCAACTCATCCACCCATTCTTAAGAGAAAACAAAGCATGCACAATTGGCCAAACCCAATCCAATTAAAAACTACACCATTCATCCCAACTCATGCAATCACTTACACTAATCTTTTCCCAAATTATTTCAAAAAGATATCACGACATATAATGTAGTTCCATACATGGTATATTCGCATATGAATCCAAATTGGAAAAGAAATGAAAACACGCCAATCAAATATCCATGAGATTGATACCAAAATGATAATCCGAAAAATTGCATGGCATTAAGCACGTAGGGACTAAGCACAACGCAAATGGCGTATGGACAAGGAGGCCAAAATATGATATGCAATGAAAATCATGGGATGAGGCGAAACATGGAGGGATCTCAAAAAAAATTTTAACACCAAAATCCTAACAATCCTAAAGATTCTAACACTCTCCCCCCAACTTAAAATAAACATTGTCCGCAATGTTGGGAGAGTACTAGATCTCGGCAAAAGATCCTAGAAAAGAAAAAAAATACGAAAGCAACATGCAAAAGCAAACTAACTAACTTTTTATTTATTTACACTACGTAAAGGAAAGAATACACCTTAGCAAAAGGAGGATCCAAAATGTGCAATGGTGGTGGCAACTGCTCGATCATATCCTTACGCTCCTCTACGAGCGTCCTTAGAGCTAGGCCTCCACCGGCCTCCTTGGATTCCAGCAATGCAACTCCAAGCATCTCCTTTGGATAATATGGATCATGTGGGAGACGAGCTGCATCAATCCAAGCCATGTCCTCATGCCCTGCAACAAATGCATTCCAAAATGGGTCATCAGAAAAAGAATTTAAATGTAAACGACGACAATCTGAATCAAAAATATGCGGAAGTACAAATTGGGATTCAGAAATGCAAGGCATGATATGGTGAAAACCTGTCACGCCCCGCTTCCCAAAACTACGGAGGCGAAACGTGACTAAGGCCCGCTTAGGCCGGAGCTGTGAAGCTCAGACCCAATAAGCGTCTGTGTGGTACTCCAAGACGAAGGAACAGGTCCCTGCATGTTAGTACAGAACAATAAAAGTACTGAAAAAGAAAACATTCATTTTATTCCAAAATTTATCAATCCAGAGTATTGAGATCCTAACAAAGCCTGACTCGGCTACAACAACTGAAAGGTAAACTACTGGTGCAAGCACCCAACCTAGACAGAAAATAAACGGTGCTACGCACCCAACTAGACTGCAGTGGGACCCCTGGATCAGCAACGTGAAAGCCTCTAGCTCTGGTCCTCCTCAGGCACGTACTCTGGATCGACGTCCTCCGGCTCTACGTACTCTGGCAGGTCCACCTCATCAACATACTCTGGCTCGACACCTGACGTACAACACCCAAAAGAAAGGAACTGTACGTCAGGTAAAGTCTACAAAAGAGAGTTAGACTCTACTGCAAGTGTACTAAACTTTAAGCAATGATTTACTGGTTGATTAGCATGCTGGGGTTATAACAGAGTAACAAAAGAAGGTAAACGGAGCAGGAAAAGTAAAACACGTCAAGCGGTAGTCGTAGCGTGTGCTATCGACTACGGGACTAACCTAAGAGGGACGTGACAAGACGGGACAAGTCAAGATGGGACAAGACACGTGTGACACGAAGGGTTCACGCCTTACGGTTCGAGGGGGATCAGACCCTCTCCCCGTGCGCACGCTCAACCCTACCCCAACCCAGGAACTCAGGACAAGAAGGTACATGGATCATTCCTGCTAGGGAAGCATCCGAAACGCCCACATGCTTTTTGTATAACAGGGATCACTCTCACGTGGAGAGCATCCGAAACGCCCGGAGGCTTTTTGTGTAACAGGGATCACTCTCGTGTGGAGAGCATCCGCAACGCCCGGAGGCTTTTTGTATAATAGGACATGACACACAAGGAATGTTATTCTAGGGGGTCCACACACACACACCCACAGGAAAACCCTAAGGTGTCAGTTGTTGTTGTTGTCGAGCCTAGACTTCGTCGTCAAGTCTAAGCCGTCAAGGGTGACCCGGACACTATCATTTCATGTCTGGTTCTCTTTGTTCACAGTTTAATAGTTCTAACAGTCTAAAGCCTATGCATGGCCGAAAGTGCAAGTGAATACACTTGCCTGCGGTGGCGAGCGTATCGTCCGTCCGGAGCGTCCCGTCCAAGTGTCGCGTCCTCGGTAGTCCGTCTGAAATAGGGTCACGGCGACGGTGTCAGGTCGCGTTTTTCAATAAGTCCTATTAGGGTCTGTTTCTAGATTGGCGGGACTACCTTATTCGTCAAAAGTCACATTTTTGTGTTTCGTTCAACCTAGATCGACTTCTACCCTATGTGCACAGAAAAGTTGTCTGATTGTCGATCTTTCTACGGTGGCAATCGTTTTACAGGCGCTGAAAGTAAATTTAGTTATAGTTACCAAATTTTAGTTTAGGGTTTGATTTTGCTACGATGTGGGTTTGCTACGAGTTAGGGGGACCAACCTCTCCGGTGTTTTACGCAGAATGGACGTAGAGTCTGAACGGTGGGATCTCCTCGTCGTCTACGGTGTCTCGGCTATGGGTAACATAGCCAGACACGTCCTGGCAGCGAACCGGAAGTACGGGCAGCGAGCAAGATCAGTTCGTCGGTAAGATAGCGTGCACGGCCAACACAACGACAAAACGACGTCGTTGGAGCGTCGGAAAGAAATCGTAATGGCGGTCTCGACTTGCGCGCGGCTGCGGAGCGAAGGCCACTGCTCGAGGGTTCTTGGTGGCGGGACAGATCCGTAGGGGGGTTCCTCCGGCGGTCGAGGCGGCCGTACAGGCGTCGGGCGGTGCCGGAAAACGTGCAGCAGCACGGCGGACTGCTGTTGTGCGGCAGCTGCGAAGACACAGCCGCTGGCTGTGCTTTGCGACGGAGAGGAAGCCGTCGAAGGGCGGTTTCAGTCGGACGGGGTGGCCGTGAGGGCTGTGCTGGCGGGGTCGCTGGCTGGAGATGCGACCACCGGAGATGGGGGCGGCACCGGAAGTTGCAGCAGCAGCGACTGCTGCTGCGCTGCTCTTCGCGCAAAGAAGCCGCCGGTGGGGACGTTGCAGGTGTCGAGGCGGCGGGGTGGCTGTTGCGCTGAGGGAGGCGCGCGCGGGCGGAGATGCTGGCCGGCGTCGGGGTTTAGAGCGAGGGTGAGAGGGAGGAAGAAGAAACTCGGGGGGGGGGGGGGGGGGGGGGGGGTTGCTTTGAGTTACGGCGGCTGACAAAACACAGCCTAGGTTTTGTATTCACGTGAATTGTTAGAGTTGGGTAGGGTTTATAAAATAATAAATTGCTAATTTCTTATGGGATTTGGGTTAAGTGTGGGAGAGAGAGAGAAAGAGAGATAGGAGGGGTGTAGATAGGGGAAAGGGAAAGTATGTATAGGGCAGAACAAAATCCCATTGATACGCATGAGTATCCCAAGTGATTACATCAGATCTGAATTCAATTCGAATTTCAAATTAATTTGGGCTAAATCAACGGTCGAGATTTAACCGGAAGATATCTCTCGCTACGGGCATCGGAAAATTAATCCGAAAATACCGGGGCGATCGCGGAGAAGAGACGCACGGGCTACGGAGTCTGATCGTGCATCGCGCCTACCAAGAATTTATGTAAAATCAGGAATTGCGTTTTGAGATAAAAGACTAAAACGCCCCTACCATTCCAAGTCGTTTTGCGAGAAAACGAGCCGTGAAATGACGTTCCCAAAAATTACTATAAAATTCTACACTCCCATACGGTCACAACGGCATATCACATCGCATAGACCGGAATCCAGAAAGTGCCAAATAAAATACGTGCACGACAAATCACGTGCACACAGAAAATCCACAAGGTCGGAAAGCGACCGTTACAAAACTTCCCTGAATAATGGCGCTAGGTGTGGGATGATACGCTGCCTCAGGAGGAGGTGGAAGTGGCTGCAGAGAGAAAACTGCAGTAAGAGGGAGCTCGGGCTCAATATATACCATCTCGCAATCCCCGTCGCTATCCTCTTCCTCGACATCAATATAAACATCAACGATCTCTGCGGCACTCTCCACAATGGGTAACTGCTCCTGACAAACCTCCTCGATGACTGGCAAGTGCGATCCTGAGGCGAGGGAAGTGACATATGTGACAAGACTGGAGGTAGACTTGTCTCGGACAAATCCAAGCATGCATCACCCTCGTCATTCCAGAAATAGTTCATCTCAGTCGTCCTCCCTAAGTACTCAACCGCCTCGACCTGTGAGGCTAACTCTGAAGTGGAATGTGGCTCAGGCTCCATGGTGTCCTCAATCTGCTCTCGGCCATCATGCACATCCACTTCATCCTCAACCTCAAAGTGAAAAAACATCGTGTCACCGTCGTGGTCGACACGCACTCCATCATCTGTCTCCTCCGACTCCTCAAAATATAGACATTCAGCTTCCTCTACTTGGCTCCACTGCACCCCATCATCATGTTCTGCTTGTTCCTCCATAGGGCTGTAATGGAAAGAGTCCTCAGCTAGCTCCTCAGGCTGGTCCTGGACCTGCTGAACTGTCTCCTGAAGTGGAAACTGGGACTGACCATCATCCTCATATCCAAGTGACGGCTTTCCAGATGACACAGTCTGCTCCCACTCTGCAAGGTCCCTCAGGTAACACCATGAATCATCGGTCGAATAATCAAAGAACTCCCCACCGCAACTCATCTGCACAAAATCCCGCCCAGATGGCGATAATCCTGTGTAGAAGATCACAGAAGATGATCCTCGTGAAAGCTCTGGTGTGGGCACGCAAGCACCAAATCAGTGAACCTCTGCCAAGCCTGATGGTAGGCCTCCCATTCAGCTTGGGCAAAGATTTCTATATGCTACTCCATAGCCTGCCGCCCCTGTACCTGCTCCAAAAAGATAGGCAAAACACTCGGAGAAATTCAGCCCGAAACGACAACCAAGTAAAATGTGAGTCGAGAGACAAAGAATCAAACCATAATCTAGCATCATCATGTAAAGAAGATGGAAAAAATCTAAAGTATATGCAATCATCTCTAATATTCCCACCAAGACATGCATACATCCATTCTTCAACTTTTTTAATATGTAAATGAGGGTTCTCCCACTCCGAGCCATGAAAGAATGGCGGAAGTGGGATATCCTCCAAATCAATGTCTGAAAAATCTGAAGATGATGCCATGTTTTTAAAAAAAAATTCAAAGAAAATGAAAATAAACAACCAAAAGACTCAATAAGTGGAAAATAAATAAACGGAAAGACACACACTAAGAGATAGAAGTATCACACTAAAGCTTTCAAAATCAATCAAAAATTGCTAATAATAGAAACCGTTGTCCCCGACAACGGTGCCAATTGGTTGACTCGGAAGGACGTGCAAGTGTGCACGCCTTCCACTCCCAAGCGTAGGAGTGTCAATGCAATAAAAATAACATGTGAGTACCGGGTCAGATTACAGGGACAAGTCGTTCTATATTCACAAATTTGATCGATAATGAAAAATAAAGTGTAATTCAACTACCTCGCTAACGGTGGATGAGTGGGAAAAATGTGTGGTGAAAACAAAAATCCTAACTTACGCACTAAGGGTGGAGAGCCGAATCGGCAAGCAACGAGGAGGATTCGTGTGGTGTGTGTGTGAATGAGGCCATGGGCGCAAGAAATCATCCCCAAATATAACTCAATTGATCTCCCGGCTAAGGGAGCTCAATCAGAAAATACGGCATTTCATCGAACAAGTGGGGTGCAATACGTAGTGAATGAAACTCATGCGAGTAATAGAAAATAAGCGCATTAGAGAGGGTCCGCTAGGATAATCCTCTTCTTGGATTTCCCCTTAGGGTTCCAATAAACAAAGTTAACTCAAGTTTCATACACAAATTTAGGAAGTGAAAAATTGCTAGGGATGAAATTTCTCAACCCAACAACAACAATCAAACAACACATCCACACAAGCAAAATTTAGAGATTCATGATGAAAAAGGAGCAATCTTTACTCAAAATTAACATCCAATTTACAACTCAAAACCTTAAATCAAAATACACAAGAGAATAGGAAAATTTCACCCAAGTGTCACTCCTAGATGCGTTCTTCCACTCCCAAATGCCTCCTCCAAGCTCCAAGCTTCATCAATGGCCTCAAAGCCTCTTGGGGAAGAAGAATCCTCATCTAAACCCTAAAAAGAACAAAAAACACAGCAACTTGGAACAAAAAAAACGAATTGCCCTCTGTAATTTTCGCATCAGGCCTCATATCAGCGTAACGGGCCGGATTTTTGGGGGGCGGGCGCCCGCTGCCCGCCCCCGCATCCAGATAAGCGCGCGCCTGCGCATCTGGCCGCAAAAGGCCAAGCGGGCGAAGGCCCGCTCGAAATTTCGAGCGGGCCGCCCGCTTAAGTTTCTTTTTTTAAAAAAATTATTATTTTTAATTTCGTAACCAGCAGCGCCCGAAGCGGGCCGGCCCGCGCACGTGTGCTTTTTAAGTATTTTTTTAATTTTCTTTTTTTTTCTATTTAATAAAATTCCAGAATTGATTCTTGGGCTCCAAAAATTCCCCAAAAATGCTTAAAAATCCCAAAAAATTCTGAAAAATCCACAAGACTCCCAGGAGTATTTAAAAATAGGAGAAGCAAACATTAGTCCAAAAAATCGCATTTTATGTGTAAAAAGATATTAGGCGTTAATAATCCACGATATCACGAAAACACACGTATCAACGCCCAAATAAACATGATATACACATAAAATACCCAGAAATGGGGGAGAAAATAAGCCATTTATATCCCGAATCAGTCTTTCTCCTTCTTCTTCCTCTTTCTCTCCTTTCATTGGTTTCCTCCTTGATTTCTCCTTCTCCTTCTCTTTCTCTTTCCATCCCTCCTTTCTTTCTTTCTTTCATTTCTTTCTTTTTTTTCCTTTTTTGACCTGGGAACATTTCGGCCCAGAGGGAACAAAAGGGGGACAAAAATGAAAGGGAACTAAAAAGAAAGGAAAAAGAAAAGAAAGGAGTAGAAGCTTGTAGAAAAAGAAATAAAAAATTAAATTAAGGCTCTTCTAGAATCCCATTGATTTACAAGTTTGTCATTCTCTACACTCTTCATCTTATTAAGCGCACACACACACAAACATAATGACAAGGGTGCCATTCCTTTGTGCACACTCCTACACCTAATTACAAATGTGACATTCCCTTATACGCTCTCTACTATACACACACCTCTCCAAAAGACCAAACTTCCCTTACCCCTTCTAAGGATTCACAAGAATACCATATAATATAATTACCCTCCACCTTGTACACATAATTACAAGTCATGCCATTGGTTCATACATACACAAATACACACATAACACAACTTAAACAACTAGGCACTAAGCTACCCCCATGCCAACATACCCAACATACTACTACATACAAGAGGCATCATACTCCGTTAAATAATACACCACCAATACCAAGATTATTAAACCATCCTTAATACACTAATATATTTTTACATACTACACTACAAATTAAACCACTACTAATGCACATCACACTAATAATACACCAATCTCAATAAGTCAACTTTAATACACAATACACTACACAATACACAAAAATAGGCATCCACAACACATAGCTAGGATACTACATATATCCATAGCTATAGACATCATTTCAAATATATAGTACACACATACAAATAGAATTCAAACACACTCACTTAAAGCATCCAAGTATACTAGGCATCCAAATACACACCATATGGACAAGTAACACCCATAGATACCCACATGTATACACGAATAGGCATGCCGTACGTATATGGCACTAGGGCCATTACATTCTACCCACCTTAAAATCAAGTCCGTCCTCGGACTTTCCAAACTAAGGGTAAACTTAAGGATGAGCAGACTTAGACATTAAGGTCACTATACCCCAGGCATACATACACCATAACAAAAGCAATGCATACACTTACACATATCAAATAGTTATACGCATACAAATACTCATACATGTATACATACACGCATATCCATGTTAACATTATTACACACATACCCCACATCTATACAAAATAATCACACGTACCGTATGTACATACACACAAGCATATACAAACATGATACTCCAAATAGGGCTAATACACTACTACATATACACATCTATACATGGACGTAGACATACAACCATGTACGTCTCCTAGGTTACACCCAAACATACACATAGATACATCTGTTAAGTATGGGTGTTTTATACCAATGTTATTTTGATGATGATCACAACATTATGTTATTGCTAATGACTCTCTTATTTTAGTCTCTTAGTTACTTTTCAAGAATATCATTTTTGGAGACTAAACACTTGGTGCAAGGATGGACATCAAGTGAAGAAGGGCCAAAGCTTGGACTCAAGGGGTGCCAAAGCTTGGAGATGATGGGGAGCATCAAGGCATCAAGATTGAAGCCATAGACTCTAAAGAAAGCATTGTAATCTATGTAATATTTCATTTATTGCTTTCTCTCTTTTTGAGTCTAGGTTTAATGTAATGCATTGATAGATGGTCTACGCATTCATGTTTATGCATTTAACCATCTTAGAGAGCCTTAGGATTGTCATAGAATCCAACCCAATAGGCTCATCTTGCCCAAAGACTGATTTGGAGTCTCTGGCTTTTCTACAGTCACCTGCTGAAGGTTTTACAGTCGACTGGGTGATTCCAGTCACCTATCGAGCCTTCTACAGTCGATTGTGGTGCACTGCTCAAGTCAACCTTTTATTGACTCTACTTGAGCTTTTCGCATCAGTCGATTGATATTCAATTTACATTCGCATGTATATTTACAGTCGCCTGTGAAATGGTCAACAGTCTTCTGAAAGGCGTAAGTGCAAATATTTCATCTATCTGTTTTTCTCTATCTCCTGCAGCAGTCGACTGATGAAGGATTTACAGCCGCCTGTCAATTTTACAGTCGACTGTATTCTTGTCTTCAGTCGCCTGTATGCTTTTTGGGAGAAAGAGTGCAACTCTCTGTTTTATTCCATCTCCTGCAGCAGTCGCCTGCTGAAGGTTTAATAGGCGCCAGTCCTGTTTACAGTCGACTGTATCGACTTCATCAGTCGACTGTTGTGGCTCAGATTATAGCCGTTGGGTATTTTCTAGCCGTTGGACAGTCGACTGTCATTTGTTCATCAGTCGACTGTCTGTGTCGTTTCAGCCCAAAATCTAGCCGTTGCAGCTTTTTGTTTTTGGCTGTTTTCTTGGCTTTTGAGAGTTCCTATAGGGTTCCTATATATATGAGAGGGCTGAGTTCATTAGAACTTCTTGATGCAATTGAAAATCCTTAGAGATTAAATAAGCCACTCTCAAACTCTCTCATTTCCCTCTTAGAGCTCATTCTCCTCTTTATGAATTGAAGTCAAGCTCAAGAGAAATCATCCTAGTGCTTTCAAGCAAATCTCAACATTTGGAGATCCTCTTCCATGCCTTGCATTCATTTATGAGTAAGTACATCTCAAGGCATAGGTAAGAGTATTTGTTTACTTGGTGCTTCTTTGTTCACTAATTCTCTTTGTGGGAATTAATCTCTCTCTTTGTGGGAGTATTTCTCTTAGTGGGAATAGGATATTCTCTTAGTGAGAATAACTCTCTATGTGGGAGTAACTCTCTTTGTGGGAGTTTGGTGTCCTTAGCCCTAATTCTCTGAGGGGGAGTTAGTAATTCTCTAGGTGGGAGTTTGACCCTTGTGTAGGGTTGGTTGGGTCTTTGTGTAGGGCAAAATCCTCTAGGTGAGGTATCTCTTTGTGAGATTGTATTCACTTCTCTTTGTGGGAAATATAGTGAATATTGGTGTGGCTGGAGGTACCCAAGTTTAGGGAACCAGGGTAATATCTTATGTTTGCGTTTGGATTGATTGTGTTGATTAATTCCTCTTGCATATATTATTCCCTATTTGCAAGTTAAATTTTAATTGGACAATTTATTGCCATTACACTATTCACCCCCCTCTAGTGTGTTGTTGTTAGTATTGCAAGGGTAAGGCGATCCTTACAACATCATCACATAGGGGCATGCAACACAATACAACACTATACCTATACTACTAAAGATAAGGCACCCGTATCCATACTATGTAAGTGGATATATATAACTAAGCACATATCTACTCATGCATGGGCACACGCCCATACACGCTAATATACAAATCATACCACCTTACATGTACGCTTTACTATAAGCACACATAGCACTATATACATAACACCCTCTATCTATAATTTTCCTAACTTACCAATACCAACATAAACAAGTATATCCAATGCTGTATACACCCATTAGTAGATGGCTATACACCAACACCCACATGCACATATATCCATCCAATCGTATAACTACCAACACAAACATACAAGCATGTACAATCACACATATCCCTATGTACTTATCGCGTATAGTACCACACATGCACATGCAAAGGGATAGACAAGCATAATACACACACATACCAAGAACGTGCCCACTTATACATGTGTGGGACACATGGATCACTGGATCCACACATACTGGCTATATATCACTATATATATATATATATGAAAATTTTCAAATGAGAACATTTCGCACGGTGCGAAAATGTTTTTATCTTTTTTTTGAAATTCTTTTTTCAAAAATTCTTTTTTCCACCCTCATTATATGTTGTTGTACCCCCCTCAAAAAATAATGGTTGAGAAATAATGTCATTTGGTCTTCGATCAAGGCATTTCATCAAATTCGCACGTTTTGAGACCGTTAAATTTGTAACGGGTGGATGGGTGCTCTAATCCCCAACGGGTTCACCCATTATTTTTCCTGGGGTATATATTTGTATGGATTAAACATCAAAAAAAAATTTTGAAAAAAATTTTCAAAAAAATAAATAAAATGTTTTCGCACGGCTTTCGCACGGGTTTTTTCGCACCCGAAGATCACTATATATGTATGTATGTATGTATGTATGTATGTATGTATGTATATATAGAGTAATGTTATGGTGAGATGCTGAGCTAAGATTCTTATCGTGAGCTAGCACAATCGGCAACACCGATTAACGATCGACATCGTTCATCTTGAAGATCATGTTGATAGATCTATACCCTAAAAAATTAGAGATTATAAACCCCAAAATCATACGGATCAACCCGTTCCAATTTTGTTACATTTGCAAGCAGCTTGTAAACCGTTCATCTTACAAACACTTGATGGATTTGATAGAAATGTCCAAATAACTAAAAAAATTATACATAAAGATCACTTGATAGATAGAACAAGATGGACGGTTCCGATTGATGATTTGGAAAATAGTTTTGGCTAGTTCAAGATATAAATATCTCATCTCACCATCTCACCATATCATTTTATCCTCTTTATATATATTATATATATATATATATATATATAAAGATGATAAAATGATATGGTATATATATCATTTTATCATATATAATATATATATATATATATAAAGATGATAAAATGATATGGTATATATATCATTTTATCATATATAATATATATATATATATATAATATGATAAAATGATATATATACCATATCATTTTATCATCTTTATATATATATATATATATATATATATATATATATATATGAGAATAATGGGTATTATACGCCATATGACTGTACACACACACACACACACACACACACACACACACACACACACACACACACACACACACACACACACACACCTAACCAACTACCCATGTCTATCCTCAGGGACACCACACCTCGGCTTCTAACATCAGAACTCTATCTTGAGGCAAGACTCCTACCCCCTTAAGACTAAACTGCCCTCGGAACATTGCACGCACTACCCTTACACAGTCGCAGTGCGGTAACCTGCATGGGCCACCAAATGTAACGCCCCACACCCCGGGATACTCGAAAAGTACGAACCCATCCCAGGTTCTCCCAGGGTATCAAGTGTTACGAAGAAAGTAGGAAAAGACAATTGAAATCAGCCGGCCACTGCGCACTGCAGGGGTAGCACCTGTAATGTTCCCAACCATAGACAACAAATAACCAAAGAACAATATAGAATAACAATAACACCAACCAGAGCACAACACTAAAAGTACATCATCCACATATACATACTGCAATAACTGATAACCATCTTAGTTTTACCCTACAAGTAAACCCCAAGTACAACAACTCTCTATCTCATCACCTCTCCACATCCCACACTCTCAACTCTGCCACTAAACTCCCCTGCTCCACCTGCTACCAACTCCAAGAGCCAACACCTGAAAAGTCAACGGGGGCACGTCAACGCGTGTCCCAGTAGGATATCCCAACTCCACGTAGTAGTACATCTACAGGCATGGACTACATACAAGATTGATATGGATAGGTAAAGTAAAGGCAAGGGAGGGAACATACCTGCCGCACGGTGACAAGCTCTTGTAAAAGGGAGTTAGCACTACGAACAACGAGTAAAGAAAAGAGAACTAAGGTGAACGACACCAAGGTATAGGCCAGAAAAACATAGCAAGCTAAGGAAGGAACAATTAGCAAACAACATTCACCAATACAAAAAAGGGTAATAAGAGTTATCAGGTAGTGATTTGGACCCTAAGTAGTGAGTAGACCATCTTGGGACTGGACCTCACCTCCAGTTGGGGTGACACATGCAAACTCCCACAACTAGCTGTGGCACTCAGCCCAGTGTGCAATGCTGTTAACAAAGGAGCCCTGTTTTCTCCTTATTTCCCCTTCCATTTTCTTCAGTTCACCTCATTTCCACCCATCCTCACCATTCGGGCACGACAGGAGGGCCACCAACCACCATAACTGTCCAGCCCCTCACGTTTTCCCCACTACTTAGTGTCCCCCAATCCCCCTTTAAGAGTACTTAGTCATTTTCATGAATTACAAAATGTAAGAAAAAACACCAGGAACATAAAGCATACAACATAAAGGGTGCAAGTGTGTACAAGTGGTGTAAAAGGACATAAACTTAAAGAGCATAATGGGCATCTGGTGCACATAAGAGCATGCAATATAAAGGGTATGATGGAGCATCTACAAGACATGGTAGAATACCAATAATATTGCCCACGCATGCACAAGTTGGGATGGGGGAGAGACATGTATGGTTCAATCATTCCCATTTCACAGTCTCCTTTTGCAACATCCTTTCTTTTCCATAACGAGGGTCATGCCTCTTAGGGCCATGCTCATCATCCATTCCACATATCGCACATCACAAGTGTCATGCCCATGTTCTCCCACCTCCATCACATTCTCAAACACATGTTTAATAGAACGACATTAACACCAACATCAACACGCACATCTTCTGCCACCAACACTTGCATGTTCATATCATTCCACATAAGCAAGATGCATTTTTGACATAAAAGTAACATGCACTAGGCACCCATACAATGCATCATAGGCACATGCACGTGTATCACAAAATCCATATGGGCACACGGCAACGTGGACTACATGGCTACCAATAGATCCAGCTTGCAGGAAATTGCAGAAAGTCATACACCAGTGGCTGATATCACCCATTTATAATAAGAATTTAACAAAACTTCCTAAATGAAAGTTGTAGATACACTAGTCAGTGTTCCAGATATAAAATATCAGAAAATTAGGATGCACATGCTAATTATAGAGGCCAGTTTACTAAGTTGTACCAATTCTTTTTAAATTCAGAAAACATGACTTAACTTAAACAATAGATATCACCCTATTGCAGTCAGAATTTGAGTTTTTCACCCAAGACAAAAATTGTAGCTCTTGAAACCTGGATATCCAGAATGTAAGTTTGCAGAAAATGGTTAGGTACAATTTACGTTACAGTCGAAACTGTGCAGGGTGTCAAAACTGCCAGAAATTGGATATGTTGCAGAAAAAGCCCCTTTCCTCTTAATTTTTGAATTGAACATATACCATATCTTATATGATTTTGGGGTAGGATTTCGAGATCTACATGACTACAATTATTTCAGATTTTTCTTAAATCTAATTTGGGCAGAAATCACGGCTAAACAAGGATACAGTTTACTGAAATTTCCAGAACACATCCAACATCACAAATGCAAGATGTTCTATAAATAATATGCATGTAAAAAATATACTAAGTGGATATGGGTATCCTACCTCACTCCTTGATGATGTGAGCCTCTCTCGTCTTTCTCCTCCTTCTTCCTCTTTCTCTCCTTTCCTTGGTTTCCTCCTTGATTTCTCCTTCTCCTTCTCTTTCTCTTTCCATCCCTCCTTTCTTTCTTTCATTCATTTCTTTCTATTTTTTATCTTTTTTTGACCTGGGAACATTTCGGCCTAGAGGGAACAAAAGGGGGACAAAAATGAAAGGGAACTAAAAAGAAAGGAAAAAGAAAAGAAAGGAGTATAAGCTTGTAGAAAAAGAAATAAAAAATTAAATTAAGGATCTTCTAGAATCCCATTGGTTTACAAGTTTTCCATTCTCTACACTCTTCATCTGACTAAGCACACACACACACAAACATAATGACAAGGGTGCCATTCCTTTGTGCACACTCCTACACCTAATTACAAATGTGCCATTCCCTTATACACTCTCTACTATACACACACCTCTCCAAAAGACCAAACTTCCCTTACCCCTTCTAAGGATTCACAAGAATACCACATAATATAATTACCCTCCACCTTGTACACATAATTATAAGTCATGCCATTGGTTCATACATACACAAATACACACACAACACAACTTAAACAACTAGGCACTAAGCTACCCCCATGCCACCATACCCAAATACTACTACATACAAGAGGCATCATACTCCGTTAAATAATACACCACCAATACCAAGACTATTAAACCATCCTTAATACACTAATATTTTTTTACATACTACACTACAAATTAAACCACTACTAATGCACATCACACTAATAATAAACCAATCTAAATAAGTCAACTTTAATACACAATACACTACACAATACACAAAAATAGGCATCCACAACACATAGCTAAGATACTACATATATTTATAGCTATAGACATCATTTCAAATATATAGTACACACATACAAATAGAATTCAAACACACTCACTTAAAGCATCCAAGTATACTAGGCATCCAAATACACACCATATGGACAAGTAACACCCATAGATACCCACATGTATACAAGAATAGGCATGCCCTACGTGTTGGGATATTAAGACACACCCCAGTGAATTTTGATGATGTGCACAAAGTGATATGTGTACTAATATGTTTAACTCAAGTGTGTATATGCATTGATTAATTATTCTATATCTATGAAGTTCAAATGCAGACTTATAAGCCATGATCGGAAGTCTACTTATGAGCCAAGAAATGAAGCATATGATGGCTCAACAATACGAAGCATATGAAGACTTAAGATCAAGATAAGATGGCTTAAGTCAAAGATCGAAGAACGAGAGCTAAAGATGTGTGTATTAGTAAGTTGTGTATTTATAATGTAAAAGCCAAATGAATATTCTATATACACACACACAAAATGATTTTCGAAAATGTTTTTAAACTTATTTGAAAGCATACTTTTTATAGAAGCTAAGTTTCAACTTGTAGTCAACTACAAACACCCAGTAGTTCTCTACCCTGATTTCTGCCTTCTCCCTGAAAAGATACTCTGGGAGTCGACTACTAATATTAGGGAGTCGACTACCAGTGTAACAGATTTTCTCAGAAACTACTCTGGGAGACGACTACCAACCTTAGGGAGTCGACTACCAGCTGTGCGATTTGACTTCCTTGATTGCCTCTCCCATTTATTATTTGCTTGATTTTTGGGCCGAAGTCAAATCATTTTGAAATTCAAAATCCTCTCTTAAACTCTATAAATAGAGAACCATATGAGAACATTTTTCCTAGGAAAATCATTCTTGAGCAAAGCTATAATTCTCTCAAAAAGTTCTCAAAATTCTCAAGCTCTCAAAGTTCTTCAGTTTTTCTAAAGGCTAAGTTTTTAATTCTTTTGTGCTTAATTTCGCAATTATTTTCTTTGATCATTTCTAGCCTTTATAACTTGGTTTGATCTCCAAAGCTCATAGCTTTTCTTCTTGAGATTCAAACATCAAGTTTTCCTTTTTGATCTTTGTGTTCTTAACTTTTATATTTCTTTCAAAGATCAAAATCTTGATCATTGATCTCTAAAGCCTAAGTGCATATTTTAGAAGATCATTTTCAAGGCAACTTTTTTGAATTACTTGTTTTTGATCTCCAAATCTAAAAGCTTTTTATATTGAGATTCAAAATACAAGTCTTTCTTTTTAATCTTTGTGTTTTGTAATTATACTCTTTCAAAGATTAAAAAGACTTGATCTTTGATCTCTAAAAGCCTAAGTGCAGATATTTAGAAGATCAATTTTCAAGATAACTCCTTTGATCAAATTTGTGCTCATCTATATCATTTAATTTGATTCAGAGTTTTCCGATTTTCTTTAAGCCACATATATACAAATATATTCTTTTGCCTTTAGGAAATCTTGTAATTAATTTCATATTTGTTGCAAGTCTTTGAAGAAGACTTTGAATTGTAAATTCCCGTGTTATAAGGGAATAGTGGTCGGAAATCCTAGACAAGTCTAGGTGGTCAGAAATCCTGGTCAAGGCTAGGTGTTTGGGAAATCCTAACGAGTGAAGTTAGGTACTTGTATTGCTAAGGCAATAGTGGAAAATCTCGTACCGGATTGGTCGGGGACTGGACGTACCCAAGTTGTGGGGAACCAGGATAAAAATCACTTGTCTCTGCATTTGCTTTTCTGTGTTTGATTATTTATCTCTGCAAGCAATTCTTATTTACTTCGTTATTATTATATCTTTGTAATTCCTTGTCATTATTGCAAAGATTATTTATTCATTTAATTCCGCTGTGTAAAAATCTCTTTGTAAAGACTCTTATCTGATTGTAATCTTATCTCTATCATATTACTTGTAAGATTACTTTGTTGATTAAGAACCAAGCGTAGATCACTCTACTTGGTTTCTTGGGCAACATTAGAAGGTTTTCAATTGTGCTAATTACCGAAAGAAAAAGTTTACTATTTGTACAACACTATTCAATCCCCTTTCTAGTATTGTTTGCCATCCACATGATCCAACACTACGTATATGGCACTAGGTCCATTACAGTTGCGCAATGTGGGAAGATCCCTCCTTGTTGACTTGCGCAATGTGGGAAGTGGAACTTGAAGCTTGGATAGAAGTAGTGCAATGTATCCTTGAACCTAGCAAGTTGCGGCAATGTCCCTTGAACCTAGCAAGTTGCGGCAATGTGAGGATGTGGAAGTTGTAGACTTGCGGCAATGGAGTTTTGGCTTAGGTTGCTTGCTATCTATGGAGTTTAAGATGCAGGATCTCTTGGTAATGGAGCTTTGGCAAGGAGATGATGAGGGTTGTGCAAGGGGTAAGATGGTGGCCTGCAATGGATATGGGAACTCTTTGGCTTTGGCTTTGGAGATGGGAAGATGGCTTTGAAGCTTTGGGCAATAGAGAACGATAAGATGTTGCGCAATATGAAGATGATAGGCTCTCCTTTGAAAGTTGTGCACCTTGAGATGTATGGCCGAATTATTCTTTGTTTTGCTCTCTCTCTTTTCTCTCCTTTGAATATGGGTTTATATAGGAGATGATGGGATCAATTAGAATCAATTAGAATCCCATAGAATATGGAGATTGGATGGAATCCTAACTTGAATAGGATTTGAATGAATCACCATGGAAGATCTCTTCTAGTTACACTAGGATTTGGAGTTTGAATTTGGATGGCTATAGGAATGACTATGATCTTATGTAGGATCTCATTTAATCTCTTATATTGATTTGCATGAAATTCTCCATATCTCTCCATATTTGACCAAGTCTTCATTTGTGTAGGAGGCATTTGATTCATCAACTTTTGATATGAATGAGATTCTCCATATCTCTCCATATTTGACCAAGTCCAAATTGCAACTGAATTGCAATTTCTCCTTCACTTTGACTTAGTCCATCTTTGCGTATTTACAAGCTTGCCATTCCTGAAAACACTTAGCACACACATTAAATCGTTTATACACGTTTTTTATCAGTAAACACGAAGTCATCGATCGTTGTATCCAACAACATGTATCCAACAATCTCCCCCTTTTGATGATGACAAACCAATATAAGATTTGAGCAATAACGATTCAAATAATATCATCATGACATGTGTGTGTGAAGTGTGATGGTGGATGAAGTATGCAAAACTATATAGCAATGATGTTCAAGCATACAAGCATGCAACACAATGATGTTCAAACATACAAGCATGATCCCCCTATATTCATGCTCCCACTTGAACATATATGCACATACAAGCATGTATCCATATATTCATAAGCATTAATGCACAAATCATCTCAAATATTTTGTTATCATCAAAAGTGTATATACGAAGCCAAATTCATACCACATGCAAAAAAGAGAGTATTATAAATTACACCATACACTTGCATGTAAACATTCGTATAATAATCAATTAAAATCCAATGAAAATTATAACATAGACTTCTACACCAACGTGTAAGTGTGATGATTAAACATTGAAGTACAAAGGGAGAAACTTTTAAGAAATTCAACTAAAACCAATCCACATTTTCCATGTAACATGATATCGTCTAGGATTGATTTTCCCCATCTCATTAAAAATGAGTTCAACATACCACACCCAAAAACATAGCCTATAAGGACTCTTAGATGTGGAGGTGGCATTGCTTGGCGAGTATAACACCAATGCTAAAGATTACCCGTAAAGCATATGTTGGATACTCGTGGGTAGTATCGTTGCCAAGGATTGTATCCATTTTTCATACGGAACTATTTTCATTTTTTGTTTTCAAATTCAATTCTTTTGTGCTTAATTTTCATCCATGGCGAGACACATCATATCTCCTAGATTTTCAATTATTTTTATCCTACACTCACTTTCCAATATTTCATAAAAGTTGTCTCCAAATTTACAACATAATTTAATGCTTGTGGAAGTGAAGGTGTAGGTGTAGAAATCATATTACTCAATTTATTGAACATGTCATGGCTATTATGAAATCAAACATGCACATGTAGCAATAACAATAATACAACAATTTCTACATGGATATGAATATCATTCATTAATACCACTTAAATTATTCAAAAGAAAAGATAGACATTAAGAACCTTTTTTTGGCTTTTTGTATTTTTCATTTTTTGTATTTTTCTTTATAAAGACCAAAGCAAACAAACTATCACACAAAATAAAAAAGTCAAATCAAGCACACACAAAAATACTATGAAGGTATGCATTAAGGTGCAAAGTAGAAGCTATACCTTCGCGTTGTCGTTTGGCTAAGGAACTAAAAAATGCGACGTCTAATTCATAGTTCCTCGCCACCTCCATCTTACCTACACGGAAGATGCTATGTGTGACCTTGGAATCCAATAAGGTCCACTCACGTTAGTCATCAAATTTTTAGGAACTCATATTTGTTTGAATTTAATGTTCTTGTTCCTATATTTGCAATAATAAGAGGTATGACCAACGCAACCACATGTAAAGCACTTTGCTTGAATATTTCCAACTTTTGTTGTTTCAATGTGAACTTTTCTATAGTTTGACTTTTCAACATTTTTAAAATCATATCCAATACCACGTCTATTATTGCCATAAAGTTGGTTTCTAAGAATAATATCCAACGATTGTTTTCGAATAGAGGATTTCTTTATGGACAATTCTAGATTAGTGACTTTGGATTTCAATAAAGCATTTTTATTCACAAGCAAAGTGCATTTATTAATGAAAGCTTTCTTGTTTTCCTCTTCTTTCTTTTCAAAATCAATCATTTTTCTTTTAGCTTCATTATTTAGCATGCACAGCTTATCAATAAGCCCTTTATTTCTAGTTTCAAGCTTAATCAATTTTTCTTTATACATGCTAATATCATTAAACAACGTAGGACAAGAAAGACATTCAATATTTTCATGGAAGTTAGATTTTTCTTTCTTCAACAAATCAATGGTAGAATTACATGCAGCAAGTTTTCTTTCAGATTTTTAATTTCTTTAAACATGTTACAAGTTTCTTGTTGCATTTCAAAGTTATCATTTCTAAGGTGGATTCTAGCTCTACGATTTCATCTTGCATTACCGTACAAATATTCAGAAGTTCAGCTTTACTACTAGATTTTACCTCATCATGATTTTCCATCAAGTAGAGGGAGGTGTGAGCAGTCTTCTCAATCTCATCTTCGCTATCGTCATCCCACGTTAACTTTAGAGCTTTTCCTTTCTTTTCAGCGACGTTATTCATTTCTTATGGGCAATCCTTCATACGATGTCCCTTGTTCCTGTATTTAAAACATATGACTTTTTCAGTAGTAATCTGTTCAGAGGAATTTCTAGCAAGATTAGAGTTATTAGAACGAGTAAACCTTGGTGCCATTTCTGCTCTTCCTTGCTTGGTCTTGATGTATTTTCTGAAGTTTCTGACCATTAGTGCGTGCTCCTCATTATCATCTTCATCTTCGCTAGCTTGAAGAGCTAGTGGGTTTGGAGCCTTTACCTCTGGTTTCTCTCTAGCATATATACTCTGCAGCTTAAGCTCGTGTGACATTAAGTTACTTATCAAGTCTTCCACTCTCATCTTTGATAAATCTTTAGATTCTTGAATGGGAGTGACTTTAGGATGGAACGAGCTTGGCAACGCCCTTAAGATTTTTCTTCACTACTCAAGACTAGAGTATGGCTTACCAAGGGATCTAGACTTGAAGACGATGTCTGTGAACCTCGTAAACATCTCTTTGATGGATTCTGATGAAAGCATGCAGAAGCTCTCGTATTCTGTGCTAAGCAAGGCACATCTAGATTCCTTCACCTGTGACGTTCCTTCATGTGTCACCTCCAGCATATGCCATATCTCATGCGTAGTTAAACATTGTGAGATACAATTAAATGCAGCTTTATCCAAAGAGCAAATAAGTGCATTCATAGCTCTACCATTCAATGAATAAAGTTTTTTATCAGCAGCATCCCAGTTATCTTTTGGCTTTAAAATTTCAATGTCTACAATTTTAATAGTAGGGGGTTCATATCCGTTTTCAACAATATCCCACACATCATAATCAACAGACATTAAATAAATTTTCATTCTCGCTTTCCAATAGGCAAAGTCTACTCCATTAAACTTAGGGGTTCGGGCAATAGACTGACCTTCAGCAAATGCTGAATCAGAGATATTCATGGTTATTCTAGCCTAGATCCTCTAACCTGCTCTGATACCACTAGTTGGATCTGGATCTAAGCCTAGAAGGGGATGAATGGGCTAATAAAAATTCTTGCGAACACACAAGAAATCACAGGCTGTTTTAAGCAGATGCAGAGTAATAATAAGCAATCACAGAGTGCACATCAGATTTACCCTGGTTCAGTCGTCCCTACGACCTACGTCCAGCCCCCAAAGTATATACTAGATTAATAATGTTACAGGTACAACCATAAAAAGCCAGAGCACTTCCTCTACGCTTACCAGGCTCTCCGTACCCCACTCCCAAAGTGTTAAACAAAACTAATCCTAGTATAAGCTTTCTATTGACTAGCCCCAACAAGTCAAGTCCCGCTTGTCTAGCCCAAATTAGACAAGACCCAAAAACACAAGTATGGTAAAGTTTTCCCTATAAAGATCGCCACACTACTACACAAATATAATAATAAAGAGTTTAGGAAATCTCAGTTTGTGTAGGCGTAGTCGTCTCTGTCAATTAGCTCAGGTCAGATCAAGTCTAACAGGATGTAGTCGTCATGTCCTCTCTGTCAGCAACTTGCTTGAACGTGTCTCAAGTATGTGATGCTTGAGCGCTACTCCCAAGTGTAGGAGGACGTCAAGTAATAAATTTATATCCGGTGAGACCGGGTCGGATCACGGGGACAAGTTTTTTTGCAATCACGAATTCAATTAATAAAGGAGAGAGAAAGGCGAAGCTACAACCAACTAAGCTATTTGTATGAAAATGTGTGTGAAACCACCTACTAAATCAACAACCTAGGGTGGAAGTATCAGGGAGAAAAATAGGCGAGGAAGCTTGTGTGATGTTTGTGGATGTGGTTGTTAAGCATATAGGTTCAATCCAAAGATAACTCAATTGTCTTTCTGGCTAAGGAAAATGCAATCGGTGGATGTGGCATTTTATCAAACACTTGGTGTGAAATGAAAGTAGTGTATGGAAATTTGAGATAATAAACATCCAAGCATGCATGAGTGGTACTACTAGGCAAACTCCACTCTAGGAATACCCACTAGGGTTCCTAATTCAAAATATATCTCAACAATCTAACACATAATCATTAAAACATGCAAGATTGAAATACCAAAGCACAACAACAAAATATCACCACACAACATACAAGAGATAGATCTAGCTACTTATAACAATAAAAGAAATATTTTTACTTCTAAAAACATCATCCAATCTGTTACAAATATCCAAATCCAAATACACAAAGAAGGGGAAATAGTTCACCAAGATTTCTCTAAGGAAAACAAAAGCCCCACCCATGTGCTCCTCCATGCTTTCTTACTCCTCTCCAGTGGCATCTAGCCCTAAGAATGAAGAAGAAGGAGAGTGGAATGAGGGGAATAAAGGGGGAGAAGCCCCAAAATATAAACCCATCAGTTTGGGTTTGGAAACAACACTAACGGGTCGGATCCGAGCCCAAAACCCGCAACTAAAGCACAAATCAGTAGAAATTCCAGCACCATCACCATGTCTTACAAAAATTCTAGAAAAATTATCCGACCTTGGAATGATGTGTTCCAGGTGGCGATGGAACCGTAACAAAGTGTACTACGAATAAAAAATATCACTAGGCCGGAACATACATTGGAATGATAGCATAATTCTGCACAAGAGGGGAAAAGCAGAATTTCCAGACCAGAAATTTTCAGCACCGTCATCCTATCTTCCAAAAAATGCAGTAAATTGCTCCGACCTCCAAAATTTCTGGAAAAATATGCGTTGGAATCGAGACTTCACGAACTTCAACTGAAAAATAATAGGAGGCTAAGATGAAGATGCTAATAAGCTGTAAAAATTATGTTTATGCATATAAAAACGATAAGCTCCAAAATTAAGTGATATCATCAAAATGCAAGTATCGGAGCCAAAATGAACACAAAGTATGCACAATATGCCATCTAATGAGGGGTAAAATATGCAATATTGAACCCTAATCACACACCCCAACTAGCTTTTTTCTAGTCCCTAGCAAAACAAGCGATAAATTCGTATCCTCAATAAAAACACATATCAAACTCAAAATTATTCATGGCGAAAATAAAGTTTTCAACAAAATCTCAAATTCAATATACCAATCCATGAATGAGAACAAACCTATGAACAACGCTTCAATTTAGTTCAAATAAAGAAGAACAAGCAATGTTTTGCACGAATGAGGATTAAAACACAACGTTGTATCATAGTTTCACAAATCTCATGGTTTTGCCAAAAACAACACTTTCCTAATTTGTGGAGGTTGGATGTGTGAATTTATTCTTCTTTTTCTTTGTATGAAACTTAGGATGACCCATGTAATGAGTTTTCGGTCAATGACTCCCAAATCAGACGATTTCAGGGCACTGGGCAAAAAGGACCCCGCGAACCTAATAACTCGAATCACCTAAGATTCACTTATTCTTTTCTCGTGCACTCCCCTAAATCCTATCTTTCGACGTGAATCCCCAATGCTTCTTGAGGCACGAGGACCCGGCCACTCGACAAAACTAGAACGATGCACTTATCTTTTTCTTTCTCTTTTTTGTTTTGTTTTTTCTTTTTCTTTCTTCTTTTATTTCTTTCTTTTTTGCTTTCTTGCTTGCTTTTTTTTTCAACACACCAACCAACCACACTAGGCACATAATCAAAACCCATCGAATTGAAAACTACTCTACTCAATTGGCTTAGTCCATACTCATGCATCGCAAAGCTTGTTCAAAACTAATTTAACCCATTTTGAAGAAAAAATTCAAGGAGTTATGCACTCACATCATAAATGGCATATTAAAATTGATCTCATGAAGAAAAAGCAATAAAATGCATGCCAATCACAATTTAGGAGTTTGAAAATAAAGTTTGAATCCAAATGTATGCATGAATATGAAGCATGTAAGGGATTAAGCATAAAGCTAGCAAGTGAGCAAGGGGGTAAATGATATATATGCATGACATTGGGTGATGGCAAAATGGATGTATCTCAAAAAAAAATTTAATCTAAAATCAAAATCCTAACAATCCTAAAGATTCTAACACTCTTCCCCCAACTTAAAATAAATATTGCCCTCAATGTTGGGAGAGTATTAGATCTCACAAAAGATCCTAGAACAAAACCATATATAAAAAAGAAAGGAAAAACATGCTACTAAAGCAAATAAAACTAAAACACTATTTTTATTTATCTACACTAATGGATAGAAAGCACCGTGATCGAAGGGCAGGTCTCGGATGTATAACGGTGGAGGTAGCTGATCCATCAGCTCCTTTCGCTCCTCCGCCAGCTGCTTTGGAGCTAGACCTCCACCGACCTCCTTGGATTCCAGTAATGCAACTCCAAGCGTCCTTTTTGGATAATATGTGTCATATGGGAGACGAGCTGCATCAATCCAATCTGTGTCCTCATGCCTTGCAACAAAAACATTCCAAAATGGGTCGTCAGAAAAAGAATTTAAATGTAAACGACGACAATCTGAATCAAAAATATGCGGAAGAGCAAATTGGGATTCAAAAAATTGGGATTCAGAAATGCAAGGCATGATATGGTGGAAACTTCCCTGAATAATGGCGCTATGATGTGGTTGATGCACGAGCTCAGGAGGAGAGGGAACTGGCTGCAGAGACATATCTGGAGAACAAGAAAACTCAGGCTCGATATAAATTATTTCGCATTCGCATTCGCTCTTCTCATCCTTGATGTCAATAAGTATATGCTCTGCCGTCATCCCCAGGCTGTCCTGAAAATCATCATGGATGATGGCTTGGTGTGCATCCCGAGGTGAAGGGTATATGACCTGCTGCACTGAAGTAGGAGGAAGGTCTAGCTCGGGCTCCGTCATGGTCTGTAAACTCACTTCCTTGCACATATCATCATCCTCCTCATCAAAATAAGCCATCTCAGCAGTCCGTCCCATGCACTCGTACACCTTAAAATGGGAATATGACGTAGATGGAAAACAAAAATCTGGTTCTCCAAAATCATCAATCTCGCTCGTGCCTTCACATGCCTCCACCTCAACATCACCACCAACAAAGAAATGTATCGTGTCATCAACATGGTCGACACGCACCATATCATCCATCTTCTCTGGCTCCTCAAGATGTGGACATTCAGCTTCCTCTACTTGGCTCCAATGCACCCCATCATCATGTTATTCTTGTTCTTCCATAGGGTCATATTGGAATGAGCCCACAGCTGACACCTCAGGCTGGTCCTGGACCTGTTGGACTGCGTCCACATACTCTACAAGGTCCCTCAGGTAACACCATGAATCATCGATCGAATAATCAAAGAATTCTCCACCGCAGCTCATCTGCACAAAATCTCGCCCAGATGAGTAACCCTGTATAAAATATCTGCAGGAGATGATCCTAATAGAAACAATGATGTGGGCATGCAAATCAAATCACTGAATCTCTGCCAAGCCTGATGGTAGGCCTCTCCATCAGCTTGGGTAAAGCTCGCTATATGCTGCTCCATGGCCTGCCATCCTTGTACCTGCTCCAAGAAAATAGTCAAAAACACTCGGAGAAATTCAGCCTGAAATGACAACCACGTAAAATGTGAGTCGAGAGACAACGAATCAAACCATAATCTAGCATTATCTTGCAAAGACTAGGGAAAGAATCTAAAATATATGCAATCATCACAAATGTTCCCACCAAGACAAGAATACATCCATTCTTCAAAAATTTCATATGTAAATGAGGGTTCTCCCACTCTGAACCATGAAAGAAAGGTGGAGGTGGGATATCCTCCAAGTCAATGCATGAAATGTTTGAAGGTGATGCCATTTTTAATTTTTTTTTGAAGAAAACAAAAATAAACAAGCAAAAGACTCAATAAGTTGAAAAATAAAGAAATCTCAAATCGAAAAGTGAAAAATAAAGAATCGGAAAAGACTCACACTAATAGTGGGAAGTATCTCGCCAAAATTTCCAAAATCAATCGAAAATGTAAATGCAAAAACTGTTGTCCCCGTCAATGACGCCAATTGCTTGAACGCATCCTAAGTATGTGATGCTTGAGCGCTACTCCCAAGTGTAGGAGGACGTCAAGTAATAAATTTATATTCGGTGAGACCGGGTCGGATCACGGGGACAAGTTGTTTTGCAATCACGAATTCAATTAATAAAGAAGAGATAAAGGTGAAGCTACAATCAATTAAGCTAACGGTGGAACTGTGTGTGAAAATGTGTGTGAAATTATCTACCAAATTAATAACCTAGGGTGGAAGTATCGGAGAGGAAAATAGGCGATGAAGCTTGTGTGATGTGTGGGGATGTGGTTGTTAAGCATATGGGTTCAATCTGAGGATAACTCAATTGTCTTTCCGGCTAAGGAAAGCGCAATCAGTGGATGTGGTATTTTTTCAAACACTTGGTGTGAAATGAAAGTAGTGTATGGAAATTCGAGATAATAAACATCCAAGCATGCATGAGTGGTACTACTAGGCAAACTCCACTCTAGGAATACCCACTAGGGTTCCTAATTCAAAATATATCTTAACAATCTAACACATAATCATTAAAACATGCAAGATTGAAATACCAAGGCACAACAACAAAATATCACCACACGACACACAAGAGATAGATCTAGCTACTTATAACAATAAAAGAAAGATTTTTTACTTCTAAAAACATCATCTAATATGTTACAAATATCCAAATCCAAATACACAAAGAAGGGGAAATAGTTCACCAAGATTACTCTAAGGAAAACAAAAGCCCCACCCATGTGCTCCTCCAAGCTTTCTTACTCCTCTCCAATGGCATCTAACCCTAAGAATGAAGAAGAAGGAGAGTGGAATGAGGGGAATAGAGGGGGAGAAGCCCCAAAATATAAACCCAACAGTTTGGGTCTGGAAACATCACTAACGGGTCGGATCCGCGCCCAAAACCCGCAACTAAAGCACAAATCAGCAGAAATTTCCAGCACAGTCACTCTGTTTTGCGAAAATTCTAGAAAAATCGTCCGACCTCGGAAAGGCGTGTTCCAGGTGGAGATGGAACTGTAACAAAGTGTACTACGACTGAAAAATATCACTAGGCCGAAATATACACTGGAATGATAGCAGAATTCTGCACAAGAGGGGAAAAGCAGAATTTCCAGACGAGAAATTTTCAGCACCGTCACTCTGTCTTAGAAAAAGTGCAGTAAATTGCTTCGACCTCCAAAAATTCTAGAAAAATATGTGTTAGAATCGGGACTTCATGAACGTCAAATAAAAAATAATAGGAGGCTAAGATGAAGATGCTAATAAGCTGTAAAAATTATGTTTTATGCATATAAAAATGATAAGATCCAAAATTAAGTGATATCATAAAAATGCGTGTATCGGAGCCAACATGAACACAAATTATGCACAAAATACCATCTAATGAGGGGTAAAGTATGCAATATTGAACCTTAATCACAACTCAAGTTGCGGCTTGCCCGCTTGGATGAACTTGCGGCCTTGGATGTCTCCCCCTTGAAACTTGCGACCTTGTGTTGTTGTCCCCTTGGTATGTTGCACAATGTGAGAAGATCCCTCCTTGTTGACTTGCGTAATGTGGGAAGAGGAACTTGAAGCTTTGATAGAAGTTGTGCAATGTATCCTTGAACCTAGCAAGTTGCGGCAATGTCCCTTGAACCTAGCAAGTTGCGGCAATGTGAGGATGTGGAAGTTGTAGACTTGCGGCAATAGAGTTTTGTCTTAGGTTGCTTGCTATGGAGTTTGAGATCTAGGAGCTTTTGGCAATGGAGCTTTGGCAAGGAGACGATGAGGGTTGCACAAGGGGTAAGATGGTGGCCTTGGCTTGGTGGCTTGCAATGGAGATGGGAACTATTTGGCTTTGGCTTTGGAGATGGGAAGATGGCTTTGAAGCTTTGGGCAATGGAGAAAGATGAGATCTTGCGCAATATGTAGATGATAGGCTCTCCTTTGAAAGTTACGCACCTTGAGATGTATGGCCGAATTATTCTTTGTTTTTCCCTCGCTCTTTTCTCTTCTTTGAATATGGGTTTATATAGGAGAGGATGGGATCAATTCTAATCAATTAGAATCCCGTAGAATATGAAGATTGGATGGAATCCTAACTTGAATAGGATTTGAATGAATCACCATGGAAGATCTCTTCTAGTCACACTAGGAGTTGGAGTTTGAATTTGGATGGCTATAAGATTGAATAGGATCTCATTTAATCTCTTATATTGATTTGCATGAGATTCTCCATATCTCTCCATCTTTGACCAAGTCTTCATTTGTGTAGGAGGGATTTGATTCATCCACTTTTGATATGAATGAGATCTCTCCATATCTCTCCATATTTGACCAAGTCCAAATTGCAAATGAATTGCAATTTCTCCATCATTTTGATTTATTCCATCTTTGTGTATTTGTGAGCTTGCCATTCCTGAAAACACTTAGCACACACATTAAATCGTTCATACACATTGTTATCATCAAACACGAAGTCATCAATCGTTGTATCCAACAACACGTTGTATCCAACAACACGTTGTATTCAAGAACCTCTTCACCCTTGACAGGTCTCAATTCGTCAACTGATACGATTGAAGACGAAGGAGCGTGGATCGTACAAGTTGACGGTTCAGCCACTCTAACCGGAAGGGGGGCCAGAATAATTGTCCAAACGTCAGTGGGCAACATATTTGAATACGCTCTCCACTTCGATTTCCAAACCATAAATAATGGTGCAGAGTACGAAGCGGCCATCAATAGACTCCGATTGGCTCGAGCTTTAGGAGCGAAGGTGGTCCTGAAGGGGTTTGGCGGACCCTCAGAGCTCAGATCTGTGCCCGTCCTAAGTCGGCCAGACCACAGAGGCATAAAGCACAGCGGAAAAAATAAGCAAGCTAGCTAAACATTTTAGCTATGCCCTGAGAGAGCCAGGACCTAACCCGATCTATGCCAACTTGGGGTGGATCTGACTACCCCAAGAGGGATCTATCCTACTGCGACGAAATTAAATTACACTAAAAAACTTTAAGAGAACATACCCGGAATCTCAACCCTGGGGCGGGCAAGATGTACCGCACCAACTTCTAACGCTCCTCGTAGCCGAACTGCCTTGACTCGATCCACCCGAGCCACCTTGCACCTTCGAACTGATCCACTTGAGCCGACCCCCGCCTCCAAGCAGATCACTTGCGGTAGAAGGTTTCACTTGAGCAGACCGGCATCTTAGACATCTGGATCCGAATCCAAACCCCCTTAGTAGTCTTGCTAGGACTAGTCGGGAGAATAGGAAGAAGAGAGAAAGAATAGTTTAAGTCGAAGATCGAGCTTGCTCAAAAATTTGGAGCTACTCGATCGAAGACTTGGTGCGTTTTTTAACGAAGAGAGTGCACCCCTATTTATATAGGGAGTCGGCACCTCTCTTTTCGTTGCGAGCAATGTGGGACAAAGATTAAAGACGAGAGATTTAATTTGGCTAATTGAAGTTTAGTAAGCCTTTTACAAAGGCTAACTTCAATGAATTAAATCTCTTCATCCATTAAACTTTAGACACCAAACAAGCTATCATTTCGAAGGGCTTCGAATGGTGAACGCATAGGAACGAACGGCGACGAAATCCGACTTCGTTTTACCCCTCAAACAATTGTCCAAAGATGGACAAAAAGTCAATTTTCGTAGCCGTCAAAAGGGTTTCAAAAAACCCTAATTAACTTAAGTTGCGGGCGCGCTCGCTAAGCTTAGCGGGTGGACCCGCTTGCCCAAGTGGGTCTAACCAACTATTGCCTTTGACTGTTTTTGCATTTTCGGGCTCGTTTGAGCTCCGTTTTGGACGCGGTTTAAACCTGCGTTTAGATAGGGACGATCTCGTCAACCAGGTAACCCTTTCCAATAATTTTGTTCCTACAAATATTGTCATAACCAATTTACAACACGTTTAATCTTGTTTGCATCAAATGCAATATTGTCCCCATCTACGACTTAGTCTCACAACTAGCTTGTGAACTTAACTAATCCATTTCATCGAATGAATTCCTCTTATTTATCTTCCTATTACTAAGACACGAATACTACTCGGTGTGAGACCCTACAGCCTGACCTTACTACAGGTTGGGGCTCGAAACCCCTAGACGACGGTCACCATGAGTAGCAGTTATCGTCCTTGTCAGAATCATCATAACGTGATCGACCCATTGACAAAAGTATTGTTGGGTTCACTTTGGCTGTGTCAGTGATGAATAACGTTAGCTATAGTCCCTTCGTCAAAACTGTGTCTCTGTTGGCCTAGAGTACGGTTTACTGTCAATCCCATCAGACAACATTGGTCAGTATACGGCGGTATTTGTTGTATCACGTTGCACATCTTACAACGTACCCCGGCCGAGGATTAAAACAAAGACCGTACTGAGCCTGTGACACTAACTTCCCTTTAACAGAAGAGACGAATTCCATCTTAGTCATCTACTCGCCTCGAGAGCTTCCGGTGTAACCCAACCTAAGATCTTTCAGCAGGCTTAGCCTCGAAGCTAGATCATATGTCTAAGCGACACTGTTCACTCACAAGTTCGTACAAATGACTTCAGGTCTTAAGGACCAGCTTACCTATCGTCACCCTAGAGTTATTATAGACAGTTTAGTTAAAGTTAACCATTTAATAACTCTAAGTTGGTTGTTCAGTGAAATCATTCTCTAATGAGCACCTGTGTCTCGTCTCCGACTTCACCAAGTCGAATGAATATGAGATCATCATTACCCTAAGGTAAGACAAAGACACAATGGTCTGTCTGATGTGCCGATATCCAGTTTTCGACACATCTATGACCACGAACCGTTTAAGACTTAAGTTTCTATTCGGTCACTTACTATTCATAATCGAGATCTTATCTGGATACGTAAGGACCTAACTGTAAGTCTATGGATATTATCTAAGTATATAATTCATCCGAATCTATACTTAGGATAATGGATACCATATATATCTTTTAACAAGACGTTTACTTAGGATAAATCGCCTTATGGGCATATATCCTCCTATAGGTCCAACTACTCAGTGATTCAAATCACGTCATCCACCAATTGAACGGAGGTTTTGAGGCCCGCGAAGACACAATGCAGATCTACATGCAAATTGCTAAAGCGGAGCTCGCCAAATTCAGACGAGTAGAGATCCATCATGTACCAAGGTCGAAGAATCACCAAGCCAACGACCTTTCAAATCTCGCGGCATCCTCCCCCGCAGGACTCGATCGGACAGTTTACGTGCAACGTCTACTACACCCCAGCATGCTAGAACAGGAACTGCAAAGCATCGACCAAGAGGACACTTGGATGGATCCCATAATCCGTTACCTAAAATCGGGAGAGAAGCCGACCAACTTAGTTGTAATGACTCTAAAATTCATATACGTGTATTAATACGTATTTTAAGCGTATATATGTGCGTATAAGTTTTGAGGAATCCTTATGTATTTTATTTAATTTTGTCAAGCTAAAAATTATTTTTAAATAATTTTGTATGACATATGATTTTATTAAATAAAATATATGGTTGAAATACTATTGTCTTGATAAGTATTAAGTATTGTATGTGTATTAAGTGGGTATAGTTATTTTTCTAAAAAACAAAATCCTATTTTTTCCTTAGGGACACCTCCACCTTTGATGTGTCAATAGCTCTTTGATCCTTACCTAACCCAAGGCTTGGTGGCATGCTTAGAGGATTTTAGGGAGATGAGGTGGCTACTCTAGGAATTAGAGAGAAGGTTTTCATTCACTCACTCTCTCCCCAAGATCAGGCCGAAATCATCCTTTCCCCTTGCTTCCTCTTAGACTTTATGGAGGCTGAGCACCCGTAGGGCTACGTCACCCGAACTCTGCACATCCCCGTAGAATCCCTGTCGTCGTTTGGGTACTGTTGCTTATTCTAGGAGCTTGTGGAGGAGAATGGCTTGAAGGAGGAGGAGCCATAGGGATTTGGGCTACCCCCTTGTATCTCATCACCCCTAAGGTATGATTCCATCTCCAACTAGTATTAGAGTTGCATGTTTAGTTTCATAAGAAAGCTCGCATCTTTATTTATCCAAGATAACTCATGCACCATTCATATATCCTAGGTTTTGTATGGTTTTGTACGATGAACAATTCTGGATTTTGTATGGTTGTGTGCAGTGAGCAATTCTGAGTTTTGGGTAGTTGTGTGCGTTGAGTAATCCTGAGTTTGTATGGTTGTGTGCGGTGAACAATCCTGAGTTTGTATGGTTGTGCGCGGTGAGCAATTATGAGTTTTATCCAGAATTAAATTCTGGAAAAATTATATTCGTATAGCCCTTGAAATTCTACCCTAAAATAATATATAATATGCCATATGTTCAGTACAATAATTAGGAGTAAAAATCCCATCTATATAACATGTCGGAATTTCATCCAGTCTGGACACAGTTTGGCAAAACATAGATCAATCCCTGCACACTTCATAGAAATTGGTAATCTTGGTCTTGTTGGAAAGATAACAACTTGTTCTACAACTTTTCATGAGTGCACTTTTTTGAGATTCTAACTGTAACATGTCTTAAACTAGCAATCTCTACAGCTTTTAGAATCTGTCTGAAAAACAGATTCGTCAGATCTCACCAAACAATTACCATAAATCACCCAGTTCATATTTCTGCATGAAAATTTATAGGTGAATCCAGAACAACTATATCTACAACTTTTATTTGTATTGTATATGCATGTTTGATACAAAATTATGGAGAAATGTGCTTCTTAATCTAACCGTTCTGCTTTTCCAGCAAACTAAAAGATTTGAATGTTGCTTTAAGTTCTTTTGGGGTTAATCTTTCCATTAGTGTTCTTAATTTTTGCTATTATATGGTGAGATGTGGTTTATGTTCTTGACACATGCAAATGATGATGTGAATATGGTTATATGTTTCATGTATATTATGAGAAATGAGAAAGGGAATGCACAAGGCGATGCATGTCCCAAATGTGTGGTGAAATGTGGAAATAAAAAAAATGGAAAGTGGTATGTTTCATGAAAATGACTAAGTCCTCTTAAAGGAGGGTGACACGGGGTTTAGAGGAAACACGGGTAAATTATAGGAGATAAGGAGCGGACAGATGATATGAATTCTCAGCCGATGTGTCACTCCCGGAATGGGGAGTTTGAGAGGGTTGGAGAGGCCGCTGGTGTACTCGTGATGCACCATGACTGTAACTGATGGTTTGCTCCATTTGTCCCATGAAAAACCGAGATTGTCTCACTCCTACCTTGCCAGTCGGGTACGGAGTTACGAGAGGCCCCTCCAGTGCTCGTGTCGCTGGTTGAGGTACCATTTTTCACCCACCTTGGGTGAAGTCTGCTTCCTTAGCATCCTACGATTTACCCGGGTTTCAAAATGCTAACCAATGAATTAATTGCTAATCCTCAATATTCTCGTAGCAATGGTAAATGTATGCGTTGTTTACTTGTGTTTCTTTACTATGGTTCTTTTATGTCGTATACCATTGTTATGCACCTTGCCTGTTGTACGTGCACCTTTTCCACACTTGCGTAGCTGTAGTTCCTTACATTACTGATATAGTTCTCTTATGCCATGTTCAATTTAATGGCCATATTAAATGTCATGTTATATCTTGTTCATGCTAATATGCCACCAATGTCCCCTTTATATGCCATGTTTCATTCAGGATGTTATAATGCATATGTGTAATATTAACAGGTTGGCTTCATTATATTTCTATGTTTAACTTGTGGCATAACACCTATGTTAAAATGTTGGTTGTTAGTATGTTAACATGTCAATCTATGCTTGTATGTCATTCCACGTAATCAGATTCATTATGTTAATATGTGGTTCACCATTTTATGCCAATATGCCATTTCATGTTAATACATTTGTTTATGCTTATACATACGTTCATGATCACATGCCATGTTACACGTACTGTACCGCATCCATGTAAGGACTAGTTGAGATATGGAATTCCTACTGGGTCACGCGTTGACGTACCCCACCATTGACTATTTCATGTGTGAGTGTTTGTTGGTTGGATCAGAGGCTACATTTGGAGTTGGGATAAACAGATAGTCGATAGTTGAACGTGGGTTATGTGGTGAGACAAGTTGGAGAGACACCTATACTCTTTGGAGTTGTTTTGGGGGTGTTGATTGGTGAGAATTGTAAACTTGTATAAAAGATGTACAATAGATATTGGATATATATATATAAGTTTGTTCCTTGGTTGTCTCTGAGTTTGTACTTTCTGGATGTCTATGCTTTGTTTATGATTGTATTTGTAGAACATTACAGGTACTACCCCAGCAGTGCGTAGTGGACCTGCTTTGAGTTTTTGTACTTTTCCTTCGTAACACTCGTTGCTTTAGGAATACCTGGGATGGATACATACTTCCTGGGTATCCTGGAGAGCGGGGCGTTATACTAGTGAGGCGCAAAAGCTAGAACAAAAGGCCTACCAGTCCGTTCTGCTAGATGGTTCTATGTACAAAAGACGATGGACCAGGTATGACGTTTTCCCCTACCTCAAATGTTTAATCTCGTAGGAGGCGCTTTATGTGATCCAGGAGATCCACGAGGGCGATTACGGGAACCATTGTGGAGGAAAAGCAATAGCCTTGAGGGCCGTAAGGCAAGGTTACTTCTGGCCAACCAACTTGCATTCGAGTACGTGCAAAAGTTTCTGACTTGCCAAAAGTTCTCAAGTGTCAGCTATGCCCCCACCAACTGATCTGATCCCTATCTTCAGTCCAGTACCCTTTGCAAAGTAGGGATTGGATAGCCTTGGTCTGTTCAAGTAAGAAAGTGAGCAACAGAAATTCTTGATAGTGACAATCGACTACTTCACAAAATAGATCGAGGTAGAGCCCCTGTTCCGAATCACCTGGAAGGAAGTCAGAAGCTTCGTCTGGAAATCCATGGTCTGCCGATTTGGCATCCCTCAATCCATTGTGACAGACAACGGGACGCAATTCGACAGCATTGGCTTCAAGGATTTCTGCTCTGAGTTGAAGATCAAGCTGTATTTTGCCTCTGTCGCCCATCTCCAATCCAATGGACTGGCGGAGGCTGCTAATAAATGCATCCTTGGACCCCTTTGGAAAAGAATAGCTGGGCTCGAGGGAACATGGCCGGAAGAAATACCCGGCATACTGTGGTCGTACAGAACGACCCATACATTTTCTACAGGTGAAACACCATTCATGCTTGCCTATAGATGTGAAGCTGTCGTCTCAGTGGAGGTTAATGAGCGACCACTCCGCCTCCATTACTAAGACGAGGAAAGAAACTCAGAGGACTCAAACTTAACCTGCAATTGGTCGAGAGGACGCTTGACTCGGTAGTTTAACTCCAAGGAACATGGACGTAGCTTCTGTATAGGCGACTTGGTGTTACGTAAGGCTGCTTTTACCCCCGAGATTCTCAAGCAAGGAAAGCTCGCTGTGAAGTGGGAAGGTCCTTATAAGGTGATCGATGTGCTCGGTTCGGTCACCTATCGACTCACTACATTGGACGACAGGGAGCTACCCCATCCTTGGAATGCCGAGCATTTGCAAAAGTACTATCAATGATTTTACCAGCAATAACAAATACATTGGGTGATCGAAACTTACCTTTTGTCTTTTATTTTATGCCGATTCATGACAAATACAAAGTCGATCGTTTTTCATATCTGTCTAATGATTTCTGACCCTAAGTCGTCGGCCGTAAGTCGAAGGGGCCTCGCCCCTTGCCACCGAACGATCCTTGTCCTCAACCGTAAGTCGAGAGATCACTCCTCGCCACTGAACGACCCTCAACTGTCATCAGTCGTAAGTCGAGGGATCACCACTCGCCACGAAACGATCCTCGACCGTCGTCGGTCGTAAGTTGAAGGGGCCTCGCCTCTTGCAACCGAACGATCCTAGTCGTCAGCCGTAAGCTGAGGGATCACCCCTCGCCACTGAACGACCCTCGACCGTCGTCGACCATAAGCCGAGGGATCACCCTCTCCACCAAACGATCCTCGACCGTCGTCGACCGTAAGCCGATGGATCACCCTCGCCACTGAACGCACTCGATGGATCACCGTCGTCGGCCGTGAGTCAAAGAGTCCTCACCTCTCTCAACCAAATGATTCTAGTCGCCAGCCGTAAGTTGAGGGATTCCTCCTCGCCACTGAACGCACCACTACGGTTTATGATATAGAAGATCGCATTTATCGGGTGAATATGCCTAACTTATAAACGGCCCAACTTACCATCGATTTTTAGAAAGTCGAAAATTGCGTCGTTGAGGGCCATACACACGCATTTGCTCAAATGAAAACGTAATTTTTTTGTTATTTTCATTTCAAAACCAAAGGGAATGAAAACAAAAATGATTACATGAAACCTAGGCTTAACTCTACCAGCCTAGAAAGGACGAGCGCTCTTTGGTATAAAGACGCTCTAAAAATCTTCCATTGCCTTTGTGAACCTCACTGTGAGCTCCTCCCTGTCTCTCGCGGCGGCCCTCTTAGACTCGGTAGCTTTGGCCTGGAGCTCAGCAGCCTCCGCCTTGCAAACCTCCGCCCACCTCTCCGAGTCGAAAGCTTTGGCTCGGAGCTCGATCGATTCCCTCTTAGAAGCTTCGAGGTCCACCTGGAGTTGAGATATCTCCATCCTCCATTGAATCTCAGCAGACTTTTGGAGGTCAGACATGGACGAGAGGCTATTTTTAGCCTCCACGACCGCCCACGCAGCCTCTGCCTTAGCTGCGAGGGCTTTCTCTAGGTCTTCTTCCATCTTCCTCATTTGGGCTTCAAGCGCAGATGCCTTGCGCTTAGCAGCTTCCACCCACCGACCTCCTTCAATTAAGTGGACGGCCTGGCGGTGCAATACAACGCCAAGGATGGACATCTGCAGAAAGAATCAGTCAGGGATGAACAAATTGCAAGTCAATTGACTGAAGGCAAGCGATGTACCTCGTATCCACTCCCAACAAACAAGTTGGCCACCCGTTCGAGGTCCAACCCCTGAAGGAGCTCCAGATCCCGAAGGAGGATCGAATTCTCCACCAATCGGGCAGTCATCCCAAAATTTGATAATGCCGACTCATCCACCCCGATGTTGAAGGGGGGCTGATGAGGTTAACCTCGGACAGGCCCAGAGGAACGTGACTAGAGCGGGTTGTGCAACAGGACTCGGTCGAACTCCTTGGGGGATCGGGCCGACCAAAGGAACTGGTGACTCGATACAACCCCATGGCCATTTATCTAAAAGAGGTGCCATGGGAGTCTCGATCATCCCCTGAGACTCGAGAGGGGCCGTGCCCATGCCTTTTGCCATGGGCAACGGTGGAGGGTTTACCTCCTCTATTCGCCTCCTTTTTTCTGACTCCTCCTCTTCATGGGAGGATATCCTCCATTTCTTGCTGACGGGTTCGGTGGACTCAATAACCTCAATGGTGTCAGCATCGTCCACCACCAGTGGCTCTGAAACGATGATGGAGGCGAGGGGTGGAACAGATCAAACGATGGCCCGATTCGGAGCCTTCCTCGAGGAGGCACGAGAAGATGACCTAGAGGTTTACCTGACCTCGTCCCCCTTGGATGAAGAGCTCTGATTGAAGGGAAGAGGAGACCGAGCGCTCGATCCCTCAGCGCGTCGCTTCTTCTTGCGCTGCTCTCTCCAAACATGACCCAGTCCAGAATCCCCACTCCTGCAAGCTCTGTTAGTCATATCTGCAAACAACGGAGATAATTATCATGAGCGGCTGTGATAAAGACACAGAAGCAATATATAGTACCCGGACACCACAAAACGGTATTTAGGTGATGGTTGTCCAACAGATACGGAGTCGACCTCTCTCATCTCGGTCGACCCAGAAGGAGCTTTGTCGCCTCGACGTCGCCCGGCGTCAACCTGGCCTTGACCTCTTCCGATGTTAACCTGGACTCTTCAGTGAGCTCAGAGCTCGGAGAACTCCAATTGTTGAGCATCGGTCCCAGGTCAGGAAGAACGACAAACACAAAAGTTTCTTTCCAACCAAAATCAGAAAGTAGGAGATCATATATGAGCCTCATTGTGGGGCAAGCAACGATATGGTACCACACTTTGTGGGGGTCGAGTATTATCCAGAAGAAGTACTTGAACAGCCAAAGGGAAGGTCGAACCCTACAGAGCTCACAAAGCACAACGAAACCGACTAGGGGAGGAAGGGCTTGGGGTGAAATCTGACAAAGAGAAAGCCCCGAAGAGCATAAGACTTCTACGATGAAGGGGTGAAGAGGAAAGCGAAGCCCAAGACGAAAAGCTTTGAGATACACTCCAACCTTGCTCCTCCAGGAAAAACAAACTCTCTCGTCCAAATTGGGCATCCTAACTCTAAAAGGAGGATAGAGGCAACCTAACCAAACCTCCGCAACCAGATCAAGAGAAAACTCAGGTGCCATCTCCAAGATCACTCTGGGAACCTTTGAGCTCGGATCTCTTCGACGAATGGGAAGATCTGGATCAATACGAACCCCTTTCCCCTTTCCAGGAACTTCCTCGCATTGAGGGAGTCGAAGGCACGCCACGAGCTCTTCGTAGGATGGCTCCTGTATCCTAAGTGGTGCAAACATGCCTAACTGGATCTAAAGAGAGTCAAGGTCAATTAAGAAAAGTACCTGAGAAAGAACAAGCAAGCTCCGAATAAGACAATGAAGGAATCAAGCTTTCGAAACGAAGAAGAATGCGGAACAAGAAAATCTTTCCTCTTCTCATCCTTTTCTTTTATATGGAGGAGCTCAACCAACTAATGATCGATGAATGACACGTGTCCGAAGCCGACCTCAAGAAGCGGTGGGGATCGATTCAGAAACGAAATGGTTTTGGTGGCATAAATCAAATCAAATATTTCGAAAACTGTGCGCATTTAAGGAGATTACACATCATGCGGTCTTAATCAATGCAGTTTCTGAGGCACGAATGATGGGGGCCATTGTTAGTGCACGGGTACGGATCACGAACGAGTATCAAAATACCCGACCCATTTAGTGCCAACGACCCGAAACCCTTCATTAAGACAAAGTAATACCAAGTCAAGCGAACGGCTCACTCGCCCATTAAGCTCCCGCTGATACTCATGGGGAAGTTAATGGGACCGAGTAAATGGGCAGCCGTTATCACGAATCCCGGAGAAGATCACGCCTGAATCAATGAAGGACGGTTACTTGTAATCATCAGAGAACTGCCTATAAATACCTGAAAAGAAAATTGTAAGAGGGTTCCAATTCCCAAGGTATGAGATCTAATACATATACTCTACTCTTTCAACATATATTTCTTCCACAAAAGAGCTTGCAACGTCAGATCTGAGACGAACCTTCGTGGGTCGATCTCAGTTACTCCAAGCTCACGCTTTTCCTTAAGTTCCTATTCTAACTTAAGCATCGGAGGAGATTTGGGTCGGGACCCAGATCCGACCCCACGAAGCTTCCTTGTAGTGTAGATCGCCGAGTCTCGATCTTTTGTAAGGGTCGATCCAGAGCTTCCCATCCTCGATTTAACGACTAGCGGACCGCTCGAGGCTCGATCGGGTATCGCAAGCCAACCATCATCCATCGAACAACCCTGGTTCTTCCAACCTAGGGTCCCACTCAACCTGTTGACGAGGCTCCGACTCAGCACAAAGGGTCCACGTCAGCAACACAACTGTTTCGGTCATTTTTGGCCTTAACAGTTGTATAGATTTATATAAGGACTACATTCGTCTGCTGGAAGAGGGGGAGAAAATACTGAGTCCTGAAGTACCTTATCGAAGAACTTCTTTATTTGGCAAAACTGCACGTGTCTCGATATAGCGTTAGCAGTAAATCTGTTAGCCAGATATAGTGCAGCGCCAGTAACACGCCACTAGACCGAACTTACGCATCTTCTGTGCTATCTCCAAAGGTCAATATTATAATGGATCATCCTCCATGTTAAATGTATTTACAGATGCGGGTAATATATCATCGCGATGAACACCACAAAGGAATGGCCACCTCCTGAAGATCTGCAAAGCATTCAACTAAGGCAACATCATCTTACCATTCTGAGAAGCTCACCATCCAAAAAGCAAAACAAGAGAGTGTAGCTATGCCCTGAAGTACCTCACAGACCAGCGACGACTGAGTCAAAGCTAGAGAAATGGAGATATCTACCAAGTTCGCAGACCATGTCACTTTCCTAGCTCAACCTAGAGGAGGTTACATCAAAGGCGATGAGATAGAACACACCTCTCTAAAGCTCCTTTAGATTTAGCATCTACCATAGATGAGCAATAATTGTATTTTGTATTTATTCTCAAAATGTTATAAACTGGATTGATGTAGAGTTGCTTAGGAGACTTGCAAGCCTGAAGCTCGCACAGAACAGGAGGAGTTAATGAAGGGTTGTACTCTTTTTTCCTTAGCTATTGGTTTTTCCCACTGGGTTTTCCATAGCTAAAGGTATTGACGAGGCAACCACATTAACTTTGGATCCAGAAGCATCCTTCCCTAGTTATATCCACAATTATTCAGGGGAAGTTAAGTAGATTTGTACTCTTTTTCCTTAGCTATCGGTTTTTCCCATTGGGTTTTCCATAGCCAAAGGTTTTAACGAGGCAAATCCTCCTAACTTAGGATCCAGAAGTATCCAAATCCACATGATACTAATAAGAACCGCGAATCCTGAAGTATTCATATGTCGAGCTTAAAATGATGGATGTATTAACGGGAAGTGTTATGAATGGGCTTTTTTAGGTCCATATAAAGCCCATGTAGGGCCAGTGTATCCACCACCATGTAACCATTTTACTATAAATATAAGGCTACGAGCACAGTAACCGCCATCCTTCCAACACTAAGTAAATTTTAAAGTGGTTGACAAATTCAAATTGGACAATATTTCACACGACACGTCAAGCCTATTTTTTTTTTGAAGGAGAATGGTTTTGTCACCAATCTTTTTGTCACTTGTCACTTTTTTAAAACGGAATATTGTTACAAATACTTTGATATTCCTTCCCCTCTCTCTCTTTCTTCTTCAAGCTAAAACACCTCCATTGCCTTCATAGCCCTCCTTCCCATGATCGACCATTCGTTCACAGGCACCGGCAATTGGTCGATAATCAAGGCACGGCGGACGGCAGCATTCCTGTGAAGAAGGGTGCACCGGAGGTCTTGACCCAATCTGCTCCTTGGTAAAGAGCTTCCAAAGTGAATCTATCCGCAGCAAGAAGATCAATGTTTTTGACGCCAGCCCACTTCACCCTCATAGACTTATCAGAGCCTGGCCCACGGCAGTCGACCTCCGCGTAGTAGCACGTGTTAACAGAGTCCGGCGCCGTCACCCACGACAGCCATCCGTCGGGATGGACGAGGGCGTCGAGGTGAGACTGCAGGACGATCGTCCTCGCGAGGGGCTTCCACGGCCTGCCCAGATACGTGGGGTTCTGCGCGATGGCAGGAAGCAACGCGGGATCGGCGGTGAAGGTGCAGTTGTGGAGGACGTACACGGTGCCCTCGTTGGGCACGGCGGAGCCGTGGGCAGTCACGATGTTCTGCTGGTTGGCCATCGGCTTTCGGGCGACTATGAGGCAGTTCTGGAAGATGGCGTAGGCGTTGCCGAAGATGAAGTCGATGGTGCCAGAGATGGTGCAGTCCCGATAGAACTGACGCTTGCTCTGCGTGTACAGCGTGTCCTGATACCCATCGAAGTGGCAGTTGAACATGACGGAACGTTCCGACTGCGATCGGAATGCCACGGCCTGGTGCCCTTCGGGTCCAGCGCTGTTCTCGAACCCAATGTCCCTCGCCATGAAATCCTCGCCCACCACAGCTGCATCATACAATCACATAAAAATACAGCCAGCTAGCTAGCTAGTTGGCATGAACATGCTATATATGGTAGGTGAACTTACAGAAGGTTGCGGTCTTCATGGTGCCGATGCCGCCGCCGTTGGCGACGTTCAGCCCTCCGGTGATGCGGGTCTTGGTTGGCCCGTCTCCGACGATGATCAATTTGTTCAGTTTCTTGTCGACGGTGACGATTTCGTCGTACACGCCTTCCTTGATGTACAACACCACGAACTCGCTGTTTTTCCTTGGCATGGCCATGAGGCCCTGCTGGATGGTCGTGAATTGACCGCTGCCGTCCTTGGCGACCGTCACCAGAGGCTTCATATGCAACGGGGACAACTGCAACAGCCTCCTCCTCCTCTGCGACAGCCACATAGGGAAGCCGTCGTCGTCAGCGTCATGAACGTCCAACAACCGCCTGTGGTTGCCGATGATCAGGGTCGAAAAGCTGAGCTCGGATGTCATGGAGCCGATCTGGTGCACGATCTGGATGGCGTTGGCCGTCAGCTCCATTGACCGGTTCAGCGCCTTCTTCATGGACTCGGCCGCGTCGCTTGTTTGATTGGTGAACTCGTCCAGGCAGTTCACCTGGTATGTGTGGGCGGCGCTGAGCCAGTTCTTCAGTTCGTAGGCGGCGTCGCCGAGGTTGCCGATATCGTATCCGAGCACGTCGTTGATGGCTTCCTCGAGCTCCTCGACGGCGGACTCGAAGAGGCCTTTGCATGTCTCGAGGGGCAGGGAGGTGGCGGGGTCCCTGGAGGCGGCGGCGAGGGCGGACGAGTGGTTGGCGGCGTCCCTGATGCGATCGATGGACACCTGGAATGCCGTCTTCACGAGGGACTTGACGTCGGTGTCGTTCCCGGCGGCATTCGTCAGCTCTTCCACGCATGTCTCCTTGAAAAGGGCGGGCTCGCATACGGTCTTGATGGCGGCCCTGGACGCCTCCGACGGCTTGCCATCGTCGCTGGACGGTGCGGTTTTGTTGTGGTTGACGGCGACCACCGCGATGCTGGCGACCACGGCGGCTACGAGGAGGAAGGAGGCTACGACAAGAGCGATCTTCTTCTTATTAGCCATTAATTGTCAATGCTAATAAGTTTTATATATGGAGAGAGGGGAGGATTATGTATACCCTCCCCTAAACCAAGCAATATGATTGTTGCTGGTTGGGTGAGGGCAAAATTAGGTTAATGTGATTAGGACTTGGGAGGATAATTTGACGCAAGGATGCGTGATTTGAGAACGAATAGTGTTGGGATTTTATAGGCCGTGGGTGAGGGCAAAGTGGGCAGAATTAGTAACAGTTTGTTAAATTAGGTGGTTGGATGAGAGGGAGTTCTGGAGCGAGGGCAACGGGCAGTGTGCCCAAAGTATAACATCAATTGCATTTTTCTCCATTAATCGCATTATTGTTCATTATTATGGACCTGGTAAACAAAGAGCCATGACACTCGTACAAACTGAGACTCTGCACCACAGACACGTTAGTCTTCAAGGCTAGCGTTTAAGCATGGGCAGTGGGGTTGGCAATGAGTTAGGCTTCGGCGGCCTTGATGTGCTTGGTCACGGCCCCCTTAGCCTTTGCAATCTCGTCTGCGTCGGCTTGGACCCCCTCGGCAAGAGCTTGGATGGAAGGCATGAAACGAAAAGTAACGGACTGTGTTTGGCAACGTCGGATATCAATAAGTAAAGAGATAGCATCAAAAACCTGCAAAACTGGTGGCACTAGGGATGGGAATGGACATATCGATTGGACATTCAATTAGACATGCCAGATTCTGATCCCTACAATTCTTTCATTAAATCTCTTATCCCTGGTTGGAACATTATCATATTTCAACATGAAAGTGGACCCGCGTGATGACGGGCGTTGCTCCCTTGAACCCATTAGGGTATGATGTGATATGGATAATTATAAGACTATTGAGATAGATTGAAAGAAGTGTAAACAATCTCCTCTAAGGAGTAGCCATGGCCTAAGCCATGGCTCTCAATATATTGACTTCATAATGGGATTTGGAGTCCAAGAGACTCCCCACTAAGTTAATGGGGAGTAATGGTGAGATGATGAGGGGAGGGAGGCCAAAAGCCTCCCTCAACTCACAACACTCCCCCTCATCTCTCCATTACCTTGGGTTAAGCATATGAATACTTCAGGATTCAGTATGCTAATGGGGTGGATACTTCTGGATCCAGAGCCACTATGGTTGCCTCGTTAAAACCTTAGCTGTGGAAAACCCAGTGGGAAAAACCAGCAGCTTAAGGGAAAAGAGTACAACTATCGAGGGACTCCCCCTGATCTGTACAAGCTTCAGGCTTGCAGATCTCCTATGTATCTATACAATCATCTCCTATTCGTCTATACATCCATCATATTCTGAAAGAAAGTACAATCATCACTCATTTATACAAGTTTCACTCATCTAGCGGCTATTGAAAAGTAGAGGCGCTCTGGAGTGGAATGCTCTTCGAAGTCGGTAGATGACTCCACTAAAGTATTCTTTGAATCAGTCTTCAGTGTGTCTGCAAGGTACTGTTGGACCTGGCTGAGCGTTTTCAATACTTGCTTCTTGGATGATGAGCTTCTAAGAAGATGTAGACATTGGAGGATGATGTGTAGATATTTGGGAGGTGGCCGGCCTTTTTTAGTCATCGCGATGATCTTTAAACCTGCATATGCAATATATATTCCTTGACCCTTGGAAGTTGCGCAAAAGCAGCATATCCTTGGTCTAGTGGTGCTCTCCAGGGAAACATTGTATCTGGTTAACAACTTTACTGCAGACGTTCTATCAAAGACACGTGCAGTAGGCCAGATAAAGAAGTGTAACAAGTAAACTCGAGATAGGCTCTTCGGGACCTAGGATGTCCTCCCCCTCTTCCAGCGACTGGAAGGGGTCATAAATAAGCATATATTTTTAATAGGTTGCAAATGGACATCATTCTTCATAAACTCCAGGTGTATGAAGGATATTAAAGGGGTTCCACCACGAAGGTGTTAAATATATAAGCTGAGACAATAACTTGATATACCTAGGTTTTTCATTTCCAAGGTATGCTTAAAGCTATCTGATATCTCAATGGTCTCTGCAGGAGATCCTATTAGCTTTAAGTTGATCACATGTACGGCGAATATCACAAATCCTGTCAACGATCTTTTGAAAAAGATACACGGGCAGAATATTGCTTAAGATCAACTAATGATCTTTGTGGCCTTTATAGAGAAGACGTTTCTACGTCTCTCTTTCATCTCTGTGGGTATGGTATACCCTTATGGAAGTTTTATATAGATCTCTATATCTATAGTGATGTATATCTATGCAGTCACAACGTCCATGAGCTGCATTTATTGGCTTTTCAGAGAGGTTTAGGCTTTAGTAGGAAAATGATCATATTTCCTTCATTTCAATTTCTTATGAAATCCAACTTATATTCCACAGGTTTTACACATTCAGGTGTATGGACTACTGGTCCAAAGACTTTGCTTTTCAAGAGTGAGTCCAGCTCTACTCTTATTGCCTCGTCCCACTTTGGCCAATCTATGCGTTAATGCTATAGAAAAGTGGGTTGACGTCATCGTCGTATTCAGCGACGTGAACGGTAATAGCGAAAGCAAAACCGTCGACGACGACTGTGCTATATCTGTCCAGTACCTCTCCAGTACGTACGTAATATAATGATTTTTCTCCTGTTGTTTCCTCTGCAGGGGAAATTAGGAGTGGAGAGGTTACTGGTCTGAGCTCAGCATCCTGTGGTTGGATCAATTTAATATATCCAGGAATCTTCCTCTTTTGAGGAACTTTATTTTTTGAACCTGGCAGGCGTCCTCTTTTCAATTGAGGTACAGCCAATTCTGCTGCCGGTGGATTGCATCCATCTTTGGGAATGTCAATCCTAGCTGGCGTGTTGGCAGCAGGGACGTGTGAACGAACAAACTTTTGGTTGTCCGTAAATTTATCCGGCAATTGATGTACTTTAGTCTGAATGTGAAGGATCTTCTGGATCTCATCTTCACACAGAAAAAGTTTGCGGATCATAACGAGATTAGGACTTTTGTGTCCCATGATATGGTCTCAGAAGCTTCATGCTTCTTTTAGACTGAGTGCCTATTTCAATGAGACTTTGCTCATCAAATTCACATTTATCAAGACTTGGTGGTAAACCATAAGCAAGCGGCATCAGCAATAAGATATGACCACTAGTGGGCCGTATCATGATAAACGATGCGGAATGCAGTGTGTTGGTTCCTGAACATCAACAGGCAACTAGGATTTAACAATGGACGTGAAATCCATTGGAGTCTCTTTACCAGAGACTCTAATAACCCATTATGAACATGCTACAGGATGTTCAATATCAATGTCAAGTCTTCAAAGATATGTGTAGTGAATTCACCCACATAATAAGCTTTTGAGAAAGCGAAGTTGCGAGTGAATATAAAGGCACACATAAGACCATATAGTAGATGCATCTATCAGTACAATGAAGTACCGAAAATGAGCCACTTGCGGGGTGAATAGGCCTGCAAAGGTCACCATATATTCTCTCAATCAAGCCAGGATGCGTGTCTGTCTGCACATATATTAAACTACTGTTAAAAAAAGTTTCTTAAGTTCAGTTCTCAAAAGAAGGAAGTCTTTTGGGTTTATAGTACAGTATTAAACTTTCAGATGCAAGCTTCCCATTGGTGAGGGCTCTGACATCCGTAGACTGCACATGCGGTACAGATCAAGTTGGGCATAGCCAACCTTGAACCTGCAGCTGTCGATGCACGGTTTGTGGACAGTTGTCGGCACAGGCGTAGCCCTGTTGGTATTGGTTTGCGCAGTTGGCATATGGGAAATGACACAAAAATACCCCAACGTTTGGGGCCTATTTCATATAAATACCCTGAACTTCTAAGTCGTTAATTTTTAAACCCAAACGTTATCTGGCGGGTTAACCGTGATACCTTTTTAGAGGTTGCCGTGAATTTGAAAGCCCACGTGAACAAAAATGGACGAAATTACCCTTCTTCTTCAACATTAAGAGCGCCAACCCCCAACTACTAACAGGAGAACAGTGTGCTGGCAGTAGGTTTTTTTTCGGGTGGAAGATGGAAACGAAAGGGGGCTGCTGTAAAGTAAAGCTCTCATCTCAAATCAGGTTCTCCCAACTATCCTCAAGTCTTATTTACAAGTTTTTTTTGCCTAAGCTCTAAGTTTTTTTTGCAGTGAAAAGAAGAACATGAGTTATGGAGATAGTGCCACTAGCAGAGATCGCAGTAGAGAGGACAACAGGGCTGAATTTGAAACTGATAGAGAGGACTTCAAGTTCTGCCATTGTGGGCTGAAGACACCGAGGAAGACTTCATGGACCCGATCAAATCCAGGAAGGAGATTTTGGAATTGTAGTGAGCGGGTATGCCCTTTCTTTCTATGGAAGGATCCACCGCACTCGGAATGGTCAAGAATGGTGATATTACACTTGATTGATGAGAATGAGAGGAGGAGTAGGCTGGAAATTTCATCCACTGAGGTGTCGGAGAGGAGGCTGAGAGAGAGAGAATCGATTGGAGACGGCAATAGGAAAGTTAGAGAGAAGCACAGTCAAAACTGAGAGGAACCTTACTGAGATCAAATACCTTAAGTGGGGCATGTTTTCACTGATTGTACTTATGTTTCTTATGTTAAAGTTTAGTAATAGCAAGATGTACTAATCTTGTTATAAAAATGTTGAAGTCATCATGCTTCAGAACAGGTGTATCCAAGTAGAGAGGCTGAAGGAAAAATGTTAAGCACTATGTTGATTTTTTGCTGATGAAAATATGTTTTGCTTTGCTGCTGAAGGAAAAATGTTGCTTGGGACTGGAATTTAAATGGCATGCTTCAATTAGTATATGCTTCAAATTAAATGTTGCTTGAGAGGATGAAGGAAAAATGTCATGCTTCAATTTACAATGTTGCTTGGGACAGGAATTTAAATCAATGAGACAATCATTGTTTATGAAATTGCCTGAAGCATTGAAATGAAGCAGTAAACTGAAGCATTGAATTGTTATGCTCAGTAGTATTCTTACCTGAACCATATATATGCTCATTAGGATATGCTCATTAGTTTGCAAATGAAAATAGGGGTATCACATAGTAGCCATTCCTGAAACATTGAACCTGGTAATGACACACATGTATTGCACATGTAATGCACACACATATATATATATGCACAGCACTGAAAACAAAATGAGCATTGAAATGGAAACATGAACTGAAGTATTGAACTAGATATATCACATTGCATCACAGTACATCACATTGCATCCCATTCAAAACATGTTGATACACAATCCTGATACAAAAAGCACACAGCCTGATACAAAAAGCACACAGCCACATAGTTTCAGGGTCCATCTACAAAAACATGGCCTGATACAAAATTCTGCACTGAAGCTGATACAAAATTATGGAGTGATACAAAATCAGCAGCTACACTAACTTCCTCAAACTTGTCCTTTTTCTATTTATATATGTGAACATTTTTGTTGAATAAAACCATATTGTGGACTGAAGCTGCTGGAGATTGCACTGCTTCTCTTACTGGCATCTGAAAGTCTGGAGACTGACCTCCTTCTCTACTCCCCCTCTCAAATTCTGGAGTCTGACCTCCTTCCCTGAGTGGCCTCTGCCCATTTGGAGTATGAACTTGCTTAGCTGACTTTCTCTTCTTCATTGTTCCATGTAGTTGACTGGGCTGCACACATTTAATAGAAATTGAGATATAAGGAGATCATTAATTGGAGATATAATGACATAAAATGGTGATTCAGATATTAAATGAAATGATTAGTAATTTGAGCTGTACAAATACAAATTGAGCATTTCTAGGAGCTTGTTGCTGTGACACAGTGCTAGCACTGCCTCCTTGTGAATTTCCTCTAGCATTTCTTGGAGCATGATGTTGCAAACTGCTTGAACTTCCTGCTTCTTCATGCATTGGAAAATTCCTTTGATCATGCAGCTGTTGCACATGACCTTGCACATGACCTTGATGCATCCTTGGCTTTACAAACATATGCATAAATAAGTACACAAATAGTAGATAATAAGTGCATAAAAATACTGAGCTAACTGAATTCAGCACATGAACAAATCTTGGAACATGTTGATAGGGCAAAGTGCTAGGACTGGAAGTTTCTAAATTCTCTTTTGCATTTCTTGGGGCATTCTGCTGATGAAATCTGGCAGCATTTAGACCTTGCTGCATGCTGGGCTGTACAAAAATTTAGATAAACCTCTTGAGCTTACTGAGCTACTAAATTTACATAAACTTTACATAAACTTTACATATTAGCTAATAATTGCATCTAAATACTGATCTTACTGAATTCATCACATGATGAACTCTTGGGGCAGTCTGTTGATGAACTCTGTCAGCATTTAGACCTTACTGCATGGATGAATTTCTTGGGGCATTCTGCTGCATGCATGAATTTCTTGGGGCATTCTGCTGCATGTATGAACTCTGTCAGCATTTACAGTAATTTAGACCTTGGATTATTATTTACATAAATAATAAATAACTTACTAAATTCTTCACTGGAGGATTTCTGGTATTACTACGACTGATATTGATCCCAGCACCCTTCAATAAAGAGTCAAATGCTGGTTGTTCAATCTGGCTGAGAGCTTTTTGTTGAGTGGGTGGCCTGCCTCTAGGATTTCCTGTCTTGGAACTTGGCTTGGGCACCATATCATTCTTACAACTTCTTTTGTTGTGTCCTTCTTCTTGAAACCTTTGACATTTTTGAATCTGGCCTTTTCTAGAACCTTGACTAGGCCCAGCTTCAAACTCTCCTCTTCTCCTCTTCTTTGCTGGCCTTCCTGGCTGCTTCTTATAAGTTGGGGGCATTAAAGCTGAATATTGATTCTTTGGCCAAAATCTTGAATCTAGAATGGGACATATCATGCCTGCATAAGCAATTAAATATGTTTCCTTGCTGTAATACATGTTCACAAAATCCTCTGGCTGCTTGTTTTCTGACATCAAAGCAGCACATGCATGTGTGCAAGGAATCCCTGTCATGTCCCAATATCTACAATCACATCTTCTTGCTTCAATATTTACTGTATATGTTCCAATCTCATCTCTGATTTCAAACTGTCCTCCTCCAGCATACACAACAGGAAGACTTCTACTAGTTCCCTTCAACTTCAGTAATTTATCTATGATTCTGGGGCAAATGGCAGCAGTCCAATTGGAAGCAATTGTTTTTTTCTTCTGAAAACGTATCATTAGTTGTCTTCTCATCATTTCTAGACATGTAATGATAGGTTTATCCCTAGCTTCCATAATAAAACTGTTAAATGATTCTGAGATGTTGTTCAAAAGCAAGTCACAGCAACTATTATCTGTGAAATAACATCTACTCCATGAGTCAATCTTAACATTGCATAGCCATTTCACAGCATCAGGAGAACACTTGTATAAGTCTTCAATTGAAGTTAACCAATCCTCCTCAACATATGCTTTTGCAATTTTCCACAATTTTTTCTTAAAAAGCAGGGGCCTGAATTGCTTTCTAAAATTTTCATACATATGCCTAACACCAAACCTATGATGTGCATGAGGCATAATTTCTTTGAATGTCTCTAGAAGACCCTACATAAAGCATACAAATGAAAATTTAACTTCAATGAATATTTCCATTTAACTACATAAACATACTGAGCCTATGAATATTTACATTCAAATTAAATGAAACTTTAACTTCAATGTAAATTTAACTTCAACTTCAATGAATGTATATGTTTGCTCAAGCTGATTTAACATCACTGTAAATTTAACTTCAAATTAAATGGAAATTTAACTTCAATGTAAATTTAACTTCAACTTCAATGAATGTATATGTATGCTCAAGCTGATTTAACATCACTGTAAATTTAACTTCAAATTAAATGAAAATTTAACTTCAATGTACATTTAACTTTACCTTCAACTTCAATGAATGTATATGTGACATATGTGACATTCTTAACTTTAACTACATACTGTAAATTTACCTACATATACAATATTTAATTAAGCAATAATATGGAAATATATGCTAGGTTGATTGATATACCTTCTGTCTGTCAGAAATGAAGGTGTATTGTTGCTCATGGCTCACCTCCAATGCTTCAATCAAACAGCGTAAAAACCAACTCCACGTATCCTTTGATTCAGTTGTTACTATTGCAACTGCTAAGGGGAACATTTCATTGTTTCCATCTCTATTGGTTGCACTCAACAACACTCCCCCAATTTCTGTCTTCAGGAATGTACCATCAAGGCCTATGAAAGGCCTGCATCCTGCCTTGAATCCATTAACTTGGCATTGGTACGTGATGAATATGCCATCAAAAAATGGCTCATCCTCCTTGTCACTTGGCCTTGTTCTTATCTTGCAATATGTGCCTGGGTTCCTCTCCAACAACACATGTGAATAATTCCATAGCTCTCTAAACTGCTTCTTATAACATCCTGCAATATATTTGCTTGCAACTCTCCTTGCCCTCCACAGCTTAGAATCTTGCTTTACATCTACTCCAAAGTCCCTACTCACTAAGTTCCTAATTGCTGAGATTGGTAATTGGGGTTGATCTCTAAAGTGCTCCAAATATTTCTTTGCTATCAATTACGATGTCACTTGATTATTGCTTCTAACAACATGTCAGTCTATATGTGTTGTTAACTTCTTCACTACCCACTTATCTCTATTCCTATCCCAAGACCCAGCACATACCCATCCACACCTATTGCTACAATATACCCTGATTCTACCTCCTTCATTCTTCTTAAATTTAAAGTCGTATCCATTCCTAATTGCATGCTCTCTCAACAGCTCTCTAAATTCTGCAGGGGATGCAACCTCCATTCCTACTTCCAAGTGAGGGTTGTCCATATCAATACTATGACAATGATGTCCCCCTCTCTGCCCTTGCTCATCATCACTGCCATGTACACTCCTAAGTGTATCTGAATCATCAGAATCTATAGCCCTTTCTGTCAGTGGGTCGCATTCAGGTCCAGCATATACATGCATTCCATCAGGCCTTATCATTCTTCTTGTGATTCTTCCTGTCTGCCCAGAAGTGAGCTCACCTTCATTGTCTGCCCCATCACTTTCATCCCCATCATCACTACTACTTTCTTCCCCATCTGCCTCATTAGAACTAGGCTGATACTCAGTATCAGACTCTCCATCACTGCTGTTTTGCTCAGCCTCATCATAATTCTGCACTGTCTGCTCATGCTGATCATATTCATGCTGTTGCTCATCATCCTCATGATGCTCCACTGTATGCTCAAGCTGATGCTCATCCTCCTCATGATGCTGCATTGTCTGCTTAAGCTGAAAATCCTCCTCATGATGCTGCACTGTATGCTCAAGCTGCTGCTCATCATCCTCATGCTGCTCCACTGTATGCTCAAGATGTTGCTCATCCTCCTCATGATGCTGCATTGTCTGCTCAAGCTGAAAATCATCCTCCTCATGATGCTGCATTGTCTGATCAATTGGCTCCTCTCTGTGATCAATTGTCTTATTTGTATCCTCAATTGGCTCCTCAAATTGCTCCTCATCTTGATTCTCCATTGGCTCCTCCATTAGATCCTCTATTGCCTCCAGTAGCTCCTCCATTGTCTCCTCCACTGGCTCCTCCACTGGCTTATCATTTGTCTCCACATTTGTCTCCTCATTTCTCTCATACGTTGCTGTCTCACTTGGCTCTTTCGTATGCTCCTGCGTTGGCATAGTTGATGGATAGCTTGAATTCACCTCAACAGACTCAGCCTCTTCATCAGCAGTCTCTGCTTCTGCTGAATCACACACACTTATAATTTCCCTGTCAGACGGCAATATGTCTTCTAATGGCAGCACATCACATTCATGTGCAACATACAAATCAACAAGCCTACTACCTTGCATGTTCAATATTGCTGATGCCTTCTCATCATTATCCATTTTCATGCACCAATTAAAGGGTTTTCTCCATGGTTTGTAATACAAGAAGAACTCCCCTTTATAGCCTAGTTCCTTGATAAGCATGCGTAAATTCTCCATGTTTAACAACCCTGCAACACAATCTTTGAATACAGTCTCCTCACCACCAACATAATACCCATCTGACCCTCTTTTCAGCAATCCCCCATGATGCACCTTCAATGTTACTCTTTGGCTCTGTTAAATACATTAGACTTGATTACACCCATAATCACTTCTATCACTTCCTCTTCTCACGATTATAACTCAAATATAATTATAAATGAACAATTTTTATGATAATTTAGACTGAACTCACCATCGTTTGCTTTGATCGTCACTTTCTTCTACCGTCGGCTTCCTTCTTCAGCTGCGCCCCGTTTCCTTCTTCAGCAACGACCAACCTCCTCCTTCAGCAGCGCCAATCTTCTCCTCTTCCCCCCGATTTCTTCTCCTCCTGCATGCACGGAATTCTTCTCTTGGTTTTTACCCTAAAATTTTACCTCTCTTGGTTTTTACCCTCAAATTTTACATCTCGATTTCTTTTCCCCTTTCACTTTCAATCCAACGGTTTAACCCTCAGTTATTATCGAGATGTTTCTTCTCACGTGCAATGAGGAAGAGGGGCAAAATTGGAAAATTTTCCCTCCGTTAACTTCCGTTACCCATAAGATATAAAAAGGTTTATGTTGTGAAGGGAATTTAGGGAGAAATAGGTGTAAGGGGTTAAGAGCCCCCTACCCGTGTATTTATAGCTTTCAATAGTGGGTTGGATACCCAATTGGCCCAATGGGCCTATTCATAACACTTCCCCTTATCCAATCAACATTGAAATAAGAGGTGGATTCTTCAGGATCCGAGTTAAGGTAACTGTCTTGTTAAAGAAAGAACAGTTAACCCATAACTTCCCCTGTTTTGGGGATGTGTCTAGGGGTGGATACTTCAGGATCCAGAGTCAACGAGGTTGCCTCGTCAAAACCTTGACTACGGAAAACCCAGTGGGAAAAAACCTGTAGCCAAGGGAAAAGAGTACAACTCTGCAGTTGACTCCCCCTTATCTGACCAAGCTTCAGGCTTGCAGATTTCCTATGAATCTATACATCAGTCTCCTATGTATCTATGAGTTCATAGTTCTCTCATCCTGACCCAGTTTACATTTACTCACTCTCCTCATCCCAATCCCATGTACAAGTTTTTCAAAGATACTAGTAGGCAGGGATTTGGTAAGCAAATCCGCCAAGTTATTACATGATTGGATCTTCTGTACCTCAATCTGCTTTTGCTTCTGAAGGTCGTGCGTCCAGAAGAACTTGGGGGAGATATGCTTCGTCTTGTCACCTTTGATGTAGCCGTCCTGTAGCTGGGCTATACATGCTGCATTGTCTTCATAGAGTGTAGTGGGTGCAAGAACGCCGGTCGTCAGGCCGGTGGAGGTGAGTATGTGCTGGATCACCGAGCGTAGCCAAAAGCATTCCTTGCTTGCTTCGAAGATCGCAAGTAGCTCTGAGTGGGTGGATGAGACGGTCGTCATGGTCTGCTTCCCAGATCTCCAGGATATGGCAGTACCGCCATATGTGAACATGTATCCGGTCTGAGACTTCTCTGTATGAGGATCGGACCTGTAACCTGCGTCAGCATAACCAACTAAACCAGTTGATGCCCCTTTCCTGTAGAATAGACCTAAGTCTATGGACCCTTGGAGGTAGCGCAGAAGATGCTTAACTCCGGCCCAGTGCCGCTGTGTAGGTGCAGCACTATATCTGGCTAGTAAGTTTACTGCAAACGCTATGTCAGGGCGAGTGCAGTTAGCCAGGTAAAGGAGTGCGCCGATAGCACTTAAATAAGGCACTTCGGGGCCTAGTACTTCCTCCCCCTCTTCCAGTGGCCGGAAGGGGTCTTTGTGAACATCCAATGATCTGACGACCATCGGAGTGCTGAGGGGGTGGCACTTATCCATCTGAAACTTTTTCAGTAAGTTCGATGTGTAAGTTGACTGGTGTAACAGGATCCCATCTTTAAGATGCTCTATTTGAATGCCTAAAGAGAATTTTGATTTTCCGAGGTCTTTCATCTCGAAAGTTTCTGTCAGGCTTCTAGAAATCTTTGCGATCTCTTCAGGAGATCCGATGAGGTTTAAGTCGTCTACATAGACGGCTATTATTACAAATCCTGTTGCCTTTGCTCTTATAAAGATGCAAGGACAGACTGGGTCGTTTTTAAATCCTTGCTGTGCAAGGAAGTCGCTCAGTCTGTTATACCACATCCTTCCAGATTGTTTTAGACCATATAATGATCTTTGCAGTTTCACTGAGTAGATGTCACGGTCTCTCTCTTTTAGTGCTGCAGGCAAAGAATAACCGTCAGGCAATCTCATATAGATGTCTCGGTCTAGGTTGCCATATAGGTATGCAGTGACCACGTCCATGAGTTGCATATCTAAACCCTCTTGTGCTGTTATGCTAATGAGGAATCGGAAGGTGATCGCGTCCATGACCGGGGAGTATGTGGCTTCAAAATCCACCCCAGGACGTTGGGTAAAACCCTGCGCTACAAGCCTTGCTTTGTAGCGTACGATCTCATTCTGTTCATTTCGTTTTCTAACAAATACCCATTTATATCCCACAGGTTTTACACCTTTTGGTGTCTGGACTATTGGTCCGAAGACCTTGCGTTTGGTGAGTGAATCCAACTCCACTCCTATTGCCGCTTTCCACTTTGGCCAATCATCTCTGCTTTGACATTCTGTCAGAGAGCGTGGTTCAATATCATCGTCGCAGTACGCGACGTTGATGGCAATATTACACGCAAATGTGTCATCTATTGTTGTGCTTTTTCTGTCCCAATACTCCCCAGTTCGTACATAGTGTATCGATACTTCATTTTCTCCCGGTTTTTCCTCTTCATGAGAGTTTGGGAGAGATGGGGTAGCAGGGCTTAAATTAGCATCCTGTGGTGGTATTTGTTTACCATTGCCAAGGGTCCTGCTCTTTCGAGGGACTTGGTCCTTGGATCCCGGTGGTCGTCCTCTCTTTTTGAGAGGTCCAACCATTTCTGCTGCAGGCGGATTGCATCCATTTTGCGGTATGTCAATCCTAGCTGGAGTGTTAGCAGCAGGGACGTGTGATTTGACAATCTTCTGGTTGTCAGTAAATTTGTCCGGTAAGAGATGGACAGTGTTTTGGATGTGGAGAATCTTCAGGACCTCCTCCTCACACTGGCTTGTTGGCGGATCAAAGTGACATAAAGTTTTTGTATCCCAAGTGATACTTTCTGAAGCTTCGGGCTTCTTTGTCTGTGAGCCTAGTCTTGGGAACGATGTTTCATCGAATTCACAGTCTTCTAGACGTGCCTTAAAGACGTCCCCCGTAAGGGGTTCTAGGAATCTAATTATGGAGGGGGTGTCAAACCCAACATAAATGCCTAGGCGACGTTGTGGACCCATCTTTGTCCTTTGTGGTGGTGCTATGGGGACGTATACTGCACAACCAAATATTCTCAAATGTGAGACAATTGGTGGGGCTCCAAGTGCTAGTTGCATTGGAGAAGATGACTGACCTCCAGAGGGTCTTAATTTTATTAAAGATGCAGCATGCAAAATTGCATGACCCCACGCATTCACTGGCATCTGGGATTGAAGTAATAATGGACGAGCGATCCATTGCAGTCTCTTAATTAGAGATTCTGCTAACCCATTTTGGGTGTGAACATGCGCTACAGGATGTTCGACTTCAATTCCCTGAGCTTGGCAATAGTCTAGAAAGACTTGTGACGTAAACTCCACCGCATTGTCCAGACGAAGTTTCTTTATCTGGTGGTCGGGGAAGTGGGCCCGTAACTTTATTATCTGAGCTAAAAGCTTAGATAGTGCTAGGTTACGGGTGGACAGTAGGCACACATGTGACCACTTAGTTGATGCGTCTATCAGGACCATAAAGTACCTGAACGGACCACTTGATGGGTGAATCGGCCCACAAATGTCTCCGTGGATTCTTTCCAGAAAGCTGGGAGACTCCACATCCACTTTTAGTGGAGAGGGTCTCGTGATCAGTTTACCCTTGTAACAGGGTGGACATGGGAATTTGCCTTTTTGAAGAATCTTCAGGTTCTTCAGGTCAATGCCCCTGGAGTTCTTTATGATGCGGTACATCATAACCGAACCAGGGTGTCCCAGTCGACTGTGCCAGAGTTGGAATTCTGGTGTTTGGGGGCACTGCAGGTGCTCCACCATGGATGTTTCTGGAGTTTGTATACTTGTTTGGTAGAGTCCCGAGGGGAGTCCCTTGAAACGTTCCACAATGGTTTTTGAACCATTTGTAAGAGCCGTTACAAGCAAGTATTCCCTTTTATCCTCCTCGACCGTCTCTAAGTGATATCCGTTTAAACGGATGTCTTTAAAACTTAGGAGGTTTCGGATGGATTTTGGGGAGTATAACGCATTTTTAAGTGTTATGTGTGTGTTGCCGGGGAGCAATATAATTGCTTCCCCTGATCCTTCGATTATATTTGCTGGCCCTGAGATTGTTCTCAGTGGGCCAGAATAACTACTTACGCTCGTGAAATAGTCTATGTTTTGAAGGATCGAGTGCGTCGATGCACTGTCCACTAGGCAGATAAGTTCCATATCTAAAAATGGGGAAAGACATTCAAGCAATAAATATAGATAAAAGATTCACTTTCATAAATAAATGCTAAAAAGATATTGTTTGACATGGAAAAAAGAACTAGATACGATGCATAAAAATTTAAGATACATTGCTAATTGCATAAAAGTGGTCCAGATCTAGAGAGTATCATCTCCCATGAAATCTTCGGGAGTCCATGAGGTCTCTACCAACGCTGCGCTCTCCATCAGGTTTGTCTCAGCTCGAGGCTTGAGGCTTGCCTGGTAGAGGTCCTGGAGGTGTTTTGCTGTGCGGCAGATTCTGGACCAGTGGCCCGTCATCCCGCATTTTGAGCATTTGTCCTCCCAGTCTTTCTTGGGAGTGCCTCCTTTGTTGGGAATCCTCTTCTGCTTCTTGTCCACGAACTTCTGGTTCTGGGGAGGAGCTGGGTGAGTGGCCTTCTTCCGCTGCTTCTGTTCTTTCCATTTCTGGAATTTTGCCTTTTTGTCCGTCTTCTTCTTCTGGGAAGACTGGAAGTGGGCCTCTGCAGGAGGTGGCAATGGAGCGGAGCCAGGAGGGCGCAGGTTGTGGGTGGCAACCAACAGGTCTCTGTTCTGTTCAGCCATAAGTAGGCATGAAAGAAGGTCAGAGTACTTTGTGAACTTCCTCTCTCGATATTGTTGCATAAGGATCATGTCCTTTTCATGGAAAGACGTAAACGTCTTTTCCAGCAACATTTTCTCCGTCACTGGTTCACCACACAACTTCAGGCGTGAGGTGATGCGGAAAAGAGCTGAGTTGTACTCCGCTACGGATTTGAAATCCTGTATGCGGAGGTGAGTCCACTCGTACTGTGCACGGGGGAGTATGACATCCCTCTGATGTCGGTACCTCTCCTCGAGTGCATCCCACAGCTCGTAAGGGTCCTCTACAGTGAGGTACTCGTCCTTTAAGGTCGAGTCTAAGTGTTTCCTGATATATATAATGGCTTTCGCCTTTAATATATCGGAAACTTCCTCTGTATGAGGTGCTTCCACTGAAGCCTCCTTGTTAGCTGGGGCAGTACTAGTTGTTGCCTTTTCAGTCTGTGTGAGACTGAAACCATGAGAGCGCAGATGGAACTTCAGGTCCAACTGCCAACTCAGGTAGTTTGACCCATCAGCCTTCAGGACTGAGAAGTCTACATTTGCGAGTCTGGCCATTTTATGATCTAGCATGTACAGAAACAAAATAGCATGTATCATTAAGACTGAAAATAAGACAGACATCCACGCATGTAATGTAGTCATTTTCATGAATTTAAATTACTGTGGTTTTTACATACATGCTTTTTCAGGTAATGTGAATAATTAATTACTAAAAATTAACAATCACGCATGCTGTTTGATGGTTTTCATTGCGACATTAAAACATGGTATTAAAGCTAATTAATCAACCACGCAGTTTAATGCAAAAACAATGAAAAACAGAAATAATGACCTTAGGCTATGGGGATCAGCCAGCCGACACCGAAAAATAAATAAAAAGTCCAGTCCGAGGTTACATCAAAATAAAAGGCATGAAAATAAATTACAACTCGGGAACTTCAGAGAGAAGCCCCTATCTTCATTGAGCGAAACGCCTTCAGCTTCTTTTCGGTGTCCTTCGGTCTTCTTTTTACATTTTCATCCTCACATACAAAGTTTCTCTCAAAAGAAAAGAAAAATTGCGGGAATTTAAAACGGTGTCGGAAACCTGGCTGATCCCTAAAAACATAGCCTAATATTTGCACATCCACGCAGATAATATTTTTGCAACATACAACCACGCAGATAATCGAAACACAGGCATTTAAAATAATTTAAAATTGTGTGCGACGTGCAAGAATATATATTTTTTTGAAAACTTTTTGCCTTTTTTGATCCATAATATAATGTTTTATTTTACCGCTTTCAACCCTTTTAAAAATTTCTTTTAACTATTTTGGGCTTTTTAGGGCCAAAATAAATAAAATAATTTCTGTGGATGGGCTAATTTTCTGGCCTTTTGGGCCATGAAAACAACCCATTAGGGTTAATATTGGGCCTCCCCCGAAAAATAGCCCGTTAGGGTTAGGGTTTCTGGAAACCCTAGGGGGGGCCCGCGGCGTGTCGCCGCCACTACTAAAAAAAGGACTTTTGCCAGCGTTTATTTTTACATTTCCCAACGTTTTTGAAGCGCTGACAAATGTTTTCCCAGCGTTTTATCAAACGCTGCAAAGACGTTGGGAAAAGTGGGCGTTGCTAAATGCTTTCCCAACGTTTTGATGAAACGTTGGGAAATGCCCACTTTTGCCAGCGTTTTCTTGAAACGTTTGGAAATGCCAAGACATTTCCCGGCGTTTGTTTGAAACGTTGAGAAATGCCCAAGACATTCCCCAGCGTTTTCTTAAAACGTTGGAAAATGCCAAGACATTCCCCAGCGTTTGCTTGAACCGTTGGAAAATGCCCAAGACATTCCCCGGCGTTTTCTTGAAACGTTGGAAAATGCCCAAGACATTCCCCGACATTTGCCTGAAACGTTGGAAAATGCCCAAGACATTCCCCGACGTTTGCCTGAAACATTGGAAAATGCCCAAGACATTCTCCGACGTTTGCTTGAAACGTTGGGAAATTCCTAAGACATTCCCATGCGTTTTCTTGAAACGTTGGGAAATGCCCAAGACATTCCCGTCGTTTTCTTGAAACGTTGGAAAATGTGTTGGGTACAAATTAAATGCAAATATATTTTAATAAAATATCACTATTATGTTTCCTAAACGCAGAATTCAAAGAGTTAAGCGCTCACACATGCAACAACTTAGTTTCTTCGTGTAATTCCACACGAATAAATGAAATAACAATAGAACAAAATAAATGTAATTTCTCATTCTCCTCACCAACACGTTGAGGAACACGTAAGAGTTAAAAAGTTTAAATGCGTCTAAAAACATCAACAATTACAGGACAACTATGTTGAGTAGACCACAATCCTTGATTTACAATGCAAAGCCGAAGTTTTCGAAAAGAAAGCAAAGATCGCAATATTTGTCTTCGCTCCAAGTATTTGGCTCAAAGTCCTTATACTGGCAATGACCACAATCCTTCTTTTCACGTTTCCTTTTTTCATCTTTTTTGTTCTTCTCTGCTTCTACCTGCATAGGCATAGCATGTGTAAAATACTAAATATTGAAAAATATTTATTTCTTTATAAATTTGGATTGCCTTCTTATAGTCAATTGGTATATTATATGGCAAAACACAATATTCCTTTCAAAATTGGTCCGTAATTATATGCAGATTTTAATGCAACTAACATCAATTTTATGTTTTAGGTCCAGAAATTTTAGAGCAAGCACCTTCCCAAAGTTTGATACCAGATAATGGCCAACTTTTAGCGCCTATGAGAATAATTACACCAAACATAATTCATTGTTCCAGAAAAAAGACCATATGCTACTTGTAAATGTTATAAAAACACATGGAGATAAAACTACAGTATCAGCAGGACTAAATTGCATAACTAGAACATAAAGGATAAGTTTTCAACTGAACCACAATATTCTTCCTTGTAGAACACAAAATACTATGAAATACTCAACCCCACTAATGATAGACTTATTGCCCAAAGAGAATTTATCCTTATTGCTCAGCAGGATTCTGCGGAGAGTGTAAAACATGATAAAGAAAATTTATTGCCCAAAGAATATGGAAAATGAAGTAAACATGAACAGGACCACAACAAAGAATTTGTCAGGCAGAAGTTTGAAGCTTTACTCACAGATTTCAAATGGCACATGGAGGGTAAGGAAAACAGAACTAATTGGAAGCTATTCTGCACCATGAAAATTGAGGTAGCAATCCCTGTTTCTAAATTACCATCTAACAAATGAGTAAAACACGAGTTGGCTTCATCAGCTTGAGATGGTTTCAAATCTTAGTGTCATCAAAACAGCTTACATTTTCAAATCTTGTTTAAAATTGCAAGAACAAGAGAGGAAGGGGGTAAAAGGTAAGCACCAATTAACTGAATCTTGTTAGAAAGCATTACATAGGATAGCGCAACAGTTCAACATATAATTCTATGTGTAACTTTATTGAACAAAGAAGCCAATATTGAATCCAATATCTTGCTTCATTACATTGGATAGCACAGCACATATAATTTGGAAGACACTTCTATACAATGTGAAACTGCTCCAAAGTGAACTTAGCAAACAAAATACATCATTGTTGAATTCGTTTCAGGTTTTCCTTAGAACAACACAAAATGTTGCAGAGAAAAAAATGTTAAACCATAGAAATACATGCTTGACATAATTAGTCATGAAAATGACCAACCAGAGGTAACCCATGGTAAACATATATATCACGAACTAAAGAAACTATCTGACAAGATCAAGGTTACTTACAATAGATTTCCATCAGCAAGGCATTTCCTACAAAGAACAAAAGGGTATGGTATAAGGAAAAATTCTTAAAAGTAAACTAACTAAATTGAAGTAATTAGACCAGTAGAAGGGAGACAATATTATAGTTAAGTGGCAGTAAATTATATAAATATATCACATTCTGAATTAAATTACAATATATAAGTGTTAATTCTTCCCATCAATAAAATCTTCGGTGTAAGAAATAACTAGTCACACGATAAAGATAGGCCAAGGAAGCATGTGGGAAGAGGCCAAGGAAGAGGTGGTTTACATGGTCAAAGCAGAAGACGAAGCAATGATATGGGGTGTCTGTTCATCACATTTTACTTATTGCGCTTCAGGCAAAAATTGTGCACATATATATTCTATAAGCAGAAATTGTGCTGTATATGTTATAAGCTGATCTATGATGTATATGCTATATATAAGCTGATTGAATTGTTGTATATGCTATAAGCTATATATAAACAGTAGTTGAGTATATTAATAACAAATGTGGCAGGAAGAATATAAAGATTGAATGTCGAGATGCTACACATGTACTTACATTAAAATATAAAAATTCTCTCTATAAAAGAAAGGTGAAAAATTGTTCAGCAAATAGACTTTGGTTTCAAAAAAGATTCACATAAAGAGTTTAAAACTAGCAGTAGTTTAGCAAATGATCTCATCTAGACAATAACTGGGAAAATTTGGGATTACTATATTTCTCAGGAGTCACTTCTTTATTTATGGACATGAGACTTGTGCAAGTATTGATTTGATTAAAAAAATTACCAGTAGTAAGCATATTTCTCAATCCTATAGACATAAATAGACAAACTTCTGAAGAAAAATTGATAACCTTGTAAGATATATTACAACTGCAGTAGCGATGAAAGGCACCTGGGCTGAAGTTAATGGCTCAACTTGAATTTTCATGAATACTATAACATCATTGGTGAGATGAATACATACAACATTATCATGATCACTTAGCTATCAATATTCTCTGTTCGACTGAATTGCAGCACCCAACAACAAACCAAAGCCCACATCTCAACCAAAGCATGTTATCAGCAATGATATGGACAAGGCATAGACTGAAACTAGCAACAATTGGAATCACATCACATGAATCAATCAGTATCAATCTTCATGATTGTCTTCAAATTATTTGGAATGCCTATTGGCAACTTTCCTCACCTTCAACTCAAGCAGAGCCCAAATAAATTATAGTTACTGCCCAAACCAAAGGCATATAAGAAGGCTTCTCCGTGCAAGACATACTGCAAGATCTATGTCTTGCACAATGTTATATACCCTGTATAGGTAGCAAGACAACTTCTACTTAAACCATTTTACTGATTAATTTTAAAAAATATGATAATTAATTATTTAGTTAGTTCATAAGGTGATATGTAGGAAATATGCTGTCTTTTGGATGTCAGAATGGACATCAAAGCTCCTTGATAAGATGGTATACATATGAATAAAGGTTTTGGAAGCGAATGGGGAGAAAAGGGAAAAAGTTGGATACAAATAAGCATATTGAGGGGTTTACAGAGTTTTTGCAAGACAACTCCAAGGGATGAGACAATTGCAGTTAATAGATTACAGCCTATTAAAGAAATTATCATTATGTTCACAATTGTATCCATGAGTTGAACGAAGTCATTGTTGCATTATTCCATCTATGACACGTTAACTAAACAACTGATCACAATTAACAACAAAAATTGGTATGCTCAGGCTATTGGTCCAGTCTGACTGCATAAACTTCTTACTGGTTAGTGTAATTCCAATAAATCAGTAAGCATACTGTTAAAGTTCTTCATAAACTTTTCGCAACATTAGAATATTTAGAAGGCATTAGTCATTAGCAAATTAAAAATTTGGAGATAAGCAGACGAAGCTTGTTGAACCATAGCAAGTAAAATTTTACAATATGTGCACCAACAAGTGTCATCACTTTACACTAAGATATTTACCTGGGATATTTGTAACCGATGGCCTAAAACTTCAAGTGTAATGGCAGATGTGCTTGGAGAGTTCAACCTAAAAAACATCATTTATCATATACACAGAAATTTGAAGTAAGTAATTCTGTGTAGTGTTCTGCCAAAGTAGAAGTTTCACGACATTAAGATATTTAAAAGACTAAAATCATGATAAAGGTGTCTGCATGCAAAATAATGCTTCCACTTTCTATGTGATTTTTACATCGAGATATTGTTCTTTCTTTCTTGGCTTCTGCTCTAGGTATTTTGTGAATTATCTATGATCAGCCAGCTGCTGCTTATATACACACATATGCAATGTCATGGCCAAGTCTCAGACCCCCTTTTCCCCTTCGAGAACAAACAAAGAAGAAAAAGAAATATTTTCAGAAAATCTGGTTCTAAAGAATTAAAAAAACTATACATTAAATTTTCCTCGCTTACTCTTTGTTCTTTTTTCAATATTGGAACTGCATATGCGCTCTACCTGTATCCTCTCAAATTTCCTTTTCTCTCTGCTTGTTTAGCATTCTCTGTAAATATTTATTTCAATGACCTATAGCCTTAAAATGCTTCTATTTTTCATATGAGTCCTTCTAAGTGCAGCGTATTATTTTTACTACCTCCTTAAAAGTTTTGCTAAGAATTTAATTGTTTACTTAACTTTTGGAATTCTCTTTATTGAGACGTTCTTGAAGTTTAGTAGTTCACTAGTATTTTTTTTGGGTAAAAAATTGGCCATATAAGCTTACTCATATTTCTAAGAACCGTAGGGCCAAAATGTGTTGCTGGAAGACAATTTTTTTTGGAAGGAATTGCTTATTGGGAAAGTATTTGAGCTATTGGAGCTGGATGCCAATATGCTGCTATTGCTGATGCAGGGGAAGTGCTTGATGAGGTGGAAGAGGAACGTCGAGCTGCTGATAGGTCGGAGGACTCTGCTATGCACTCTACCGTAAGAAGATTCTGATCGACGTAATTATGCCTTCTATGTGATGCCTCTATGAGATAGGACTACGGATGTCAATGATGCTATTCTTTTGGATTGATGGTTATCTAAGCTTGCTTCTGTCTTGATTTTTGTTCATATTATTTTGTGTTCAGCTTGATGTTGTATTATGCTTTGTGGTGTTTTATATATTTTTTTCCTGAGGTTCTTGTGTGAACCTTGTTGTGTGTGATTTTTTTTTGGAATTTCTAAATGTATTAGAGGGTTTCTTTTTGAGTTTACTTTTTGTATTCTCAGTTTTTTAATATCATTCCTTTATGACTGGGAGTATGACCCAAGGATAGGATGTACACACCTATTAATGAAATATAACGATATTGCATCACATTGTGAGGAAGAACGTCATGCATAAAGGGGTCATGTATATAAACCCAATATATACATCTACATGCGTCAACAATACGTGTATATGGAAGAAATATGCAAATCTCCAGGGCAACCACGTGTCCAAAGTCTGGATAGTTGCAGTGTATGTCATCTAATGTCTGGGTTCGAATGCGACACTCATGTCTATATCTTAACCATAGCATAATTCTGCTATTTGCAAATAAAATACTAACAATATTCTAGGAATTATACAAGCAAATATAATACTAGCAATATTCTAGGAATTATATCAGCAAATATAATACTAACAATATTCTAGGATAAGACATTTCATTTAACAGATCACACTGCTATTTGCTCACTTGCTCAAGAAATTGACTCATATTTGAGAACAATGGAACAATGTATTTAAACAATAGCTTTTCCCATAGAAATGACAAAACAAAAAATCTAATATCAACGATTTGAAGCAATTATAAAGATCCTTCAATATGAAAAACTGATGTTTCGAACTAAAAATGCTGGTATTTAGAGAATAAGATGATAATGGAGTAGAAAAAATTACGGTGTTGATGGAGATGGGTGATGCTCTGTCTTCAATCCCTTGATTTGTGCAAAGATTTTCAGAGGTTAGAAATTAAACTAAAGATACGTACATGTTCAAAAATTCAATAGAAGCCTGGAAACCTTACGTTTTGATTGACAGAAGACCGATGCGATATCGAGATCAATCGACTGGAGAACTTTCTAGTCTAGGGTTAGAACTGGGAGATTCAGCACTCCTGAATCCCTCAATCCCTGATTCCGATCGATAGATAATTGGGGATGAAGTAGGGTTTTCCGACGACGGCCTGATCCACTTCTCCGACGACGACGACGTTCAGCGACGCTTTGTTCGCTGCTGGGTTGGCGCTTTGTTTGCTGCTGGGTGGGTGCAAATACTCAATTTTTGGAGATCTGTTTGTTCTCCGTAAAAAATAACAAGATCAATTGGTGTTTTCTTCAGCCCCGCGGCAATGGGGGAAAAATATTGGGGGGGGAGTACCGCGGCAAAAAATTTGAGAAGACAGAGAATTGGGGGGGACGACAAAAAATTTCGTAGCCGTGCCCCTTTCTTCAGCGCGTCGGCAAATAGGGTTTCGGGGAAATTTTTTTGTTGGTAGGAGGTGCGGATTTTCGTTGCCGCGAGAAATTTTGGGGTCAATGTGTTGAAATGTCCATTAAAAATTTACGTTATGTAATTAAAAATATTTACATAATGAGCCATAGTTAATTTTCATTATGTAATAAAAAAATATTTACAAGCATGCTGCACAGGCTTGTTGACATGCATTTATTTACAGGTTGGACATTAAATATTTACAAGACTGCCACTAAAACCTTTTCCTCCTTACTAAATTTACCAACGTTTACATTAAGACGTTAGGATAGGTCCAGTATTTGCTGGCTTTTTTTAGAAAGCGTCGGGAAAAGTCCATTAGTTGTCGACGTTTTAAAAAAGCGTCCGTAAAACTCCAGCGTTTGCCGGCGTTTTTTGGAAAGCGCTTGTAAAAGTCCAGCAGGTCACAGCGTTTTAAAAAAGCGTCGGGAAAGGTCCAGCATTTGCCTGCGTTTTTCAGAAAGCGCTGGCAAAAGTCCAGCATTTTCCAACATTCTAAAAAAGCGTCGGGAAAATTCCAGCATTTGTCGACGTTTTTCGGAAAGCGTCGGGAAAAGCCCAGTATTTTCCAACGTTCTTATAAACGCTGGTAAAAGTCTAGCATTTGCCAGCATTTTAATAAACGTCGGTAAATGTCGAAATACCAATAGACATTTGCCAACGTTTCTTTAAAACGTTGGCATAAAAACGTTGGCAAAAGCCATTTTTTTAGTAGTGCGCGGTTGCGGGCCGCGGCCGCCGCTGCGGCGGGCCGCGGCCTGCAGGCCGCGGCCTGAGGCCGCGGCCGCCGCGGCCTGCAGGCCGCGGCACAGTGCCGCGGCTTCAGGCCGCGGCTGCAGTCCGCGGCTGCTGGCCGCGGCTTCAGGCCGCGGCCGCCGCGGCCTGGGGCCGCGGCGTTTGTTTCCTCCGGCGGCGCGAAGGGCGCGCCGCCGTTTCGCCCTACGGGCGTACGGAAATTTGGATCGAAGGCAGGGGGTAAAAATCGGGGTTTTCAACAGTTTTGATCGCTAAAAAACAAGTTTTTATTGTTTTAAACATGCAGATCTTATTAAAAATGTTGAATTTAACCGAGTTTGTGAACTTTTTGATCCTAAAACATGCAGATCTAATGAGAAAAGCAAGTTTAGATCTAAAAGTTTGGATTTTTACCTACTAGATTCGACGAGGAATCTAGGCGACGGTTGGTGAAGGATGCCCTTTTCGCTCCCCGTTGAGAAGATTACGATCTTCTTTTTCTGAGCGATTTGTGGATCTCCTTTCCCGCGAGCCGCCGTCTCCTCCAACGAGCGTGATCGTGCTGATAACGTGTTGTGAAGGGAATTTAGGGAGAAATAGGTGTAAGGGGTTAAGAGCCCCCTACCTAGGAATGGCAATATTGCGGGGCGGGGCGGGTATTTAACTACCCAAGCTTGCCCCGCCCCGTCTGCGGGCCGGGGCAGGGCGGGTCTCAGGCCGGGGCGGGGCGGGTAATTTCTTACCAAAACCGGGTCGGGCCGGGTCGGGTCAGTCGGGTCAGGTCATTATTGCCATCCATATGAATCCCAAATAAAAGTTTTATTGGGTATTTGGGAGAATTGTGATTTATTGGTAATTTGGAATTGGGAATTGGCCTAATTGGAAGAACATTGGAACAGAGTATGAGTTACGTGATATGGGCAGACCGCATGGTTCGCATCAAAATAGTAAGGTTTTTTAATAACATTTATAGTTTGTCGGGGCGGGCCGGGGCGGGGCGGGTTACATACAAAGCCCAAGCTTGCCCCGACCCGGTTGCGGGCCGGGGCGGGTCGGGTCAAAACCGTGGCGGATCGGGTCGGTCGGGTCGGGTCAGGTCATTACTGCCATCCCTACCCCTACCCGTGTATTTATAGCTTTCAATAGTGGGTTGGATACCCAATTGGCCCAATGGGCCTATTCATAACAGTTTAAAAATTAACGACTTTGAAGTTCAGGGTATTTATATGAAATAGGCCACAAACGTTGGGGTATTTTTGTGTCATTTCCCCGTTGGCATATTCAGTTACGACCAAATGCTTGTTGAGTTCATACATACGAACTGAAGTATGAAAATGGCATACTTCAGTTACGACAGTTGGTATTGGTTTGCGCAGTTGGCGTAGGCCCTGATGAAGAGATTTAGCATATTCAGTTACGACCAAATGCCTCTTGAGTTCATACATACTTGCACCAAAGTTAAGCCAGCAGTTTCAATTAATGTTGAGTTATGTTTGTATCTCTCAAGTATGTTTTATTAATTATAATCTCAGACAAAGATACAGCGCAAAATCTTATAATGAGATTTTGATCAGTTTCAATGTATTATGTCCTTTCTTCTTGTTAATATTTTTTCCTTTCTGACATCGGAGAGAGAATTTATATCTTGAGCTAACTGATTCAAGCAGTACATGAACAAAATAAAATATAACCAGCACTTAAAAAGCTCGTCATCTAAGATATACGCCAATACCAAGTCCTCGTCGAAGCAAAACCTACTACGGCGTCAACGTCCAAATCAACAGCCGCCGACGATCCCGACGATCCCCCGCCGGATCCATCCAAACCCTACTCCCTCGGCCCCAGGATCTCCGACTGGGACCACCAGCGAGCCACCTGGCACGAGTCCCACCCGGAGTTTCCCACATTCCTAACCCCGACCAAGCCTAGGGTTCTTCTGGTCACCGGATCGTCCCCCAAGCCCTGCGAGAATCCGGTGGGAGACCACTACTTGCTGAAATCGATCAAGAACAAGATCGACTACTGCCGCGTCCACGGCATCGAGATCTTCTACAACATGGCCTTGCTCGACGCCGAGATGGCCGGGTTCTGGGCGAAGCTGCCGCTGATCCGAAAGCTTCTTCTGTCTCACCCGGAGGTCGAGTTCCTCTGGTGGATGGACAGCGACGCCATGTTCACCGACATGGCCTTCGAGCTCCCGTGGGAGAGGTACGCGCAGTACAACCTCGTGTTGCACGGGTGGAACGAGATGGTCTACGACGACAAGAACTGGATCGGGCTGAACACCGGAAGCTTTTTGTTGAGGAATTGCCAGTGGGCTCTCGATCTGCTTGATGCCTGGGCTCCCATGGGCCCGAAAGGGACCATCAGAAACGAGGCCGGCAAGGTTCTGACCAAGTTCTTAAAGGATCGACCGGTCTTCGAAGCCGACGACCAGTCTGCGATGGTGTATTTGTTAGCCACCCAGCAGGATCGGTGGAGGGAGAAGACGTACTTGGAGAGCGCTTACTATTTGCATGGATATTGGGGGATTCTTGTTGACAGATACGAGGAGATGATGGAGAATCACCATCCGGGGCTTGGAGACCATCGGTGGCCGCTGGTCACACATTTTGTGGGCTGCAAGCCATGTGGGAAGTTTGGGGACTATCCAGTGGAGCGGTGCCTGAAGCAGATGGACAGGGCCTTCAATTTTGGTGATAATCAGATATTGCAGATGTATGGGTTCACGCATAAGTCGCTTGCGAGCCGGAGGGTGAAGAGGGTTCGGAATGAGACGAGCAACCCGCTCGAGGTGAAGGACCAGCTTGGGTTGCTGCATCCGCCGTTCAAGGCGGTTCATGGTAACAATGCTGCATCTTTATGAAGTTAGGCTTTTGTGCTAATTACTATTATTTGGTTCTTGTGATTATAGTTATATTACACTATAATGGTTAACGTATATATATATATATATGATTATGACATGATGAAGATAAATGATGTTCTTCATGAGTTATGAAGTTTGATGTGTGGGAGAATTCTATTGTTTGCATGTAGGGGGGGCAGGGTAGTAGTTGTTTTACCTTTTTTAACAGTTTGTTTTGGCATCATCTTATGATCATTAGAAGTAATTTGTTTAATTTTTTCGTCTTCGAACGATGTTTCTCTGGTGACCAACATCTGGTTGCATTGTGCCATGTATAAAAAGATCTTTTTTGTGTTATTGTGGCCATGTTCTTTTTTGTTTTGTTTAGTTGCTATTTTTGTCTTTCTACTGAGTTAGTTGACAAAAGTATGAATTCTTGCATTTTTGTCATTACCCGTCAGCATTAACCGTTAAATTGTTTCTGATGAATTGATTTTAGAAGAAACAAGACAACAGTAAGTGTGCTTCTCATGGATAGATTATGGAGATGAGTTACTGATAAAGCAGCACCTTAAAGAATATTAAAGGATTGGATCACGTTGTGATCGTTCACATATTTTCTTGATATCTGCTAGTTTGCTACAAGAAATGAAGCTTACATTTTCAATTTCTGTCAATGGCAATGAACTGGATATGCATATATTGCTTGCTTACGCACTTGCAATTTCTTTTCTCTAGCTTCACACTTTTCATTTTGCATAATTCATTCGTTTCTAGGTTCTTCCTTAATTAGACATATGCTAATGCTAATGCAATGTAGGATACTTCCTTAATTAGACAGGTATTGACATAACAAGAAATCTCATCATCTGAGACGATTGCTTTCTGCCATCTATAAAGATAGTTTTGCATTGCTTACTGAGTAAGCTGAATCAGTGTGACTAGCTGGAGCTCTTACATTTTGTCATTATCCATCAGCGTTAACTGCAAAATTGTTGTTTGCTTTCGAGTTGAGCTGAAGAGCCTGCATTAATTTTGATTTGTTACTCTTGCCAAAAATGTCAAACCATTGTTGGTATTGTATGTACTTAAAATGAATTACTTTTAGAACCAACTACCAACTTGTCATTGCACTTTCCATAGTTAGATTATGGAGACGAAGTTAGTGATAAATCAGCAGTTCATATTTCTTTCATATTATGTTCATTCCCATACTTTTTTCATTGTTTTATGCTAGCCAACGGTGAAGCTTAACTTTCCAGCTCTTGTTGATGATGATGAACTTGACCTGTAGATGCCAATAGCTTGCTCATACAGTTGATTCCTTTATCCTCATATTTCTAACAATCAACTGGCATAAGGTTAGATCAGAGGGATGAGGGAGATTAGAATGGGAGGGTAGGGCATCTGGTGGGGCCGGGCAAGAAAGTGAAGTGGGAGAGGGCATGGATGCAGCGGCGGGGAGGAGGGATAGATGGGCCCGGGGGAATGGGGGAATGAGATTGACGATAGGTGGTGGGGGATTTGGATAGGAGAGTGAGTAGGAAAAGGGAATGTCTCTTCATCAAAAATGACATGACGAGAGTTATATACCTTGTGATTTTGATGTCCAAGCATTTATAGGCCTTCATATGCGTCGCATACCCAATAAATACACACAGTTGGGAGCATGCTTGAAGTTTATTCTTGGTGTAGGGGCGGAGGCATGGAAAGCATAGGCAGCCGAAGACCCGAAGCTACTTATAGTCCAGAAGCTTCTTTTGGAGGTCTTCATAGGGTGACATAGGGGAACTGATTGTCCAATATCGGCATGGAAAGCCGATTAATAAGATAAACGACTGTCAAGGCTATGTCTGACTAGTATTGCATCGGCTTTGCATCGGTATTGAAGCTATAAGAAGTAGAGAGAGAGTTGTGTCAATAATATGGCGGTGTTTCCATTCGGCAACACCGTTTTGCTCGGGAGTGTATGTGGCAGATGTTTGTTGTATGATCCCAAGTCAGTGAAAAAGATCCGAAAATTGACAATTACAAAATTTTCCACCACCGTCAGATCAAAAATTTTTACCTTTGGATTCAAATTATCTTTCAACCATTGATTGAAAATGTCGAAAGGCACTAAATACATCAAATTTGTTAGTTAAAGGATATAACCACACATGACGAAAAAATCATCAATAAAACTAACATAGTACCTAAATCCTTTATTTGACATAATATGGGCGGGACCACAAACATCAAAATGAATTAAAGATAATACAGAACTAGCTCGAGAGTTTGACACAAAAAATGGTAAATTATGACTCTTGCTCATAGAGCACGGGGAACATGACTTGAGTGTGTGATTCTTTATTGGCAACTTGGGAGCAACTTGTGAAACAATAGCAGGAGTTGGATCACCACGGTATGAGCTACGAGCTGGCCGTCGACATGGTTAGGACATGGTTAGGAAGAAGACGAGCTACGAGTTGGTCGTCGACATGGTTAGGACAAGAGTACCGGATGGTATGAGATAAAGTCATTTTTACTCAGACCTTGGAAGAGTACTCGACCCGTTTTGACATCTTGTATGACAAACCCAGATGATGAAAATTGAATTGAATGGTTCTTATCACAGGTGAATTTATAGACGAAGGTAAATTTCTGGAAAATGAGGTGCATGTAAAATATTAAGTAGATGAAAGGAACACGATGACAATGATGAAGGAAGAACAGAGTGACTAATGTTGGCAATTTTGGAAGTGCCAACAATGATTCTTTTGGTACCATTATAAGGAACAGGGGTCTGCAACTGGGTAGCATTTGGAGTAACATGGTCTGTAGCTCCGATGTCTAAATACTAGTTGGCCAACTCCGAAGTTGGTGGCTGGGTAAAGTGTGCCTCAGTTAGAATGTGATCCAATAGGTGAAAGCAGTCAAGAGTATGATGAGTCAAGAGTATGATGATTCTGCTTGCTGCAAGCCTGACATGGAATCAAATCACCCGATGGAGTGCGCGAAACCGAGCGGCTGTGCTGAGATGAACCAACCTTTACCCCATGAATCACGATCTTGCGGAGAGGCAGACGCCGATTGAAGCGAGTTTGGAATCCGCGTTGAAAGCGGGATCCGTTTTGTTGAACGCGTCCACTCAGTCGAGGCGCACGACCCCTCCGACAATTAGAGGAGGCAACACGATCAACATTGGGGCCATGGTAGGAGCAGTGGTGTGGGAGACAGCAGCATGATCCAACGTCATATTCGCCTCCGCTGCTAGCAGGCAGATCCAAAGTTCCTCGATCGAGTACGATCTTTCGCGGTTTCGAGCGATCGTTCGAAATAATTAATAAGCTGGAGGAAGGCCGTTCAGAGTTTGACGCACCATTTGCTTTATCGTTACTATGTAGGGACCAACCGTAAGAAGCTGGTCATAAAGCGCCTTCCCCCAATCTAGGTAGGCAGTCATGGATTAACCTTTCATGGTGAGCATGTTAAGTTCATTCTGAAGAATTTCGATGTGTCCTTCAAAAAGAGCAGCATAGCTGATCTCAAGCTTCGTCCAGAGAAGTTGAGATGATGTCATGCCAAGAACAATGCCGAGAGCAGATGTGGTGAGAGTGTCTTGGAGACACATACATAGATGTTGATATGTAAGAAGCCAAGACTCATACTCCAGAATGGTGATAGGCAAAATAGGCTTTTCGTTAGTAGCGACCGGATTCGCGATGGTAGGAGGGGCAGGAGTAGTGCCATCAAGATACTCATATAATTGGTGGGCTTTTAGAACTCCAATCACCTCCCAATGCCAGCGGATGTAGTTGGTGGAGTAGAGACGCATTGTGATGAGCGACGAAAACTTGGAGATGAGAAATTTGAGATTAGGTGTGATTGGCTCCATTGAAAGGGGAAAGAAAAAAAATTAGATGTAGAAATTTGAGGTTGGGACGTTTAGATGTAGGAGACAATAGAGTACTCCGATACCATAATGAAATAGCCGACTGATTCAAAGGAAAAGAGAAACCAGCAAAGTTTTTCATTGATGTATCTTATAATTATACACAATCCCTTTGGGGAGAGATAAGTTAAAATCCTAAATCTATCAAAATAGTGACAACTTAACAACCGAAGTTGTTACAACTAAGCTACTAAAACAGTTACAACTAAGTAATCTAAATAGTTACAACTAAGTACGATGTGAGACAATCTCTAACAAAGTCTTCTCATGTAAGCAACAAGATGTTCAACTTCAATTACAATTGATAAGCAATAGCCATTAAAAACTTGGGATGTAAATTCGCCCATTTTATCCAATCAAATTGACTTAATTAGATAATCATAAAATTGTGCTCTTTATCTAATTATTTGAGCAAGAATTACAGCAAAAGAAATATTTCTTATAGAAAGAAGACAAACATATGATCATACAGTTGATACATCAATCAAAACCATTAAGTATCCAAATGGTCTATATGATATTGATGCGGACGCACCGCTTGGACCGGGCACGCACGCGGGGGATGCGGCTAGCGGGGAGCCCACGATTGTTTACTCTCGCAGGAGGAGACGTGGGGGCCGGTATTAGTCACATCAGGGGTATTTTGGTCTAGTCAGACCAAATTAGTAAATCCCCGTTTTCCTTTATAATTAGGGCTAGCCGTCATTGTTAGTTTATGCTTGATTTGTCTTCGAACAATCTAGTTATCAATTTGATGTTGTTTAGGCTTTTAGGCGTTCAATAAAAGCTAGGAGATTGATTCGTCTCGAAGAATCCTTATCAAGTTCTTGATTTCTCATTGTTCTTCCTCTATTTTCCATTTTTCCACCTTTAAATCGTTGTTTTAATCATTTATTCGCTGATTTGATCCAAACGGCAAGCGATTCGTATCAGATATATATGTGAATATGCCCACAAATCTCTCCATGAATTCTTTGTAAAAATGATGGAGATTCAATAACCACAAATTTTGAGGAAAATGGTCTAACAATCAATTGACATTGCAAACATGCAAAACATGAATAATCACTAGGGAGAAGAATATTCTGGTTCAGCAATGGATCCTCAAATCATTTTTTCAATAATCATCCACATCATTACTGAACCAGATGCTCAAGACGATCATGCCAAATCGTAAAGACCTTTGGATCAGAGCACTTCTGGTGCATAAAAATATTTGATTCATTCTTACTGTTGAATAATACAAACTGGAAGTGAATGCTGGAAACTTTTCTATACGAGCTTTTGGTCCAAAATTTTTTAAGTAATAAGAAAATGTTCTTCGTTATCTTCATCAGTGATCTCAATGTGATAACCATCATGATGTATATATGTAAAACTCAATAAATTTATTCCAGATCTTGAAGAAAATAGGGCATCATCACCACAAACAATTGTACCTTTTTGGTAACAAATATATTCTCTTCCGGAGCCTTCAATTAGATTCGATGAACCCGATATGGTACTGACATTAGCTTGACTTAATTTCAAACATTGAAAGTATTTCAGGAGGGCGTAGCACAACTGGCGTGGGGTTGTGCTAGCTTCCACGAGGTCTCAAGTTCGAGTCCCACTGGATGCAGCTGTGTTAAAAATTGGTGAGTGGGAGCTTTGGCTGCCATTTGCGGGTCCTACCCGGCTCGAGCTGGATTAGTCGGCGCCCGATGTGGTATCCGAAAACCGGTGGTTAAAACCCAAAAAAAAGTATTTTTTACTCTTGAGAATTATATGGATTGTAGCACTATCTACTGGGCAGATATCATCAGCATTTATCAATTCATCAGACAGACACATGCATCTTCATACATGCAAAATATATGTCATTAAATTCAAAATGTGATATGATATTGAAAAATTTTATAATAAGAAATGATACTTAACTGGACACCAATCAAAATAAACAATTCCACCACTCAGATCTTGAAAGAAATCCGAAATATAAAGGTAAGTAAAACCATCACCATGACAGTTATTAAAATGAGTTAAAGGATCTAATGATTCTGTAAAATTTGTTTCAATTCCATTTTTTGTCTTTCATGTAGGCTTGGTATTGGTATACCGAATGCTTATGTGTATGATAGAAACCTGACCAATATCTGTTCATATCACATCTATAACCTGCATCCTTAGTTTTCTTTCTAAACTTATTCGGAGTACCTTTGCTCTTAGGGCCTGTTCTTTTGCGGGAATAGGAGGTGGGAATGGGCCAAAGTGCACTGTTTGTGCACTATTTGTCCAATTCCAGCCTTCAATTTCAGCAACATGTTCTTTTGCATTCCAAATCAAGTTGGAATGGAATCCTAGTTGGCAGCACTATTTGCCATTCCTTGTAGGTGTCAGTATTCCAAGCAAATTGCTTGGAATACAAAGGAATCCATTCCTTTCTGGGGCCCGATGTCACATCTCTCTCTATCTCTCTCCTCCAACTCACCTCTTTTCCACTTTCTCATTCCAATTCTCCAATCCCAAAAGAACACAAGAATAGAATGTGGACCCCACTTTACATTCCAACACCCTCATTCCCTACTGCATTCCACCCAAAAGAACACAAAACTCTATTTTCTCTCTCCTAGGAATACAACCATTCCCACCATTCTCAAATCCCCATTCCAGCAAAAGAACATGCCCTTATTTGAGTTATTTTAATTCAAGCAGTACAGTGCATACCGCTTATTATTTTTCTTTTTGGTGGTTTCACTTTTGATGCCACCATCTTTCTACCACCCCTGTGCATATCCATCTCCATGATTCTTTTTAAAACTTATATTATTTACTTCAAAAAATGAAATACCTTTTGTTTCAGGGTTGGCTTTTGTTTCAGGGTTCTTTCTCACCGCATGTTGGTAGTACAGATGTCCAAAGGTCGTCGCTGACGTGAAAGACGAGGAGGACCTTCGGGGCCATTTGGCCAACCATATTGCGGGGATGCTCTGAGCCGAGCGACGAAACACCGAAGTGGGGCTTCAGCTGGATGATGACCACCGGGATCGATCCGTCGAGCGGACTCTGGTACGAGGATGCTCGGGGCCGAGCGACCGTGCGCCGAAGTTGAGTTTCGGCAGGTCGGTGTCTCCTTCGATATGCAAAACGAGCAACTCGTAAGGGGTGTCGGACCTTGGCTCCGACCAGGTCCCCTCTTATGCTTAAGTCAAATCTTGACAGAAGAGTGCTTGGTGGAATCGAGTACAGCTCACTGAGAGGCCATGCACGAGTTCTCAGACCGAGCTATGAAGGAAGAAATATGTGGTGGGTGCATGTGTAAGGAGAGTGTATACTTGGGTATCGGATATCCAGAAATCGTCTCTTTGGCCTTTCGACTGGTAGGTTATTTATAAGTGAGTGTCATGTCAACGCCTCCTTTTGATACGCCCTTGCGTTCATGGCATTCATGGCCCCTCCCGTCGCGTCCGCCCACATTGATAGTGGCTTAAATGTCAATCAACGCAGGCTCGGTTTAGGGCGGGATTTCTTCAATCGCGGAGAGTCCATGGTCCATTGGGCATTGATCTTGGGCCGAGAGGACTTGGATCTGCTATTGAGGCCTTCAGCCCAGAGCCTAGGGGGAGGGCATTGGGCCGAACGGTTGGTTCGCTTCTCTCTGGTCCATTAGGGGGGTGGTATCACCTTTCACTTTAGGAAATTTAATGTAATTAATAGAATGAGATTGTTGTTATAAACGTAGTTTCTATGGAGTCCATAGCCCTGTATTTATAGTAGTAGGGTTACATAATGTGTGGATACCCACTAACGTGTAGGCCCACCAAAAGCCCGTTTATAACACTTCCCCTTATCCATCCATTGTTGTAAGTCGTGATGAACGCTTCAGGGTTCATAGAGCTTATCTGATCATGGGTCTAAGGATACTTCTGGATCCCCAAGTTTAAGAGTACTTGCCTCGTTAAAACCTTTGCCAAGGAAAACCCAGTGGGAAAAACCAGTGGCTAATGGAAAAGAGTACAAGTCTATGTAACTTCCCCTGATCGATGGATAACATCAGGGGTGGATACTTCTGGATCCAGAGTTGATGTGGCTGCCTTGTTAAAACCTTTGGCTATGGAAAACCCAGTGGAAAAAACAAGTAGCCAAGGAAAAAGAGTACAGCACTACATTAACTCTCCCTGATAAGTACAAGCTTCAGGCTTGTAAATCTCTCAACTGTCTCATCCCAATTCCTAGTACAAGTTTTCTAAAGGTACTGCAAGGCAAAGCTTTAGTGAACAGGTCTGCCAGGTTGTCGCAGGACTGGATCTGCTGGATGTCGATCTGGTTGTCCACTTGCTGTTCATGCGTCCAGAAGAGCTTGGGGGAAATGTGCTTCGTCCTTTCACCTTTGATGTAGCCACCTCGTAGTTGAGCGATGCAGGCAGCATTGTCTTCATACATGGTGGTAGGTCCAAGATCTCCCGTCTTCAGGCCGGTGGTCTTGAGGATATGATTGATGACTGATCGAAGCCAAAAGCATCTCTGCTAGCTTCGTGAATCGCAATGAGCTCGGAGTGATTGGATGAGGTTGCTGTCGATGTATGCTTCACGGATCTCCATGAGATGGTCGTCCCACCGTACGTGAACACAAAGCCGGTCTGGGACTTTGCGGTATGTGGGTCGGACCTGTATCATGCATCTGCATAACCAACCAAGTCGGAGGATACACCTTTATTGAAGTATAGTCCCATGTCCACAGACCCTTGGATGTAGCGCAGAAGTTGCTTAACTCCGTTCCAGTGGCGCTTTGAGGGCGCAGAACTGTATCTGGCTAGTAAGTTAACTGCGAACGCTATATCGGGACGCGTACAGTTTGCCAGGTATAGGAGTGCTCCAATTGCACTTAAGTAGGGTACTTCAGGGCCCAGTGTTTTCTCCCCCTCTTCCAGCGGTCGGAAGGGGTCTGTGTCAACATCTAATGATCTAACGACCATTGGTGTGCTAAGCGGATGACATTTGTCCATAAGGAAGTTTTTCAGCACTTTCTTTGTGTATGTCGATTGGTGTAACAGGATTCCTCCGCTTAAGTGTTCAATTTGTAAGCCTAGGCAGAACTTCGTTTTGCCAAGGTCTTTCATCTCAAAAGTCTGTGTGAGACTTTTGGATATCTCATCTATCTCTTCAGGAGATCCGATGATGTTCAGGTCGTCTACGTAGGTGGCAATAATTACAAATCATGTTCCCTTTGCTCTTATAAAGATGCAAGGGCAGACTTCATTTGTTGTGAATCCTTGTTGCACTAGGAATTCACTGAGTCTGTTGTACCACATTCTACCTGACTGTTTTAGACCATACAGTGATCTCTGGAGTTTGACAGAGTAGACGTCCTGAGGTCTTTCTGTCATTTTTGTCGGTAGTTTGTATCCATCTGGGATTTTCATATAGATGTCCTTATCTATATTTCCATATAGGTATGCAGTCACAACGTCCATGAGCTGCATATCCAAACCTTCCTTTGTGGATATGCCAATAATGAAACAGAAAGTGATCGCATCCATGACCGGGGAATAGGTATCGTCATAGTCTATTCCTGGTCATTGGGAAAAGCCTTGTGCAACAAGGCGCGCTTTATAACGCACGATCTCATTATTCTCGTTTCTTTTTCTCACGAACACCCATTTATATCCCACAGGTTTAACACCCTTTGGTGTTAGGACTACAAGTCCAAAAACTTTGCGCTTCGAGAGTGAGTCCAGCTCTACTCCTATTGCCTCGTTCCACTTTGGCCAATCCTCTCTGCGTTTACATTCTGCTAGAGAGCGTGGGTCGGTCTCATCGTCGTATTCAGTGACGTAAGTAGCAATAATGAGCGCGAAGTTATCATCGATGATTGTGATTTTTCTGTCCAGTACCTCCCCAGTACGTACATAATTTAATGATATTTCTCCTATATTTTCCTCTTCAGGGGTTGTTAGGAGGGGAGAGGTAGCTGGGCTGAGTTCAGCATCCTGTGGTGGTATCGTTATTATTGCTCCAGGATTTTTTCTCTTTCGAGGGTTCTTATCATTTGAGCCTGGGGGTCGTCCTCTTTTTTGTTGAGGTACGGCCGCTTCTGCTGCTGGTGGATTGCATCCATCTTTGGGTATGTCAATCCTAGCTGGCGTATTTGTAGCAGGGACATGTGATCTGACAATCTTCTGGTTGTCAGTGAATTTGTCCGGTAAAATGTGAACTGTGTTTTGAATTTAAAGGATCTTCAGGATCTCGTCTTCACATTGATTTGTACGCGGATCAAAATGGGATAAAGTCTTTGTGTCCCATGAAATGGTCTTTGAAGCTTCTGGCTTCTGTATATTAATGCCTAGTTTGGGAAAAGTGCTTTCATCAAACTCACAATCTGCTAGACGTGCTTTGAAGGCATCCCCCGTAAGGGGTTCGAGGTATCTAATGATCTATGGTGAGTCTAAACCAATATAGATACCAAGACGCCATTGAGGACCCATCTTGGTTCTCTGCGGTGGTGCTATGGGGACATAGACATCACATCCGAATATCCTCAAGTGAGAGATATCGGGCGGGTTCCCATATGCAAATTGCATCGGAGAATAAGATTGACTACCTGACGGTCGTAATCTTATTAGCGATGCAGCGTGCAATATGGCATGTCCCCATGCACTTACCGGCAACTGGCATTGCATCAACAATGGTCGAGCGATCCATTGTAGTCTCTTTATAAGAGATTCGGCTAACCCATTCTGGGTGTGAACATGAGCTACAGGATGTTCAACTTCTATGTCGGTTGCTTGGCAGTAGTCTAGGAAGACTTGTGATGTGAATTCCCCAGCATTGTCCAGACGCAATTTCTTGATCTGGTTGTCTGGGAAATGTGCCTGCAACTTTATAATTTGTGCCAGTAGCTTTGCAAAGGCTACGTTGCGGGTGGACAGGAGGCACACATACGACCATTTCGAAGATGCATCAATCAGTACCATGTAGTACCGAAATGGTCCACTTGCGGGGTGAATATGCCCGCAAATGTCTCCATGTATTCTCTCTAGGAAGCTTGGAGACTCAAAGTCCACCTTCAGGGTGGATGGTCTCGTAATCAATTTCCCTTTGTGACAAGGGGGACAAGGATGTGCACCCTTCCGAAGTAGCGTCAGGCTTTTCGGGTTAATTCCACGGGATTGGGATATGATGCGACGCATCATATTCCTTCCAGGGTGTCCTAGTCTATCGTGCCAGAGTTTGAATTCTGGTTGATTATGGCACTTCTGGTGCTCTAGTGTGTTTGCTTCCATTGCTCTGATCCTTGTGTGGTAGAGACCCGACGGGAGTCCCTCAAAACGCTCGACGGTGTTTTTAGCACCGTTTTTATGAGACGTTACATATAGGTATTCTCTGTTTTGTTTGCTCACCGTTTCAAGGTGGTATCCGTTCAAGCGGATATCTTTAAAGCTTAACAGGTTTCTATGCGAACTAGTGGAGAGAAGCACATCTTTTATAAGTAGTTGTGTTTTGTTGGGGAGCATAAATTGTGCTTCCCCTGATCCTTCAATGATACCTGATGGACCGGAAATTGTATTTACGATGCCATCGTATTTATAAATGCTTTGAAAAAAGCAGATGTCTTGGAGGATCGTGTGCGCAGAGGCACTGTCCACTAGGCATTTAAAGTCCATCTATTTTTAAGAGAAAATATCGCAGTATAAGGCACACACAAAAAGATATACTACTGATAATCAATTAATGTCTTAAAAAGTACTCCAACATGCTAGAAATAAAAACAAGCAGATAAATAGTTTCTCAAAAGGAAAGCTACAATGCATAGAAAAATAGATAATGTCCTCAGTCGAGCAGGTCATCGTTTGAGAAGTCCTCAGCGATGAACCTGATTGGTGCCAGGTCTTCTTGAACCACCAAGTTTGTCTCAGCTTGCTTCTGGCTCGCTTTGTACAAGTCCTGCAGGTGGCGTGGAGTCCGACAATTCCTAGACCAGTGTCCAGTCATGCCACACATGTGGCACTTATCTTCCCAGTCCTTTCTTGGGGCAGATGTCTGGCCGTCGTCCTTTCTCTTCCACACATTTTTCTTCTTCCTCCCCTCATTGTTGCTTCTGGGAGGGGGTCCTCTAGCATGCTTCTTCATCGCTTTACCCTTCTGGGGTTTGCCTTTGAAGTTGATCATCTTCTTCTGGGAGGAGCTGTGATGCGCTTCAAGCGCAGGAGCAGACCCGGTAGGGCGTGAGTTATGGGTGGCCAGAAGAATGTCACGATTCTGCTCTGCTATCAGAAGGCATGAGAGAAGCTCTGAGTATTTCGTGAACTTTCGTTCACGATACTGTTGCATTAGTATGACATCCTTCTCGTGGAAGGATGTATATGTCTTCTCTAACAAGCGCTCCTCCGTCACCTTTTCACCACACAACTTCAGGCGTGAGGTGATGCTAAAGAGTGCCGAGTTATACTCGGTAATAGACTTAAAGTCTTGGAGACGGAGATTCTCCCATTCATATCGCGCTCGGGGAAGTATAACATCTCTTTGATGTTTATACCTATCCTCGAGGGCGGTCCATAACTCATACGAGTCTTCCACTATGAGGTATTCGGCCTTCAGGGTCTGATCGATATGGCGTCTGATATAGATAATTGCTTTTTCTTTATCTATATCAGAAACCTTATCGCCTACAGCGATGGCGTGGCTCAATCCCTGCGCTCGCAGATGGAATTTTATGTCCAACTGCCAGCTTAAGTAGTTCTTGCCTGAAGCATCCAAAACGTCGAAATCGACGCTCGCCATTTTGGCCATTTATCACTCTAGCATGTTAAAAGATATGCAATAATTAGATATTTTCACAGAGAAATAAATAATTAAGCACTTCAGACACAGATATTTGATGCGTGGATCGGCTAATCACCAAATTAATTACAGTCCATACAGTCCCAAAAAGAAATGAAAGTACAACTCGGGAACCATCGTGGGGCCCCTATTCTTCTGGAATGGTCCTTCATCTTCTTGAGGCGTTCGCCAGTCTTGTAATATTACAAAATTATCCTCACTACATTTTTCTCTCATAAAGGAAATAATGCATGAATAAGAAAATGGTGATAACTAGCCGATCCAAAACCACAACAAATATTTAACATTCGTCGCAGGCAGTTAAAATGCAGCATGCATTTAATCATCACAGGCAGTTTATACATTACAGGGAATTTAATCATCATAGGCAGTTTATAATGGAAAATAAAGATCTTTCGTTTAAAAATTATTGGACCACTAGGCAACGTCATACACCGTTAGGTTAGTTGACTAACGGCAGAGCGGTCGCAGGATCTTCCTAATTTTTAAACGTGTAAAAATCATATAATCCGAATAAAAAGCGTTGAATTAAATTACATGTAATTTGACCAGATTATAACGAAGGAAAATCGAATTAAATCTGAAAATCGTTTGAAAAATAGTGAATTTTCGGGGTGAAACCCTAGTTAGGGTTTTTGGTCACGCGGATTGCCGCTTCGGGCGGCTAGGGTTTCGGGACATGCGCGCGCACCGGGGGGGCCGATGCGGGCGGCTGGCGGGGGGCCCGCCGTCGCGGGCGGCGGGGGTGCCCCGCCGTCGCGGGCGGCAGGGGTGGCTCCCGCCGCTGCAGGCGGCGGGTTTTGCCCGCCGCTTGCAGCGGCGGGGTCACTCGCCGCTGCTAGCGGCGGGGGCGAGCCTGCCGTCGTTGACGGCGGGTTTTGCCCGCCGTCGCTGGCAGCGGGGTCGCCCGCCGCTGCTGGCGGCTGGGCGAGCCCGCCGTCGCAGCGACGGTGGGGGCGCCTGCCGTTGCAGGTGGCGGGCGGGGGGCGCCTCCACTGCGAGCGGCGGCGCGGGGGGGTTTTGCCGCAAGCCGCAATGGGGCGGCGGCGGCGGCGCGAGTTTTTTTGGGGGGGTTTCGCACTCCGGCGAATAGATCCCCTAGGGTTTAATGGTTTTTTGGGGATAAAAATCCAATTTTTAGTTTAAAAATCATTTTTTTAATCTCCAAAAGGTCGTTTTTATTGAAAAAGACAGATTTTTATCAATAAAAACGATGAAAATTTCATTAAACAATTGATCCAAGAGATTGGATCTAAACATATGTGCACATTAAATTTTTAGATCTAGGGGAGATAGTTACCTCTAGATCCTACCCGCCGGATCTACCGACGTTCAGTGAAGGAAGCCCATTCACGTCGCGTTCGTCCGTCGGCAAGGGTTCGGCTCAGCCTCGAGCGTGCTGATAACGTGTTGTAAACGTAGTGGCTATGGAGTCCATAGCCCTGTATTTATAGTAGTAGGGTTACATAATGGGTGGATACCCACTAACGTGTAGACCCACCAAAAGCCCGTTTATAACAATTGTTGATTTTTTTAATAAAAGTTTGTTAATTTGCTCAGCCACTAGAAGACAAGAAATGAGTTCAGAACACTCCATGAACTGTGGCTATCAATGTTGCTCTTACAAGAAGAGCAAATTGAAGGCAATCTCATCTGCAACTTTCTCACCATATAATTTCAAAAGTGAAGTGATTTTAAAAAGTACATAATTATAGTCACCAACGCTCTTGAAATCTTGCAACCCCAGATGCAACCAATCATACCGAGCTTTCGGGAGGATTGCATGTTTCTGGTGCACGTATCTCTCCTTTAGACTATTACATAAAATAAGGGAATTGTTGTGAAGGGAAAAGTAGGGAAATATGTGTAGGGGGTTAAGAGCCCCTCTACCCTCATATTTATAGCTTTTAATGGTGGGCCGGATACCCAATGGGCCTCATGGGCCTATTCATAACACTTCCCCTTATCCAACCAACATTGAATAAGAGGTGGATTCTTCAGGATCCGAGTTAGGATAACTGCCTTGTTAAATAAAGAACAGTTAATCCATAACTTCCCCTGTTTTAGGGATGTGTCTAGGGGTGGATACTTCAGGATCCAGAGTCAACGAGGTTGCCTCGTCAAAACCTTGACTACGGAAAACCCTGTGGGAACAAACCAGTAGCCAAGGGAAAAGAGTACAACTCTGCAGTTGACTCCCCCTCATCTAGCCAAGCTTCAGGCTCGCAGATTTCCTATGAATCTATAGATCAATCTGCTATGTATCTATGAGTTCATAATCCTCTCATCCTGACCCAGTTTACATTTTCTCACTCTCCTCATCCCAATCCCATATACAAGTTTCTCAAAGATACTAGTAGGCAGTGATTTGGTAAGCAAATTCGCCAAGTTATTACATGATTGGATCTTCTGTACCTCAATCTGCTTTTGCTTCTGAAGGTCGTGCGTCCAGAAGAACTTGAGGGAGATATGCTTTGTCTTGTCGCCTTTGATGTAGCCGTCCTGTAGCTGGGCTATACATGATGCATTGTCTTCATGGAGAGGAGTATGTGCAAGTACGCCGGTCATCAGGCCGGTGGAGGTGAGAATATGCTGGATCACAGAGCGTAGCCAGAAACTCTCCTTGCTTGCTTCATGGATCGCTAGAAGTTCTGAGTGAGTGGATGAGACGGTTGTCATGGTCTGCTTTACGGATCTACAGGATATGGCAATGCCGCCATAGGTAACCATATATCCGGTCTGAGACTTCTCTGTATGAGGATCGGACTTGTATCTTGCATCAGCATAACCAACTAAACCAGTTGATGCCCCTTTCCTGTAGAATAGACATAAGTCTATGGACCATTGGAGGTAGCGCAGAAGATGCTTGACTCCGGCCCAGTGCCGTTGTGTAGGTGCAGCACTATATCTGGCTAGTAAGTTTACTGCAAATGCTATGTCAGGACGAGTGCAGTTAGCCAGGTAAAGGAGTGCACCGATAGCACTTAGATAAGGCACTTCAGGGCTTAGTACTTCCTCCCCCTCTTCCAGCGGCCGGAAGGGGTCTTTATGCACATCCAATGATCTGACGACCATTGGGGTGCTGAGTGGGTGGCACTTATCCATCTGAAACTTTTTCAATAAGTTCGATGTGTAAGTTGACTGATGTAACAGGATCCCATCGTTAAGATGCTCTATTTGAAGACCTAAACAGAATTTTGACTTTCCGAGGTCTTTCATCCGAATGTTTCTGTCAGGCTTCTAGAAATCTCGGCGATCTCTTCAGGAGATCCGATGAGGTTCAAGTCGTCTACATAGACGGATATAATGACAAATCATGTTCCCTTTGCTCTTATGAAGATGCAAGGACAGACTGGGTCATTTGTAAATCCTTGTTTTGCAAGGAAGTCGATCAGTCTGTTATACCACATCCTTCCGGATTGTTTTAGACCATACAATGATCTTTGCAGTTTCACTGAGTAGATGTCACGTTGTCTCTCTTTTAGTGCTGCAGGCAAGAAATAACCGTCAGGCAATCTCATATAGATGTCTCGGTCTAAGTTGCCATATAGGTATGCAGTCACGACGTCCATAAGCTGCATATCTAAACCCTCTTGGGCTGTTAAGCCAATGAGGAATCGGAAGGTGATCCTGTCCATGACCGGGGAATATGTGGCTTCAAAATCCACCCCTAGACGTTGGGTAAAACCATGCACTACAAGCCTTGCTTTGTAGCAAACGATCTCATTCTGTTCATTTCGTTTTCTAACAAATACTCATTTATAACCCACAGATTTTACACATTTTGGTGTCTGGACTATAGGTCCAAAGACCTTGCGTTTGGTGAGTGAATCCAACTCCACTCCTATTGCCGCTTTCCACTTTGGCCAATCATCTCTGCTTTGACATTCTGTCAGAGAGCGTGGTTCAATATCATCGTTGCAGTACGCGACGTTGATGGCAATATTACAGGCAAATGTGTCATCTATGGTTGTGCTCTTTCTGTCCCAATACTCCCCAGTTCGTACATAGTGTATCGAAACTTCATTTTCTCCCGGTTTTTCCTCTGTTTGAGAGTTTGGGAGAGATGGGGTAGCAGGGCTTATAGTAGCATCATGTGGTGGTATTTGTTTAACATTGCCAAGGGTCCTACTCTTTCGAGGGACTTGGTCCTTGGATCCCGGTGGTCGTCCTCTCTTTTTGAGAGGTCCAACCATTTCTGCTGCAGGCGGATTGCATCCATTTTACGGTATATCAATCATAGCTGGAGTGTTAGCAGCAGGGATGTGCGATCTGACAATCTTCTGGTTGTCAGTAAATTTGTTCGGCAAGAGATGGACAGTGTTTTGGATATGGAGAATCTTCAGGACCTCCTCCTCATACTGGCTTGTGGGCGGATCAAAGTGACATAATGTCTTTGTATCCCAAGTGATACAATCTGAAGCTACGGGCTTCTTTGTTTGTGAGCCTAGTCTTGGGAATGATGTTTCATCAAATTCACAGTCTTCTAGACGTGCCTTGAAAACGTCTCCCGTAAGGGGTTCTAGGAATCTTATTATGGAAGGGCTGTCAAACCCAACATAAATGCCTAGGTGACGTTGTGGACCCATCTTTGTCCTTTGTGGTGGTGCAATGGGGACGTATACTGCACAACCAAATATTCTCAAGTGTGAGGCAATTGGTGGGGCTCCAAGTGCTAGTTGCATTGGAGAAGATGACTAACCTCCAGAAGGTCTTAATTTTATTAAAGATGCAGCATGCAAACTTGCATGACCCCATGCATTCACTGGCAGCTGGGATTGAAGTAATAATGGACGAGCAACAGTCTCTTAATTAGAGATTCTGCTAACCCGTTTTGGGTGTGAACATGCGCTACATGATGTTCGACTTCAATTCCATGTGCTTGGCAATAGTCTAGAAAGACTTGTGATGTAAACTCCCCCGCATTTTCCAGACGAAGTTTCTTTATCTGGTAGTCGGGAAAGTGGGCCCGTAACCTGATTATCTGAGCTAAAAGCTTAGACAGTGCAAGGTTTCGGGTGGACAGTAGACACACATGTGACCACTTAGTAGATGCGTCAATCAGGACCATAAAGTACCTGAACGGACCACTTGATGGGTGTATAGGCCCACAAATGTCTCCGTGAATTCTTTCCAGAAAACTTGGAGACTCCAGGTCCACTTTCAGTGGAGAAGGTCTCGTAATTAGTTTACCCTTGTAACAGGGTGGACATAGGATTTTACCTTTTTGAAGAATCCTTAGGTTCTTTTTTTGGTGCTTTCTTTAGGTTCTTCAAGTATATACCCCTAGAGCTTTTTATGATGCGGTACATCATAACAGATCCAGAGTGTCCCAGTCTACTATGCCAGAGTTGGAATTCTGGTGTTTGGGGGCACTGCAGGTGCTCCGCCATTGATATTTCTGGAGTTTGTATACTTGTTTGGTAGAGTCCCGAGGGGAGTCCCTTGAAACGTTCCACAATGGTTTTTGAACCATTTGTAAGAGACGTTACAAGCAAGTATTCCCTTTCATTTTCCTCGACCGTCTCTAAGTGATATCCGTTTAAACGGATATCTTTAAAGCTTAGGAGGTTTCGGATGGATTTAGGGGACTATAACGCATTCCTAAGTGTGATTTGTGTGTTACTGGGGAGCAATATGATTGTTTCCCCTAATCCTTTGATTATGTTAGCTGGTCCTGAGATTGTTCTCAGTGGACCAGAGTAGCTACTTATGCTCGTGAAGTAGTCTATGTTTTGAAGGATCGAGTGCGTCGATGCACTGTCCACTAGACAAATTGATTCCATAGCTATATTAAGAAAGACATTTAAGCAGTAAATAATATGAAAAAGAAAAGATCTACTTTCATTTAAGGTGCTCAAATAAATGTTCAACATGGAATAAAAGTTAGATTGATGCATAAAAATGGAAGATACATTGATAGCAATTAAAATTGTTCATGGTCCAGAACTAGAGAGTGTCGTCTCCCATGAAATCTTCAGGAGTCCATGAGGTCTCTGGCAACGCTGCGCTCTCTATCAAGTTTGTCTCAGCTCGAGGCTTGAGGCTTGCCTGGTAAAGGTCATGTAGGTGTTTCTAGGTGCGGTAGATTCTGGACCAGTGGCCCGTCATTCTGCATTTGGAGCACTTATCCTCCCAGTCTTTCTTGGGAGTATCACCTTTGGACGTCCACTTGTGCTTCTTTTCCACGAACTCCTGGTTCTGAGGAGGAGCTTGGGGAGTGACCTTCTTCTGCTTCTTCTGTTCTTTCCATTTCTGGAATTTTGCCTTTTTGTCCATCTTCTTCTTCTGGGAAGACTGGAAGTGTGTCTCTGCAAGAGGTGACAGTTGAGCGGAGCCAGGAGGGCACATGTTGTGAGTGGCAACCAACAAATCCCTGTTCTGTTCAGCCATTAGTAGGCATGAAAGCAGATCAGAGTATTTCGTGAACTTCCTCTCACTGTATTATTGCATAAGGATCATGTCATTCTCGTGGAAAGACGTGAACGTCTTTTCCAGCAATATTTTCTCTGTCACCGTTTCACCACACAACTTCAGGCGTGAGGTGATACGGAAGAGTGCTGAGTTGTACTCCGCTACGGATTTGTAATCCTGTATGCGGAGGTGAGTCCACTCGTACTGCGCACGTGGGAGTATGACATCCCTCTGATGCATGTACCTCTCCTCAAGTGTGTCCCACAGTTCGTAAGGATCCTCGATAGTAAGATACTCGTCCTTCAGGGTCGAGTCTAAATGTTTCCTGATGTAGATAATGGCTTTCGCCTTTAGTATATCGGAAACTTCTTCTGTCTGAGGTGCTTCTTTCGAAGCATCCTTTTGAGCTGTGGCAGTACTTGTTGTTGCCTTCTCAGTGGGTGACAGACTGAACTCATGAGATCGCAGATGGAACTTCAGGTCCAACTGCCAACTCAAGTAGTTTGACCCATCGGCCTTCAGGACCGAGAAATCGACATTCGCAAGTCTGGCCATTAATTGATCTAGCAATATAAAAATAGCATGGATTATTAAACTGTAAAAACAATTAGACATCCACGCATGTATTTTTACCATTTTCATAAAGAAAATTAACATTCATGCATGCTTTTTAACATTTTCATATCGTGAATTTAAAGAAAAAACTTAACATCCACGCATGATTTTTAACATTTTCATATTAACATTAAACTAGCATGAAGAGAGGTTAACATCCATGCTTTTAATGTATAAGCAATGAAAATAAGTTAGGACTATGGGGATCAGCCAGCCGACACCGAAACGAAAAATACAGTCCGAAGTTACATCAAAAAATTGCATGAAAGAATAAATACAACTCGGGAACTTCATAGAGAAGCTCCTTTCTTCTTTGTGCATACGCCTTCAGCTCCTTTTTGGTGTCCTCCGGTCTTCTTTTTACATATATTTCCTCACTTACAAATTTCTCTCAAAAAGAAAAAATTGCAGAAAAGAAAACATGTCGGAAACCTGGCTGATCCCTAAAAACATAGCCTAATCGCACATCCACGCATATAATATATGAAAAATATACAACCACGCAGATAATCATATCACAGGCATGTAGAGATTAATTAAATAATCTAAATAGTGTGTGACGTGCTAAAAATATTTTTGAAAAACCTTTTATCTTTGATCCATATTTTTAATGTTTTATTTTTCGCTTTAACCTTTTTTATAAAGTTTAGAATTTCTTTAATAATTTAGGGCTTTTGGGGCCAAAAATAAAAAAGAAAAAATTGTTTTGTAAACGGGCTAATTTTTAGACTTTTGGGCCATGAAAAAGACCATGAGGGTTAATTGGGCCTCCCCTAAAAAATTGGCCCGTTAAGGGCTAGGGTTTCCGAAAAACCCTAGGCAGGGGGGCCCGCGGCGTGCCGCCGCGACGGCTGGCCGCGGCTTCAGGCCGCGGCGTTTGAGCTGCCAGCGGCGCTTGTGGAGCGCGGCCGTTTCGCCCTTCGGGCGTGCGGGGGTATGGATCAAGGTTTGGGGGGAAACAGATTTTTCAAGCATTTAGATCTCTAAAGACCAATTTTTTTTGTTTTTAGACATGCGGATCTAAATAAAAATGTGATTTTTACCGTGTTTTTAAACTTTTTGATCCTAAAACATGCAGATCTACGGGAAATGCAAGTTTAGATCTAAAAAGTTTTGAGATTTACCTCTAGATTCGACAAGGGAATCTAGACGACAGTAGGTGAAGGATGCCCTTTTCGCTCCCCATTGAGAAGATTATGATCTTCTTAGACTGAGCGGTTGATGGATATCCTTCCTCTCGCGTCGCCGTCTTTTCCAACGAGCGTGATCGTGCTGATAACGTGTTGTGAAGGGAAAAGTAGGGAAATAGGTGTAGGGGGTTAAGAGCCCCTCTGCCCTCATATTTATAGCTTTCAATGGTGGGCCGGATGCCCAATGAGCCTCATGGGCCTATTCATAACAGGAATCTTTTACCATAAAATACTCAATTTTTAATTTCTCACGAAGATTGTTGCTTTTTTGTTCGGTCTTGCATTGACCCTTGATTTCCTTTTTTAATAGTATTTCCAAAGTTCATCACATCATGATGGATCTCAGCATCAAGTATCCAAGATAAATAATTCTTACCAGAAATATCAATAGCAATGACTTCAAGTTTTGCAAGACTTAATATTCTATATAAATAAGAATCACAAGAATAAGAACTCGCTTCCTCTATAATACTCAATTAAACAAAAGAATATTTTAAAAAATATTATAAATTTTTCTCAAATAATAAAAACTTTTACACATTGCAAATAAAAAATATAATCATAATGATAAATGCAAATTAGATAATAATAATAATACTAATTTGAGAAAGAGGTTCACATTGAATTAGAATGAAATAAATTGATAGTCTCGTGATGATAATGTGTTATGAAATAAAAAGAATCTACAAGGAAAGAGAATAAATGAGAACACAAATTGATTGAACTAATATGAAACTGTTGTGAATGGAAATAACCAGAGTCGGTTAGGATTGCGGGTATCTTAGAGATACGCCCATATCTATGTATTCTATCTTTCTACTCTCCTACCATGCCTATAAATAAAGGGCTGGGGGTTCCTCCCCCAGTAGTTGATTTATAACACGTTATCAGCACGAAACTCTAGAAATTTTTTCCACAAATTTTTTCCGTTTGTTGCGAAGGCGAAGGCAAGAGGATGTAGTGCCCTGGGAAGCTACTGCACATGTACTAGAGGGGGGGTGAATAGTACTTTTAAATAATAAGGAGTGTTATTCCTAATTATCGTGCAATTAACAAACAACAATGCGGAATAACAACGATCAACAAGAATAAATGCAAACGCAAACAAATGGTTTAATGGGTTCGGATCCACCCAAGTCTCCCCGACTTGTTCCCGGTGATCCTACGTCCCAACCACCCGGATCCCTTCCGGATACTTGAGTTAGAAACCCTAACTCAAGATTTTCAATATGAACACTTGCGAAAACCTCACAAGCGCAATCGACCTACAATCGATGACCGTGACTCCCACAACCCGGGATCACGCAAAACCTCTCACAACCGAGAGTATACAATTCAAATATAACTGAAATGAAATGCTTACCAACAAAAAACATATGCCTTGAGATTTCTTACCAAATTAGGGCAAAGAGGATTTTGATGGAGGAAGAGTCACCAAACCCTAGCTTCAAGAAGATGACCAGCAATGGAAGCCTAGGGTGGAGATGGTGACCTAGAATCAAGCCTCTAGCTTGAATGGCTCACAATGGAGAGAATCTCTCTTGAGGATATAGGACTCAAGAACTTGGGGGAGAGATTCTTGTGAGAAGAGAGAGCTTGGAAATAGAGTTGATAGCTCTTCTCTTTTGATCTGAAAATATCTCCAATATGTTGCTTAACCCCTTCAAGAAATGAATCAGGATTCTATTTATAGGGGCAAGGAAAAACGAGTTCAAAAAGATCCCAACGGCTCTTTTCTGAACCAGACTAGTCGGTCAAAGAAGGATCACTGACCGACTAGTTCATCAACTAGTCGGTCGGTGATACAACGTAGACCGACTAAGAGGTGAACAGCCAAAAGGTGAAGTTCCAGGCAAAGACAACTAGTCGGTCTAAGAAGACTTGCCGACCGACTAGTTTCCCAACTAGTCGGTCGGTGAATGATCTTTGACCGACTAACGTCGAAATAGGATAGGTTGGCTTCAAGATGACTTAGTCGGTTTAAGAACAAATTCTGACCGACTAGTTTCTCAACTAGTCGGTCGGTAAACGTTCTTTGACCGACTAACTCGAAACAGTAGCTCAGGCTGAAAATGAGTGAACACAACTAGTCGGTCTAAGAAGGATTACTGACCGACTAGATCGTCATCTAGTCGGTCGGTGACTCTTCTTTGACCGACTAACTGTAGTCATAGAAAGAGCTGAATTAGAGAAGGCAAACTAGTCGGTTTAAGTAGAGTTTCCGACCGACTAGATCGTCATCTAGTCGGTTGGTGACTCTTCATGAACCAACTAACATGCACTAGAAGCCGAGGGAAAGAGCGTTAGGCTTCGGGAAAGTTTCTAATGGCTTCTATGATAATCCTAGCTCTAAGATATGAGCAAAATGAAGGTTATAAGGTAAGTCCTACTCAAGGCTTAACATTCTAATCTATGAAGCTAGAAGACTATAAAATAAACCATACGAGCCGTCTTCAAAGCTTCAATCTTCATTCCTCTTGACTTCAATATTGCTCCTTGAGCTTCAACGAAGCTCCGGGCACACGATCACGCATATTGAGAAGTCTTGAGATGTCGCTTTGAGTGTTCTTGTGAATTTAGCGACGATCTCCATAATTGCGCTCACAAATTGTTAGTTCACGATTTATTTATGTTTGATCATCATCCAAAACCAAATACGAGGAGTCCAATACTCAACATTCTCCCCCTTTTTGGTGATGACAAACCAACATAAATAATAATAAAAAATAATGAACTAAATGAAATATTCTTACTCCCCCTGCATTGATGACACATTAGTTCCATATGAAATAATAAGCACATACATCAAGCAGACGATGAAAGTAAAGATTCAAATCCAATATTTGAAATTTTATATCTTAACTCCCCCTGAATCTAACATATCAAATTAGATTCATGGTAAATTATCATTTAGCACATGCCATTATTATGCCATTATTATATCTCTCCCCCTCTGGCATAATCCAAAAAGAGCGGGAGGAGGCCAATGACAATAATTCATGTCCAAATAACTCATTAAGCATGGGAGTCTAAGAATACGACCACGTTTCATATGACACAAAAATAAAATTCGAATTAAATCAAAGCGTGTCAATGAGACCATAGTCGAAAATTGAAAACTAAAATCATCAAAATATCAAATGTAAATTCACTTATTGAAGAAATGAATTTACTCTCCAATATCAACATTTATAGCTATTTTAGCGCATGGAAAACAATTCTATGTTTTCATACAACTAAAGCTATTGAATCAAAATAAATCGTCGTGCGACGAAATCATTATCAGAGACATACATAAAATGTGCACAAAGTAATGAACCATCAGAAGAGTGGTACACATCATAGAATATCAAATGTCACAATATCGATCGAAAATGAACATAAAGTAAAAAGCACATCAAAACTAAGTGAAGTGTGCGATGAGAAGTGACAATGTGATAAAAATAATATGAAAATCATCATTATAACTTTTAAAACATGTCATGCCAAAAATAGATATGAATTTCAAAGCATTTATGGCATTCACAATTCTATCATGCTAGGAGAAACAAAATGATATCAATGTAAAGAAATATATTCTAACCAAGCATGCATTCAACCCTCATGGATACCAAATGTAATATCATACTTACAACATTAAGCTCTCCCTACATTGGTGCATTACCTAAGCACCATCAACTCCGTTTGAATGAAAGTCTTCGCAAATCGAGGAGTTGGTAGGGTTGGTATCCCACGGTGGATTGAACCTAGAAAACTTCATTTTGGTATCCAAAAATCCTTTTGGATCCAATGGGTTAGACAACAAATTTGAAATACGAAATTGAAATAATTGTAACCCATGAGTTAATATAATTAAAAAAAACAATTTTATAAACATATGCCTTGGTACCCATAACATGATCATAAACTCATGGTACCAAGCATTGAAGGGTTAAAGGAACTAACCCTTCGGAAACCAAGTCCAAGAGGAACTTGACTTTCCAACATAATCATCATTCAAAATAACATCATTAATATAGGATTGCACATAAACATTCATAGCATCATCGCTAGTGTTCTTGGGACCCCAAATAGTCTACATTTTGGGAATCCTCTTCCTAGTGGTTGCATGCACAAAAGGTTGATTTCTATGTGGTGCATGTGGCCTAGGAGCATGAGATCTAGCAATAGCATTATGATGAGCACGAGATCCATGATATGGTGTAGCATACATACGTGGATAAGCATGAGGTGTGTATGCATGAGGATGATTATGAGAGAAGGCATGCACATGTGGATGAGATGTTTGAACATAAGCATTAGGATGTGCATGAGCATGATTACGTGCATGTGGGTGTCTCATATGAGTGTTCGCACGTGCTCGTGGATGCAGAGCATAAAAATCATCATTAATATTAGCATGCACCGGTGGAGTAGGATGTGTGTTCCTACGTGGCATAGCATGTGAGTACAAAAATGCATGACCCCTCTTTGGAGGTCTACCCAAAGTGGGTTTCTTTCCAATCGGGGGTGTGTACGAAGTGGAAGCACTATTGGTAGGAGAACTACCAATGGGGAGTTTGCTCCCACTCGTTGAGGCGTCGGAGGTAGGCCTAACAAAGGTTGTAGACGATTTGGATGAGTCTCCCATCTTATACCCCAAGCCAATGTGGTGTTTGGCCGGAAGTAAGTCATTTAGGATATTATCCAAATGGCCCTTACCTCTATTGAAATCATTGATACGGCCTAACGTGCACTCATACTTCTCTTTGAGAGAATGCATCGAAGCATCCAAAGTGGATACTTGTGATGTGAGTGCATAAACACGAGATTTGAGATTCTTATTCTCAATACTCAAAGTTGAGTTTTGAGACGTCAAATCCGCTATCACATGTTCATCCGAATCCTCAACAAGAACATGCTCAAGTTGAGATTTGAGGGACTTCACCTCATTTCTCAACAAGCCATTATGAGTAAGCAAACTTGCTTTCTCATTGGCAAGTGTCTCAACAATGGTGTCATTGTTGGTGATGGTAGACTTAGGAGAGGTTTGGAGGCTAACAAGTTCATCTTTGGTCTTATTATATCTATCCACTAATTTAGTAAATTTAGACCAAATTTCTTGGTTTGCTAACCTCATTTCATCAATAGTAGGTTCTCCGCTACCATCCTCGCTACCATCCTCGCTTTCATCCTCGCTATCATCCTCGCTATCATCGAAGGAGGACTTTCGATCTTTTGCCTCATTAGCCATGAAGCAAAGTTTTGCTTTCTCCACTCTTCCATCATCCGACTCTCCACTTGAGGAATCCTCTTCGGAGTCGGTGAATGTGCCAACAAGTCCTTTCTTGTACTTTCTCGACTTGTCGTACTTCGATGCTTTCCCCTTCTCCTTGTGTTTGTAGAGAGGACAATCCGGTTTGATGTGTCATGGCTTGTTGCATTTATAACACACGGGAGTAGAAGCATTAGTCGAACTAACTTTAGATTTATTCAAAGATATACCTTCTCGGAGGAATCGATCGAACTTCCTTGCCATACGGGCAATGGATTCTATGTCCAATTCATCTTCCGATTCTTCATCATCGGTAGATGGAGCGGCCTTGAAGGCAATCCCCTTTTTCTTTGGCTCATCTTGCTTCAAGTACGCTTTCATCTTTTCCTTCATTCGGATCTTACTATCCTTGCGTACCTCGTAAGACAACAAGGTACCCATTAGTTGTACGACGGTATATTTATTCATGTCATTACCTTCCTCGATGGCGTAGGTACGCTTTTCCCAACATGATGGAAGACCGTCGATAATCTTCGCGACTTTCTCCTTTTGGGTATAGACCTTCCCAAGAGCTTCCAAGTCGTTGGATATATCCACGAAGCGAGCGTAATATTCCTTCATGGTTTCGCCCTGCTCCATATGAAACAACTCAAATTCTTTATTAGCAACGACGAGTTTAGAATCTTTTACCGTACTCGATCCTTTGTGCAATATGAGGAGTTGGTTCCATATTTGATATGCACTCTTACATGTGCATATCTTGTTGAAGTCCTCGGGCTCCAACGCACAATTCAAGGCATTCATTGCCTTGGCATTGGCAACTTCCGCGGCGACCTCTGCGGGTGTCCACTTCGCGAAATTTTCTTCGGAAGGCTCGACATACTCCGTCATGGTGGCTCTCCATAGTGAAGCGCTCCGGAGGAAAATTTGCATCCTGCATTTCCAGTACCCATAGTTGGTACCGTTGAAGTGTGGAGGCCTGACGGAGGATAGTCCTTCCATAACTGAAGAAGCTCCATCGCGGTTCTTGAAGACGTTATAGTCGTTGTTCGTCATAGCTTTGAACTCGTAGCTTTAACCTTGGCTCTGATACCAATTGTAGTGCCCTGGGAAGCTACTGCACATGTACTAGAGGGGGGGTGAATAGTACTTTTAAATAATAAGGAGTGTTATTCCTAATTATCGTGCAATTAACAAACAACAATGCGGAATAACAACGATCAACAAGAATAAATGCAAACGCAAACAAATGGTTTAATGGGTTCGGATCCACCCAAGTCTCCCCGACTTGTTCCCGGTGATCCTACGTCCCAACCACCCGGATCCCTTCCGGATACTTGAGTTAGAAACCCTAACTCAAGATTTTCAATATGAACACTTGCGAAAACCTCACAAGCGCAATCGACCTACAATCGATGACCGTGACTCCCACAACCCGGGATCACGCAAAACCTCTCACAACCGAGAGTATACAATTCAAATATAACTGAAATGAAATGCTTACCAACAAAATACCTATGCCTTGAGATTTCTTACCAAATTAGGGCAAAGAGGATTTTGATGGAGGAAGAGTCACCAAACCCTAGCTTCAAGAAGATGACCAGCAATGGAAGCCTAGGGTGGAGATGGTGACCTAGAATCAAGCCTCTAGCTTGAATGGCTCACAATGGAGAGAATCTCTCTTGAGGATATAGGACTCAAGAACTTGGGGGAGAGATTCTTGTGAGAAGAGAGAGCTTGGAAATAGAGTTGATAGCTCTTCTCTTTTGATCTGAAAATATCTCCAATATGTTGCTTAACCCCTTCAAGAAATGAATCAGGATTCTATTTATAGGGGCAAGGAAAAACGAGTTCAAAAAGATCCCAACGGCTCTTTTCTGAACCAGACTAGTCGGTCAAAGAAGGATCACTGACCGACTAGTTCATCAACTAGTCGGTCGGTGATACAACGTAGACCGACTAAGAGGTGAACAGCCAAAAGGTGAAGTTCCAGGCAAAGACAACTAGTCGGTCTAAGAAGACTTGCCGACCGACTAGTTTCCCAACTAGTCGGTCGGTGAATGATCTTTGACCGACTAACGTCGAAATAGGATAGGTTGGCTTCAAGATGACTTAGTCGGTTTAAGAACAAATTCTGACCGACTAGTTTCTCAACTAGTCGGTCGGTAAACGTTCTTTGACCGACTAACTCGAAACAGTAGCTCAGACTGAAAATGAGTGAACACAACTAGTCGGTCTAAGAAGGATTACTGACCGACTAGATCGTCATCTAGTCGGTCGGTGACTCTTCTTTGACCGACTAACTGTAGTCATAGAAAGAGCTGAATTAGAGAAGGCAAACTAGTCGGTTTAAGTAGAGTTTCCGACCGACTAGATCGTCATCTAGTCGGTTGGTGACTCTTCATGAACCAACTAACATGCACTAGAAGCCGAGGGAAAGAGCGTTAGGCTTCGGGAAAGTTTCTAATGGCTTCTATGATAATCCTAGCTCTAAGATATGAGCGAAATGAAGGTTATAAGGTAAGTCCTACTCAAGGCTTAACATTCTAATCTATGAAGCTAGAAGACTATAAAATAAACCTTACGAGCCGTCTTCAAAGCTTCAATCTTCATTCCTCTTGACTTCAATATTGCTCCTTGAGCTTCAACGAAGCTCCGGGCACACGATCACGCATATTGAGAAGTCTTGAGATGTCGCTTTGAGTGTTCTTGTGAATTTAGCGACGATCTCCATAACTTCGCTCACAAATTGTTAGTTCACGATTTATTTATGTTTGATCATCATCCAAAACCAAATACGAGGAGTCCAATACTCAACAGAGGAGACGGGAGATCCACGCGCGCGGTGCTAGGCTTCCTCAATCGAGCGTCGTCATCCGCGTAGGGCTTCGTTCAACCGTCGCTATATCCGGAGGACGGATATAGAAGTAAATCGCTAAAACGATGTTTTTAATCATACATATGGTTGTTCTTTCCCTAGATCTCGCAAGATCGACACGAGATTTACTAGATCGCCTAAAAACGACGAATTTCTCGTCCCAAAACCCCAATTTTTAGGGTTCCCCCATCCCCTACCGTACATGGCCGCCCCCCTCTTAGGGGAGGCGGCCGGTGTCATGTCCGTCCCCCCTGCAGGGGGGACGGCCGGTGCCCCGCCGTCGTCCCCCCTGCATGGAGCGGCGGCGCCCGCCGTCGACCCCCCTGTAGGAGGCCGGCGCCCCCTCCCCTCCGCCGTTCGGCAGCCGTACGGGGGCGGCGGCGGCTAACCCTAGCTGCCGCCCCATAACCCTACTGGGCCTACGAGCCCAGATTCACAAAAAAAATTTGACTGCGGGCCTGAAGCCCGCAGGCCAGTTCTTCTTCAAAAACCAACTGCGGGCCTGAAGCCCACAAGCGAACTGCGGGCCTCAGGCCCGCAGGCCTTGTTTCAAAAAGAAGAAGAAGAAGAAGAAGAAGAAGAAAAAGAAACGGGGGGAGAAGGCTAAAAATAAGCCTTAAAAGGCTTTTTAGGCTAAAATTAATTAAAAAGGGTGTTTGTGGGCCTAAAAATTCGTGAAAAATCACGGTATACTATGGGGCAATAAGTGGACATATAAGTGATTATTGGGGGATATTGAAATGAATTTAAAAAGGAAAACTTCTTCCTTTTACGAAGAACATGTTTAATTATTGGGCTCTCTTTCCAATTCTTGGAATAAACCCAAATTTTGCACAACCCTTGCATTAAATGATTTCTTCTGTAAAATCATCTATACATGCTCTGCATCACTGGCCTATTCTGTGGATATTACATGCGTGGTTGTGCATTATATTTAAGCTTAATAATTAGGAAGATCCTGCGACTGCTCTATCGTTAGTCACCTAACCTAACGGTGTATGACGTTGTCCAGTGGTCCAGTAATTATTAAGTGATTAAATTGTTTATCCATCTCTGCGAATAGTAAATGCATGTGATGCCTGTGATGAAAATGTCTGATGAAAATGTTTGATGAGCACAAATTTTCTGCATGGATGGCTAATTGTGGTTTTTGGATCGGCTGTTTAAGTCCCACATTTTATTTTCATGCACTTTTCTTTTACTTTTGAGAGAAATTGTAGTGAGGAAATTTTGTAAATGTCCAAGACCAAAGACCATTTTCCATGGAGACGGAGGCCACAATTAAAACTGAAGATCTTATATGGGACCCACGGAGGTTTCCAAAGTTGTAATTTCTTTTTAAAGCTTTCATTTGTGTAATATGGACTGTAATGGGACTTTGGACTATTATTTATGTGGGACTGGCCGATCCACGCAATTAGCCCTTCATATTGAAAATTGTCTCCGCATGAAAAATGTTTATGTTTAAATTATTAATTCATGCATATTTGTGCTCTGCTAGATAAATGGCTAAAATTGCAAGTGTCGATTTCGAAGTGCTGGATGCATCAGGAAGAAACTATCTAAGCTGGCAGCTCGCTATGAAGTTTCATCTGCGGGCAAAGTCCCTCATTTCTGCTGTGACTAATGAAGAAAATGTAAACGATATAGAAAAAGCGCAAGCCATTATCTATATTCGCCGCCATGTGGACAAGACCCTAAAGGATGAATGCCTTACGGTCGAAAATCCACTTGAGCTATGGACTACCCTTGAGGATAAGTATAAACATCAGAAAGATGTTATACTCCCAAAGGCTCGATATGAGTGGGAGAACCTGAGACTACATGACTTTAAGTCCATTACTGAGTACAACTCAGCACTTTTTAGCATCACCTCACGCCTGAAGTTGTGTGGTGACAAAGTCTTAGAAGATCGCATGCTGGAAAAGACGTATATGTCCTTCCATGAAAAAGATGCGATACTAATGCAGCAATACCGTGAACGCAAGTTCACCAAGTATTCGGAGCTGCTTTCATGTTTACTCATGGCTGAACAAAACAGAGAGCTTCTCCTCGCCACTCATAACATGCGCCCCCTGGCACTGCCCCCTTCCCAGAAGCTCATAATGCATCTTCTTCTCGAAAGAAGAGGGACAACAAAAGAAAAGAAAGACCACAGAAAGGGGGACAGAACAAAAGGGCTAGGGGCCAAGTCCAGCAACGAAGAAATGAAAGTAAGCGGAAGTTCACCTGGCGCAGAAATGACAAAAATAGAGATGATGCACCCCCACCCAAGAGGGAATGGGAAGACCAGTGACGTAGCTGTGGCATGAAAGGCCACTGGTCCAGAGTGTGCAGAACTCCGCAACATCTCCAGGATTTGTATAAAGAGAACAAGAAAAATAAAGCTGAAACCAACCTGATGACCTCTGATGCTCCAGTCAAGTTTACAGCTGACGACTTCGAAAATGATGACATGCTTGATTAGCCCCTATTTTTATCTTAGCAATTTGTTTTGAAAATAATTTATGTTATGAGAGCATTTGAATTATGTAATTTGTTTTGAATGAAAATGTTTATCTGAAAATGCATGTGCCTATACGATTCATCTTTTAATAGATGAACTGCTCTCATGACTGATTAGTAGACAATAAACACATACAATCTTTCAATAAAAAGCCCAACATCAGGGCCATATTGAAGATCTAGGGAATGCAACACTGTTGCCCCCAAATGACACAGAAACAAAAATAAAGGATGCATTAATCTCTCCGAATTCCAAAAGAAACTTTCTAAGTTTCAAGAACATCCGTTTCAACGGATTCCATTTGGAAACAGCAAATGTAAATGAAAAACAAATTACTGTAGTAACGTCTCAAGAAAAAGGAGTAAAATCCATACTTGAACGTTTTGAGAGCCTTACAGGCCTCAACTATACAAAGATTCGGAGAAAGGAAGCGAAATTAAATGGAGCACCTGAAGTGCCCGACATCAGCCAAGTTTTTACACTGGCATGATAGACTTGGCCATCCTGGATTAGTGATGATGCACCGCATCTTATCCCATGGGTATAACTTGAAGAACCAGAAGATTCTTCAGAAGAGAGAATTCCCTCACATCCCTTGCTATAAGGGAAAACTAATTACAAGGCCATCTCAACGAAAAATTGAAAAAGAATCTCCACGCTTCCTCAAAAAGAATATAAGGATATAGATGTGGATAAAATCCACCCCCTAGTGGGCTATTTCTGTACTTCATTGTACTGATAAATGCATCCTCAGAATATTCGTATGTGTGTCTACTACAGACCCGTAAACTTAGCTTTTCCAAAGCGATTGGCACAAAAATAAAAATGTTGCGGGCACATTTCCCAGACAATAAAATATAGAAAATAAGTCTGGTTAATGTTGGAAAATATACCTCCCGGTCAATTCAAGAGTACTGCCAAGCAACAGGAATAGAAAATGAACATACAAGTGCCGCATGTTCATACCCAAAATAGGTCGGCAGAGTCACTGAAAAGTAGACTCCAATGGATTGAACGTCCATTAAATCCTGGTTGCCTATGGATGCATGGGGACATGCAAATTCTGCATGCTGCATCGTAAATGCAAATTAGACCCTCTGGAGGTCGGTCTCCAATGCAACTTGCATATGGAATGCCACCGAACATTTCTCATCTGAGAATCTTCGGTCGTGCAGTTTAAATCCCCATCGCACCACCATAGAGGACAAAATGGGTCCTCAACGTCACCTAGGTATCTATGTAGGGTTTGACTTACCCTCAATTATAAGATACCTAGAACCCCAAACGGGGGACGTATTTAAGGCACATCTTGAAGACTGTAATTTCGATGAGACGAGTTTCCCAAAATAGGCTCTGTAACGACTGGTTTCCTTGTATCTGAATTTATTATAATATAATATATGTTTTGGTGGATTTTCTCCTCTTGTGTGGTTTTCGTCTCCGTAACTTTCGTTTCTCGATCGATTCGTCGTATTTTCTCGTTTCTTCCTTAGGATCGTCGATTTCGAAGTACGTCGTTTGTGACGGGCTTCATAACGATCGTATCTAACTGTTAGATCAAGCCTAAGAGTCTTAGGAATCGATCACGTGGCCTCGTGCTCCGTATCGGAACTTTCTGTGCTCATTAGCCGGTATAAGAAGGGGCACCGACCGACTAGATGACGATCCAGTCGGTCGGCAATCATTCATGGACCGACTAGTGAGCTTTCTAATTTTCTGAGGAAGCTACTGTTTATCGTTAGTCGGTCTAAGAAGGTTTGTTGACCGACTAGGTTGCAAACTAGTCGGTCGGCAATGCTTCTTGAACCGACTAACTCATCAACTAAATTTTAGTATCAATACTGTTCATCTCTTAGTCGGTCTAAGAACGTTCATCGACCGACTAGTTGATAAACTAGTCGGTCAGTACTTGTTCATGGACCGACTAACTCTAAATCCTACTTTCGTTCAGGAGTTACTGTTTACACTTAGTCGGTCAGCGTTGGTCGACCGACCGACTAGTTGCCAAACTAGTCGGTCAGTGGTTGTTCTTTGACCGACTAGTCTGTGTTAAAACCCTAATTTCTGGGCAGCCGCCAGCCCAACCTATAAATACCCCTCCCAAACGTTTCTTCTTCCTCCAACACGATCCAAAACCCTAGAAACTTCCCCTTTGAGCCCCCATCTTCCTCCAAGCTCCATTTCTTCTTTCCAAGCCCTAGAATCATCATCCAATCCAACCATTCACCCTATCTACTTCTCAACTTCCCCAAATCTCCATTGAAATCCATCAAATCCCCAAAATCCCCCAAAACCCTAGTTTCTCCAAACTTCCCCAATCATTTCCAGATCTGGTCCTAGGGTTCCCCGGAGTGTTTCTTCCGTCTCCTCTCGGTAAGAAATCGATCTACCGTTGTTTCCTTATCTTATTGTAATTTTTATGAAACCCTAATAAAATACTTGTGTTTTGATGATTGTTCCCCATAACAGCGATTCCCCGTAGACTGGTATTCGCGGAAACGAACTTTCGTAACCATCATCCCCGGTGATAGGTAAGTGAAACTTGCATCTCTTGTTTTGGGCCATGTCTTAGGCCATTACCTTGTTTTAGCGTAAAAGAGACTAAACGGTGAAAGGATAGCCGTTTAGACGCCATTGACCTAGCTTGACAACGAAGCTTGGTCCGTCACCCTCATCATGCTTGTATGTCACGTTTCAATTCAATTGACGGTACGCAACCTTTTGTTCATGTCGTTGCATAGTGATTAATTATTGTGTTTGTGTAGCACACGCTACAACATTATATTCCTGGCTCGTGTTACAGAAGCGAGCCCTGTAGTTGGAAACCCCAACGCTCGGATACCGGCTAGGCACCTGCGTTGCGGGCACAACCCTATGCCAATTACACTTCCTGGCCCGTGATCCAGAAGCGAGCAATTGCTCGATACACGTAGGGGTGGGGTAAGAGATATGCGTCACCAGAGCACGAGATGGCCTGATCCGCCACTCCAGCCTGCAGGCGAAATCTCTAGTGTTTAAGTGAGTAAGAGATATGCGTCACCAGAGCACGAGATGGCCTGATCCGCCACTCCAGCCTGCAGGCAAAATCTCTAGTGATTAAGTGATTAACAGTGATAAGTGATTCGTGAACTAGTGAGTTGGTAGCTTTGGCTACATTGTGCATGCTTGTCTCTCTTTTAAACTATTGCATCATACTTAACTGCCATGTCATTGCTTAATATCATAAGTGCTAGGTTGCTAGTTACCTTCAGTTTCCTTGCCCAAGTCTTTTAGACTTGCTGACATGTGCCCCTTTCTCTTTTGGGTGACGCATGTTAGACCCTGAGCCTGAGTTGCTTGCTGAGGGTGAGGTGTTTGCGGACGCCGAGCTTGAGCCCGTGTTGGACGGGGAGTACGTGGACACTGGGGACCAGTCCTAGTGTCTCCGTTGTGCTTTATTTTTGTTAGACAGTTGTTTTGTTATTGGTGCGTGGCACCTATACTTATTTATGTTGTTGCTTTTGTTTGGCCTTGTTCTGGGCCCTTAGACTCTTTCTTTTAGCCTGGTGGCTTTTCTGTGATGTTGAATATTTGTGGACAACCCTTGGGATTGGTGTTTCTTTTCCGTCTCATATTATTATTATTGTTGTTTCGATTGCAATTACAGGGACCTGCTTATACTAAATTGACGCTTATCGGGTTTGGGGCTTCACCGCCCCACTCCCGTGCGGACCTTTTCACGTCTCGCCTCCATTTTAGGAAAGCGGGTCGTGACAGGTTTTAGTGGTGGCCCATGCAGGTCCTCTGTAACAGCAACTATCGGAATAACGATAATGATATAAGATTGTCCAACAAATAATTTCGACATCAGAGCCCTAAGCTATGAGTCTAATTGTTTCGTTTCTGCGTCATAGATGGCAGGAAGGCGGATCACCCGAGGTGGTGGTAGTGGTGCGCCCCCTCACGACGAGGAGCCTGAGTGGGAGCCCACTAATGGGGAGATGATGAGGATAATGTTGCAGATGATGCAGGTTCAGCAGGGTGTGCTTCTGCAGGTGCAGAATGCTCCGGTGACTCGAGCTGCTCGGGTGGTGGAGACCCCTCGCCCTGAGCCCGGGGCGAAGCAGTTCAGAGAGCTGGGTCCTGCGTATTTTGATGGAACCGAAGGTCCCTTAGCTGCTGATGAGTGGATGAGGAATATTGAGGACAATCTGAAGATGTCCAAGGTCAACGAAGTGAGTTGGGTTGACTTGGCGAAGCGCCAGCTGAAGGATAACGCCAGGAATTGGTGGGATGCTGAGGAAAGGATGTTGGTAGAGCCGATCGTCTGGGCTACCTTCAAGGCCAGATTTGATGGTGAGTTTTTCCCGAAGGCTGCCAGGGAAGAGATGCTGCAGCGTTTTATCGATCTGAAGCAGGGGAACTCGTCGGTGGACATGTACCACCAGGAGTTCATGAGGCTTAGTCGGTTTGCACCAAAGATGGTGCAGGACGCTGAGGAGCGAGCTCAGAGGTTTCTTCAGGGGCTTGCTTCGGAGCTCCAGAGCTTTGTGACCTCTTCTGACCGGGAATCTTATCAGAAGGTTTTGGTCGCTGCCAAGAGGCAGGAGCTGCTTGTGAACCAGAGGAAGGGGTCTGTTGTTGGTGCTGTGAGGAGGCCTGTGGAACAGGCGAGAGCTGTGGTTCGACCTGGATTCAGGCCGAACCAGCCTGTTCAGTTCAAGAGGCCAGGAGGGCCTGTTCGGAGGGTTTGCCATTTCTGTGGCAAGGAGGGTCATATCAAGGAATCGTGTAGGAAGTTCTTGGGGCAATGTATTGCTTGTGGAGATCCCGCCCATGCTATCAGGGAGTGCCCGAGGTTGAAGCGACCTTGGGGGACACCTATTGCTGCCCCGCCTTTGCAGCAGAGAGCCCCGGTGCCCGCCGGTCGTGGGGTGCCCCTCGTCCCGCAGAGGCAGGCTTTTGAGCGGGCTGCTCCGCCAAGGAGGCAGGCATTTCTGATGACCGAGGAGGAGGTATTGGCCATGGATGAGGTCATTGCAGGTAATTTTCGATTTAGATTGTTCCTTCCTTAGTTAGTTGATTGTTAAATTATGATTGGTTGCTTGTGTATGAATGTTGCTAGAGTAAGATTTGATCGCTTAGACTGTTTGTTAGGTGTGGTTTTGGTTTGCACGTTCCCTGCCCGAGTCCTCTTTGACTCAGGTGCGTCAATGTGTATTTTGGCCCAGAGCTTCGTGGAGAAGCATTCCTTGTCGACGTCCCCTCTCTCCAAGAGTTGGAATATCGTCACAGGGAATGGAGTAGTCACGGTGCATCGTGGGTGCAGTCCTTGCTCTGTGGTGGTTTGTGGACATGAGCTTTATGCTGATTTTATTGTCCACAACATAACCAACTACGATGCGGTCTTTGGGATGGATTGGCTTGCGAGCTTCTATGCTACGATCGACTGTCGTCGGAAGAAGGTGGTGTTCGAGATTCCCGGACATCCAGTATTTGAGTTCAGTCGTGGTAGCAGTTCGCTTGGTCCTGTCAGATTTCAGGCCAGGCCGGTGGAGGCTGTGGCTATGCGGATGGAGCTGGATTGGCCAGCTGTGGTGCGAGATTTTGGCGACGTCTTCCCCGAGGAGATGTCTGGGTTGCCGCCTGATCGAGCTTTGGAATTTTCTATTGACCTCGTTCCAGGTGCGCAGCCGATTTCGAAGGCGCCGTATCGTATGGCACCTGCTGAATTGGAAGAGTTGCGGAGGCAGTTGGATGAGCTGTTGCTGAAGGGTTATATTAATCCTAGTGTGTCTCCGTGGGGAGCACCGGTGTTGCTGGTTAAAAAGAAGGATGGTTCGCGTCGCATGTGCGTGGACTATCGGGGATTGAATGCGGTAACCATTAAGAATAAATACCCGTTGCCTCGCATTGATGATATTTTTGATCAGCTTGGAGGTTCGAGGGTGTTTTCTAAGTTGATTTGAGGAGTGGTTACCATCAGTTGAAGGTGAAGAGGGATGATGTTCCGAAGACGGCGTTCAGGACGAAGTATGGACACTATGAGTTTGTGGTTATGCCTTTCGGCGTAACTAACGCGCCCGCAGTTTTCATGAATCTGATGAACCTGATTTTCTACGACTTTTTGGATAAGTTTGTCGTTATCTTTATTGACGACATTCTGATCTATTCGAAGTCGGAGGAAGAGCATGCATCGCACTTGAGGACGGTGTTGGAAGTTTTGAGGAAGCATCGTTTGTATGCTAAGTTTTCGAAGTGCGAGTTTTGGCTAGATCGAGTTGCTTTTCTTGGGCATGTGGTGACTGGGGATGGTATTTCTGTGGATCCCGAGAAGATTAGGGCTATCCGGGAGTGGCCTGTTCCGTCGTCTGCATCTGAGATTCGGAGTTTCCTTGGTTTGGCGGGATATTATCGTCGGTTCATTAAGGACTTTTCTCGTATTGCTGAGCCGATGACCAGGTTGACGCGGAAGGATGTTGCTTATGTTTGGTCGGGTGATTGTGAGAGTGCTTTTGGTATTCTGAAGGAGAGGTTGACGAGTGCCCCTATTCTTGTTGTGCCTGATCGCAGCGGTGGATTTGAGATCTTTTGCGATGCTTCTGGCAAGGGTCTCGGTTGCGTGCTTCATCAGCACGGGCATGTTGTGGCGTATGCGTCTCGTCAGATTAAGGTTCATGAGAAGAATTATCCGACGCATGATTTGGAGTTGGCTGCCGTTGTGTTTGCTCTTAAGATTTGGAGGCACTTCTTGCTGAGTGAGAAAGTGAAAATTTTCACCGATCACAAAAGCTTGAAGTATATTTTTACTCAGAAGGAGCTCAACATGCGACAGCGTCGATGGTTGGAGCTTATGGTGGATTAGGAGATCGATTTGCAGTATCACCCTGGCAAGGTGAATGTGGTTCCAGATGCGCTGAGTAGGCTTCCAGCGGTGATGATTTTGACCTCGCAGTGGAGATTGCAACAGGATTTTTGCGGGTCTGGCGTGGAGATTGTTCTTCCTGGGGAGGCTTCTTCGTTGATGTACATGCAGGTACAGTCGGCGATCGTGGATCGGATTAAGGCTGGCCAGGCCGGAGATCCGAAGTTGGTAAGGATTCGGGAGCAGGTGGAGGCCGGTCTGCGGACTGACTTTTTGATTCATGAGGATGGCTCGCTGAGGTTTGGAGCCAGGTTGTGTGTGCCGGCTGGGGATATCAGAGAGGAGTTGATGGTGGAGGCACACAGTTCGCCGTATTCTGTGCATCCTGGTGGCACCAAGATGTACCAGGATCTTCGTCTGAATTATTGGTGGCATGGTATGAAGAGGAGTGTGGCTCGAAGTGTGGCCAAGTGCTTGGTTTGCCAGCAAGTGAAGGCGGAGCATCAGCGTTCGGCCGGGTTGCTACAACCGCTTCCGATTCCGGAGTGGAAGTGGCAGCACATCACTATGGATTTCGTGACTGGACTACCTCGGAGTCCGAAGCAGAATGACGCGATTTGGGTGATCGTAGATCGATTGACCAAATCCGCGCACTTTATTCCGTTCCGAGTGGGACAGTCCACGGAGGTGCTAGCGAGGAGATATATGGAGGAAGTCGTGCGACTTCATGGAGTCCCCGTGAGTATCGTGTCTGACAGAGACACGAGGTTCACATCTCAGTTTTGGCAGAGTTTGCAGAAGAGTTTGGGTACGCGTCTGAGTTTCAGCACGGCGTACCATCCGCAGACAGATGGCCAGTCCGAGAGGACGATTCAGATTTTGGAAGACATGCTGAGGGCGTGCATGTTGGATTTCAAGGGTTCGTGGGAGGACCATCTGCATTTGGTGGAGTTTTCCTACAACAACAGCTTCCAGGCGAGTATTGGCATGGCGCCTTTCGCCGCTCTTTATGGGAGGAAATGTCGATCGCCATTGAGTTGGGATGACGTTGGTGATCGGGAGTTGTTGGGACCTGAGATGATTGTGGAGGCCGTGGAGATCGTCAGGAATATTCGGGAGAGGTTGAGGATTGCTCAGGACCGTTTTAAGCATTGGGCGGATGCTAAACATCGTCCTTTGGAGTTTCAGCCGGGCGACCATGTGTTCTTGAAGATTTCTCCGAATCGTGGTGTGATTCGTTTTGGGAAGCGTGGGAAATTGAGCCCACGATACATTGGACCATTTGACGTTTTGGAGAGGGTTGGCGAGGTAGCTTATCGCTTGGCCTTGCCGCCATCTTTGGAAGGAGTTCACAATGTTTTCCATGTGTCGCAGCTTCGTCGATACATTAGCGATCCATCTCATGCCGTGGATTTCTCGGAGGTCGCCGTTCGCTCAGATTTGACGTATGACCAGTATCCGGTGCAGATTCTGGACAGACGTCAGAAGTCACTTCGAAACAAGGTCGTCGATCTTGTTAGAGTGATGTGGCGGCACGGTTCGCCGGGAGAGTCTACTTGGGAGAGAGAAGACGAGATGCGAGAGCGCTACCCACTTTTGTTTCCGGACTCGTGAATATTCGGAAATTCCGAGGACGGAATTTTTCTTAAGTTGGGGAGGATGTAACGACTGGTTTCCTTGTATCTGAATTTATTATAATATAATATATGTTTTGGTGGATTTTCTCCTCTTGTGTGGTTTTCGTCTCCGTAACTTTCGTTTCTCGATCGATTCGTCGTATTTTCTCGTTTCTTCCTTAGGATCGTCGATTTCGAAGTACGTCGTTTGTGACGGGCGTCATAACGGTCGTATCTAACTGTTAGATCAAGCCTAAGAGTCTTAGGATTCGATCACGGGGCCTCGTGCTCCGTATCGGAACTTTCTGTGCTCATTAGCCGGTATAAGAAGGGGCACCGACCGACTAGATGACGATCCAGTCGGTCGGCAATCCTTCATGGACCGACTAGTGAGCTTTCTAATTTTCTGAGGAAGCTACTGTTTATCGTTAGTCGGTCTAAGAAGGTTTGTTGACCGACTAGGTTGCAAACTAGTCGGTCGGCAATGCTTCTTGAACCGACTAACTCATCAACTAAATTTTAGTATCAATACTGTTCATCTCTTAGTCGGTCTAAGAACGTTCATCGACCGACTAGTTGATAAACTAGTCGGTCAGTACTTGTTCATGGACCGACTAACTCTAAATCCTACTTTCGTTCAGGAGTTACTGTTTACACTTAGTCGGTCAGCGTTGGTCGACCGACCGACTAGTTGCCAAACTAGTCGGTCAGTGGTTGTTCTTTGACCGACTAGTCTGTGTTAAACCCCTAATTTCTGGGCAGCCGCCAGCCCAACCTATAAATACCCCTCCCAAACGTTTCTTCTTCCTCCAACACGATCCAAAACCCTAGAAACTTCCCCTTTGAGCCCCCATCTTCCTCCAAGCTCCATTTCTTCTTTCCAAGCCCTAGAATCATCATCCAATCCAACCATTCACCCTATCTACTTCTCAACTTCCCCAAATCTCCATTGAAATCCATCAAATCCCCAAAATCCCCCAAAACCCTAGTTTCTCCAAACTTCCCCAATCATTTCCAGATCTGGTCCTAGGGTTCCCCGGAGTGTTTCTTCCGTCTCCTCTCGGTAAGAAATCGATCTACCGTTGTTTCCTTATCTTATTGTAATTTTTATGAAACCCTAATAAAATACTTGTGTTTTGATGATTGTTCCCCATAACAGCGATTCCCCGTAGACTGGTATTCGCGGAAACGAACTTTCGTAACCATCATCCCCGGTGATAGGCAAGTGAAACTTGCATCTCTTGTTTTGGGCCATGTCTTAGGCCATTACCTTGTTTTAGCGTAAAAGAGACTAAACGGTGAAAGGATAGCCGTTTAGACGCCATTGACCTAGCTTGACAACGAAGCTTGGTCCGTCACCCTCATCATGCTTGTATGTCACGTTTCAATTCAATTGACGGTACGCAACCTTTTGTTCATGTCGTTGCATAGTGATTAATTATTGTGTTTGTGTAGCACACGCTACAACATTATATTCCTGGCTCGTGTTCCAGAAGCGAGCCCTGTAGTTGGAAACCCCAACGCTCGGATACCGGCTAGGCACCTGCGTTGCGGGCACAACCATATGCCAATTACACTTCCTGGCCCGTGATCCAGAAGCGAGCAATTGCTCGATACACGTAGGGGTGGGGTAAGAGATATGCGTCACCAGAGCACGAGATGGCCTGATCCGCCACTCCAGCCTGCAGGCGAAATCTCTAGTGTTTAAGTGAGTAAGCGATATGCGTCACCAGAGCACGAGATGGCCTGATCCGCCACTCCAGCCTGCAGGCGAAATCTCTAGTGATTAAGTGATTAACAGTGATAAGTGATTCGTGAACTAGTGAGTTGGTAGCTTTGGCTACATTGTGCATGCTTGTCTCTCTTTTAAACTATTGCATCATACTTAACTGCCATGTCATTGCTTAATATCATAAGTGCTAGGTTGCTAGTTACCTTCAGTTTCCTTGCCCAAGTCTTTTAGACTTGCTGACATGTGCCCCTTTCTCTTTTGGGTGACGCATGTTAGACCCTGAGCCTGAGTTGCTTGCTGAGGGTGAGGTGTTTGCGGACGCCGAGCTTGAGCACGTGTTGGACGGGGAGTACGTGGACACTGGGGACCAGTCCTAGTGTCTCCGTTGTGCTTTATTTTTGTTAGACAGTTGTTTTGTTATTGGTGCGTGGCACCTATACTTATTTATGTTGTTGCTTTTGTTTGGCCTTGTTCTGGGCCCTTAGACTCTTTCTTTTAGCCTGGTGGCTTTTCTGTGATGTTGAATATTTGTGGACAACCCTTGGGATTGGTGTTTCTTTTCCGTCTCATATTATTATTATTGTTGTTTCGATTGCAATTACAGGGACCTGCTTATACTAAATTGACGCTTATCGGGTTTGGGGCTTCACCGCCCCACTCCCGTGCGGACCTTTTCACGTCTCGCCTCCATTTTAGGGAAGCGGGTCGTGACAGGCTCAGACACTGAGAAATCTGGTGCAAAGCAAATTATAATGTGGGATACAAAAAGTTTGACCCACCATGATCCAGTAACAAAATAATGTGAAGATAAGATCCTGAAGATCCTCTACATATAGAACAATGTTCACCAGTTACTGGACTCATTTACTGACAACCAGAAGATTGTCAGATCACACATCCCTGTTGCAAAAACTCCAGCTAGGATTGACATCCCCGAGAATGGATGCAATCCACCAGCAGCAGAAGTGGATGATCCTCAACAGAAGAGAGGCAGACCACTAGACTCCAAGGATAGAGACTCCTGGAGACCTTAAGACAATACTACCACAGGACAATGAGCTCCTGTCCACACCCTCACCTTTTCCGAAATCCACTGCAGAGGAACTGCCGGGAAAATCTGAAATTGAAAGTAAATGTTGTACGTACTGGGGATTTGCTGGACAGATAGAACATAAATTGTCGACAATGTATTCACGTATCATATTGCCATATACATCGCAAAAGCGATGATGTTTATAAATTATCGTTCCATACTCCGTTGCTAGTATGCAAACGTAGAGATTGACCAAATGTGAAACGAGGCAATAAAAAGATGAGATGGACTCACTTATGAAACGTGAAATGTTCGGACCTGAAGTTCAGACACCAAAAGGTGTCAAACCTGTAGATAAAATAAAGTATTGCACACATAAAAAAATAAATACAAAATCATATGCTATAAGATACAACATATAGCCCAAGGAAAATTTTGCTGAAACTAGGGATCGAACAAATTAAAATGAGCATGTCTCATAAATGATGCATCAGTCTCCCTAAGTTATCAAAAGCGAATACCTTACGATTTGGCAAGTGAAAATTTTGGATATGCTGTTATTGGATGTTGTGACGGCATACCTTCGTGGATATCTTGGTAAAGATAATTTCCATATTTCCTTAAATGACTGAATAGACTTCGGGACGTCTATTCAATTGAAGAAAAATAACAAGTATAATAAATAAATGTACAACTAAGAGAATCATTTGACAAATCAATGATTCCTACTGAGGGTTGTCTTTGCATCTAAGCAAAGAACAGGATTAGAGCTCATAGCTGTAAATAACTAAAATCTCATCGGATCTCCTGAAGAGAAAACCGAAACATCTGTTCAAGCCTGACTATTAAACATGAAATAAAAGACCTAGGCAAATATAAAGTCATGGCTCATAGAATCCTGTTACAAACGCCCAGAAGTGCGTTGGAGAAATTAAAAGGACCCTTGACATCCAAAGTACACCTGCGGTAGTATACTTAATGGATGTACAAAAAGAACCCTTCTGATAGCTGGAAGAGTGGGATGATATAATTGGTCCTAAAGTCCCTTATCCCAGTGCAATCATGCACTCCTGGCTAACTGCACGCGTCCCGATACAGCAGTTGCAGTAAACTCATTAGCCAGAGATAGTTGGCACCTAAAAGGGCCATTAGACCGGAGTTAAGCCTTCTGCACTTCCTCCCAGGGTCGAAAGATTGGACTTACAATATGAAGTAGCATCCTCCAATGTTCATGCAAATGCAGGTTATAGGTCCGGTCCCTATACTGAAAAATCACAGAACGGGTACCCAAAGTAGGATGGCCATCTACTGCAGATCTGCAAAGCAATTTATGAAGGCGACATCATCCTATCATTCCGTGATCCTCACCACACCAATGGTGTATTTGAGGGCGCCTGCTGGTACATCACATCCCAGTGACGATTGGGATAGATGCTGGTATTGTGGAGCTGACCACAAAGTCTGAAGACCACATCAGAGGCGACGATACTTAGCACACCTCTCCAGAGTTTCTGGATTCAGCAGCTACTTAATTGTGATAACTTTGTAATCTATGTGTATTTTCGGAATGTTGTAAATAGGAGTGATGAGATAAGCCTAAGAGATCTGAAAGCCTAAGAGCTTTTACAGATCAGGGGGGGTTGAGGGAATTTGTACTCTTTTCCCTTAGCTATGGTTTTTCCCACTGGGTTTTCCATAGCCAAAGGTTTTAATGAGGCAAATCACTCAACTCTGGATTCTGAAGAATCCACCCCTCTGCGACGCTCAGAATCCAGAAGTATTCATGAGCAGAGTCACTTGTACAAATCAGGGGGAGTTAAAGAGCATTTGTACTCTTTTTCCTTAACTATGGTTTTTCCCACTGGGTTTTCCATAGCTAAAGGTTTTAACGAGGCAAACCTCACCAACTCAGGATCCTGAAGTATCCACCCCATGTGAGACTCTTATTACGCTCAGAATCCCGAAGTACTCTTGAGCAGAGTCTACACCCATGGCTGGATAAGGGGGAGTGTTGTGAATGGAAATAACCAGAGTCGGTTAGGATTGCGGGTAACTTAGAGATACGCTCATATCTATGTATTCTATCTTTCTACTCTCCTACCATGTCTATAAATAAAGTGCTGAGGGTTCCTCCCCCAGTAGTTGATTCATAACAGAAACTGGATATATTTCTCAATTTTTCCTTATATTACTCTTTCTCTTTGCAGTTGTGTGCATTTCATTTTACTCAAGACATCCTTTTTACAGGCATAAGGTCATGATAAGAAGAAATGATGGTCATAATAAGTAGACACTTAAAAGTAAATAAAATTTATAAGGAATATAAACAGAATGAATGAACGTAGATTTCAAAGAGGAGAGATATACTGGTAATTTCAAAAGGGGCAATTTCAACAAGTGGAAAGCTCAAGAGATGAGAAACCCAATATTGTCATCCACCCATGAAGAAGGTAGCAGTTTTTGCTACAATTCTTCTGCTTTTTTTAAGAAATGTGCAACTTCCGGTTGGTCGGTTAGTTTTCAATGAGTTCGGTGAATCAGCACTGAACTTTTGGTGGTTTTAGGGAACTGCAAGTTGTATTTATTTTCAAGTAATTATACAATATTATAAGAGGTTAATGGGTATCATATGACAATGGAGTCATATCCTCATATACCAAGACACAAAAAGTGGGTTGGTACAAGTACAATTCTGGGCTTGTACCATCCCACTTTTTGTGTCTTGTATACGAGAAGATGATTCTCATGTCATATGATACCCATTATTATCATCTTATAATTTGAGTTTGAGTTGGACATGTGCATCATGTTCAACTAATTTTCAGGGAGAGCAACAAAATCAACCAACATGTTTAGGCTTTTTATAAGCTGATCATAACTTGAGTTTTCAACGATGGGAAACAACTAGAAGCTGGAGCTCGACGATGCAAAAATAAGGGGGGCATCTGTTTGTAGAAAATAAGGTGAAACTGAGCAGAGCATTGTTTCAGCAGCATAAGCATAATCCCTTGCTTTCCTGCAAGGCCACCCGAGTTTGATCCGGGGCGCACATGCATGTTACCAGCTTCTCAAAGAGTCAAATTTTTTTTTTTGCAGAGAATCAGATCTCAGGCAATCTGTACAATTCTCAAACATCAAAGATTTCATCCGACACAGTATGAATAAGATGCTGAAATTTCAGTAAGTTTTCTGTGCAGTAATTAACATGGGCTACAAACAGATATCGTCGCATGAGAGAATCATGAATCATAGACCCACGCAAACGTTTTGTTCTACATTGTCCAAACAACATGCGGCACAAGATTTCGCACGAGTCTCTTCACATGGAAATGAGAAACATATAACAGGGTCGACTGGCGAATAAGAAGCAACACAGTCGGCACAAACATCATTTGCATGAAGACGGCTGGCGCTGGTAATAACGACGAAATGCCGCGTCTTGCTCTCTACATGGCTAAACACAACCTTGTTACAATTGCCTCACACGTTCAGGGGTTTCAACCCAAGAGAAGCCCGAAGCCTATTAGCCTCTGCAATCTCAGGATCGGGGTGGTCGGTCCCATCACTCTTCTTCTCCTTCTTTCCCTTCTTCTTGGGCTCTTGGACATCCTCATCATGGCGTCTCCGAGGACTGGCACTGCTGCGGGCATGCCTCCTTCGGTGGTCCACATCTTCACGGTCGCGGTCTCGGCGTTCCCTGCTGCGACTCCGGCTCCTTGAGCGACTCCTACGCCGGCCACGGTCTCTGTCTCTCCGCTCCCGCTCCCTGCCTTCTCTCTCCCTTTCTCGTTCTCTATCCCGGACATAATCCTTATCATCTCTGCGATGGCGGTCTCTGTCCCTGTCCCGGTCTCTATCCCGATCTCTATCTCTATCCCTATCCCTATCTCTTTCCCGTCCCCTACCGTAATCGCGGTCATATTCTCTGTCCCGGTCATAATCCCTGTCTCTGGCAACCAGGCAAAAAGAAAATAACTATGATTACTACATTAGTTCTTCCGATAATTAAAAGGAGCAATAGATTAAGATAGGAAGTTCTGGCCCAATGAAACTTAAAATGAAGAGACAACTTTCAACCTCAGCTGTCTCTTCATTTTAAGTTTCAAAGTATGCCCACATGATGAATACAGAGTAAATCTATAACACAATGATCCTCCCATTTTTTCTTAAACCATATGCTATTTTCTTTTCCCTTAATGGTTCAGTTCATCGAGAAACTGGAAGCCTTCTTTTTAACATGGAAGCCATAAGACATCAAGGTTATGGAAAGCGGAATGAAGCAGTAAGGCACCAGTCAGGCATTTAAGGCTTTGGCAGGGCTTACCGACAAAAGGCGGCGAGTGATGTGTTAAAAAATAAGGGACAAAAAATCATAACAATAGAGTAATAGAGTAAATGAAGGAAAAAAGGGCAAGTAACAAAAAGTGGTGACTGGTGAGTCATGTGTTATAAAAAAAAATAAGGGACAAAAAATCATAACAACAGAGTAATAGAGTAAATGAAGGAAAAAGGGCAAATAACGAAAGAAAATTTTCGACAAATAGTATTTTGGTAATTATGTTATTTAGTTATAGAATTGATATTCAGTAATTAAACATTTGAAGATGATTCATACAATATGAAAATATGTGGGATTAACACGTTCCTAACAGCCGAAAGCTGTGTGTCGTTTTTTTTTTTTTTTTTGGCTTTTTTTTGTTTGTTTTTTGTTTTTTGTTTTTTTGTTTTTTTTTTGGTTTTTTTTTGGGGGGGTTGGGGGGGGGGGGGGGGGGGGGGGGGGGGGGAGCTTTTACAATGATGCATGGAATATGATTGAATTGGCAACTAGCGTACAGTATCGTAACTTGGAAGGCCAGGTATTAGTTCCAATGTTAACTGTGAAATGTGAAGACATATAGCCTAGAGTTGTGCTTAAATTCCTACAAAAAGTACAACATATTGCTCACCGCAAAAACAGTAAACCCCCACTATTCAAATAGAAAATAGGCCTCACACACAAACATAAATATTGGTGCTTTTTATATAGTTGAGAAAAATCCAGTGCAATTACACATCATATTCTAACTATTAGTTCTAATCATAGTCTGGTTTGTAATTATAATCCAACTAAACTTCCTAGTTCCTACTGCTGAACAACCACAATACACCTATACAGAATATTAAAAGACAGTCCATTCTAATTAATGAGAAGAAAATAGAGAAAATCCAAGTGTAAGAAATCCATCAGTAAGTTACTATGTCAACCATAAACATTGCGGACCACAAAATGCCATATAATCCAATATATTATCACCTGCATTATGCACTACTAGTTTACTTGCAAATTCATAAACCAATACAGGGGATTACGTTTAGTGATAAGACTGCTCATGAAAGCAATGTTTTAAATAGCCCCGATATTATCGGCAGATACAGTAGATATTCGGGTCAGCCACTACACAAGTCGTAATTTCAAGGTGGATAGTGCTTTATGCTTTGTAGAAGTGAAATATCAAATATTGGCTGACATCCCAGCTGATGTTGTTTTGTGTCTGTTACTAACCCAAACAGATAACAGTTCAGACCCAATACTCGTTAAATTAATAAGAGATCCAATGCCAATTAAATTAAAAAAGAAACCTCTCCTCCCCCATGCGATAGCAATGGGATACATGGTGATACGGCTCCAATGATGCCTCTTTCTCTCAAATCCTTTCAATTTTTATTAAATTCTAATTTTACTTTAAACTAAGTCAATCTCTGTCTAATTATCTTCTCTCAAATCATTTTTATGGGATTTTGAAACTGATGGCTCGAAAAAATGATGTTTAGATGTGGGGGAAGTCTTTTCCCTAATTTCATATATTGTCTTTCTTTTCTTGAGAAGACCCTTTTCTTTGGATTTTGATATTGATATTTTTAATAAATGAAATTGTTTGGAGATTTTAGGTAGTGCTTGTAAATGTGAAGCTTATCGACTGCATTTTCATATATAGCACTCGGTAAAGACTATTTTCTGACCATCATGATTTTTTCGGCTGGATTGTTGCATTTGTATAAGATCTTTTTGGTTCTCTCTCTTGCTGCACAGTAAAGATTAGTTGTCCTTGTAACTTCATTCATAAATGCAATCATTTCCTTCAGGGCTTGTGGTTGTTTGTGGGAGTGCCACAATTGGTTTTGTTTAGCTTTTTTTCCATTGTACATTTGACAAGATTTATGGAATATAGATCTCAGGTTTTGTGGGTACCTTCCTGCTTATTGTCTTTTGTGTTCCTTGTAGTACTGGAATCAATTCTAAGTTTCCATTGTTATATGATATGAAGTAGGAATAATATTACAGTTGCACAACATTTAAACATGTTAGGCAGAAAGATGAATTTGATTGTATACCTTGAGGTAGAATTTGATGCATATATGTGTGTTTAATAATGTGTGATCTTCTAGTTTTATTTAATAACTAGAAATAACCCATGCACACAGTGCACGGCGCAAAAAAAAACCCGACAAATAGGATGTGGTGCACGCGTGCAACCAAAAAGGAGTGAGAACTGTGGGTGTGTGTGTCGGTATTGTCGGGGGTAAAAGGTCCCCAAAACAAAGCCCAAACCCCCACCCCCAATGGGACCCACCGAGTTTTTGGGCGTTTGAACATGTGTGTTTTGGGTGTTTTTGGGTGTTTTTGGTTGTTTGGGGTGATGTTGAACATGAGTGTGTTTTTGGGTTCGTTTTTTGAGTGTTTGGGGTGATGTGGAGGGTGATGTGGAGGTTGTCCCATGGGACGATCTGACATTACCACATGGGACAAACATGCCACATGGGACAGCCTCCTCAATTGTAATATAGATGTTGTTTAATGTTTGTTATTTATTGTTTAATTAATACGATTTGTGAACAATGACATCTGAAGGCTCTAGTAACCCAACAAATCAACACATTTGAAAGAGACATCAAAATTTAGCTTCTCTTTGATGTTTTGCTACATACTTCTAGTTTATTTCTTTTGGTCATGTGTTGTCTTTGGATGGAAACATAATTAGTGTGTAATCTTAAAAGTTAGAATCTTTTTTGCTTAATGCTTAATTGCTTGCTTATTTCTTACTTGCCTTTGGAAAAGATTTTGCAATGTAGTGGTTATAAATTCATGGTTTAATGCAACTTACCAAGGGAAGTATCCTCTAAGCATGCTCTATGTGAATGCATATGACATAGTTTTATCATACGATATGGCACTGCAACGTCATCTGTCATTTGATATTCTATTTTCCAAGCCACTAAGTCCAGAATCCGCTATGTAAGTGACACCATAATACTCAACAGCTAAAACAACTTTGATAGAAATATGGTAGCTGTCCATGCCATGACTCAGCTAATATAAAAAACAACACCGCAATTGTGTACAATTGCAAAAAACACAGTAAAGCATTAACACATACAAAGACATATGCATTGTTCCGTGTGCAACACTTTATTTTCATGGTTTGCATATACTAATAGGTGAATGCAGGATTGGCACTCAGGTAAACTCCTCAAAGCAACAACCATAAAGTCTCTCTCTCTCTCTCTCTCTCTCTCTCTCTCTCGGGGGGGGGGGGGGGGGGGTCTCTCTCTCTCTCTCGGTGGGTGGGTGGGTGGGGGGGGTGTGGTCGGACTGCGTTGCTATGACGGCATAGATGGGGAAAACTACATTCCATAACACAAAAAATAGCAACGCCTGAAGGAATGAGTTTCAAGAACATTAACATGAGAACAGAACCTAAAAAATCATACTTAATAAGGCATGTTGCGAAGGCATCATCCAATAAAAAACTGCTGCATAGTTGCATATGTTTGATCCATCATACTTCTCACTGTACACTGTCAGTACAGAGAAACCTGGCAGGATCATCATGTATTACTGTAGGAAGCATTTCATTCTACCAATGGCTCTTGAAAATTACATGCCATAGTAGTAAAATAGAAGTCTAGAATAATAAACACAACACATGCTTCCAGAATGGTTGACCAAATGAAAGGGAAGAATTTTTGGAGGCAATCCATCAATGTTCTTCAACAAGAATTAATCAATTACAAAAGAGTATACATAGTGGATAATCATAATATTTACTACGTTAAGTTAAGAAACTTTGAACCTAGAATGAAGCATGAAGTTATGTATCATGTTTTTTTTAAAATGATACTTGATATCAGATAATTGGAAAGAGAGAATACAGATCAAGTATAACTTTGCTAGCAGCACTTTAGTGAAACACGCTCACACACAAATATGATATTTATTTGGTTTAAAAAAGTTTTAAAATGCAAGAAGAAAGGGAAATACTGGTATACAATAAGAAACCTGTATCTATGAATGTCGCGCTTCCTATCTCTGTCTCTTTCCCTTACTGGACTTCGACCACGATAATAGTCCTATTCCAAATGATAATACACTGGTTAACATTGGCAGCTTCAGAAGTATGGGTAAGTTCATGGGAATAAAGGAGAAAACTGTTAACCTTCTCATAAGTTCCACCATCTATGTCCATAGCCTGGTCACCCTCTTCTTCCTTTTCTTCCTCCTCTTCAAAATCATCCTCTAGAGCACTCCTCCTAGGTTCCAATGCTCCAGAAGCTTCAAGAGTCCATCTGTCCAATTCAATATACATATATGAGCTGCTACTCGCTAGTGCTACAAAATTAATCATTAGAAATGTAATGACACCTATAAAAATTAGATAACAGAAGTATATAACTGAAATGATAGTGAACACTGTACTAGTTTGCCAACTTCAAAATTTCTATGAAGTCTCCATCTTGGTTGGTTGTCTAAATTCTAATATGAAGCTTTTTTTTCATAAGGTATGAATCATGTTCATGAGAAATTTGAAAAGTTTAGGCACCTGGCCATTCTGACAACCGCAAGGGCACTTCCCAGAAAGCAACTAGTGAAGATTAGGATGGCGTACATTGGATTGAAATGCAAGTACTTCAAAATGAAAGATATTTCATGTCAAAATGCAAAAATTATGCATGTCTTATATAACAATTGGTCAAATGGATTACTTCTCATATTCATAGAATCATAGAACATGCACTGTTACAAAAATAAATCCATCAAGGGGGTTTTTTGGATAATAATTTTAGGTGTTCAAAATATTTGCACCTTCATCAGATGCATAAATAATTAATTTGTCATCTACAAAAGTTAGGATTATTGTTTTCTAGGTATCTAGTAACTATCAAATAACGTTTCATGATTGCAAACACAAATTCTTACCATAATGAATTCAAAAGATCCAACATTTTGTTTTATATTCACGTCTTTTACAGATCAAATTGCAAACAAGGAGTCTATTTTAACATCATTTACTTCAAAGTTACAAGACTCAACAAATCAAGCCAATACTACAATCAAGTTGAGCACCTAATTCATAGTTAACAATAGTGGCAAAAATCATAAAAATAAATTATCGAGGCACGCCGGTGCCCTCTGTTGATAGTCACAAAGGTGTGGAACAACTAAAAATAATATAAATAAATGTGTAACAGGAGCAAGGAAACATAAGCAGCAATTTACGGTAGCCAACTTAATCAATTAGAGCAAACTTTCTTATATATTCACAACAAATGCTACCTCGGTAAGACAGAATTACCTTTTCTGCACTCGAGGCAGTGCGATATCACAAGAATAATCCGTTGTCAACAGCTCATCAATCACTTCATCTACATGCGTCAAGCAAAACTCTACACAGAAACCAAACCCCGAAAATGAGCTAAAATCCCCCAAAATATGAAACCACTAAAAATTCCAACTTTCCAAAATCTCAGCAACTTACTCCCATCAGGCAATTTTCTCCTAAGCTTCCGGTAATCGTTATAGAGCGGCTCAAGGTACTGGTACACATCCGTCACCGTCCCGGTCAATCTCATATAGAACGCTCCAAGAACCCTCACATACCTTTAAAAACAACAAAAAAATCAGAAAAAAATAAAACAAGAAAATTTGGGCAGAAAATTTGTACTTGTAGTCCTCGTTTTTGATGAACTCGACGACAATGTCCTTCTCGGGCTGGATCTGGAGCATCTTCATGACGAGGCACATGAAGGGGGTGGGCTTGCGATTGCCGCCGTAGGTGCCGCCGAGGTGGTCGAGCTCCATGGCCTTGTCGACTAGAGTTTCGGCCGTGAGGCCGAAGCACTGCTCCTTCCAGTAGGTGTTCTGGTAGATCTTTGAACGGAGGATCTTCTCGACGAGGTTCTGTGGGTTCGTACCGTGGATGCTCTTCGCCATCGGGTCCGTTCGGTTCGCCATGGCGAATTCTCTCTCCGGAAAGAAACCCTAACCATTGCCCTACTCCTGGAAGATGGTGGAGGATTATAAAGAGAGTGTGACGCTGATGGAGGATTTGGATGGCAACGGGCTTGTAGTCACAAGCGGGTAAGGAATTAAAACGTTTGCGGCCCAGTAACGGCAATTTTGCAATTCTTTTTTTTAAAAAAAACATTCTTTGTTGGATAAACTCAAAATTCATATCAATGGTATACAAGGGTCCCCACTACTAAGTAGTGGGGAGTAATGGAGGGATAGAGAGGAGGGGAGGCCAAAGGCCTCCCTCACTCATAACACCCCTTTATCCTTCCATTTCTTTGGTCTTAGCCTATAAAGCTAAGTGGGTGGATATATTCGATTTGATTCTTGGATGATGTGCTTCTCGGAATAGAAGTATGATGTAGACTTAGGATGATGTTGTGTAGATCTTCAGGAGGTGGCTGTTCATTTTGTGTTTAGTCATTGCGACGATCTTTAACTTGCATATGCAAATATATTTCCATGGTTTCTGATCCTTGACCATTGGAGATAGCGCAGAAGCTATGTATCCATGGTCCAGTATTGCGCTGCAAGTGCTGCACTGTATCTGGCTAACAGCTTTACTGCAAACGTTCTATAAAGACACGTGCAGTTGGCCAGATGTAACGGACTGTTTTCATTAACACAACTATTTACATATTTAACCTATTTTCAAAAAATTTAAACTATTTTATAATGGTTCGTCAGAAGTTTTACGATTTCAAAAAAAATTCTTATAAAAATATTTTGACGTATCAGACTAGTTATGAAGTATTTTAGTAAGTTCGGTTCTCATCAAATACCTCTAAATAATCTGATAAAAATTCATTTTCAATTATTACTGTTTTGGCTTAATGAATTAATTTTCTATACAAACATCATCAAAACATTTTCAAACTTCTACAGTATCATTCTATGATCATTTAGGGCTTACCATTTTAATTTCATAATTTTCTGAAGTCAAATCAATAGAGAACCCACAAACTCGCTTCCTAAACATTTTGGCACAAAACTCGTATCTCCGTAGCTCAAACCCTAAAATGGATCGCGTATTCACGATTCTCACGATGATACGAACCGGTGGATATGTTTTCATAATTTTTCGGAAACGTTTAACTACAGGGGCAAAATCGTAATTTCGTTACTAAAATTTTACTAATTGCACTCCACTAATCACTTTTCACTATCACTAACTACCATTTTAAACTTACTTTAATTACCTTCACCTACCCCTAACCCGCAGCCCCATTCCTTAAACGTGGATACACGTTTTATCTTCACTATCTCATTTGTCAAACACCCACTAATAACATTAATAAGATTGACTAAATATTAATTAGCTAATTAGTTTTATATTAATAAAATTCATTATATAACCCCCCAGGCTCTCGTCCTCTACACAGGATCACTCACGCCTCATTAATAAGATTGACTAAATATTAATTAGCTAATTAGTTTTATATTAATAAAATTCATTATATAACCCCCCAGGCTCTCGTCCTCTACACAGGATCACTCACGCAAGCCCCCCTCTCTCAAATACCGAACTCCCCCTATTAACTCGTGTTCTCTCACTTTACCCACACCAAAGCCCCGCATCTCTCCCACACCCTCTTCCTCTTCACACGAGGGCACGCCGCTTCCATCACCAACTCTTCCTCACGCCACCCTCCGCCACGATGCCTTGCTGCTCCGCCCATTCCCTCTGACTCGCCGTGAGCCGCAAACCCAAACCCCGCCCTCCGACTCCCTCGCTGACCTCCACGCAACCGCCACCTCGACAGCCGCTCCCCGCTATCGACACCGAAGCTTCGCCTCTCTTTGAGCCCCACACCGCTGCCGCCTCCGACAACCCGCAGCGAAGCAGCACCCAGCTCAAGCGACGCCTCCGACTGCCGCTCCTTAGCTCGCCCCGCCCCGTCTGGGTCTTTCTGACGACGCACAGCTTGACATGGAGGTTTCTGAGAGTCAGAGTTCGTCCCTAAGGCTACAGTAGTAGAGTTCTTTTAGTGGCACCTTTTCAGTTGTACTTCTTATCTTCATTTAATCTTGTTGTATTAATTTGTACTATGTGGATTGTAATAATTGGACACGGTATGGGTATTTTTGTACATCTCTGCATCAGGGCTATTTTGTTTTCACTGGTTAACTGCAGGACCTGCGCAAATATCAAATAAGTAACGGGCCCCCGAGAGCTGTTCGTTACACCAGATAAAGGAGTTGGGCACTTCAGGACCTAGGATATTCTCACCCTCTTCCAGCTAGGGAAAAAATTCTTCAATATACATCCATACAACCAGTTGGTGTATATAGTGGAATGCAATTGTCCATATTTATTCATCAACATCGGGTGAATGAAGTTCTCATTTGCAGGATGATAAGTCATCTTCAGGATGATGTTTTCATCTTCTGGTTGATTATTCATCTTCTGGATGATTATTTCATCTTCAGGATGATGGTATCATCATAATGATGATATTTTCATATTCGATACGAGTATTTCATCTTTATGATGATGGTATCTTCTTCAGGATGTACATTCATCTTCAAGATGATGTTATCATCTACAGGATGAGTATTTCATATTCAGGATGATAGTTTCATCTTCAGGGTGTCTATTCATCTTCAGGATGATGGTTTCTGTAAGTCAAGTTGCCTATGTCATTCATATCATATTTGATAGATAGGCTTAAACAGATAATTCGGTATATGCTTCAGGAGATCCGATGAGATTTGAGTTATTTACAAAAATGAACCCAAATCTTTTCTTTTGCTCTTATAAAGATGCAAAGCACAACCTAAAGTAGGAGTCCTCCAAGGTATTTTATTGGTTGTATTTTATTTTATTTATCATAGGATAGATGTCCCAAAAATCTATCCAGACAATAAGAGAAATTTATGAGGTAATGTTGTCACAACATCCATAGCAACATAGACCAAAATTTTATTTAGACCAAAATTTTATTTACCTATCTATGGATTTTTCGCAATTATGACCAGGTAGTCCGATGCATCATATTTATATTTTTTGTAAGTGAGTCAAGCTCCTCTTACTAGATTATTACCTGAGTTCAACGAATTTAACCACTAAGCTATAGCATAATGCTTATAGCATACGATTTTATTTATTTATTTTTCTGTTTATACAATACTCATATAACTCACAGGTTAGATATCTTTTGATATCAGGACTTCAGGTCCAAACACATCACATTTCATAAGTGAGTCCAGCTCAACTTATTATTGCCTCGTTCCACATGATTTTGGCCAATCTCTATTGCTTCAGGCAACATAGTGTGGAGACGATATTTATAATTATCATTTAAATGGCAAAAAATGAAACGTGAGTTATTGTCGACAAGTGTTATCCAAACACCTCCCCATGTACGTACATTATACATTTATATTTCAAATTATTCCTGATTCATCTCTTCAGGAGGTTCTGGAAAATGGAGAGGATATTGAAATAAGCTCAGTTTCCTGTGGTGGTATTGTTTAAAGGTCTCAATGAGTTATATTTCTCTTTGATGACACATGGTATGTCTTCATCCATTGAGGACATCCACTTCTGCTACTGGTGGATTGCATCCATTATTATTGGTATGTCAATCCTAGCTGGATTTTTAGCAGCAGGGATGTGTGATTCTGACAATATTCAGATTGTCAGTTTAAATGTTTAAAAACTGTTTAACAGTTTCATAAGTGTGGATCTTCATGATCTCATCACATTCATGATTTGGTCAATTGATCTTCAGGCTCAGGGCAATAATTATGTTGAACCTAATACTGGGAAATTAAAGAATCCTAAATGTAAAGGATCTTCAGGATCTAATCTTTACTATCAATTCTTTATTTGAGGATCTTCATGATCTCATCACATTCATGATTTGGTCAATTGCTTTATTTGAGACCCATCAAGGCACACTCTATGAGATGTACTCTAAATGCTTTCCGTGTAAGGGGTGCTCGGAATCTATTTATCTGTGTAAATTACGCCTGAAAAAATAGATCTAAGACGGCATTCTGATGGTTTATAGTGGTGTTATGGAGAGACCATCATGGCAAAAAAAACCCTCATAAGAGAGATGTTTGGTGATGCTCTATATGCAAGGTGCATCGTCGAAAAATATGACCACAAGAGGGCCTTATTCTGATTAACGACGCAACATGCAAAGTAGAATAATGATAAAACGCTTTCCTCCGTTTGGAGGTCTCGGAAACTGTTTATATGTGGTGATCAGGCACATATAAATAGGTTCTAAGTAGGCGTTTTAATGGTCTACATTATAATTGCATGTCCCCATGCAGACACCAGTAACTTGATTTAACGGATGAGAATACCGTTATTATCAATTTAATGATTTACATATAACCCATTTCTGGGTGTTCACACAAAACTTCAGGGTGTTCAATTTTCTTCCAGTTGTTAAATATAATTGATTTCCCAGTGTTATCCAAAAAAAATCTGTAATAATCTCGACTTCAACGAAGTTAAGCACTGAACTGTGGATATGAACCCGTCAAGGCACGATCTATAAGATGTGCAATAATGTCTCCCCGTTCCAGAGGAAAAGCTCGCTGCTGAAGGAAGATCATCATCCTCAACGAAGAAAGATAAAGAACCCCTCATTTCTGATACAGATGAAGAAGAGGGCAATGATGGCGAAGATGATGAAGAAGAACCACCAGCTTACATTGTTGAACTTCAAGATATGCTCTTAAAGAAAATTGGAAAGCTGAAAATTTCTCAAAAGAGAGGTTTTGAAGACCTCAACAAGAAAGTAGACGATCTCAAGGAATTGGTAGTGAAGAGCAACAAGATGACGGAAGAAACAGTTGGTATGATCCTTGGTGAGATCAAGGAATTGAAGAAGAATGGAGGAGCGTCATAATCTAATCTATTTGGGTTCTAAAAACAATGGTTCTTTGACAAACAATATTTATTTTGGTCTGTAATAACCTTTTTTTCTTCTGTGATGTGATGTCTTGAACAAATTAATTATGCTTATAGCTTGATTGATGATGTGTTATGCTTATGCTTAGGATGTTATATGCATTAATCATATTATAAACTAACACTGTTTTGCAGAAATGATCTTAAAGTATTTCAAACTTTTATCTTTATAGCTTGGTGAAATATTATTTGTCATTTTCTGTCATTTTTTTATTGATGACAAGGAGGAGAAAAAGGATAAAATGCAAAAATATGAATGAATATCATTTTGCTAACCGGCTTTGATGCAGGAGGAGTACCGCATCTAAGCAGGGGGAAAGTCAATATTCATTCAATATACTTTATTTTTCATTTGGGTGTCATCATTAAAAAGGGGGAGAGTTATGGGAAATCGAATCCCACCCCTAAGTGGATTTGATGATGAGCACACCAAATGATGTTAGTGTACTAACTACACTACAAGTGTGCAGGTTATACGACAAAAGGTGATTTTATGCATACTCCAAAGAAACTCAACCATACTCGAGACTAAGACGAATTTGCTAGCTCTACATCAAGCACAAGATGAAGTCCGTGATCAAGCCTAAACGAAGAAAGAACTCAGATTCAGGAGAAGCAGGCTTTCACCAGATCAGCTTCCCGAAGGTCTTGTCTTAAGTATAGTGTGTGAGTTCTTAGGATAATGTTAAATCCAAAGTAGATATAGCACACACACAAATAAATGTTTTAAAATCATTTTGAACTCTTGAGAGCAATTGCTAGCCTTTTCATATCCTAGTAGTCAATCTTTATTTCACCCAGTAATTGACTACATCTCTGCTAGCTAAAGTTTCAGGAGAAATTGCTCTTGGAGTCGACTACCAGCTGGAAGCAATTTTCAAATGAAACGCTTTGGGAGTCGACTACCACTCCTAGGGAGTCGACTACCAGCTGGCAAATTTCAAACATTTTGACTCCTGATTTCATTCTTTTATCCTTAATTTTTGGAACAAAAGTCAAACTTCATTTGAAATTTGAATCCTCTCTTATCACTATAAAGAGAGGACTCTGTGAGATCTTTTCATAAAACAATATATTATTCAATATCAAATTCTAAAATACTATTGTGCAAAAATTCTCAGATCTCTTTTTCATTTCTGCTCTCATTATTTTTAGCCAAAATTTGTTTCAATTTCTGATCTCCTAATTGTTTCAATAGCTATTATCTTTTTGAGATCATATTCTATTTGGCTATTAAAATCGTTTTTCAAAATCCGTATTCTTCATTTTTATCTATTGAAATGATTTTTGAAAACAAACGATCTAGATCACAAAGAATCATTCTATATCTTTGAAATCTAAGAGATCGATTTGAATTCTTTTAGCCACGTAATACACATGTTATATTTTACTTTGGCTATAGAATTCCGGGTGTAAATCCAAACTCTACTAATTTTTGTGGTGAGTTGGAAATCGTTCTTATTTGTGATTTTCCCTTTGTTGAAAGGTAGTTGGAAATCCTAGACAAGTCTAGGTGGTTGGAAATCCTGGTCAAGGCTAGGTGTTTGGAAAATCCTAACGAGTGAAGTTAGGTGCTTGTATTGCTAAGGCAATAATGGAACATCTCGTACCGGATTGATCGAGGACTGGACGTACCCAAGTTGCAGGGAACCAAGTTAAAAATCTCCGTGTTTGCGTATGCATTCTTCTGCGATTGTTGTACTTGTTATTGCATTCTTTATTTGCTAACAAATTTTAATTTGTTCATATTATTGGAAGTTAATTCTTTTGTTTATATCCACTGAGTAAAGATTAATATTTGTGTAAAGATATTTATTTTATAATCTTATAATCTTTCAGCAGAGCTTTGCCTAAAAACTCTCTGGGAGTCGACTACCATTCATAGGGAGTCGACTACTTGTTGTGCTATCTCTCTGATCAACATTGCTTATAAGATTAACTTGTTGATAAAGAACCAAGCGTAGATCACTCTACTTGGTTTCTTAGGCAACATTAGAAGGATTATAATTGTGCTAACCAACGAACGAAAAAGATTTATTATTTGCACAACACTATTCAACCCCCCTGCTAGTGTTGTTTGTCATCCACAGGATCCAACACTTGGGATCCGAGCAGGGCTATAAAAGGCGATGACATCAACATATTTTCGCTCTGAAGGACTTAATACCATGCAACCACCTCTGTTCAACGGAACGAATTATGCTAGCTGGAAGATCCGAATGAAGACTCACTTGGAGTCACTAGACATCGAAGCATGGACCGTCACTAAAGTTCCATACATTGCACCTACCGAAGTTGAGTTCGGAAAATGGTCAGCCGATGACAAGAAGAAAGCCAATCTCAATGCAAATGCGATGAATGCACTATTTTGCGCCGTAACAGGTAATGAATTCAATCGAGTCTCCCAATGTGAGACAACACATCAAATATGGCACACCCGTCAGGTAAGTCATGAGGGAACTGAAAAGGTAAAAGAATCCCGTATAAATGTTTTACATTCTAAGTTTGAATCTTTCAAAATGGAAGAAGGAGAGAGTATCACCGATGTGAATACTCGTTTTACTAACATCATAAATGAGCTTACAGGATTAGGAAAGAAACTTTCTGAATACGAGTAGGCGATGAAGATACTGAGATCTCTCTGACGCGAATGGAAAGGAAAGACAAAAGCCATTCGAGAATCGCACAACGTGAAGGATCTTACCATCGAAGAGCTGATGGAAAATCTCATGGCGTATGAGATTGAACTTGAAGAAGACAAGAAGATCGAAGAAAAACCAAAGAAGAAGAATCTTGCTTTCAAAGCTCAAGAAGAAGATTCCGACTACACTGACAAAGATGACCATATTGCTTTCATCTCAAAGAACTTTAAAGAGTTCATCACAAGCAAGTATGGTAAACATTCTTTCCGACCTACTAACGGTATTATTTGTTTTGGTTGCAATAATCCAGGACACGTCAAAAGAGATTGTCCCCTGGAAGGGAACAACCGTGATTCCAGAGATCGTGGGAAGAACCGAGAAAGCAATGAAAGGAGAAACAATGGAAGAAACAAATTTCGACGACCAAAGAAGGAAGCTTACGCAGCTTTCGATCAGAGCTATGTTTCTTCGTCTGAGGAATCCTCAGCAGACGACAATGATGAAAGAAGAGAAACAACACATATGTGCTTCATGGCTTCCACATCCTCTAAGGTAAGCTCGCATCATGATTCATCTAGTGATAGTGATTCATCATCAAGTGATGATGAAGATATGGATTATAGGGGAGCATATAAGGAGCTATGCAAAATGCATGAAAAGCTTATAAAAGAACATAGAAGAACACTTAGGAATATTAAAAGAGATGTTAAAGAGAAATAAGAAATTATTAAAGAGAATAGTATTTTGAAAGAAAAGAATGATTCTTTGCAAAAAGACATTCTTTCCCTGAATGAGAAAGTTGAACATTTAAACAATCTTCTCGTATCCATCAAAGATAAATACGACTCTACGATGAAGATTGGTGAAAATTTCAACAAGGGAAAAGGAAAGTTAGACAGTTTAATAGAAAATCAAAAGGCTTCATCTAGCAAAACCGGACTTGGATATGATTCAAACCATACCAAGGAGGGTTAAGCATACTAGGATGCATCATACTAATCAAAATTTTCTGAGCATCTGGATACCAAAGAACTTGACCGATCAAAGGCAACAAAGGTATGCAACTGATTTTATTCGTAAAATTCATCTAAATAAAAATTATCAATATGTTTCTAATGAAAGAACGAAACCATATTGGGTTTGGTTTCCTAAAGACTAACCTGTTGGACTCAATATATAAAGAGTACCATAAACGTTTATATTTTCAGGTACTCTAAAATGAAAACATGGAGGAAGAACAAGATCAGCACCAAAACACTTTGCAACAAAAGCAGATTGCTTCGCTAAATTCAAATTTATTTGGATGATTAAATGATTGATAATTCCATTTAAATTGTATTTATATGCTTAAATGTTTATGTCATCATAGAGTAGATTTTCAGAAGATACGCACTCACCATTGGACCAAAATCCCTCGGGATGAGAAAACAACTCAGCCCAGCAGGGAGTCGACTACCACCATCAGGGAGTCGACTACCAGCATGCTATGCGGATTTTTGGGTTTGTGTTTTTTGATTTTTTTTCTAACTTCTGTTGGGTTCCATTGAGTGAAACGGGTTCATAACCCAAAGGCAACTTAAACCCAATACGCAATCTTGATCTCAACCCTTCATTGTTTGATCTAAATGCCTCTATTCATCATCTCTTTTCACCCCAAGAGATAAAACCCCCCAAGGCAATCAGTCCTAGGTAGCTGACTACCTCTCTCTCCTCTCTTTGAAAGTTTTTTTTGCTCTCTTGGGTTATTCATCTCCTCTCATCATCTCCTCAAGAAAATCACAAGATAAAAACTTAACTTATCAATTTTTACTTTATTTACCTCTTGTTATTCTTACATGTCTAGTTTTGTAAATCAATCTTGTTTTATCTAGATGCCTTTCAAGAGATTGATTTCAAAGAATAGGAAGGTTACAAATGAATCTCTCTCTGAAAAGGAAATTATCATGCCCTATCTTTTTAGAACCACTACTTATGAGCATTTCGTCAGAATTTCCAATAAGCAAATTCTTCATGAGAGGTTCGTAAAAATTGATCATCTAGAAAACTATGGCATTGATAGCATATTGGAATTTCAAAACTTGGCCAATCTCTTTTCTGTTGAAAATATCTATCTTTGCCATCCTAGGCTTGTGCATATTTTCTATGCCAACATGGACTATGACCTTGCTAAGAGTAGATTCATCACCAAAGTGCTAGACACCAAACTTGCTATAACTGTGAAATCCTTAGGAGAAGCTTTAGGAATTCCTTACACTGGTATGTTATTGGATAACATAGAGATGGTTGATGAAAATATTTTGGAGAAAATGTATTTGTATGGAAGATATTTCTAAACAAAACTTCCATGTAGCGATCTTCGCTATCCAGGAAGAATCCTAACAAATATATTGTCTTATAATATAACTCAGAAATCTAGAAGTCACTCTGTGTTATCTGAGAAGCAAGCAAAGTGCATCTATGCATTACTAGGAAATATTCGTGTAAATTGGTCCAAAGTCTTCATGGACTCCATCCTTGCATGTACTTCTTCTTATAAACCTTCATCTACCCTAGCCCACGGTCATTACCTCCCCATTATGTTTATTGGATATAATGTACCTTTGAATAACGAAACCAAAATTCTGGAATCGGTTCGCATCTTTGATGTTCATGCTCGTGGTCGAATGAATCTTCATAAAGATCTTGACCAGAACATTCCAGAGGAAAAGCTCGCTGCTGAAGGAGGATCATCATCCTCAACGAAGAAAGGTAAAGAACCCCTCATTTCTGATACAGATGAAGAAGAGGGCAATGATGGCAAAGAAGAAAACGAAGAACACCAGCTTACATTGTTGAACTTCAAGATATGCTCTTAAAGAAAATTGGAAAGCTGAAGATTTCTCAAGAGAGAGGTTTTGAAGACCTCAACAAGAAAGTAGACGATCTCAAGGAATTGGTAGTGAAGAGCAACAAGATGACGGAAGAAACACTTGGTATGATCCTTGGTGAAATCAAGGAATTGAAGAAGAATGGAGTAGCGCCATAATCTAAGCTATTTGGGTTCTAAAAACAATGGTTCTTTGACAAACAGTATTTATTTTGGTATGTAATAACCTTTTTTTCTTCTGTGATGTGATGTCTTGAACAAATTAATTATGCTTATAGCTTGATTGATGATGTGATATGCTTATGCTTAGGATGTGATATGCATTAATCATATTATAAACTAACACTGTTTTGCAGAAATGATCTTAAAGTATTTTAAACATTTATCTTTATAGCTTGGTGAAATATTATTTGTCATTTTCTGTCATTTTTTGATTAATGACAAGGGGGAGAAAAAGGATAAAATGTAAAAATATGAATGAATATCATTTTGCTAATCGGCTTTGATGCAGGGGGAGTACCGCATCTAACCAGGGGGAATAAGTTATTCATTAAAGTCAATATTCATTCAATGTACTTTATTTTTCATTTGGGTGTCATCATTAAAAGAGGGGAGAGTGATGGGAAATCGAATCCCACCCCTAAGTGGTTTTGACGATGAGCACACCAAATGATGTTAGTGTACTAACTACACTACAAGTGTGCAGGTTATACGACAAACGGTGACTTTACGCATACTCCGAAGAAACTCAACCACACTCGAGACTAAGACGAATTTGCTAGTTCTACATCAAGCACAAGATGAAGTCCGTGCTCAAGCCTAAACGAAGAAAGAATTCAGATTCAGGAGAAGCAAGCTTTCACCAGATCAGCTTCCCGAAGGTCTTGTCTTAAGTATAGTGTGTGAGTTCTTAGGATAATGTTAAAGCCAAAATAGATATAGCACACACACAAATAAATGTTTTAAATGTTTTAAAATCATTTTGAACTCTTGAGAGAAATTGCTAGCTTTTTCATATCCTAGTAGTCTATCTCTATTACAAACAGTAATTGACTACACTCTCTCCTAGATAAAGTTTTAGGAGAAATTGCTCTGGGAGTCTACTACCAAAGGAGGGAGTCGGCTACCAACTGGAAGCAATTTTCAAATGAAACGCTCTGGGAGTCGACTACCACTCCTAGGGAGTCGACTACCAGCTGGCAAATTTCAAATGTTTTGACCTCCCGATTTCATTATTTTATCCTTAATTTTTGGGACAAAAGTAAAACTTCATTTGAAATTTGAATCCTCTCTTATCACTATAAATAGAGGACTCTATAAGATCTTTTCATACAATAATATATTATTTAACATCAAATTCTAAAATCTCTATTGTGCAAAAATTCTCAGATCTCTTTTTCATTTCTGCTCTCATTATTTGTTTAGCCAAAATTTGTTTTAATTTCTGATCTCCTAATTGTTTTCATAGCTATTATCTTTTTGAGATCATATTCTATTTGGCTATTAAAATCGTTTTTCAAAATCCGTATTCTTCATTTTTATCTATTGAAAGGATTTTTGAAAACAAACGATCTAGATCACAAAGAATCATTCTATATCTTTGTGTGATCTAAAAGATCGATTTGAATTCTTTTAGCCATGTAATACACACGTTATATTTTACTTTGGCTATAGAATTCCGGGTGTAAATCCAAACTCCACTAATTTTTGTGGTGAGTTGGAAATCGTTCTTATTTGTGATTTTTCCTTTGTTGAAAGGTAGTTGGAAATCCAAGACAAGTCTAGGCGGTTGGAAATCCTGGTCAAGGCTATGTGTTTGGGAAATCCTAACGATTGAACTTAGGTGCTTGTATTGCTAAGGCAATGTCACGCCCCGCTTCCCAAGTATGGAAGTCGAGACGTGAGGAGGTCCGCTCGGACTTGGAGCTGTGAAGCTGCAGTCCGATAAGCGTCTGTGAATGATATAAATTACAGGTTCTTGCAATGCGACGAAACAACAACAATGATAAATAGAAAGCAGACATAGAAATATCCACCAACAACATCCAACAAATATTCCAACATTACCGAGAAAGGTCATAAAAGTACATCGTCTGAACAAAGGCCTAAAGCATGGCCGAAACATAAACAGAGAGAGATAGGTGCTACGCACCGAATCCTAACAGCAACTACTAAAAGCAACAATAACTAAGGGAAACTCCAAGTGAGTTTAGGACTGGTCACCAGTGCCCTCAAACTCATTTCTTGCAGGAACCTCGAACTCTACGTCCGCATACTGCTCGTCCCCTGTAACTGACTATGTCTCTAAACCTGACATGTGACACCAAAGAAAAAGGGCACATGTCAGCAAAAGTCTCCCAAGGAAAACGGAGGACTTTTGTGCAAGGATACAATTAAAAGTAAACCGACTAGCAGTTCTAATATAATGAAATGACATGACATTAAAAGTATGCAACATTTAAAATGACATGATGAAACAAGCATGCACATCGTAGCAGAAACTGCGAAAACATCATTTCACGATTTCACGAATCACTAACTTTTCACATTGTGCACAAGGTTTACGCCTAACAGCTGAAGTTACTGATCTGGCATACTTCTACACTGAGTGGTCGCTTAACCCTACCCCAATCCCAGAGTTTACGCCTTACAGCTGAAGTGGCTGTACGTGCATACTTCTACGCTGAGTGGTCGCTTAACCCTACCTCTCCACGTGTATATCTTCTGGATCACGCGCCAGGAAGTGTTTTTCAATATGGCATAAGGGGTGCACCTAGCCTCAATCAATATGTAGGAGTCAAGATCCTACTCGCCGCAGCTTACATTTTAAAGTAGCGTGTGCTACACATTCATGATAAGATGCATGAAATGACATGGCAAGATGTATGAGATGACATGGCAATAAGCAATTAAGAGTGCATACAGTTAATTTGAAAGTAAACATGGCATGCGACATGAAATGATAGCATATTAAAGGTGTCGGATCAAGCTTCATTGTCAAGCTAGATCAAGCAGGGTGTCGGATCTAGTTCCGTTGTCAAACTAGATCAAATATGGTCGTCTAAGCGACTATCATTTCACCGCCTAGTCTCTTTTACGCAATTTTACAAAATGGCCTAAAACATGGCCTAAACAAGTTATTGTGCAAGTTTCACTTGCCTGTTTCTGGTGGTATCGGTTGTTGTGGGTTCGTCTGGACGGGTACTATGTGTTGGTACTTCTGGTTCTCTGTTTTGATTACACATATCACCGAATTAGATTTATAGCGAGATAGTCAAAATATCAAGTCAATCTCTAAATTAGGTTCGTCTAATTTTATCGGATTCTCTGGCTAGGGTGGTGTTTATATTGTAATGCCCTACAAGCTACTGCACAAGTACTAGAGGGGGGGGGGGGGGGTTGAATAGTACTTTAAAAATAACGAGGAGTATAATTCCTAATTATAGTGCAAACAACTACCAAATCAATTTGCGGAAGCTTAAATTGATGACAACAACAAAATTAACAATGCTAACAATTGTATATGATGTGTTCGAATCCACCCAAGTCTTCCCGACTTGTTCCCGGTGATCCTACGTCCCAGTACACCCGGATCCCCTCCGGATACTTAGGTTAGAAACCCTAACCCAAGATTTCCACTATGATATCTTGTGAAAAACCTTCACAAGATCAAATCATACATGCAATGGCAATAGTGAATCCCACAACCCAGGATCACAACCTTCTCTCACAACCGAGAGAATCAAAAGCAATAAAAGAGTTTATATGAAATAAACAACAACTTACCACAAACCCTATACCTTGAGTATTCTTACCGAATTAGGGCAAGGAGGGTTTTGAGGAAGGAGAAGTCACCAAGACCTAGCACCACCAATATGAGCAGCAATGGGTGCCTAGGAGTGATTTGGAGACTTGAATCAAGCTAGAGCTTGAATGGCTCACCAAGAACAAACTTCTCTCAAGATGGATTCTAGATCTAGAATGTGAGAGAGATGATTTCTTGTGAGGGAGAGAGCTTTGGAAATGAGTGAGAATCTCTAACTCTTTCAATCTCAATGAATCTCTGAAATATAGCTCTTCTTGGGGAAGAAGAACCCCAGCTTAGTATTTATACTAAGGGGGAAAATCGTGTTAGGTCAAAACCCAACGGTTGGAAATCTGAAGCAGCTAGTCGGTCAAAGAACAACCACTGACCGACTAGTTCATTAACTAGTCGGTCGGTGAAACAACATGAACCGACTAAGTGATGAACAGTGAACAGATTGAATTTCAGACCTAGAAATCTAGTCGGTCCAAGAAGACTGTCTGACCGACTAGTTTCACAACTAGTCGGTCGGTCAGTGAACTTAGACCGACTAAGAGTCAAAAACAAATAGTCTGAATACAAATTGATTTAGTCGGTTCAAGAAAAAATGTTGACCGACTAGTTCATCAACTAGTCGGTCGCTAAATGTTCTTAGACCGACTAACGATAAACAGTAGCTCAGGAGAAAATTGGCATGTACAGTAAAGCTCAACTAGTCGGTCAAAGAAGCATCACTGACCGACTAGTTCACAAACTAGTCGGTCGGTGAGTCAACGTAGACCGACTAACTGTAAACAGTACTGAGCAAGAAAAGACAGACTGAAACTAGTCGGTCCAAGAAGCTTTGCCGACCGACTAAATCACCATCTAGTCGGTCAGTTCTCCTTCTTGAACCAACTAACATGCACAAGAAGTCCGAATCGAAGCGCGATGCTTCGGGAAAGTTAGAATGGACTTCTACTAAGATCCTAGAGCTAAGATATGAGCGATATGAAGATAGAAATGTAAGAATTACTCAAGGCTTAACATTCTATAGATCGAAGCTAAAAGACAATAAATAAAACCTTAAGGAACGGTCTTCGAGAGCTTCGATCAAATCTTCATGACTTCCAAAATGGTCCAAAAGCTTCAACGAAGCTTTAGGCATTGAGTACGTGCTTTGAGAAGTCTTGAGATGTCGCTTTGAGTGTTCTCGTGAATTTGGCGACGATCTCCATAACTGCGCTCACAAATTGTTAGTTCATAATTTATTTATGTTTGCTCATCATCCAAAACCAAATACGGGGAGTCCAATACTCAACATTCTCCCCCTTTTTGGTGATGACAAACCAACATAAATAATAATAAAAAATAATGATTCAAATGTAAAATACTTACTCCCCCTGCATTGATGACACGTTAATTCCAAATAGAGTAAATATAAATTGCATCAAGCAGACGAGTGAGATATATAATGAGAATCGATTATTGAAATATCGGATTTGAAAATCCTTATATATATCTTAACTCCCCCTGAATCTAACATATCAAATTAGATTCTTGAAAATTGAGTTAAATTTTCATTTGCCCTATTCATTATCATTATCTCTCCCTCTTTGGCATTATCCCAAAAAATGGGGGGCATACAACGACAACAACAAGGATAAAGAAAATCCAACATCGGGAGTCGTAGAATATGACGATGGACCAAATTGACACCAAGGGAAAAGAGATGAAATCAAATCAAAGCGTGCCAAATTGTCCATTTTCGAAAAACGAAAATTAAAATCATCAAAATACCAAATACAAATTCACTTATTGAATAAAGAAACGTACTCTCCAATACTCAATATTCTTGGTTAAATTTGTGCATGGAAAACAATTCTATGCAATCATAGAAATAAAATCTATTTGACGAAATCACATATCATAGACATTGAATGAATATTAAATGTGCACAACGAAGTAAAAGAGAACATCGATGTATATATATATATATATATATATATGAAGCATGAGTACATCCAAAAATACATCGACACCATACTAACAAAAAGTGCAACATCTATATGAACATCAAAAAGATACAACATACATCATCGACACATCATCAGCAAACATCCAACAAAATGAAGAAACATCAAGTACACCGACATCCAAAACATCAAAATACATCAAAACATCACCAAAACTCTATCCTAACCCAAAACACTCTCTAAAAGATGTATCATCCAATGATCACCGGAGAGTCCTCCAAACTGACGCTCAGGAGGAAGTGGCAGGATCAGCAGTCTCCGTGGGTCCAGTCGTGGGAGTGGACTCAGGCTCTGCTGCAAGGAGTGGTGTGTCAACTGAAGGGATCGTCGGGGCTGGAGTGGAGACAACGACAGGCTCAACGGTAGGTGTATCAACAGGAACGTCAGCATGCTCAACAGGAGCAGTGACGTCAGCAGGAGCAGCAGCATCAACAGGAGTCTGAACCAGTGGAGCAGAAGACTCTGGAGCACTGGAAGAAGTGACAACTCCAGCAGTGGAAGTAGTAGCAGTAGCAGCAGTGGCCTTAGCGCCACGAGCTAAAGAGGTGACAAGCTCGTCAATCTCCTCGTCATCCATCTCCTCATCCTCAGAAACAGGAGGATGAAGCAGAATACCCATCGACTCTGCCATACGGCACACAACCTCCTCGGTACGAGCCAAACAAGACTCGTGACGACGAAGAAGGCGAGCGATATCATCTAGAGTGGTGGTAGGAGGAGGGGCTGCAGAAGCTGAAGGTGTGGCCTGGGATGCAGAAGGAGTCGACCGCTGGACGTGACGAAGTGCCACAAGAGACTTCTTGACGGCCGTCGCGTTCAGGGGTGGACCGAGGGGACGCTCATCATCCGGAGGCAAAGGAACACCAAAGTGACGGAATACCAAGGTCAAAAGGCAAGGATATGGGATGTGCGCCGATTTACTAGACTTGCGAAGACACTCGAAAGAATCCATCTTGTCGAGTATAATGCGAGCCCAGTTAATCGAGCTACCCATAAAAAGAGCGTATATCAGCTTCAAGAAGGGCTGCGAAGGAAGTGAGGAAGATCCATATTTGGGCAATATGCACGATTTCAGGATGAGATTAATCACCCAAGCATTCGGCTTGAATGATTTGGAAGGCACGCCTATGAATGCAGGAGGGATAACATGAAAGATATCAGCGAGGGTCGGCTGATGGAGAGTGGAGATATCATCTACGGAAATATCAGACGGGAGGAGGCCAGACGATGAGCATCCTATCAACTCCCCCAAGATCTCTACAGTGAGGACTATAGGAGTCCCCAAAACAGATGTCTCGATGGAGTGGGTCTCATCATACTGACCCTGGGTACGATTAGCGTAGAAAAGCTTGACCAGGCGAGGATAGGGTCGAGGGTTCGCCTTAGGGTCATATCTAAGATAGTCCAAAAGTCCGCTATAGGATAAAAGGTCCGCAAGACCAAGAAAGTCAGAGAACTGAACGTAATGCTCAAATAGCAGTGGGCAGTGCTCTATACGGTTGTAAGCCGCTAGACACTGAGGGTCGTCACGACACAACGATATATCTACACCGCCTACCGGCATCGGGGCTTTTCCCTTAGCCTTACGGGTCTTAGGAGGAGGTGGAGGAGGGGGTGGAGTAGGTGCCTTCTCGGGATGCTCAGGAGTGTACTCTTCCTCAGAATCATCCTCAGAGTCACTACCTGAACGCTCACCGGGAGGGGTAGGTGCACAGAACTTTTTGGGTTGGGCTTTGGGCTTGGAAGTTGGCCTTTAGCTTTGGGCTTGGAAGTCCTCTTCCTCTTCAATGGTGGTGAAGACGAAGAGGGGGGACGAGTGGTCTTGGCCCTACGCTTAGGTGGGGTCGATGCGGTCGCGGGCTCTACGGTCATGGGGGATGCCCCAGAGGAAGTAATCGGAATCCTCGTTTTTTCCATGATCGTGGCACAATGAGTACAAGCAATCGAAATTTGAAAAGATCAAATATACCTAAGCTCACAAACCCTAGAGCTGAAAGAAATTTCGAAATGATCAAACCCTAAGTCAGAAATTCGAAACCCTAGAAGTAGAAAGCAAGCCCTAGAACTGGAAAAGAGACCTAGGAGGAAACCCTAGATGAGAGGGAGTATACCTAGGAGGAAGACGACGATGATCGGCGGCGGAGATGGTCAGAAAAGAGGCCGGAGATCGACGGGAAGATGAAGAGACTCGAGCGGGGGTTTGGGGTTTTTCGAGTTGGAGAAACAAAGATAACCGACTAGAATAGGAAATAATCGAATAGATTAGGATATAGTCGGTCGAAATCACAAAAAGACGTGACTGCCCCTGATCACTTAGTCGGTCTATGTTCAAACGCTGACCGACTAGATGACAATCTAGTCGGTCGGTTAACGAGCTTGAACCGACTAAGTGGAAACAGAGCCAAAACGAAAATTTCCTGAACGAAAATTAGTCGGTCTACGTTCAAACACTGACCGACTAGAACTCAATCTAGTCGGTCGATAAGTGAACTTGAACCGACTAAAGGAGTGAAGCTGGAAATAAAACGTAATTAGCTTGAGTTAGTCGGTCTGAGTTCTTTTACTAACCGACTAGATACGAATCTAGTCGTTTGGTGATTGAACTGATACCGACTAAAGGAGTTCAAAAATTTAGAGAATGAGCTAGTCGGTCTGAGTTCATTAGCTGACCGACTAGATGCAGATCTAGTCGGTTGGTTGATGAACTGAGACCGACTAGATGAGTCCAAAGATTGACAAATAAGTTCTCTCCTCAATACACTTGGACAAAACATCTTAATTCTCTCAAAAATCATCTAAACTACCCCATTAAACATCGAAATCTCAAATACGACATTCAAATATGAATTCGAGCAAAAATTCAAAATATCACATAAAATCCCGAAAAATTCAATAAGACTAGCATGAACGAAATATTGCGAAATATAATAGCATGCAAGATTATTGAATGAAACATGAATCCTATATCTCGGATTCACCCATAATCCCCAATTCTCGACGCAACCGCACAAAGGAGTCCTCCTTTAGGGGTTTCGTGAAAATATCGGCGATTTGCTTTTGGGTTTCAACGTACACTAAAATGATGTCCTTTTTAGCAACATGATCATCTAAAAAGTGGTGTCAGACATCTATGTGTTTAGATCGGGAATGGTGCACCGGATTCTTTGAAAGACAAATAGCACTTTGGTTATCCACCATGATAGGGCTAGTATCACAATGAATACCAAAATCCTTTAGTGTGTGTCTCATCCAAAGAACCTGGGCACAAGCAGCACCGGCGGCAATGTATTCCACCTCGGTGGTTGAAAGTGAAACCGAATTTTGCTTCTTGGAAAACCAAGAGACAAGGGAATTTCCTATAAAATGGCAAGTGCCACTAGTACTTTTCCTGTCGGATTTGCATCCCGCATAATCAGCGTCACTATATGAGACTAACTCATATGTGCTAGATTTCGGATAAAGTAATCCAAAATCTAAAGTGTAACTTAGATAGCGAAAAATACGTTTTACCGCTACTAAGTGAGAATCCTTAGGTTGAGACTGATAACGAGCACAAATACAAACGGCAAACATAATATCGGGCCTACTTGCGGTAAGATAAAGTAAACTACCTATCATACCTCGATATAGACGAATGTCTACATCTTTTCCGCCCGTATCTTTATCAAGATGCATTGTAGTGCTCATAGGAGTCTTTTTCCCGGAGGCATTCTCCATTCCAAATCGCTTTAGCAACTCCACCGTGTATTTCGTTTGGTGGATGAAGATTGCATCATTCATTTGGAGAATTTGGAGACCTAAGAAATACTTGAGCTCACCCATGTGGCTCATCTCAAATTGTTCCTTCATAACATTAGAAAACTCTTCGCAAAGAGCAAAGTTAGTAGCACCGAAAATGATATCATCAACATAAATTTGAACTAATAAAATATCATTATTCGCATGCTTGACAAAAAGTGTTAAATCGGCTTCGCCCATTTTAAAATTCAAATCCAAAAGAAAATTCTTTAGGCGATCATACCAAGCTCGAGGAGCTTGTCTCAAACCATAAAGAGCTTTCTTTAGTTTAAAAACATGATTTGGAAAATTTTCATTTATGAAGCCCGGAGGTTGAGAAACGTAAACTTCCTCAACGACATCTCCGTTTAAAAATGCACTTTTTACATCCATTTGAAATAGTTTGAAATTTTTATGGCATGCAAAAGACAATAATAGTCTAATTGATTCTAATCTAGCTACCGGAGCGAAGGATTCTTCGAAATCGATACCTTCCTCTTGGCGATAGCCTTGAGCTACTAACCGAGCTTTGTTCCGGACGACGACTTGGTTTTCGTCGGTTTTGTTCTTGAAGATCCACTTTGTCCCTATGACGGTGTGGTTCTTCGATGGCAAAGGAACAAGCTCCCATACCTCATTCCTCTCGAATTGAATGAGTTCCTCCTCCATGGCAAGGATCCAAGCACTATCTTCGCACGCTTCAACTATATTCTTTGGCTCTATCGATGAGGCAAAGGCACAATTGGCGAAGTGGTGGACTTGCGATCTCGTCTTGACTCTATCATGAATATTGCCAATAACTTGCTCATGGGGGTGGTCACGAACCGTATGAAGCCGTTTGGGAATTCCCTGATCACTAGGAACATTCTCAACAACCTCATTAGTTGGGTTAGTATCAATAGAATCAATTGAATCAATAGACTTAGAATTTTCAAACGAATCACATAAAACATCCATAGAATCATCATCATTTGAAATTCTAGAAGTAGTAAAATTCTCATTAAAAGAGACATGTAGTGATTCCTCGATCGTAGAGGATCTTTTGTTGTATATCCGGTAGGCTTTGCTACGTGAGGAATACCCAACAAATATCCCCTCATCCGATCTCGGATCAAACTTGTCCAAATTTTCATAAGTGTTTTTAATAAAACATTTTGCACCGAAAACACGAAAATGATTAACTTGAGGCAATCTACCAAACAACAATTCATAACAAGTTTGTTTGGTGCCGGGCCTCAAGAGTATTCTATTAAACACATAACAAGCGGTGTGTACCGCTTCCGCCCAAAATTGATGACCAAGTTGGCTATCTTCGAGCATAGTGCGAGCACATTCCACAAGCGTTCTATTCTTCCTCTTAACAACACCATTTTGAGGGAGTGCGCGAGGCAAAGAAAACGTGTGAGTAATTCCAAGATCATCACAAAAATTTGAGAAAGACTCATTCTCAAATTCACCCCCATGATCACTACGAATAGTGACAATGGTGGTTCCGATGAGATTTTGTACTTTCTTCACAAATATTGTGAAGTTTTCAAAAGCTTCATTTTTATTACATAAGAAAAATACCCATGTAAATCTAGAATAATCATCTACGATGACAAGTCCATATCTTGCATTTCCTAAGGAAGCAACTCTAGTTGGCCCAAATAAATCTAGATGTAATAGCTCTAGTGGCCGTTTAGTAGAAATGCTTTTCTTAGATTTAAATGAAGATTTAGGAAGCTTGCCACGTTGACAAGAATCACAAAAACTTTTCTTTTCAAAAACGAGCTTCGGAAAACCTTTAATGGAATTTAATTTTGAAAGCTTATAAAGTGTTCCAAAGTTCACATGTCCAAAGCGTCGATGCCATAAGTGTTGTTCACTTGTGTTGGCAACGAGACATTGTTCATAAGACTTAGGAAGATCCAAAATATAAATATCTTTATGGCGTGTGCCGGAAAATAATAAATTATTATTATCATTCAAAATATGACACAATCCTTTCGCAAAGCTAACTTTGTAACCTTTGTCACAAAGTTGGCTTATAATTGATTTAAACCATTAACTAGATAAACATCACTAATTAAGGGTTTAGATGGGTTACCCACTTTACCAACACCGACGATGGTTCCGCTCTCGTTGCCTCCAAAGACTACCCGGTTCCCATTAGCAATGGGCACCACTCCGGAAAGCAATTGAGCATCGCCTGTCATGTGTTTTGAACACCCGCTATCGAGTATCCACCCATCCTTGGAGCCAAATTTAACTTTGTTGCTCCGCTTATTTTTCTTGAGTACCTAAAGATAATCATATCATTTTATGGTACCCAAGGTCATTGGGTCCTCAAAGGTTAGACATTTGGAAGCCAAGTCCAATTGGACTTAGACTTCCCCACATAATTTCTACTATGCACAACATCCGAAAAATAAGCATTCATGTAAACTTGTTTTTCATCCATGCTTGTGTCCTTTGGGCTCCAAATAGTGAAAATCTTGGGAGCCCTCATCCTATTGGGTGCATGCATGCGTAGTTGGTTTCTACGTGATGCATGTCGTGGATAGGCATAAGGAACATGATGAAATGGTGCATATGGATAATTATTCATATGATGTTGTGGGTGAACATATGCATGTGAGGGAACACGTCTGTGAGGGTGTCTCACATGGTGTGCACGTGCCCGTGAATGTGTAGCATAAAAATCATCATATGTGTGAGCCGGTGGAGTAGGACGTGTGTTCCTACGTGGCATGGTATTTGTGTACATGTAGGCATGACCCTTCTTTGGAGGTCCACCCAAAGTGAGTTTCTTTCCAAAAGAGGGTGTGGACGAGATGGAAGCACCATTGGTAGAAGAACCACCAATAGAGTGTTTGCTACCACTCGTTGAGTCACCGGAAGTTGGCCTAACAAAAGTAGTGGCCGATTTGGATGAACTTCCCATCGTATACCCCAAGCCAATGTGGTGATTGGCCGGAAGTAAGTCACTTAGGATTTTATCCAAATGGTCCTTACCCTTATTGAATTTATTAATTCGGCCTAATGTGTTCTCATATTTCTCGGTGAGAGAACGCATAGAAGTATCCAAATTAGATACTTGCGATGTGAGCACATAAACACGAGATTTAAGACTCTCATTCTCAATACTCAAAGTCGAGTTTTGAGAAGTTAAATCCGCTATCTTGTGTTCCTCCGGATCTTCAATGCTAACATGTTCAAGTTGAGTCTTGAGATTAACAATCTCATTCTTCAACCCTTCAACAACAGTGTCGTTGTTGGTGATGATAGTTTTAGGCGAGGTTTGAATGCTAGCTAAGTCATCTTTTACTTTAGTATACATATTTACTAATTTAGTATACTTAGACCATAATTGAGAATTAGCATTCCTAAGGTCATCCATAGTTACCTCATCGCCTTCGTTGTCGCTATCATCGGAAGAGGAGGATCCTTGATCATGCTCCTCTCTCGCCATGAAGCACATGTGCGCTTGCTCCACTTTCTCATCGTCCGACTCTCCGCTTGAGGAATCCTCGGAGTCGGTGAATGTTGCTCTGACAAGTCCCTTTTTGTACCCCTTTTTGTACTTCTTGGACTTGTCGAACTTCGGCGCCTTCCACTTCTCCTTTTGCTTGTTTAGAGGACACTCCGCTTTGATGTGTCCTGGCTTATTACATTTAAAGCACAAAGGTGGAGAGGTGTTAGTAGAAGTAAATTTAGATTTTTGTTTGAAGTTACCCTTTCGGAAGAAGCGATTGAACTTCTTTGCCATAAGAGCAATGGATTCCATGTCCATTTCTTCTTCCGAGTCCTCATCATCGGTAGAGGTGGATGGAGCCGCCTTGAACGCAATCGCCTTTTTCTTAGGCACGTCTTGGTTCAAATAGGACTTCATCTTTTCTTGTAACTTCACCTTGCTATCTTTGCGTAGCTCGTATGACATCAAAGTACCCATCAATTGAACTACGGTATACTTATTCATGTCATTACCTTCCTCGATGGCAAAGGTACGTCTCTCCCAAGAAGAAGGAAGTCCTTCGATAAGCTTCGAACACTTCTCCTTTTGGGTGTAGGTTTTGCCGAGAGCTTCCAACTCGTTCATTATGTCGACGAAGCGAGCATAATACTCCTTCATCTTTTCTCCATGTTCCATATGAAACAATTCGTAATCTCTATTGACTACTACGAGTTTAGAATCTCTTACCCGACTCGTTCCTTCATGAAAAATGAGGAGCGAATTCCAAATTTGATATGCACTCTTACATGTGCATATCTTATTAAAATCTTCGGGTTCCAATGCACATTGTAAAGCATTCATTGCTTTGGCATTTGCAATCTCCGCGGCGACCTCCGCGGTAGTCCACTTGTCGAAATCTTCTTCGGTAGGCACATTGTACTCCGACATGGTAATTCTCCACAATGAGACGCTCCGGAGGAACGTTTTCATCCGGCATTTCCAATATCCATAATTGACGCCGTTGAAGAATGGAGGCCTAGTCGAGGAATGTCCTTCCATGACCGAAGACGCTCCTTCACGGTTCCTGAAGGATCCATAATCCGCAGGTGGACGAACGGTCTTGTTGTCGTGGGCAGACATAGCTAAGTATCTGGCTTTGATACCAAATGTAATGCCCTACAAGCTACTGCACAAGTACTAGAGGGGGGGAGGGTGAATAGTACTTTAAAAATAACGAGGAGTATAATTCCTAATTATCGTGCAAACAACTACCAAATCAATTTGCGGAAGCTTAAATTGATGACAACAACAAAATTAACAATGCTAACAATTGTATATGATGGGTTCGGATCCACCCAAGTCTCCCCGACTTGTTCCCGGTGATCCTACGTCCCAGTACACCCGGATCCCCTCCGGATACTTAGGTTAGAAACCCTAACCCAAGATTTCCACTATGATATCTTGTGAAAAACCTTCACAAGATCAAATCATACATGCAATGGCAATAGTGAATCCCACAACCCGGGATCACAACCTTCTCTCACAACTGAGAGAATCAAAAGCAATAAAAGAGTTTATATGAAATAAACAACAACTTACCACAAACCCTATACCTTGAGTATTCTTACCGAATTAGGGCAAGGAGGGATTTGAGGAAGGAGAAGTCACCAAGACCTAGCACCACCAATATGAGCAGCAATGGGTGCCTGGGAGTGATTTGGAGACTTGAATCAAGCTAGAGCTTGAATGGCTCACCAAGAACAAACTTCTCTCAAGATGGATTCTAGATCTAGAATGTGAGAGAGATGATTTCTTGTGAGGGAGAAAGCTTTGGAAATGAGTGAGAATATCTAACTCTTTCAATCTCAATGAATCTATGAAATATAGCTCTTCTTGGGGAAGAAGAACCCCAGCTTAGTATTTATACTAAGGGGGAAAATCGTGTTAGGTCAAAACCCAACGGTTGGAAATCTGAAGCAGCTAGTCGGTCAAAGAACAACCACTGACCGACTAGTTCATCAACTAGTCGGTCGGTGAAACAACATGAACCGACTAAGTGATGAACAGTGAACAGATTGAATTTCAGACCTAGAAATCTAGTCGGTCCAAGAAGACTGTCTGACCGACTAGTTTCACAACTAGTCGGTCGGTCAGTGAACTTAGATCGACTAAGAGTCAAAAACAAATAGTCTGAATACAAATTGATTTAGTCGGTTCAAGAACAAATGTTGACCGACTAGTTCATCAACTAGTCGGTCGCTAAACGTTCTTAGACCGACTAACGATAAACAGTAGCTCAGGAGAAAATTGGCATGTACAGTAAAGCTCAACTAGTCGGTCAAAGAAGCATCACTGACCGACTAGTTCACAAACTAGTCAGTCGGTGAGTCAATGTAGATCGACTAACTGTAAACAGTACTGAGCAAGAAAAGACAGACTGAAACTAGTCGGTCCAAGAAGCTTTGCCGACCGACTAGATCACCATCTAGTCGGTCAGTTCTTCTTCTTGAACCAACTAACATGCATAAGAAGTCCGAATCGAAGCGCGATGCTTCGGGAAAGTTAGAATGGACTTCTACTAAGATCCTAGAGCTAAGATAGGAGCGATATGAAGATAGAAATATAAGAATTACTCAAGGCTTAACATTCTATAGATCGAAGCTAAAAGACAATAAATAAAACCTTAAGGAACGGTCTTCGAGAGCTTCGATCAAATCTTCATGACTTCCAAAATGGTCCAAAAGCTTCAACGAAGCTTTAGGTATTGAGTACGTGCTTTGAGAAGTCTTGACATGTCGCTTTGAGTGTTCTCGTGAATTTGGCGACGATCTCCATAACTGCGCTCACAAATTGTTAGTTCATAATTTATTTATGTTTGCTCATCATCCAAAACCAAATACGGGGAGTCCAATACTCAACATATATGTGTTACACTAACCTGATACACCTTATTTTTATACTAATATTATCACCCTAACATTATTAAACAATTAATAAAATGCTGATTTAAATAATACGTAACAGTTTAACACTTGGATTATACTAACAACTAACCGAATAATTAAACTTCTAATTAACATCATTACACTAATTACAATGTCAACATAAGGGTACGGTTACATAAAATCTTCACCTACTACAACTTATATTAAAATACCTATCTAACATCCTATTTCTCATTAACATATTCTGTCACTTACTCTTCCCTTATTAATAAGGCTGTCCCTTACTCATTTTATTACTTCATTCATTCAATATCCAGGTCAACTCTCAGTTCCTTTCTATTCTCTTGTCTCCTCACTTTCTTTCCTCTGTCTGTTCTTTGCTTTGCTTTTTTTTTGATTTCAAAGCTTGCAGGAAATGGGGCATCTCACGCGCAGGCAAGGGGAAATCTCGCAAGACAAGGGGAGAGACCTCACCTTCACGCGACGGGGGAAGAAGGAGGGGCAGACGTCGGCTCAGGGGGGTCCTGCAGTCACCTGGGCGGCGGCTCTGACTGTTGCAAGGGGCGGCGGCGCGCGCTGCAATTCTGGGCGGTGACTGTTGTGGATCTCCGGCGGGCGGCGGCTCATGGGTGAGGGTGGAGCCGGCCAAGGGAGAGGGAGGAGGAGGAAGGATTTGTAGAGGGTTGATTTGTGTAAGAATCTGAAATTGATTTGTAAGAATCTGAATTTGGGTTTTCAGATTTGGGTTGTTGTGTTTGATTTCTGAAGTTGGATTTGGTTTTACATCTGAAATTTTAGTTTTCAGATTTGGGTTTTGGGTTGTGGATGGTTTCTGATTTGGGGAGGAATTGATTCGGGCTGATAGAGATTGGAATGATTTGCAGAGGAAGGACAGTGCTCAGTTCATCCTCCTGCTGTCACTGGGATTACTGTTATAAGAACAGAGAGGGGACAAAAGGATGGGAGAATTAGCTAGAGGTAGGGGAGGATTTCAATTCAGTGTTGGATCTGAAGTACCCAAACTGTGGAATCAATAGGGTAGGTTAATTAGCAACTTAATTAGGGTTAAGTTAATCAATATTTGATTAGGAACAATCTAATTTGGGTAATTAATTAGTGTGATGTGATTAGTGTTAAAATTTTATTAATTGTGCCATGGAAGAAATATAAAGAGATAGACGCGCTCGCGTCGACGCACAAAATAATTCGCGCACAAAAATACCCGAACGATCAAAACAAAAATACGGGCACACACAATAATCAACACGCCGAGAAATACTGGCCGTTACAATCTACCCACCTTAAAAAAATTCCGCCCTCGGAATTCTGATCAACGAAAGAGCAGAGAACAAATATGGATAGCGCTCTCGCATCTCATCTTCCCACTCCTAGGTGGACTCTCCTGGCAATTCACGACGCCACTTCACTCTCACGAGATCGACGACCTTGTTCCTGAGCGCCTTCTGACGTCGGTCTAAGATCTACACCAGCTGCTGCTCATTAGTCAGGTCCAGTCGAACCGTGATCTCCGAGTAGTCCAAAGCGTGAGAAGGGTCATTGACGTAATGACGCAGCTGGGACACATGTAAGACGTCATGCACTCCCTCCAAGGACGGTGGCAAGCTAAGCGATAAGCTACCTCTCCAACTCAATCTAGCACATCGAAAGGTCCAATAAATCTCGGACTAAGCTTGCCCCTCTTCCCAAGTCGAATCACTCCTCGATTCGGTGAGATCTTCAGGAACACATGATCTCCCGGTTGAAACTCTCGAGGACGCAGTTTAGCATCTGCCCAATGCTTATAACGGTCCTGGGCGATCCAAATCTTGTCCCTGATATCTCGCATAACATCAACTGCTTCCACTATCATTTCTGGTCCCAAGAGCTCTCTATCACCTATGTCATTCTAACTCAGTGACGATCGACATTTCCTCCCATAGAGAGCAGCAAAAGGCGGCATGCCAATGCTCGCCTGATAGCTATTATTGTAAGAAAACTCCACCAGGTGCAGATGATCCTCCCATGAACCATTGAGATCCAACATGCATGCTCTCAGCATATCCTCCAAGATCTGAATGGTACGCTCTGACTGGCCATCTGTCTACGGGTGATACGCAGTACTGAACCTCAGACTGGTACCAGATTGGTCTGCAGACTTTTCCAGAACTGAGATGTGAATCATGTATCATGATCTGATACAATGCTCACAGGGACTCCATGTAAGCGCACGATCTCCTACACGACATAATTCACATCACGACTAGTACTAGAAGGAAATTATTAAGGTATGAGTTAGGTCATTACCTCCATATACTTCCTTGCTAATATCTCTGTGGATTGTCCAACTCGGAAAGGAATAAAGTGCGCAGACTTGGTCAATCGATCAACGATGACCCAGATCGCGTTGTTCTGGCTGGTGCTCCGAGGTAAGCCAGTCAAGAAGTCCATCGTGATGTGTTGCTCCGGAATCGACAGAGGTTGTAGTAATCCGGCAATGCGATGGTGTTCAGCCTTCACTTGCTGACACACAAGACACTTGGCAACGCTACGTGCCACACTTCTCTTCATCCCATGCCACCAGAAATTCTGACGAAGATCATTGTACATCTTAGTACCTCCAGGATGAATAGAATAAGGTGAACTGTGTGCCTCAACAAGCAAATCCTCTCTAATATCTCCAGCTGGCACACAAACTCTAGCTCCATACCTCAGCGAGCCATCCTCATGAATTAGAAAGTCAATCCGCAAATCGGCTTCAACCTGTTCACGGATCTTCCTCAGTTTCTGTCACGCCCTTCTCCCCAGAATACCCTGCATAAATTTTTTTTTGCAACTATCCTGGAGAGCGAGGGTAATGAGAAAGGAAAAGGGAGAGAAAGAAGAAACTGAATATGCAGGCCACTGCGCACATGGTGGGATAGTACAAGTGAAGCTCCACTAAAATATCAAAGCAATATCACAGATAACATTAAACAACAACACATTTATATATAACAACTTTCATTTACATACATAGTCCAAGTACACCACTACATATACATCGCCACTCTCCACTCCCAAGACAACCATGTCACCCTACAACTACAGTTGCAACTCCTGAAACCCACTCCAAGTCATCACCAACCATGCTACGACGCAGTGGACACGTGCACTGTACGTCGGGCCTCTCAGCTCCACCGTCCCTGGCAGGAGTGAGGCTCTCCCATAATAACACAACCTCCGTATGTCCCCTCCACTCCCGGTAAAGGCAAGTGGGTATAAAAATCCCCTCCACTCCCGGTAAAGGCGAGTGGGTATCACATATCACATAATCATCTCCCAACTTCACAGTCCATGCCTCATATCCACAATTTACTCAAATCCCACCTAAAACCCGGGTTTCGCTAACTCACCCTCATTAGATAGGATTAATATTTATTCAATTTTATAAGTTAACATCATAAGTTACACGTTAGGGGTCTTTATGGCATGGGTATGCACATATCACCTCAGCCGTCCATCATTAAACATAGGGTCATGCACTCACGTGACATGCCCTCTATCACAACACATCACCTATTCACAATTACAATATATCAATGCCATTCAAGCCTCTAACTTCACTAATTATCAATGTTGCTCAAGGCCAACACCTACACATGCACGTTACTCAAATTATTGGATATTGCCTTCATTTAGGCATTTCATCGAACACATGACGGGCGTCATTTATATCAAAGCAACACAATAACATTTATGTGTGCCAATGACATGAACATTCATTTCACAATACAACCATATTAAGCAAGAATAATGATGTCCAATTAACAACAATTAATGAATAAGAATAGCACTTAATGAATTCAGCTTGCTGAAATTGCAGGAATTGACAATACATGGCCATATAACACCGGTTTTCATTGAGAATTTGACAAATTGTCCCAAATGAAAGTTATAAATATATTAGTCCTGGATTCAAAGATAACATTTCATGCAAAAATATTAAGTATGTGTTTTATAGTGAATTATTTGGTAAAGTGTGTCAAATCTATTTTTCAAACAGATTTCAGTGTCTGTATTGAAAGCCAATTTTGGGCATGTTACAGCTCGAAATTTGACATATATGTAACTGTTGAATTTTTAGAAAAACTTGTTAACTTTCCAACAAGACCAAGATCATAAAATTCCATGGTGTGTGCAGGTGTCTAGGCCAATTTTGCTAAACTGTGTTAACACTGAAAATCAAACAGACATGTTGTGAAGATGGATTTATTGCTCCTAATTTCTGAATTGAACCTATGTCAAAATTTATATTATTTTGGGTTAGAACTTCAAGATCTACAATCTCATATTTTTTCGGAACCCTAATTCGAGCTACAGTAACCATAATCACGGAAACAACACACAATAAAATTTCAGGATTTTAAAGGAGATGGCTTTGATATGAATTTCAAGGGAGAATTGTGAAATTGATACATGATACATAAAATTTTGACTATCCATATCACAAATTAAGTAAATAATGCTATAAAAACAAGAGAGCAAGAACAAATTAATGGAGTTCCAAATTCAAGTTAGATCCTACCTCAAAACTTGATTTTTCTCCTTTCTTCCTCCCCCTTTCTTCTCCAACTTCTTCCCACTTGCATCCAACTTGTGCTTCTTGATTTTTGGAGTGATAAACTAGGGGTTTGAAGTGAAGAAGATAGGGAAAAGGGGGGAGGGGGTGTGGCCGGCCCTATTGAGGAAAAAAGAAAAAAAGAAAAAAATGAAAAGAGAAAGGAAAGGAAAAGTGAAGAAAAAGAGAGAAACTTCTCTTTTAAAATATCTTACACTAGAAGCTCCTAAGGATAAGCATGCACTTAGTTAAATGACCAAAATACCCCTCCATAGTCTAGATATATACAAGTTTGCCATTATTTTATGCACACACCATTCTAGTATGTATGCACAGCACTTTTGGTCCAAATGACCATTTTGCCCCTCACCTTTCTAAAAATTTACGGGGGTTGCCATTGACCCCTAACCTCTTTCACACTTGCATGGATCTTCCTACACACATCCACGTACATCCATGCATGCATGCATGCTTCATACACACACGTCTAACTCATTCCTGTTGCTTTACACACACGACATCATTTGATCTTCTCCCGCATTCACATCTCGCATTCTCTTCCCTCAGCCACGTATTACGGCCTAATCCCCCTCGTACTACGTCACATACATCGATATCTACGCTTATTTCATGCCCACATGTGCATCGTATGTAGAAATACCATGTGTGTTCAATAGAATACACGTATAGTGCAAAATAGGGCATGACAGTTTTGGATCTCCAGCATACCTGCCTTGATCTGATCCACGATCGTCGAATGTATCTGCATATACATCAACGAAGAAACCTCTCCAGGAAGCACAATCTCAATACCTGACTCCAGAAATCATGCTGCAACCTCCACTGTGAAGTCAACATCATAACCGCTGGAAGTCTTCTCAGCGCATCAGGAACCACATTCACCTTGCCAGGATGATACTGCAAATCGATCTCGTAATCTGCCATGAGCTCCAACCATCGACGCTGTCGCATGTTGAGCTCCTTCTGCGTAAATATATATTTCAAGCTTTTGTGATCAGTGAAAATCTTCACCTTCTCACTCAGCAAGAAATGCCTCCAAATCTTGAGCGCAAATACGACTGCAGCCAATTCCAAATCGTGAGTCGGGTAGTTCTTCTCATGAGCCTTAAGCTGCCGAGAAGTGTACACGACCACATGTCCATGCTTATGCAAAACGCATCCGAGACCTTTGCCAAAAGCATCACAAAAGATCTCGAAACCTCCACTCCGATCGGGCACAGCTAGAACATGTGCAGACGTCAATCTCTCCTTCAGAATAGAAAAAACCTCCTCACAAGCATCGAACCAAACAAACGGTATATCCTTCCTTGTTAGTCTAGTCATTGGCTCAGCAATCCAAGAGAAATCCTTGATGAAGCACCGATAATATCCTGCTAGCCCAAGAAAAACTCCTGATCTCAGACGCTGTCTGCGGAATCGGCCACTCTCTAATAGCCTTGATCTCCTCCGGATCCACGGCTATGCCATCTCCTGACACCATATGTCTAAGAAAGGCAACTCTATCCAGCCAAAACTCGCACTTGGAATACTTTGCATATAAACGATGCTTCCTCAAAATCTCCAGAACTGTCCTCAAGTGCTTAGCATGCTCCTCTTCCGACTTCGAATAGATCAAGATGTCGTCAATAAAGATAACGACGAACTTATCTAAGAAGTCATAAAATATCAGGTTCATCAGGTTTATGAAAAACTGTGGGTGCGTTGGTCACACTGAAAGGCATAACCACGAACTCGTAGTGTCCATACTTCGTTCTGAACACTGTCTGCTGCACATCATCCTTCTTCACCCTCAGCTGGTGATATCCGCTCTTGAGATCTAGTTTAGAGAATACCATCGATCCTCCAAGCTGATAAAAATGTCGTCTATCCGTGGCAACAGATACTTGTTCTTAATGGTGACTGCATTCAACTCTCTGTAGTCCACGCACATCTGACGCGAACCATCCTTCTTCTTCACCAGCAGAACAGGTGCTCCCCACGGAGACACACTCGGATGGATATAACCCGTCTGCAAAAGCTCGTCCAATTGTCTACGTAGCTCCTCCAACTCTGCCAGAGCCATACGGTATGGTGCTTTTGAAATGGGCTATGCTCTCGGAATAAGATCAATCGAGAACTCAAGAGCTCGATCAGGCGGCAGTCCTGAAAACTCCTCGGGGAAGACTTCATCGAAATTTCTCACCACAGCTGGTCTACTCACCTCCATCTGCATAGCCACAAGCTCCACCATAGTGTCACGTCCCGCTTCCCATTATACTTGGGAGCGAGGACGTGAGCGGGCCCGCTTGGGCTGGAGCGGTGAAACTCCAACCCAATAAGCGTCTGTGGGTAAACCGTAAATAGGTTCTTGCATTACAAACTCGGAACAAAAGAGAATTTCATTATTATTACATCGAGGTCTAGATTTACTAGTACACAAACGAGGCCGAGCATGGCCATTAGAGACAGAAACGCAAACAGAATTACACTCGAATATAATCAATACAAATATTAAACTTTAGCGGCGTTGCGAAGGCACGTTGTTCTCCAGCGGCGGATCTCAGCGTCTGGGCACCCTGGTCAAGCTGCTCAGTCTCAAGGCTTGCTCCTCTGCAAATCTGTCTAATACCTGACGTATATTTCACAAGACAATAAATATACGTCAGCGAGGGTCGCTCAGCAAGATTTAAAACGTTAGAAATAAATGACCCTCGGCAAGGTGATGACATAGTTTTCAAAGCTTAAGGAGATGAGAAGCACATTATCATTACAACAAGATGAAACATAGCATCATAAGGACACAAGTGAGCGTAAGCAATGTGTAATGTGCAAAGTAGTGAGCAGGCGAAGTGTAGTGTGCAAAGTAGCAAACACAACAAGGTGTTGTGTGTAAAGTAACTAGCATGGCAAGTGTAGTGTATACATCAATAATCGTGACAGGTGTAGTACATACAACAATAGTTAACCATGACAAGTGTAGTGTGTACAACAATAGTCAATCGTGACAAGTGTAGTGTGTATAGCAATAGTCAATCGTGACAAGTGTAGTGTGTATAGCAATAGTCAATCGTGACAAGTGTAGTGTGTACAGCAATAGTCAATCGTGACAATAATCTTAGCAGGTTACTCCATTGCATTAGCAGAGGTAAAAAGAGTACATCAATCAATCAATCAATCTCCTATCTAGTGACAAGCCCAGTGTCTGAGGGGGAGGTGACCAGCATCACACCCAAGTCAACGGGAGCTACCCGTGACTATATACTCACAGACCCGGCCAGGTGTCGGTCAAGTTCACCAATAGAGTGTAATCCAGCTTTCCAACCTCTACCACACTAGACTACCCCACCCAAAGTGTCCATAAGTCAATCCGTAGTTCAATGTTTGCCGTATGGCAAACATTCCGTAAATGGCCCGCGGCCCAATATCCGTAATGCCCGAAGGCCCATTATCCGTAATGCCCGAAGTCCCAATAATCCGTAATTTGCCGTGAGGCCCAGTATCACTTGTCCTTAGTTAGGGCGTTCATCCCACAAGAATGGTAAAACAAAGAAGTAGAACCTTTGCGTGCATCATTAAAATTGGCGGTAGCATTAGTTAGCAAGAACAAACCAATTCATCAACAAACACATTACATTATTTCAAAAGTCATTAAGTAACAAACTTATGAAAGTGATTAGTTGACATCTTAGTGATGCACGTGATATCTTAAAAAGTTTGCCCACGATAAAAATACCTGCATCATTGAAAGTTTGTAGAAAATAATATACTTGCCTGATGGTCATTGTTTCGGGTGTCCAGGGGATCCCAGCAGAAGGGTAGTTAAATCTGTGATAACAGACCATACGATTATAACCTATTAACCGTAATAATTATCATACACTGATCCTGGATACTGTAACTAAACTTACATAATAATATAGCTCCTAAGGACTAACATGTAAGCTCATAATAATTACCATACTAAAATATTGATTACTGTGTATAACCTATATTATAACTAACATATGATAATAACTAGCTTTCATAACAATCAATACATTAATATATATATATATATATATCTTACCTCGTAACCCCCACCCCCATTCCTTCTTCTCCTCCTCTTATCTTTCTCTTTGCAGCAGGATTCCTGGCAACAAGGGGAAATTGGCTCGGTGGCTGAGGGGATGTGGTCGTCGGCGGGTCCGGGTTCCTCAGGCGGCCACGCGCGTGGTCAGGTGGAGCGGCGGCGGCGGCGGCTACGGGGTTGGAGGTTGTCGCGCGAGATGGGGGACGGCCGCTAGCGGGCTTAAGGGAGAAGGAGGAGGTAGGGGGCAGTACGTGATGGTGAGGGGTTGTCGAGAGAGAGGCTGGGGAATATTTCTCTTGGTTTAAAAAAGAATAAGGGGATTCCTTGCGTGGAGAAGAAGAGATGAGGCTAGAGTTGTATTAGGAAGTAGATTTGAAATTGATAATAATGGGATAGGGTTTAATAGGAAGTAATTTGAAAGGATTTAATATGATTATAATTAATAGGTTTAAATGGGAAATCAGGGCTATTCAATCAGGTTTCAATAGGATTAAAAAGGAAAATCTGAAATTAGAATTTAATAGGGGAGATTAATAATAAGGAATAATTAGGAAAGTTTTTGAATGATAACATTAATTGGAGAAATTAAGAGTAAGATAAAAAGGAAGGTTGAATAAAAATAATTAGAGGAATTAAAAGGGTTTGAATGAGTAAATATTTCCAAAATAGTTATTATTAAATTAGGATTATAAAAGGAAGGTTTTTAAATGAATTCGAATTTAAATTTCAAAAACATTTTAACTTTTAAAACATTTAAATTTTAAATCTCAAATCATTAATAACATTATTAATAACTTAACTAAGCTTTTACACTTTGTTACAACTTTGTCTCTCTTGGTATTTCCATCTTGGACACCCCTAGTGCTTAGGACATTTACCCACACTCATGAGGAAGAATTGTGAACTCCCCAAGCCCCGAATGGAAATGGTTGTTGACATACGTCACTTTCTACCATCGTTTAGTCGAGGAGCAGCATCCAACGAATTTCACGTGATACACTCTTTGATGGGTGTGATTCAGGGTCAACTTTGTCTCTCTTGTATTTCCATCTTGGAGTGAAGAAGATTATCCTAGACCCCTAGTGCTTAGGACATTTACCCACACTCATGTTTTCAAACCAACTAACAAGTATATTAATAGTATCCATACATCAAAGTATATTAATGAAAGACTTAAATTAATGGAACTCCACTCTAGTATCCGAAAATTCAGGTCGTTACATCCTATCCACCTTAAAAGAATTCCGTCCTCGGAATTTCTTAAGTTAGATACGAATCAAGAGAGCACTGGATAGATGAAAGGTGAAGGTGATATCCTAGTATTAAGGAAGCAAAAGACATGTAGAGGTATGAAACTGCTGAACTGAAAAAGGGTCTAAGATAGGAACAAAAACGACACCTAGGATAAGACAAAGTCAAGATAGGCACATTTATGATAGAAATCATCAAATGTGAAGATAGGATAGGACTCAGATGTTATCGTTCGTCACCAGCTCGTCATCTCTAACTTCCTCGACGACCATAGAGAACTCCCGTTGGCTCCATCTCCGTTTCGAGTGTGTGGTCTACCTGCCATGCTGCAAAAGAAACAAGATAAACATTTGCGTACAAGGTCTATCTAGACAATCTAGCTACTAATGACATCCCTATTGTTCCGAGTAATTTGTAGAACGCATGACCTACATGGGCCACCACTAAAACCTGTCACGCCCTGCTTCCCATTATACTTGGGAGCGAGGACGTGAGCGGGCCCACTTGGGCTGGAGCGGTGAAACTCCAACCCAATAATGTAGTGCCCTGGGAAGCTACTGCACATGTACTAGAGGGGGGGTGAATAGTACTTTTAAATAATAAGGAGTGTTATTCCTAATTATCGTGCAAAACCTCTCACAACCGAGAGTATACAATTCAAATATAACTGAAATGAAATGCTTACCAACAAAATACCTATGCCTTGAGATTTCTTACCAAATTAGGGCAAAGAGGATTTTGATGGAGGAAGAGTCACCAAACCCTAGCTTCAAGAAGATGACCAGCAATGGAAGCCTAGGGATGAGAGGATGACCTAGAATCAAGCCCTTGGCTTGGAAGGCTCACAACCAATGAATCTCTCTAGAGGAATGAGAGTGAGGGAGAGATTCTTGATAATGGGAGAGCTTGAAGATGAGAGTTGAAAGCTTCTCTTTGAATCAATAGAACTCTGAAATAGCAGCCTTGGATCCTATGAAATAACCCCTTCAGGTATTTAAAGGATCAAGAGAAAAGAGAGAGAGAAACATCGATGAAGAGTTGCCGACCGACTAAATCGTCATCTAGTCAGTTGGTGACTCTACTTGAACCAACTAAGATGCACTAGAAGCCGAGGGAAGAAGCGATAGGCTTCGGGAAAGTTTCTAATGGCTTCTAAGATAATCCTAGCTCTAAGATATGAGCGATATGAAGATAGACATGTAAGAATTGCTCAAGGCTTAACATTCTATAAATCGAAGCTAAACGACTATGAATAAAACCTTAAGGAACGGTCTTCGAAAGCTTCGATCAAATCTTCATGACTTCCAAAAAGGTCCAAAAGCTTCAACGAAGCTTTAGACATTGAATACGAGCTTTGAGAAGTCTTAAGATGTCGCTTTGAGTGTTCTCGTGAATTTGGCGACGATCTCCATAACTGCGCTCACAAATTGTTAGTTCATGATATATTTATGTTTGCTCATCATCCAAAACCAAATCCGGGGAGTCCAATACTCAACATTCTACCCCTTTTTGGTGATGACAAACCAACATAAATAATAATCAAAAATAATGAACTAAATGAAATATACTTACTCCCCCTGCATTGATGACACATTAGTTCCATATGAAATAATAAGCACATACATCAAGCAGACGAGGAAAGTAAAAATGCAAATCCAATATTTGAGATCTAGGATTTGTAATCTTATTGAAGAAATGAATTTACTCTCCAATATCAACATTTATAGCTATTTTAGTGCATGGAAAACAATTCTATGTTTTCATACAACTAAAGCTATTGAATCAAAATAAATCGTCGAGCGACGAAATCAATATCAGAGACATACATAAAATGTGCACAAAGGAATGAACCATCAGAAGAGTGGTGCACATCATAGAATATCAAATGTCATAATATCGATCGAAAAAGAACATTAAATAAAAGCACATCAAAACTAAGTGAAGTGTGCGATGAGAAGTGACAAGGTGATAAAAGTAATACGAAAATCATCATAATAACTTTTAAAACATGTCATGCCAAAAATAGATATGAATTTCAAAGCATTTATGGCATTCACAATTCTATCATGCTAGGAGAAACAAAATGATACCAATGTAAAGAAATAGATTCTAACCAAGCATGCATTCAACCCTCATGGATACCAAATGTAATATCATACTTACAACATTAGCTCCCCCTACATTGGTGCATTACCTAAGAACCATCAACTCCGTTTGAATGAAAGTCTTCGCAAATCGAGGAGTTGGTAGGGTTGGTATCCCACGGTGGATTGAACCTAGAAAACTTCATTTTGGTATCCAAAAACCCTTTTGGATCCAATGGGTTAGACAACAAATTTGAAATACGAAATAAAAATTATTGTAACCCATAAATTAACATAATCAAAATCAATTTTATAAACATATGCCTTGGTACCCATAACATGATCATAAACTCATGGTACCAAGCAATGAAGGGTTAAAGGAACTAACCCTTCGGAAACCAAGTCCAAGAGGAACTTGACTTTCCAACATAATCATCATTCAAAATAACATCATTAATATATGATTTCACATAAACATTCATAGCATCATCGCTAGTGTTCTTGGGACCCCAAATAGTGTACATTTTGGGAATCCTCTTCCTAGTGGTTGCATGCACAAAAGGTTGATTTCTATGTGGTGCATGTGGCCTAGGAGCATGAGATCTAGCAATAGCATTATGATGAGCATGAGATCCATGATGTGGTGTAGCATACATACGTGGATAAGCATGAGGTGTGTAAGCATGAGGATGATTATGAGAGAAGGCATGCACATGTGGATGAGATGTTTGAACATAAGCATTAGGATGTGAATGAGCATCATTACGTGCATGTGGGTGTCTCATATGAGTGTTTGCACGTGCTCGTGGGTGCGGAGCATAAAAATCATCATTAATATGAACCGGTGGAGTAGGATGTGTGTTCCTACGTGGCATAGCATGTGAGTACAAAAATGCATGACCCCTCTTTGGAGGTCTACCCAAAGTGGGTTTCTTTCCAATCGGGGGTGTGTACGAAGTGGAAGCACTATTGGTAGGATAACTACCAATGGGGTGTTTGCTCCCACTCGTCGAGGCATCGGATGTCGGCCTAACAAAGGTGGAAGGCGATTTGGATGAGTCTCCCATCTTATACCCCAAGCCAATGTGGTGTTTGGCCGGAAGTAAGTCATTTAGGATATTATCCAAATGGCCCTTACCTTTATTGAAATCATTGATACGGCCTAACGTGCACTCATACTTCTCTTTGAGAGAATGCAAAGAAGCATCCAAAGTGGATACTTGCGATGTGAGTGCATAAACACGTGATTTGAGATTCTTATTCTCAATACTCAAAGTTGAGTTTTGAGACGTCAAATCCGCTATCACATGTTCATCCGAATCCTCAACAAGAACATGCTCAAGTTGAGATTTGAGGGACTTCCTGGTAAACTTAGGAGAATTCTCGTTACCATCCTCGCTTTCATCCTCGCTTTCATCGAAGGAGGACTTTCGATCTTTTGCCTCATTAGCCATGAAGCAGAGTTTTGCTTTCTCCACTCTTCCATCATCCGACTCTCCACTTGAGGAATCCTCTTCGGAGTCGGTGAATGTGCCAACAAGTCCTTTCTTGTACTTTCTCGACTTGTCGTACTTTGATGCTTTCCCCTTCTCCTTGTGTTTGTAGAGAGGACAATCCGGTTTGATGTGTCCTGGCTTGTTGCATTTATAACACACGGGAGTAGAAGCATTAGTCGAACTAACTTTAGATTTATTCAAAGATATACCTTCTCGGAGGAATCGATCGAACTTCCTTGCCATACGGGCAATGGATTCCATGTCCAATTCGTCTTCCAATTCTTCATCATCGGTAGATGGAGCAGCCTTGAAGGCAATCGTCTTTTTCTTTGGCTCATTTTGCTTCAAGTACGCTTTCATCTTTTCCTTCATTCGGATCTTACTATCCTTGCGTACCTCGTAAGACAACAAGGTACCCATTAGTTGTACGACGGTATATTTGTTCATGTCATTACCTTCCTCGATGGCGAAGGTACGCTTTTCCCAACATGATGGAAGACCGTCGATAATCTTCGCGACTTTCTCCTTTTGGGTATAGACCTTCCCAAGAGCTTCCAAGTCGTTTGATATATCCACGAAGCGAGCGTAATATTCCTTCATGGTTTCTCCCTGCTCCATATGAAACAACTCAAATTCTTTATTAGCAACGACGAGTTTAGAATCTTTTACCGTACTCGATCCTTCGTGCAATATGAGGAGTTGGTTCCATATTTGATATGCACTCTTACATGTGCATATCTTGTTGAAGTCCTCGGGCTCCAACGCATAATTCAAGGCATTCATTGCCTTGGCATTGGCTACTTCTGCGGCGACCTCCGCGGGAGTCCACTTCGCAAAATCTTCTTCGGAAGGCTCGATATACTCCGTCATGGTGGCTCTCCATAGTGAAGCGCTCCGGAGGAAAATTTGCATCCGGCATTTCCAGTACCCATAGTTGGTACCGTTGAAGTGTGGAGGCCTGACTGAGGATAGTCCTTCCATAACTGAAGAAGCTCCATCGCGGTTGTTGAAGACGTTGTAGTCGTTGTTCGTCATAGCTTTGAACTTTGGCTATGTGTAGCTTTGAACCTTGGCTCTGATACCAATTATAGTGCCCTGGGAAGCTACTGCACATGTACTAGAGGGGGGGTGAATAGTACTTTTAAATAATAAGGAGTGTTATTCCTAATTATCGTGCAATTAACAAACAACGATGCGGAATAACTACAATCAAGAAATAATGCAAACGCAAACACAATGGTTTAATGGGTTCGGATCCACCCAAGTCTCCCCGACTTGTTCCCGGTGATCCTACGTCCCAACCACCCGGATCCCTTCCGGATACTTGAGTTAGAAACCCTAACTCAAGATTTCCAATATGAACACTTGCGAAAGCCTCACAAGTGCAATCGACCTACAATCGATGACCGTGACTCCCACAACCCGGGATCACGCCAAAACCTCTCACAACCGAGAGTATACAATTCAAATATAACTGAAATGAAATGCTTACCAACAAAATACCTATGCCTTGAGATTTCTTACCAAATTAGGGCAAAGAGGATTTTGATGGAGGAAGAGTCACCAAACCCTAGCTTCAAGAAGATGACCAGCAATGGAAGCCTAGGGATGAGATGGATGACCTAGAATCAAGCCCTTGGCTTGGAAGGCTCACAACCAATGAATCTCTCTAGAGGAATGAGAGTGAGGGAGAGATTCTTGATAATGGGAGAGCTTGAAGATGAGAGTTGAAAGCTTCTCTTTGAATCAATAGAACTCTGAAATAGCAGCCTTGGATCCTATGAAATAACCCCTTCAGGTATTTAAAGGATCAAGAGAAAAGAGAGAGAGAAACGTCGATTTCAAAACTCCAACGGATCTAAATCTGAAGCAGACTAGTCGGTCTAAGAAGGAACACTGACCGACTAGTTCATCAACTAGTCGGTCGGTGATTCAACATGGACCGACTAACAGCTCGACAGTCAAAAGAGTGATTTCTAGGCAACATGAACTAGTCAGTCTATGAAGACTTGCCAACCGACTAGTTTGCCAACTAGTCGGTCGGTGAGTGTTCTTTGACCGACTAAGAGTGAAATGCACGAAGCTGAATACAAGTTACACTAGTCGGTCTAAGAACAAATGCTGACCGACTAGTTTCACAACTAGTCGGTCGATGAATGTTCTTGGACCGACTAACTGTAAACAGTAACTCAGGCTGTACAGAGGCAAGCTCAACTAGTCGGTCTGAGAAGGATTCCTAACCGACTAGATCGTCATCTAGTCGGTCGGTGAACCTTCTTTGACCGACTAATTGATCAACATGGCTGAGCTGAAATGAGTTAGGACATCTAGTCGGTTCATGAAGAGTTGCCGACCGACTAAATCATCATCTAGTCGGTTGGTGACTCTACTTGAACCAACTAAGATGCACTAGAAGCCGAGGGAAGAAGCGATAGGCTTCGGGAAAGTTTCTAATGGCTTCTAAGATAATCCTAGCTCTAAGATATGAGCGATATGAAGATAGACATGTAAGAATTGCTCAAGGCTTAACATTCTATAAATCGAAGCTAAAAGACTATGAATAAAACCTTAAGGAACGGTCTTCGAAAGCTTCGATCAAATCTTCATGACTTCCAAAAAGGTCCAAAAGCTTCAACGAAGCTTTAGACATTGAATACGAGCTTTGAGAAGTCTTAAGATGTCGCTTTGAGTGTTCTCGTGAATTTGGCGACGATCTCCATAACTGCGCTCACAAATTGTTAGTTCATGATATATTTATGTTTGCTCATCATCCAAAACCAAATCCGGGGAGTCCAATACTCAACAAATAAGCGTCTGTGGGTAAACCGTAAACAGGTTCTTGCATTACAAACTCGGAACAAAAGAGAATTTCATTATTATTACATCGAGGTCTATATTTACAAGTACACAAACGAGGCCGAGCATGGCCATTAGAGACAGAAACGCAAACAGAATTACACTCGAATATAATCAATACAAATATTAAACTTTAGCGGCGTTGCGAAGGCACGTTGTTCTCCAGCGACGGATCTCAGCGTCTGGGCACCCTGGTCAAGCTGCTCAGTCTCAAGGCTTGCTCCTCTGCAAATCTGTCTAATACCTGACGTATATTTCACAAGACAAGAAATATACGTCAGCGAGGGTCGCTCAGCAAGATTTAAAACGTTAGAAATAAATGACCCTCGGCAAGGTGATGACATAGTTTTCAAAGCTTAAGGAGATGAGAAGCACATTATCATTACAACAAGATGAAACATAGCATCATAAGGACACAAGTGAGCGTAAGCAATGTGTAATGTGCAAAGTAGTGAGCAGGCGAAGTGTAGTGTGCAAAGTAGCAAACACAACAAGGTGTAGTGTGTAAAGTAACTAGCATGGCAAGTGTAGTGTATACAGCAATAGTCGTGACAGGTGTAGTACATACAACAATAGTTAACCATGACAAGTGTAGTGTGTACAGCAATAGTCAATCGTGACAAGTGTAGTGTGTACAGCAATAGTCAATCGTGACAAGTGTAGTGTGTACAGCAATAGTCAATCGTGACAAGTGTAGTGTGTACATCAATAGTCAATCGTGACAAGTGTAGTGTGTACATCAATAGTCAATCGTGACTATAATCTTAGCAGGTTACTCCATTGCATTAGCAAAGGTATAAAGAGTACATCAATCAATCAATCAATCTCCTATCTAGTGACAAGCCCAGTGTCTGAGGGGGAGGTGACCAGCATCACACCCAAGTCAACGGGAGCTACCCGTGACTCTATACTCACAGACCCGGCCAGGTGTCGGTCAAGTTCACCAATAGAGTGTAATCCAGCTTTCCAACCTCTACCACACTAGACTACCCCACCCAAAGTGTCCATAAGTCAATCCGTAGTTCAATGTTTGCCGTATGGCAAACATTCTGTAAATGGCCCGCGGCCCAATATCTGTAATGCCCGAAGGCCCATTATCCGTAATGCCCGAAGTCCCAATAATCCGTAATTTGCCCTGAGGCCCAGTATCACTTGTCCTTAGTTAGGGCGTTCATCCTACAAGAATGGTAAAACAAAGAAGTAGAACCTTTGCGTGCATCATTAAAATTGGCGGTAGCATTAGATAGCAAGAACAAACCAATTCATCAACAGACACATTACATTATTTCAAAAGTCATTAAGTAACAAACTTATGAAAGTGATTAGTTGACATCTTAGTGATGCACGTGATATCTTTAAAAGTTTGTCCACGATAAAAATACCTGCATCATTTGAAAGTTTGTAGAAAACAATATACTTGCCTGATGGTCATGGTTTCGGGTGTCCAGGGGATCCCAGCAGAAGGGTAGTTAAATCTGCGATAACAGACCATACGATTATAACATATTAACCGTAATAATTATCGTACACTGATCCTGGATACTGTAACTAAATTTATATAATAATATAACTCCTAAGGACTAACATGTAAGCTCATAATAATTACCATACTAAAATATTGATTACTGTGTATAACCTATATTATAACTAACATATGATAATAACTAGCTTTCATAACAATCAATTCATTAATATATATATATATATATATATATATCTTACCTCGTAACCCCCACCCCCATTCCTTCTTCTCCTCCTCTTATCTTCTCTTTGCAGCAGGATTCCTGGCAACAAGGGGAAATTGGCTCGGTGGCTGAGGGGATGTGGTTGTCGGCGGGTCCGGGTTCCTCAGGCGGCCACACGCGTGGTCAGGTGGAGCGATGTCGACGGCTACGGGGTTGGAGGTTGTCGCGCGAGATGGGGGACGGCCGCTAGCGGGCTTGAGGGAGAAGGAGGAGGTGGGGGGCAGTACGTGATGGTGAGGGGTTGTCGAGAGAGAGGCTGGGGAAAATTTCTCTTGGTTTAAAAAAGAACAAGAAGGGGATTCCGTGCGTGGAGAAGAAGAGATGGGGCTAGAGTTATATTAGGAAGTAGATTTGAAATTGATAATAATGGGATAGGGTTTAATATGAAGTAATTTGAAAGGATTTAATAGGATTATAATTAATAGGTTTAAATGGGAAATCAGGGCTATTCAATCAGGTTTCAATATGATTAAAAAAAGGAAAATCTGAAATTAGAATTTAATAGGGGAGATTAATAATAAGGAATAATTAGGAAAGTTTTTGAATGATAACATTATTGGAGAAATTAAGAGTAAGATAAAAAGGAAGGTTGAATAAAAATAATTAGAGGAATTAAAAGGGTTTGAATGAGTAAATATTTCCAAAATAGTTATTATTAAATAGGATTATAAAAAGAAGGTTTTTAAATGAATTCGAATTTAAATTTCAAAAACATTTTAACTTTTAAAACATTTAAATTTTAAATCTCAAATCATTAATAGCATTATTAATAACTTAACTAACAAGTATATTAATAGTATCCATACATCAAAGTATATTAATGAAAGACTTAAATTAATGGAACTCCACTCTAGTATCCGAAAATTCTGGTCGTTACACACAGGCTTGGCCCGAAACCTGACAGGCCCAAGCGAACTGCTACCGCTACTAAACTCGAAGGTTGGATAATCAGGAATCTCAAACGCCATTTTCTTCCGTCGACAGTCGATCGTAACGAAGAAGCAACTAAGCCAATCCATCCCGAGAACGACGTCATAATTGGTAATGTCGTGAACGATAAAATAGGCATAAAGCTTGAGTCCACAGACAACCAGTGGACAAGATTGACAACCAAGAGATACCGAGATCACACCATTCCCCGTAGCGATATCCCAACTCTTGGAAAGAGGGGAAGTCAACAGAGAATGCTTGTCCACGAAACTCCGAGATAAAATGCACATGGATGCACCGGAGTCGAAGAGAACCCGAGCGGGACAAGCACAAATAAGAATAACCCTTAACAAACAAACTAGCAATCAAAACCTATTCTAGCAAACAAAATCTAATCTAACATGCAAGATCAACTAATGAAAAGTAAAGACTAGACTGAGGGTTACCTGCAATAACTCCGTCCTCAGCCTCCGCCTCTACTGCGGTCATCGTGAAAGCTTGCCTCCTCGGCTGAACGACCTGCTGGAAAGCCTGCTTCTGGGGAATGAGAGGCGCTCCATGTCCAGCAGCTACCGGTGCTCTCCGTAGTTGAACTCTGACTGATGCTTTCCACAGATGCACAGCTCTCGGACAGTCCTTCAAGGTATACGAAGCGTCGCCACAAATCAAGCACTGGCCCAGCTTCCTCCTGACTGCTCCTTCACATGACCAGTCTTGCCACAATGATAGCATACCTTCCGACTAGGCCCTGCTACTGGAGCTCGCTGCTGCTGACAAGCAAGTGGGCAACCCTTCGAGGTATGGGAAGTGCCGCCACAAATCAAGCACTGGCCCAGAAACCTCCTGCATTGCTCCTTCACATGACCAGCCTTGCCACAAAAATGGCACATCTTCCGACTAGGCACACCTGGCCTCTTAAACTATGTAGACGGATTAGACTTCAATGCAGGTCTAACCATAGCTCGGGTAACGCGTCTCCCAACCATCTAAGACAAGGAACGTTCAGATTAGACTCGATTTATGACTTGAGTGTTCTGGATATTTTAAATGGATGTTGTTACCATTATTGTTGTTCCGATATTTTGCAGATTCAAAGAGGACCTGCATAGGCCACCACTAAAACCTGTCACGCCACGCTTCCCAAGTATGAAAGGCGAGACGTGAGGAGGTCCGCTCGGACTTGGAGCTGTGAAGCTGCAGTCCGATAAGCGTTTGTGAATGATACAAATTGTAGGTTCTTGCAATGCGACGAAACAACAGCAATGATAAATAGAAAGCAGACATAGAAATATCCACCAACAACATCCAACAAATATTGCAACATTACAGAGAAAAGTCACAAAAGTACATCATCTGAACAAAGGCCTAAAGTATGGCCGAAACCTAAACAGAGAGAGATAGGTGCTACACACTGAATCCTAACAGTAACTACTAAAAGCAACAACAACTAAGGGAAACTCCAAGTGAGTCTAGAACTGGTCACCAGTGTCCTCAAACTTAGTCCCTGCAGGAACCTCGAACTCTACGTCCGCGTACTGCTCGTACCTTGTAACTGACTTTGTCTCTAAACCTGACATGTGACACCCAAAGAGAAAAGGGCACATGTCAGCAAAAGTCTCCTAAGGAAAACGGAGGACTTTTATGCAAGGATACAATTAAAAGTAAAGCGACTAGCAGTTCTAATATAATGAAATGACATGACATTAAAAGTATGCAACAGTTAAAATGACATGATGAAACAAGCATGCACATCGTAGCAGAAACTACGAAAACATCATTTCACGATTTCACGAATCACTAAATTTTCACATTGTGCACAAGGTTTATGCCTTACAGCTGAAGTTGCTGATCTGACATACTTCTACACTGAGTGGTCGCTTAACCCTACCCCAATCCCAGAGTTTACGTCTTACAGCTGAAGTGGCTGTACAGGCATACTTCTATGCTGAGTGGTCGCTTAACCCTACCTCTCCACGTGTATATCTTCTGGATCACGAGCCAGGAAGTGTTTTTCAATATGGCATAAGGGGTGCACCTAGCCTCAATCAATATGTAGGAGTCAAGATCTTACTCGTCGCAGCTTACATTTTAAAGTAGCGTGTGCTACACATTCATGATAAGATGCATGAAATGACATGGCAAGATGTATGAGATGACATGGCAATAAGCAATTAAGAGTGCGTACAGTTAATTTGAAAGTAAACATGGCATGCGACATGAAATGATAGCATAGTAAAGGTGTCGGATCTAGCTTCGTTGTCAAGCTAGATCAAGTAGGGTGTCGGATCTAGCTTCGTTGTCAAGCTAGATCAAGTAGGGTGTCGGATCTAGTTCCGTTGTCAAAATGGATCAAATATGGTCATCTAAGCGACTATCATTTCACCGCCTAGTCTCTTTTACGCAATTTTATAAAATGGCCTAAAACATGGCCTAAACAAGTTACTGTGCAAGTTTCACTTGCCTGTTTCCGGTGGTATCGGTTGTCGTGGGTTCGTCTGGACGGGTACTATGTGTTGGTACTTTTGCTTCTTTGTTTTGATTACACATATCACCGAATTAGATTTATCGCGAGATAGTCAAAATATCAAGTCAATCTCTAAATTGGGTTCGTCTAATTTTATCGGATTCTCTGGCTAGGGTGGTGTTTATATGTGTTACACTAACCCGATACACCTTATTTTTATACTAATATTATCACCCTAACATTATTAAACAATTAATAAAATGCTGATTTAAATAATACGTAACAGTTTAACACTTGGATTATACTAACAACTAACCGAATAATTAAACTTCTAATTAACATCATTACACTAATTACAATGTCAACATAAGGGTACGGTTACATAAAATCTTCACCTACTACAACTTATATTAAAATACCTATCTAACATCCTATTTCTCATTAACATATTCTGTCACTTACTCTTCCCTTATTAATAAGGATGTCCCTTACTCATTTTATTACTTCATTCATTCAATACCCAGGTCAACTCTCAGTTCCTTTCTATTCTATTGTCTCCTCACTTTCTTTCCTTTGTCTGTTCTTTGTGTTAGTTCTTGGGTTCAAGACTAACGTTGTTTTGATGATGATCAATACATTATGTTACTGTGCTAATCAATCTTATGTTTTAGTCTCAGTTTATCTTAATGATTATATGTTGATGAGACAAAGCATAATGCTTAGAGGATATTACAAGGGATATCTTAAAGACCTCCAAGAGTGATGGTGTGCTCAAGCTTGGATGAAGTCATGAGGATCATCTAATGAAGCCAAAGCTTGGAGCATGATGATGGATGGACATCTAGAGGAGCAATGACAAAGCTTGGAGCTTGATGAAGGGAAGCTCATCAAGGAGTGCCAAAGCTTGGAGATGATGGGGAGCATCAAGGTATTGTGAGCTTGAAGACTTAGACTCTAGGAGATGCAATTTGTAATCAATGTAATTTCTATTACTTGCATTTCTTGTTTTGAGTCTAGGATTATTGTAATACCTTGATAGATGGTCATAATCTCTTGCATATGCTTTTAACCATCTTAGTGAGCCTTAGTATTATCATAGAATCCAACCCAATAGGTTCATCTAGCCCAAAGACTCAATTGGAGTCTCTGGCTCTCCTGCAGTCGCCTGCTGAAGGTTTAACAGTCGACTGGGTGATTTACAGTCGCCTGTCGAGCCTTCTACAGTCGAATGTGATGCACAGCTCAAGTCAAATTTTCTATTGACTCATCTTGAGCTTTTCGCATTAGTCGACTGATGTTCAATTTACAGTCGCCTGGATTCTTACAGTCGCATGTGAATTGGTCGACAGTCGCCTGTGCGCTTCTTGCATTTTCTGGGCTTTTCCCCATGTTGCAAGACAGTCGCCTGTTGCTGTTTTTACAGTCGCCTGTATATTTACAGTCGCCTGTGAAATGGCCTTCAGTCGTCTGAAAGGCATAAGTGTGAAATATGCATCTCTCTCTGTCTTTTCTCCATCTTATACTGCAGTCGACTGATGAAGGTATTACAGTCGCCTGACTATAAGACAGTCGACTGTATTATTGACATCAGTCACCTGTATGCTTATCTGGAGAAAGAGTGCAGCTCTCTGTTTCTTGTCCATCCCTGCTGCAGTCGCCTGATGAAGGATATACCGTCGACTGTCTGTTTTACAGTCGCCTGTGTAGTCTTCTACAGTCGACTGTCCTGGCTCAGATTATAACCGTTGGGATATTTTCTAGCCGTTGATCAGTCGACTGTCTAATGATCATCAGTCGACTGTTCTTGCCGTAAACTGCCAAAATCTAGCCGTTGTAGATTTCTTCCCTTTGGGTTTTTGGCTGTGTTTATAGGCTCTTCTTGACTTCATATATATATGGATTGGCTTAGTTCATTTAGAACTCTTGAAAGGGTTAGAAAATCATAGAAGATCTTTGAATCTCTTCTCTAAGCCACTCCTTTCTCATTCCCTCATTAGAGCTTCAATCTTATGATATAGCATCTAAGCTCTAGGGAATTTCTCCAAGGGATTTCAATCTCATTCCTCTTCTTGGAGAACATCTTTCTTCTCTTCATTTCATACACTCAAGTGAGAAGTGTTAGGATTCATTCCTAGAAGAGAGAAAGATCAACAAGTGCAATCAAAGCTAATCTCAAGCACTTGGCCATTCACTTGCATGCCTTCTTCTTCACTTTGGTAAGATCATATCAAGGCATAGGTAAGTATTGTTTCGTTTTGTTTTTGTTTCGAAACCCTAATTCTCTTTATGGGAATTAGTTACTCTCTTTGTGGGAGTTACTCTCTTTGTGGGAGTTTGGTTCTTTCTGTGTAAAAGAACAAATCCTCTGTGTGAGGTCTCTCTGTGTGAGAGTGAGGATATCTCTTTGTGGGAATCCTAAATCCTCTGTGTGAGGTATCCCTTTGTGGGATTTTGTATTCACTTCTCTGTGTGGGATTATAGTGAATACTGGTGTGGCTGGATGTACCCAAGTTTTGGGGAACCAGGGTAAAATCTCTGTGTTTGCGATTGTTGTTGTTGAGCACTCTATTTAATTTCTACTGCTTATTGTGCTTTAATTTTAGTAACTTTTAATTAAGCACTTTGCCTATTACACTATTCACCCCCCTCTAGTGTGTGTGTAGCCCCGCAGGGTCCCTTACACTTTGCTTTGCTTTTTTTTTTTGATTTCAAAGCTTGCAGGAAATGTGGGCATCTCACGCGCAGGCAAGGGGAAATCTCGCAAGACAAGGGGGGAGACCTCACCTTCACACAACGGGGGAAGAAGGAGGGGCGGACGTCGGCTCAGGGGGGGTCCGACAGTCACCTGGGCGGCGGCTCCAGCTTTTGCAAGGGACGGCGGCGCGCGCTGCAGTTCTGGGCGGCGACGGCTGTGGATCTCCGGCGGGCAGCGGCTCACGGGTGAGGGTGTAGGCCGGCCAAGGGAGAGGGAGGAGGAAGGATTTGTAGAGGGTTGATTTGTGTAAGAATCTGAAATTGATTTGTAAGAATCTGAATTTGGGTTTTCAGATTTGGGTTGTTGTGTTTGATATCTGAAGTTGGATTTGGTTTTACATCTGAAATTTTAGTTTTCAGATTTGGGTTTTGGGTTGTGGATGGTTTCTGATTTGGGGAGGAATTGATTCGGGCTGATAGAGATTGGAATGATTTGCAGAGGAAGAACAGTGCTCAGTTCATCCTCCTGATGTCACTGGGATTACTGTTATAAGAATAGAGAGGGGACAAAAGGATGGGAGAATTAGCTGGAGGTGGGGGAAGATTTCAATTCAGTGTTGGATCTGAAGTACCCAAACGTTGGAATCAATAGGGTAGGTTAATTAGCAACTTAATTAGGGTTAAGTAAATCAATATTTGATTAGGAACAATCTAATTTGGGTAATTAATTAGTGTGATGTGATTAGTGTTAAAATTTTATTAATTGTGCCATGGAAGAAATATAAAGAGATAGACGCACTCGCGTCGACGCACAAAAGAATTCGCGCACAAAAATACCCGAACGATCAAAACAAAAATACGGGCACACACAATAATCAACACGCCTAGAAATACTGGCCGTTACAGGCAATAGTGGAAAATCTCGTACCGGATTGGTCGAGGACTGGACGTACCCAAGTTGCAAGGAACCAGGATAAAAATCTCCATGTTTGCGTTTGCATTCTTCTGCGATTGTTATACTTGTTCTTGCACTATTTATTTGCTAACAAATTGTAATTTGTTCATATTATTGGAAGTTAATTCTTTTGTTTATATCCGCTGAGTAAACATCAATATTTGTGTAAAGATATTTGTTTTGTAATCTTATAATCTTTCAACAGAGCTTTGCCTAAAAACTCTCTGGGAGTCGACTACCATTCATAGGGAATCGACTACCTGCTGTGCTATATCTCTGATCAACATTGCTTATAAGATTAACTCGTTGACTAAGAACCAAGCGTAGATCACTCTACTTGGTTTCTTAGACAACATTAGAAAGGATTATAATTGTGCTAACCAACGAACGAAAAAGATTTATTATTTGCACAACGCTATTCAACCCCCTTTTAGTGTTGTTTGCCATATATAGGATCCAACACTAGGCCCCTATTTATATAGGCGGCTGACCCCTCCCCGATACTCCACTTCCAATGTGGACTATTTTTTTAAAGTTTAATAATTCAAGTTAGTTTGCCTTTCATAAAGGCCAAACTTCCATGAATTTTAACTCCCTCACAGTTGAGCTTCAATCTTGATACAACCTATCAAATCGAAGAGGGTTGAATGGTGAACGCGTAGGAAAAAATGGCGAGTCAATCCAATGTCGTTTGATCCCTCAAACGTTGTCTCAAAGTTAGCCAAAAACCATTCAAAGATGAAAAATCCAGCCGTAAAAAAATCCCGGGTTTCAAAAACCCTAACCAGAAAATTCGGGCTTGGTGGGCCTCCATTTTCGTTGGGTTCAGCCCAACGGTTTGGGCTGACTTGTTTTGGCTCTAACTTGTGCATTTGGACTCTGTTTTTGACGCAGTTTGAACCTGCGTTTAGACCGGACGATCCCGTTATCCAGGTAACCTTTTCATTGCGTTTATAATATTAAATATTGTGGTAAACTATTTACGACACATTTAATTCAGCTTGCATCATATGCAAAATAGTCCATATCTAAGCTTAAAATATCATTTGCATCAAATACAAATGATCTGAGGGCATACATCCCCCAACAGTTGGTCCACAAGCCGACTTCCTCTAGGCATCACACCACCACTACCACATCCACTTCCACTCACATAGCACCACCACGCACATCCAGTACCACCACCACCACACGCACTTCCACCACCACACACACTTTCACCACACTCACAACACCCACACACACTTCCACCACACCCACCACACCATCCCAACCACTACCCCTCCACCTCAGTATCCCAAGAATAGGAAGCCCTCGCAGAGGGCCCCTCATGCTAGGCCACGCACCGCCACATGCGTTCCCACCCCATCCCCACCATCATCTCCTTCACCCCCATGCGCCAGGAAGAAACGCCTGGCTGCTGGATCCTCTGTGGGGCGTCACACCCCCGAGTCAGACCATTCCCACAGCATCACCCCCGCCACCCCCACAGCCCGAGACGCCCCCTAGAGACCTACGACATCACCTTCATAGACGCTGCTCATCGTTGCGTTTTTGCCGACCTCTCTAGCCGCCCTGTCGTCTCGGCCAAATTCGCTGACCTAGGAGCCTTAGAGCAGATAGGCATCTTACAAGGGGTTAGGCAGCTGTACGTGAACCTTGGCTGGGAGCATTTTCTAGGGCTTCAGGCGAAGACTTACATTTGCTTGACCCTAGAGTCCCTCAGCTCACTTCGCCGTACCGACACGGGGATTGCATTCTCCATACTGGACGTGGAGATGGAGTTCACTTACGAGGGACTCTGGACCCTATTCCAGTGGCCTGCAGTCCCTGTCGTCGATATAAATGAAGAACTTCTTGAGTTCTTTCTCAAAGAAAGAAACAAACGATAAAAATAATTCTACTTAAACTCTCAAATGGGGTTGGAAAGTGTAATCCAATGTTCAATTGATCCAAAAAACTAACTGTTACATCTACCATCGACAAACAAATGTTGAACAACTATCAGACAGAAACTGCCTTGACTAGTCGACTAATACTTTATTACTGGACTAGTCAAGAAAAATGGACAATGAGCAAAGTCCGTATTAGTTTGACTGATATCACTGTTATTCGACTAATGGCTTGGTGGTCAACTGAAACTTCTGATCACTCGACCAACAGTTCATAAAATGAAATGTATAGGTTTATATTAGTCGACTAATGACACTGTAATAGACTAGCATGTCAAAGAATTAAAAAACAACATTCCATATTAGTCGACTAGAATGAACTAGTCGACTAACCAATCTAGAGTTGAACAAGTCGATTATTTGTGTGTGAACTCGAGGAAGATGTATGTCCAGCTGCTTGATCTCAACTTTCTTGGCATATTGAAATGTAATTTTTATAAAAACATAAGTTTATACAAAATTGCTTGCTATCTATTCCTCTCTACTAAATAGGCCTGTTTTATCTCAAAAGCAAGACATAGCTTGAACCTATTTCAATATTGGTGATTAAGCGATTCATTCAGAACTAGGGGTGTTAATGCTTTGGGTACCGTATAAATATGTGTTTTGTCGTATTTGTATCTGAAACTTTTATCGCATACATATACAGATATGAATAACATGGGAAAAGAAACTATATGGATAATATGGGAAACGCAAATTTGGTATCCGAGGATATGAATTAGATACATATATACAGAAGGGATTAATGTAGAACAGGTGGCACCTGATTCATTGGATCAGGTGCAAGACACAAAAAGGTGGGGCTCCACGGGTACAAGCCCATGTGAGGGCTTGTACTTCCCACCTTTTTTGTGCCTTACCACCTGATCCATTATCAGGTGACAGCTTTTCTCCATTAAATCCCATACAGAATATCTGTTATAAAAACTATATATTATGTTAGATAGAAGTTAAAATAGATATTTTGAATCCGTTTAAGTTACAGGAAAATTCCTCACACGAGCATAATTTATAAGCACACATAAAAACGGGCAAAATTTCGCTAACAGGGAAAATTTAACAAAATTTGGTTGTGTGATAATGGAGGACCCATCGAGTAAATGGATCCTTGCAAAAATTGGCGGGCGGGGCAACCTAATTAGGGAGGGACCCGCTCGCCAGAAAGAAAGTGTGTTCGCTTTCGTTGGGTGTTGGCACGACCCGCCGTCACAATACGTTCATTAACGAGTCGCCTTTCACCCCCAAACAGGACGGGTTAAACCAAAATGAGCGCTCCCTCTTCCCAATTTATTGATCTCATCAATCTCGCTCCCTCCCAATTTCTCCGATGTGGGACTAAAACAACATAAACGCGGACCAGAACTCCAAAAAGGCAAAAACCCTGGGCCTTCTCTCTCCTTTTCACCCCTCTCTGTTGATGGTTAATTATGATTATAATGATCAAATTGAAGGGATTCAAGATGATTGGAGGTAAGTTGTTTGTTCAATTTCCTTTAATTTGATTCTTTTGTTTTTGAAATTTGATGTTTTGTATTGTGAGCAAAAGGCTGCTACTTGAATTGGTTGTTCAACTCGACACTGTAGCACCGTCAGCTTGGCTGGCGTCGACGGTAGATTCTTGCGAATTCGTTGATGATTCTGTCGCTTCCTTTGCACTGTGGTTCGCCTGGGAGTGGCACACATTTTTATTGGGTCATGTCCCCGATCGGCACCGGAGACGGCGCCAGCGAGCTTCGTCAATGTGTGCGGCGGCGAATCCCGCGAATCCGATCACTGTTCACTATCTCGCTTGAGCCTGTTGCGTCGCCATAGATCGATGAAGACTTTTGTGTGGTCGGCTACCCCGACCGTCGTCGACGGTGGCGCCATCAAATCTCCAAAGGCTTGACGCCGGCGGCACACTGGTTATTCGACGACGATTTCGATGTCGTCAATTACGGCGGATGATGGTAGTGAGAAGGCTTTGGGAGGGCCACCGTCGGTCGACGGTGGAGATCTGAATGGCGACAAACTTCAATGATATTGGTTGGAAGAGGCGGTGTTGTTTCACTGGTGACATTATGTGAGGCGGCGCCCATGGGTGAGTTCTTAGGGTTTTGTTTCTCTCTCTATCTCTTGAATTGGAAAGAGTGAATCAAGGGCGACAGGCGTGGGAATTGAGTTAGGGTTTTGGTTTTGCGGGTTTACGATGAATTAATTTTTTTTTTTGGATCTGGAAATTGGAGAGCAAAAGTAGGATATTTGGCTCTAATACCAAGTTGATGCAGGACGGGTTGGAATTTAAGAGTTTGGTAGAGGAATTGGGAAAGAACTAGATAATTTAGGGGTTTTGGCTTTTCACCAAGTGTCTCCGAAACTTCTCACTAAGGAGGTATATCTTTCTCAGATTTGGAGAAAATTTTCCTTTCATTCATTCATCATTGATTGATAAAACAAGCTAGGGCCTTTAAATGGGCTTACAAATTCCGACTCTTCTTTACCTATCCGATGTAGTATTAATCATTAAAATAACTAAAATAAATAAAAAGACTCAAAATACCAAAAGATTCTAAAACTCAAAATTAAAATTAAAAATCCTTGATCCGGCCCCTATCAAATTTGTTGAATTAACTGAATCTTATTCTTTTTCCTGAAAAATAATTAGTTGCCTGAACTCAGTGGTGATGGGGATAAGGAGCCGCTCTATGATTAAAGAGTTTTTTAATTAGGTAGCGTATAAATTGGTAGTTTTTGCTTAATAGTTACTTATCATGCTTAGTAATTTTTATTTTTTAATGGAATTTTTTCTTATTTTTTGGATATATAAAACATGTTTACAATTAGGGGTAATTTTCTTAATCCGGCCCTACATAAATTATTATTACGGGTTTTGTTGGAAATAATTAACTATCAATGAATGCTATGGAAATTGTTCTTTGTTTTTTAAATCATATGTAATATGTTATTGGTTGTGATGCTGGATCTAGGGGCATGAAGCACCAATAAAAGGTGTGAAGCCTTACTTTCTTCCTTTTCTTGTAGTTTTTACTAGATTTCTTGGCACATACAAATACATGTGTAATAAATTGATAATTTGTACAGAAAATATTGTTAGTCATTTTGATTTGTTAAATGATTTAAAAAGATGATATTTATTGAAAATTGAGTACTATCAAGTTGTCTAGATAATGAGAACAATGACATTTAATTGTATTGATTTAAAATTTGAATTTACTACTTTAAAAAAATAAAAAGTGTTGGTTTATGACAATTGAGATCTCAACTGAAGAGGGAGTAAGAGAGTTGTAGTTATAATAATTTAAATTGTTTTGTTGCAAAACCCTAACCGAACAGAACCCATAAACCTAGACCATTTGAAACCCTAATCAAAACTTATATCTCTTGGTTTATTTCCATTCAAATCTGTTTAGATCTGAAATCTAAACCAAATCAGCCATTTTTTAATAAGGTTGATTGGATTTCTTTCATTTTTATAAGGTTGATTAGTTTTCTTTCACAAAAAACAACTTCTAAACCAATGCCGTAATGTACATACATCATATCAAACAACCATTGCAACTCAGTTTGGTCCCAAAACCTCTTTGGAATCCCCAAAAATCAATGATAAACTTATCAGAGATAATAAAAAGCTCACTTTTGATTCTACCACTGTAACATTAAATAAAGACATCTTCGATAATTGATCTACCACACTTATTTGGATCAACCACTGTTCTTACTAGAAAAGTCACTATCTTCAATGCCTATGTAGGTTGAACAATCCCTTATTTAGTTCCATTTGCCACATACATCTACCATCACGTCACTAACTTCATCGACTTTATTTTTTGAGACAACTCAACTATCATATGAGCCCAATGTATATTTACCGCATAAACTAAAGCATAACCATTGTGACATAGGCCAGAAGAGGAAAATTATTGTCTGGGTTGAAAAAAAAATTAAGGATTTGATAAGTTTTCGTGTCTTGTACCCTGAAGATTTGATGATCATCGACACGACTCGTACGTAAAATTCTTTTAAACTTCACACCCAGGTAAATAAGCCTACTTTCGTCCTTCAATACGATAGATTTAATTTTTAAGAAACATAAAGTTTACAAACATAATTTCTTCCCATTGACATGAATACGTGTATATTTAACCTTCCAAAATTCATCACATCTAAATCATCCAAACAAAGATCTTTCTAGTAAAATATTTACGATATCCATGGATATAACGTCATACCAAATATGAGCATGATAGCTCGCAAGCTGGATATACACTAAATATTATTAGGTAACTAAATGAGCGGGCTTCTCAACCAAAGTGATGTTATATGGCTATGTGTGAGCTTTAGCTATTAGACAATTCTAAGGCCGATTTAGTAACAAAATTAATATAATTTCCTTCATCAATCATTAATTTATAAGACTTATCGCCTATCTTGAAATATGTATAAAAATACTAGTCCTATGCCAATCTTTCTTACATTTAGGTATTGTATGTAAGCACCTAAGATATTGATGTACAAGTCTTCAAAGAATGATCGAAGAAATCTATTCACAAGAAAGCAGGAAGTACTACTAATGCAGAGGAAGACTTGTGGGAATTTGTGGAAAAGACGAAAATTAACGATATGATAAATTTTCAGACATCACATCCCGATCCCGGAGATTTGATGATCATCAACTTACATGCCTTACATGTGGAGATTATTGGGACATTACGCTCAGGCAACCATGCTCACTCTCATACTCTAATGTAAAAGATTTAATTTTTGAGAAACACAAAGCTCACATCAACTCTTTTAAATTCTCTTCGTCATAAAATAAGTTTTATACCTTTATATAGGCTTACAATTTGATTCTTATCATAACACATCCGATGTGAGACAAAAACTTTAAATAAAAGATTCACAATAGATTGAAGACTCAAACTCTTGTAGAATATTCTAAAAGATTCAAAAGGATTCAAACTCTCACTCATAAAATCCAAAAAAAAACTCAAATACTAAATACTAATTTGAATCCTAATTTGAAATTGGATCTCCCATCACATCGTCTTTCCCTTCTTTGATGCTTAATGATGTGATGGTCTCGTTTCCATAGTTTCACTATTTGCATCAATTTCAGTGCCAATGTCATTATCATTATTCATGTTGCAACTCATCATAATGAAGCCTCATGGGTCATATGATCCATTTTTGTTTGTAATGAAGAAGACAATATGATTGAGAGATGAACAAGATACTAACGTGTCTGTTGCAATGAAGCCAATTCGAAGATACTAGTGCTATAATCTAGTTTGTACGTCCACTCATCATGCTATATCATCTCTATCAAGACTGTTACAGCTCTAAAAGATAAGCAGGGTTCAACTTATTCATATATGACAGCCAACACACTTCAAGAAGTGAATCCATGTTTCTAGTCACATTATCGCTTAGATTCACCAGCGGTTAATTTCCAACCTATGGGGAATTGATTTTTTTCCTTTTTTTGTTTGTTTGTCTTTTTTTGTTTTTTTTGGGGGGGGGGGAGCCTTCAAAGATAAAATTGTTGTAAACTTGGCGGCTATGGAGACTATAGCCCTATATTTATAGTGGTAGGGTTACATAATGGGTGGATACCCACTAACGGGTAGGCCCACCAAAAGTCCGTTTATAACACTTCCCCTTATCCATCCATTGTTGTAAGCCATGGTGAACGCTTCAGGGTTCATGAAGCCTAGTTGATCATGGGGCTGGAGATACTTCTGGATCTCTAAGTTTAAGAGTGCTTGCCTCATTAAAACCTTTGCCAAGGAAACCCAGTGGGAAAAACCAGTGGCTAAGGGAAAAGAGTACAAGTCTCTATAACTTCCCCTGATCGATGGATAACATCAGTGGTGGATACTTCTGGATCCAGAGTTAATGTGGCTGCCTCGTTAAAACCTTTGACTGTGGAAAACCCAGTGGGAAAAACCAACAGCCAAGGAAAAAGAGTACATCACTACGTTAACTCCCCCTGATAAGTACAAGCTTCAGGCTTGTACATCTTTCAGCTGTCTCATCCCATTTCCTAGTACAAGTTTTCTAAAGGTACTGCGAGGCAAAGCTTTAGTGAATAGGTCAGCCAGGTTGTTGCAGGACTGGATCTGCTGGATGTCGATCTGGTTGTCCACTTGCTGTTCATGCGTCCATAAGAGCTTGGGGGAAATGTGCTTCGTCCTGTCACCTTTGATGTAGCCACCTCGTAGTTGAGCGATGCAGGCAGCATTGTCTTCGTACATGGTGGTTGGCCCAAGATCTCCCGTCTTCAGGCCGATGGTCTTGAGGATGTGGTTGATGACTGATCGAAGCCAGAAGCATTCTCTGCTAGCTTCGTGGATCGCGATGAGCTGGAGTGGTTGGATGAGGTCGCTGTGGATGTCTGCTTCACGGATCTCCATGAGATGGCCGTCCCACCGTATGTGAATACGAAATCGGTCTGGGACTTTGCGGTATGTGGATCAGACCTGTATCCCACATCTGCGTAACCGACCAGGTCGGTGGATACACCTTTCTTGAAGTATAGTCCCATGTCTACAGACCCTTGGAGGTAGCGCAGAAGTTGTTTCACTCCATTCCAGTGGCGCTTTGAGGGCGCTGAACTGTATCTGGCTAGTAGATTTATTGCGAACGCTATATCGGGACGCGTGCAGTTTGCCAGGTATAGGAGTGCTCCAATTACACTTAAGTAGGGTACTTCAGGACCCAGTGTTTCCTCCCCCTCTTCCAGCGATCGGAAGGGGTCTGTTCCAACATCCAATGATATGACGACCATTGGTGTGCTAAGCGGATGACATTTGTCCATAAGAAAGTTTTTCAGCACTTTCTTTGTATATGTCGATTGGTGCAACAGGATTCCTCCGCTTAAATGTTCAATTTGTAGGCCTAGGCAAAACTTCGTTTTGCCGAGGTCTTTCATCTCAAAAGTCTGTGGAGACTTTTGGATATCTCATCTATCTCTGCAGGAGATCCGATGATGTTCAAGTCGTCTACGTAGACGGCGATAATTACGAATCCAATTCCCTTTGCTCGTATGAAGATGCAATGGCAGACTTCATTTGTTGTGAATCCTTGTTGCACTAGGAATTCACTTAGTCTGTTGTACCACATTCTACCTGACTGTTTTAGACCATACAGTGATCTCTGGAGTTTGACAGAATAGACGTCCCAAGGTCTTTCTGTCATTTTTGTCGGTAGTTTGTATCCGTCTGGGATTTTCATATAGATGTCCTTATCTATATTTCCGTATAGGTATGCAGTCACAACATCCATGAGCTGCATATCCAGACCTTCCTTCGTGGATAGGCCGATAATGAAACGGAAAGTGATCGCATCCATGACCGGGGAATAGGTATCGTCATAGTCTATTCCTGGTCGTTGGGAAAAACCTTGTGCAACAAGGCGCGCTTTATAGCGCACGATCTCATTATTCTCGTTTCTTTTTCTCACGAATACCCATTTATATCCCACAGGTTTAGCACCTTTTGGTGTTAGGACTACGGGTCCAAAAACTTTGCGCTTCGAGAGTGATTCCAGCTCTACTCCTATTGCCTCGTTCCACTTTGGCCAATCCTCTCTGTGTTTACATTCTGCTAGAGAGCGTGGATCGGTCTCATCGTCGTATTCAGTGACGTGAGTGGCAATAATGAGCGCGAAGTTATCATCGATGATTGTGCTTTTTCTGTCCAGTACCTCCCCAGTACGTACATAGTTTAATGAAATTTCTCCTATGTTTTCCTCTTCAGGGGTTGTTAGGAGTGGAGAGGTAGCTGGGCTGAGCTCAGCATCCTGTGGTGGTATCGTTATTGTTGCTCCAGGATTTTTTCTCTTTCGAGGGTTCTTATCTTTGGAGCCTGGGGGTCGTCCTCTTTTTTGTTGAGGTACGACCGTTTCTGCTGCAGGTGGATTGCATCCATCTTTGGGTATGTCAATCCTAGCTGGCGTATTTGCAGCAGGGACGTGTGATCTGACAATCTTCTGGTTGTCAGTGAATATATCCGGAAAAATGTGAACTGTGTTCTGAATTTGAAGGATCTTCAGGATCTCTTCTTCACATTGATTTGTGCGCGGATCAAAATGGGATAAAGTCTTTGTGTCCCATGTAATGGTCTTTGAAGCTTCTGGCTTCTGTGTGTTAATGCCTAGTTTTGGAAAAAGCTTTCATCAAACTCACAATCTGCTAGACGTGCTTTAAAGGCGTCCCCTGTAAGGGGTTCGAGGTATCTAATGATCGATGGTGAGTCGAAGCCAATATAGATACCAAGACGCCGTTGAGGACCCATCTTGGTTCTCTGCGGTGGTGCTATGGGGACATAGACAGCACATCCGAATATCCTCAAGTGAGAGATATCGGGCGGGTTCCCATATGCAAGTTGCATCAGAGAATAAGATTGACTACCCGACGGTCGTAATCTTATCAGCGATGCAGCGTGCAGTATGGTATGTCCCCATACACATACCGGCAACTGGCATTGCATTAACAATGGTCTAGCGATCCATTGTAGTCTCTTTATGAGAGATTCGGCTAACCCGTTCTGGGTGTGAACATGAGCTACAGGATGTTCAACTTCTATGCCGGTTGCTTGGCAGTAGTCTAGGAAGACTTGTGAGGTGAATTCCCCAGCATTGTCCAGACGTAATTTCTTGATCTGGTTGTCTGGAAAATGTGCCCGCAATTTTATAATTTGTGCAAGTAGCTTTGCAAAGGCTACGTTGCGGGTGGACAAGAGGCACACATACGACCATTTTGAAGATGCATCGATTAGTACCATGTAGTACCGAAATGGTCCACTTGCGGGGTGAATAGGCCCGCAAATGTCACCATGTATTCTCTCTAGGAAGCTTGGAGACTCAGAGTCCACCTTCAGGGTGGATGGTCTCGTAATCAATTTCCCTTTATAACAAGGGGGACAAGGATTTGCACCCTTCCGAAGTAGCGTCAGGCTTTTCGGATTAATTCCACGGGATTGGGATATGATGCGACGCATCATATTCCTTTCAGGGTGTCCTAGTCTATCGTGCCAGAGTTTGAATTCTGGTTGATTTTGGCACTTCTGGTGCTCCAAAGTGTTTGCTTCCATTGCTATGATCCTTGTGTGGTAGAGACCCGACGGGAGTCCCTCAAAACGTTCGACGGTGTTTTTAGCACCGTTTTTATGAGACGTTACATCAAGGTATTCACTGTTTCCTTTGCTCACCGTTTCTAGGTGGTATCCGTTTAAGCGGATATCTTTAAAGCTTAACAAGTTTCTATGCGAGCTAGGGGAGAGAAGGGCATCTTTTATAAGTAGTTTTGTACTGTTGGGGAGCATAAAATGTGCTTCCCCTGATCCTTCAATGATACTTGATGGACCGGAAATTGTATTTACGGTGCCATCGTATTTATTAATGCTTTGAAAAAAGCAGATGTCTTGGAGGATCGTGTGTGTAGAGGCACTGTCCACTAGGCATTTAAAGTCCATCTATTTTAAAAGAAAATGTCGCAGTATAAGGCACAAACACAAAGGAATATACTACGAATAATTAATTTGATGTTTGAAAAGTACTTAAACATGCCAGAGATAAGCAGATAAATAGTTTCTCAAAAGGAAAAAATTACAATGCATATATAAAGTAGATAAATGTCCTCAGTCGAGCAGGTCATCGTTGGAGAAGTCCTCAGCGATGAACCTGATTGGTGCCAGGTTTTCTTGAACCGTCAGGTTTGTCTTAGCTTGCTTCTGGCTTGCTTTGTACAACTCCTGAAGGTGGCGTGGAGTGTTGGATCCTGCCAAAACAGAGTTAGGATCGATAAATAAAGTTGAGACTTACACTAGCGTATGCGGCACGGTAGTCTCGGAACTTTGCCTTCGGATTCGCCACGACGGATCGAGTCTTCTCACAAACAGAGTAAGGCTACTAAATCCACAATCTAAATCTCTACTTTTAGATTAAGAACTTGGATAGAGGGAGAGGAAGTATTTCGGCAGAGCTTCGCTAGAATGAAAATGCATGCAAGAATGCCATGCAAAAGTGTAAGGAAAATGGCTAACCATTGGGTCTTATTTATAGCCCCCAAGGTAGTTATTTTAGGGTAAATTGTTCCTTTGGAACAATTTAACTAAAGCGTACCATCATACATGGCACATTATAAGCTTAAGTTGTACCATATGCATGGTACAATATAAGCTTAAGATATTACCCCTTTATTAGCCATATGTCGCATGCACTTATGCACATATAATGCGACTTTCCCATCAATCTAGAGATCCTCTCCGCAATGGAACATATTCCCTTTGCACACGACTTTGTGTACGCGACGTTCGAGGTCCGTATTCCCTCATACATCCCCTACAAGGGTGTACTAACGTCTTCCATATCCAACATCTCCCACTCACACTTGAGGGGATTGTAAGAGAACGTCTTTCTCTTAGTTCTTTCATCTATCATACCGAGAAATAGACCGTGCGACCGTCATGCGCGTAGAGTCTGTTGTTGTGCACTTGTTAGAGATACACAACGACCTCAAAGGTGCACAGTTGAGTAGTTCAACGCATGCTTTACCCTAGATTATTTCTTCACATTTCTTATACTTTATATTCAACAATTGAATCCCATCTGGATTACAATTGGCTGGCCAGCTTTGAATCATTTAAAGTCCAAATGTGAATATGAAATCAATCTTCCTCTTCTTGCGAACCTTCTGTTCTTGACTTGATTCGCTTTTCTAACGTGCCCCGCCGAGCCGAATTATCATAGCCCATTAGCAACACGCTAAGATAGCGATCATCTCGTCAAATCTAAAGGAACCAATTGGAGTCCTTGAGGGTAAGAGTTAAGACCAGTATGGCCTTTGAGTCTCACATAATAGCAAACACTATTGCTACTAACTCAGTGGTCGAAATGCATACGTGGTATGAACACGTATTACAACATCACTCCTTTCCCAGGGAGAGTATGTCTTAATGATGTTGTACGGATGAAAGATCAGACACCACAGTGCCTATCTTTTGAGTCCCCTTACTACTCATGAAATATTCCCGGACTCTCATCCTGCATAAGACAGATAGGATTTAAATAAAAAAAATCCTATGAGATATCTTTCAAATATCCTTGTGATACAGATCTCAGATCTTTTGTAAGCATCCATATGATGCAGATCTTTCATTCGACTATCTTGTTTAAGTCACGACTCTAAATCATTTGTCTAATGATTTTGACTTTAAACTAGTCTCATCTCTATCTTATCCATCTGATAAGATAAGGCGGTTGCTCATATGAGAGAGCCAACCTTAATCTGTCCGACATACACACAATAAAATAGCTGAGACTTAAACACAAATGTATATAAAAAAAATCATTTGTAAGAAACTTGTATGCAAATTAAACTTTGATCTTCTATAGACATGGGAAATATTACATGATATAGCTCAGCACCTACGCATTCCCATAGATGATAAGTGTTTGAAAAACACATCTCTGGGGATCGCCTTAGTAAGGGGATCCGCTATCATCTCATGCGTGGATATGTATCCTATGTCTACTTCCTTCCGTTTGTCATAGTCCTTCGCAAACTTGAATCGAATATCAATGTGTTTGGTCTTACAATGAAATTTAGGATCTTTGACATAGGCAATCGAAGCTTGACTATCACTGTATATAGGAATAGTGCTCGAGTCAGTGGCATCCGTTAGCCTGTCTAAGAATTTCCTAAGCCAAACAGCTTCTTGGACCGCCATGCTAAATGCTACGAATTCGGCTTCCATGGTTGATAGGGCAATGCAGGTTTGCTTCTTGCTGCTCCAGGATATTGCACCATTCCCGAGCAAGTAAACAAAGCCTGAGGTAGATCTTCGCTCGTCGAGATCACCTGCCCAATCAGCATCGGTATAGCCTTCGAGTCTCAAGGTATTGCCTTGATAGCATAACGCATAGTCCGCAGTCCCTTTGAGGTATCTTAATATCCTCTTCACCGCTTTCCAGTGTGCATGTCCTGGGTTGGATTGGTAACGGCTTACCATACCAACAGTATAGCAAATGTCCGGTCTGGTACACATCATGGCGTACATCAGACTCCCGACAGCACTGGAGTATGGAACCTTTTCCATAGCTTTCTTTTCTTTTGGATCTTTGGGACACATTTCCAAACATAGACCCTCGCCTTTGCTTATTGGCGTATCAATTGGCTTGCAGTCCTGCATATTAAACCGTTCTAAAACTTTCTTTATATATATCTCTTGAGAGAGAGAAAGAAGTTTCTTGGAACGATTCCTTGAGATCTTAACCCCAAGGATATATGCAGCTTCACCCATGTCTTTCATCTCAAAGACGGATGAAAGCCAAGCTTTGATATCCATGATAAGATGCTTATCATTTCCGGCTATAAGTATGTCATCTACATAAAGAGACATAATTACATACTTGTTTTTAATCCTCTTAATATATACGCAGTTGTCTTTGTCGAGCATGGAGAAACCATACGACAAAACGACTTCTTGAAAGCGCATATACCACTGCCTTGAGGATTGTTTAAGACCATATATGGATTTACGAAGTTTACAAACCTTATGTTTGTTTTCTTCTTGTACGAACCCGTTTGGTTGTTCCATGTAGATCTCCTCATCTAGTTCTCCGCTAAGAAAAGCAGTCTTTACATCCATCTGATGTAACTCGAGGTCCAAACAAGCCACCATTGCCAGAATTAAGCGAATGGAGGTAAAACGCACGACAAGAGAGAAAGTCTCTTCGTAGTCTATTCCTTCCTGTTGCGTGAAACCTTTCGCAACAAGGCGAGCTTTATATTTCTCGATGGAGCCATCAGCCTTATGCTTGATTTTGAGAACCCACTTGTTCCCAATGGCTCTACGTCCCTTAGGTAAATCAACCAAGTCCCAGACTTGGTTTGTTTTCATGGATTGAAGTTCTTCTTCCATTGCCGCTATCCATTTATCTTTAGCAGGGCATGTGACGGCCTGTTTGAAATTTGCAGGTTCGTCATCATCTAGTAGTAATGTCATGAATGTTTGAGGAAATTCATCCTCAAATCTCAGAGGGGTTAGCCTCGTTCGATTACTACGTCTTGCTTGAGTTTGATCACTCCCACTTGGAATGGCATCACTCCCACTTGGAATAATATCACTCCCACTCGGAATAGGATTGGTATCGTTCGTATCATCCATTGGTGAAGTTTGAAACGTATTTTCTTCTTCACCAAGAATTCTCCCACTCGAACGTTCCGATCCTTCTTGATCCCAAGTCTCAAACAAGGATAAGTCTTGACTTATCTCACCCTGTCTTGGAAACTCGTTTTCCAAGAAGACAACATCCCTCGATTCGAATTCTATTAGACCCCCATTGTCCTCTTGATCGACGAAAACATATCCTTTGGAGTTTTCAGCGTATCGGATGAAGATACACTTCCTCCCACGTGGCCCAAGTTTGCCATATTTGTGAGAGGATAAATGTGCGTAAGAGGCACAACCCCAAGGTTTTAGAATGCTTAAGTCTGGAGTTCTTTTGTTTCACAACTCATAAGGAGTAGAACTTACCGACTTCGAGGGTACACTGTTTAAGATGAATGCTGCCGTCAATAATGCGTCACCCCAAAAGGTGATGGGCAAATTTGCCCGAGACATCATTGATCGGACCATTTCCATCAATGTCCTATTTCTTCTTTCCGCAACACCGTTTTGTTGCGGAGTATAAGGCATAGTTATTTGATGAACTATGCCTTTTTCATCACAGAGTTCCTTAAAACTCGTTGATTGATATTCTCCACCCCGATCGGTTCGCAAGACCTTTATCTTGCGATCTAGTTGATTTTCCACTAAACTCATATAGTTCTTGAAGCAAGATAAAGCTTCATATTTGTGGGAAATCAAATAAATATGACCGAAACGGGTGAAGTCATCAATGAATGCGATGAAATAGGACTTCCCGCGTCTTGTCTTAACATTCATTGGACCGCAAATGTCCGAATGGATAAGCTGTAATGGAACTTCGGCCCTTGTGCCAGTTCCAAACGGCTTGCGACAAGTTTTCCCTACAAGACAATATTCGCAAGTTGACATTTCAACTTTTGAAACATTAGATAGCAAGCCACTTTTGGCAAGTCTATCCATTCTAGTTGGTCCAATGTGACCAAGTCTTGCATGCCAACAAATGATCTCAGATTCAGAATTAGAAGCATTTGTCAAATGGAAATTTTCATTAATAGAAGAAGAATCATCACACATAGTGTTTAAAATAATCAATCCATTACAAACATTACCCGACCCAACTAAAGAACTATTACAAACAAGGTCAACATTTTGTTCATAGAACCTCCATTCATAACCTAAAGACATTAACATGACCACGGATACGATATTCCTTCTAATATCTGGAGCAAAGAGGACGTCGTGCAATAATAGAGTCCGGCCGTTATCGAGAACTAGCTTGCATGTTTCGACGCCCTTGACTTCAACACGAGTGTTGTTGCCGACGTATATCCACTTTGTTCCTTGAGTTATCTTTCGATACTCTACGAAGAACCTTCTGTCCTTCGCTACGTGGTCTGTGGCCCCTGAATCAATCAACCAAAAATAGTTAGATTCAGCAAGAAACACGGAACTAGAAACACATATGTAACTAGCCCTACAAGTTACCTTATCACTTCCATCCGTACACGTACGGGCGAAGTGACCGTACTTGTTGCACTTAAAGCACTTGATCTTCTTCAAGTTTTTCTTCTTTGAGTGCACATTCTTTTGCCACTTTTTGTTCTTAGTCTTCTTTGAGGTTTCCGGTTCTTGCTTTCGTTCGTTCACAAACCTTAAGCGTTTATTCTTCCGCTTATTTCCTCCATGTGAGGAACTAGCGGCCATGTGCACTTCTGCACTTGGTTTTGCGGCTTGAATCCGCTCTTCCTCGAGTTCGAGGTGTTTTGATACATCGCTTAAAGTTTTAATGCACTCATTATGAGTGAGGTGCATTTTCATGTTATCCCAGCTATCTGGGAGTGAACGAATTACTGCTTGGATCTGCTGTTCGTCAGACAGCGTAACACCAGCATCCTTTAATTCAGATATGAGATTCGCCATGTGGCGGAGATGCTTTTTCATAGAATGATCTCGCCGCATCTTGTACGAATCAAATTGAATATTTAAGGAGCGGAGTTTGGTAACCGAAGTTCCACCAAACTTTATTTCTAGCTCAGACCATATGTCTTTGGCTAGGTCGAATTCCCGAAATAGACGCATTATGTCATTGTCCATTGCAGACAGTAACGTAATACGTGCTATTTTGTTCTTTCGAATCCAAGTCTCATAAGCTTCCCGGTCCCTCTTGTGTTGGGCCGTATTGCCCAACTCAGGTTCTTCCATTATGTTTTGGAGTGTTTCAAGCACATCTTGCTCCTCCAAAACATATTGGATTTTTATTGACCATAGTTTATAATTGTCGCCGTTGAGCTTTTCACCTTTGTTAAGCTCTGCGACAATGTTCTTAAAAGCGGTAGACATATTCGAATCAAAAAACTGCAAAGAAAATGAAAACACGATCAAAATTCTATGCATAAAGTTTCGATTCTTTAAACACTTGATAAGTTCCTTGGATGCGCTGAAATGTTACTCTAGAATCGAGAAGTTCACTACGTTCCCAACTACCATCTAGAAGTAACTTTCAAAGTATCCCTCTTACTTATCTCAAGTAAAAAGAAATCAGAAATAATACCCGTATGGTATTAGCAGCGGAAAAATACTTTTGAAAAACATGTCTTTCAAAATGGAATAGGTGAGAGTTTGCGCAAAGAATTTTAGCGCAACAATTGCCAAGCCACGAGACCTGTTCTACACACCCATGGGTTAGATAACCATGGCCGGATCGTGGTAGGACTTGGAATTCTAAATTGCGCTATCCCGATTAAGGACGGGACATAACCTATTTGAAAAACACCTTTTTCAAAAATTTGAAAATACATTGGCTAATCTCCGTAGAGTATAGCACAACGTTATAAGTTCATTGGCTAATCTCCGTAGAGTAGAGCACAATGACATGGCTAATCTCTCATGAAGTAGAGCACTATGGCTAATCTTCAAGGAGTAGAGCCCAAGTAAAAACTTTATAAAATGTTAGCCCCGTATGGGCAAGTCGACATAGTGGTTAGCCCCGTATGGGCTAATCGGCACATTCGAGTTTGACCAAGGCCTTTTGTCACCCCGTATGGGTCAGTCGGCAAGTTTGCGATCGACCAAGACCTTCTGCCGGATTGGTCGACCAAAACAACCAAATTGGTCGACCAATTATTTTTGGTCTGCAACTTCTCCCGGCCAGGGCCTCTGCCCTGGCCGAGGTTTGGCCAAGGGCCGGCCAGGGCCTCTGCCCTGGCTGGCCAGGGGCCCTGGCCCCCTCGGCCAGGGCCTCTGCCCTGGCCGAGGCCGGCCAGGGCATTGGCCCTGGCCTCTGCCAGGGCAGGCCAGGCCGGCAGGCCGTGGCCGAGGCCGGCCATTGCCGGCCTGGTCATGGCCGGCCATGGCTTGGCCATGGCCGGTCATGGCCAAGGCCATTTGGCATTGGCCGGCCATGGCCCCTTTGGCCATGGCCGGCCACCCCCTTTGAATGGGGTTGCCGCACACCCCACCGGAAGGGTGGCCGTGGTGGTTATTGGCCGTAGCCAACCCCCTCCGCATGGGGAGGGGGGGTGCATGGCCTTCATAGCCCATTTGGCCATGGCGCACATGCACTAAAATTCATCTTCTCCGATGGAGATAACTACCATCATCTTCCTCGATGAAGCACCCGCTCGTCGATGAAGCACCCGTTCGTCGAGAAATTAGTTATTTTCTAATGGCCGTGTGCCAAAAATGAAAAATAACACACTACGTGAACGGTCGGTTCTTCCCGTCACGGAGAGTTCCTACCATATCCGTAATGATAGGAGACCCTAACGTGAAAAGAACAACCGCTGCGTTCTCTCCGTCACGAAGCGTTCCTACCATATCCGTAATGGTAGGATACCCATTCGTGAAAAAGACAACGACTCGTTCATAGTTTCGACGGACGGTGGTTTGACCGGGGCGAACCCGTATGGCTCCGATACCAATGTTGGATCCTGCCAAAACAGAGTTAGGATCGATAAATAAAGTTGAGACTTACGCTAGCGTATGCGGCACGGTAGTCTCGGAACTTTGCCTTCGGATTCGCCACGACGGATCGAGTCTTCTCACGAACGGAGTAAGGCTACTAAATCCACAATCTAAATCTCTACTTTTAGATTAAGAACTTGGATAGAGGGAGAGGAAGTATTTCGGCAGAGCTTCGCTAGAATGAAAATGCATGCAAGAATGCCATGCAAAAGTGTAAGGAAAATGGCTAACCCTTGGGTCTTATTTATAGCCCCCAAGGTAGTTATTTTAGGGTAAATTGTTCCTTTGGAACAATTTAACTAAAGCGTATCATCATACATGGCACATTATAAGCTTAAGTTGTACCATATGCATGGTACAATATAAGCTTAAGATATTACCCCTTTATTAGCCATATGTCGCATGCACTTATGCACATATAATGCGACTTTCCCATCAATCTAGAGATCCTCTCTGCAAGGGAACATATTCCCTTTGCACACGACTTCGTGTACGCGACGTTCGAGGTCCGTATTCCCTCATACATCCCCTACAAGGGTGTACTAACGTCTTCCATATCCAACATGGAGTACGACAATTTCTGGACCAGTGTCCAGTCATGCCACACCTGTGGCATTTATCTTCCCAGTCCTTTCTGGGGGTAGAAGTCTGACCGTCGTCCTTTCTTTTCCACACATTTTTCTTCTTTCCCTCTTGGTTGTTTCTTGGAGGGGGTCCTCGAGCCTGCTTCTTCATGGTCTTACCCTTCTGGGGTTTGCCTTTGAAGTTGCCCCTTTTCTTCTGGAAGGAGCTGTGGTGCGCTTCAGGCGCAGGAGCAGTGCCGGTAGGGCGTGAGTTGTGGGTGGCCAGAAGGAGGTCACGATTCTGCTCTGCCATCAGAAGGCATGAGAGAAGCTCAGAGTATTTTGTGAACTTTCGTTCACGATACTGTTGCATTAGTATGACATCCTTCTCATGGAAGGATGTATACGTCTTCACTAACATGCGTTCCTCCGTCACCTTTTCACCACACAACTTCAGGCGTGAGGTGATGCTAAAGAGTGCCGAGTTGTACTCGGCAATAGACTTGAAGTCTTGGAGACAGAGGTTCTCCCATTCATATCGCGCTCGAGGTAGTATAACATCTCTTTGATGTTTATACCTGTCCTCGAGGGCGGTCCACAACTCATACGAGTCTTCCACCGTTAGGTACTCGGCCTTCAGGGTCCGATCGATATGGCGTCTGATATAGATAATTGCTTTCGCTTTATCTATATCAGAAACCTTATCGCCTAAAGCGATGGTGTGACTCAATCCCTGTGCTCGCAGGTGGAATTTTATATCCAACTGCCAGCTTAAGTAATTCTTTCCTGAAGCATCCAAAACGTCGAAATCGACGCTCGCAATTTTGGCCATTTATCACTCTAGTATGTAAAAAGATAGCATTAATTAGATATTTTCACAGAAAAATAAATAATCAAGCACATCAGACATAAATATTTGCTGCGTGGATCGGCTAATCACCATAATTAATTACAGTCCATTACAGTCCCAAAAAGAAAGAAAGTACAACTCGGGAACCCCCGTGGGGCCCCTATTCTTCTGGAATAGTCCATCTTCTTGAGGCGTCCGCCGGGCTTGTAATTTTACAAAATTATCCTCACTACATTTTTCTCTCAAAAAAAGAAAAATAATGCATGAAAAATAAAATGGTGATCACTAGCCGATCCAAAACCACAGCAAATATTAATCATTCGTCGCAGGCAGTTATAATGCAGCAGGCATCATCACAGGCAGTTTATACATCACAGGCAATTTATTCATCACAGGCAGTTTATAATGGAAAATGAAATCTACCGTTTAAAAATTATTGGACCACTAGACAACGTCATACACCGTTAGGTTAGTTGACTAACGGCAGAGCGGTCGCAGGATCTTCTTAATTTTTAAACGTTTAAAGAAAATCATATAATCCAAATATAATGGTGATGAGTAAAAATCACATGTAATTTTGTCCAGATTATAACGAAAAAAATCACAATTAAATCTGAAAATTTTTTGAAAATTCGAAAAAATTTTCTGGGTCAGAAACCCTAGTTAGGGTTTTGGGGTACGCACGCCGGGCCCGTACCCGCTACTGGCGGGCGGGCCCGTCTGCCGCAGCAGGCGGCGGGGAGGGGGGCCCGCCGCTGCAGGCGGCGGGGCGCAGGCGGCAGGGAGCCCCGCCATCGCGGCGGCGGGGGTCGCCCCCGCCTGCGGCGGCGGGGGTTGCCCGCCGTCGCAGGCGGCGGGGGTTGCCCGCCGCTGCAGGCGGCGGGGATCGCCCCCGCCAGCGTCGGCGGGGGTTGCCCGCCGCTGCAGGCGGCGGGGGAGGGGGGGGCCCCGCCTGCCGCGGCGGGGAGCCCCCGCCAGCGGGCGGCGGGGAGCCCCCGCCAGCGGGCGGCGGGGAGCCCCCGCCAGCGGGCGGCGGGGAGCCCCCGCCAGCGGGCGGCGGGGAGCCCCCGCCAGCGGTGGCGGGGTTTGCCCGCCGCTGCAGGCGGCGGCGGGGGGGTTCCCGCCGCCGCAGCGACGGCGGGAAGGCCCCGCCGCTGCCGGCGACGGGGGGGGGGGCGTGGGTGAACCCTTTTTAGGGGTTTGGCGATTTTTAGAGAAAAAAATGGGTAAAAATCCGATTTTTAGTTGGGTAAACCAGTTTTGTTCTACCAAAAAGACGTTTTTATTGAAAAAGGTTGATTTTTAACAATAAAAACGATATAGTTTTGATCGATTGATCCAAAAAAATTGAATCACCACATATGCGCATATGCAAAATTTAGATCTAGGGAGAAAGTTACCTCTAGATCCTACCCGCCGGATCTAGCGACGTTCGGTGAAGGAAGTCCGTTCGCGTCGCGTCCGTCCGTCGGCAGGGGTTCGGCTTAGCTTCGAGCGTGCTGATAACGTGTTGTAAACTTGGCGGCTATGGAGACCATAGCCCTATATTTATAGTGGTAGGGTTACATAATGGGTGGATACCCACTAACGGGTAGGCCCACCAAAAGTCCGTTTATAACAAAAATAGTTTTTAAATTACATATTGTTTATATTATTAGTTTTTGCCTTAATAGTTACTATGCTTAGGCACTTTTACTTTATTTTAAAAAGCTTTTTATGATTTTTTGGTCTGTTTTGAAGGTGTTACAGCCAAGGGTAATTTTCGTAATATGTCCTATAAACATTATTTTTATTATGGATTTTGGCCGAATTAATTGAATGCTATGATTTTTTATGAGGGGATGTTAGGGAAATTGTTCTTTGTTGTTTATATGATTTATGATGCGTTATAGCATTGTAGGTGTGATACACAACTCAAAGGTGTGAATCCTTCATTTCCTTCTTTTCTTCTAGTTTCATTCTATCGTTTTGTTGAAAATCCCTTACATATCAAAACCCATAAACCTAGAGTATTTAAAACCCTAATTAAAACCTAAATCTCTTAGATTATTTCTGTTCATATCAAGACACGAATTATCTTATTAATAATTCTTGTCAGTTTTCTTTCATGAAACAATTTCTAAATCAATTCCCCACAATGGCACAATCTATTACATCAGACAACCATTATAACTCAGTTTCCATCCAAAACCTCTCCGAAATCCCAAAAATTGCAAACCAACATAACAGAACTAATTAAAAAACACAGTTTTTGGTTCATCCTATGTTAGTTGGCCAACGACATATTATATACTAGAAGAAATTGATCCTTGAGACGTTGCATGTACCACTCTCTCCTCTTGATGTATTTCTATCATCGACTCCCTTGTTTAAAAAAAGATTAATCTTTGTATTCTTGTAGGCATGTCTTTGCAATATTTTTACCACATTTTTACATATCTTAAAATCACCCATGTTATTGGATGATAACTTGTTCCACAGTTCTTATTGCAACCTAAGCCAGCGGAGGTGTGCTGGAAACATATACACTTGAATTTTGGCTATCAACAGTCAACACTATTAATGATGGTAATATTAGATCAATGTTAGTTGAAACAGAGCTGCAAACTTAGGATCCCATTAAGATAGTGGTTCCAATTCATAAACATGTCCTTCACTAGTTTAATCATCATATTTAATTGATGGGTTCTTTTTTCATGCCCTCTATTTCAGGACCAGCGTTTTTGTGGTTTAAAAATGAAGGACATGAAAACCGCTTCTGCTAACAAAATTCATGGACATTCGAGTACACCTATTGTGGTGCATGTATCAAGGCCAGAGGAGGTAGAGTAGAGAAGGAAAGATCTCCCAATAATTATGATGGAGCAGTAGATAATTGATGCTATAAGTGAGCATGCAATTATAATTTTATATGGGGAAACATGATGTGGTAAAACCATGCAAGTTTCTCAGGTATGTGGGTATTGCTTACTTCATATTATTAGAACTCTATAATTTGACATTACATCTATTAACAGTTCTTTTTCGTAATTTCTACTATCTGTTTCGACGTGCTGCAGTTGAAGCTGGCTTTGGATGAAACAAAAATGTAATGACATGAGATGAATCATTTGCAACCAAGGTGGGTCGCTGTTCTTGCCACTTCCAAGAGTGTCCTTTAAATTAGGCCTCTGTGTTGGAAAGGAGGTTGGTTTTCAAGTTAGTCCTGCCAAACGGATCGGATAAAATTGCACCATCAAGTTCATGACTGATGGCATTTTGCTTCGAGAAGTCCATGGTGTTTTACTGAAACTTATGCATCTATGTTTCTTTTTATGAAATTGTCTATCTTGATTGTTCTTCTTAAATATCATTTTATTGATTGCTTTAACCTAAGATAAGCACGAAGGATTCCCTTAAATATAAAGTTTATAATTGCGGATGCAAGCAAATAAAGTTTATACGTTAAAGTTTAACTGATCTGGTGATATCAGCACTTTTGGTCTCTATATATTCGTTTGAGTACTTTTGTTTTTCATCTCTCTTTAATTCATATTAGTCTGCTTTTAAGTTGAAATCTCCGTGGTCTAAAAATTAATGTGTACTAGCTCAGTCATTAGTCTTTTGTTTAATCGGCAGTTGTATTACTTGCGGTGTAAAGATTTGCTCTTATTGGGGGATTTTTTTGGCTTAGACATGGCTTTTGAGATTAATGTGATTTCTGATATCAAGGTTCAGTGGACCTCCTCTCTTGTGCATAGTTGTCATTGCCATAGATTAGGCATGAACATGAAGAAAATTGAAGTTGGAAGTTGGTACTAACTTGTAAGGGAGTTGCAGCTAGGTAGATTGTAGCTCGTGAAACCTGGCCAATTCTTTTTCTAGGCAATTCTCAAGTTTTAGCCTTGCTGTTTCGGCCTAAGATATGTAGTGCACTTCCATTGACAAAGAAATAGCGTGTCCAACCTCCATGGATATGATGTGCATGTCCACCTGTTAGACAGATGTACTTCTCTTCCCTTACCACCTTTACCAAATCATGAAAGCTCCCTGATACACCTATGGCAACTCTTGGGTCTTTCCCTGAGTTTGGGTTTTCCTAGCATATTGATGGGGTGCGGGTTGACACCCGCCGACGCTTGGGACCGTGCGCGCACTTGGAGCCGGCCGCGACTTAGGGGCGTATTCGTCTCCCTTGCATCTAATTTTATTTTAATGGCATACTTGTAATTGGATTAGAGGGGGTTTACTATTAAACTAGGGCTAGCCGTCATTGATGTTTTTCATGCTTAATATTGATATTTTGTGAGATTTCTTATGAGTTCTTCGAGGGATCCTAGGAGAGTTAGGACGTCCTCGCTTATAAGCAGCTTGGGAGGGTGGTTACCCCCTATAATTGTCGCCAAACCTATCTTTTTATCGCTGTTTTATTCAATATAAGTTCAGATTTGTGTGATTCCTATCAATTTGGTATCAGAGCGCGTGACGATCCATGGCGGCATCGACAAGATCGAAGGACAACATCGATACATTGGAGGAGAAATTCAACGGCGAGATCGAGGGGATAAAGAGGTCGTTGACGGGAAACGAGGAAGCCATCACGAAATTGATGGCTTCCATCGACCAATTAACGGCGAGGCAAGCGAAGCAAGAAGAACAATTTGCATAGTTGATCTTCCAATTGGCGGCCAATGCGGGGAAGGAAGCAAATGGGGATGGGAACCCTAAATCAACGATAAAGGCACCATCTTTGGACAAGGAGAAGGTAAAAGAGAAGATTTTTGATGCGGATCTCGCCACCGAGGAGGAGGAAGTCGACGAGGAGGAAGATGGAACGCCTTGGATGGTGGATTATCGTGAGGTGATACGACGAAAGGTGAAGAAAGCAAAGAGGGGGCGGGGCGGGGAACCTAGCAGTCGCCCCCAAGACGCGTGGCTGGCAGACGCGGGACCCCCGTCGATTCTAGGTGGACCCCCCCGAGGTTGGGACCCCAGGAGATCGAGGGGGGCGCACCCCCCAGCACCACCAGGGGCCGACGAAGACACCCAGGACCCTGACGGGTCCCGCGGGCACCCTCCAGGGCTGCGGAGGTCCCGGATTCCAGCGACATGGCCCTGGGGCCCCTGTACAGGGCCGCTGGGGCCCCGATCTTCATCAGCAAGGGCCCGCGGGCCCTCAGCAGGGCCACGGGACCCCCGCCGATTCCAGATGGACCCCCCCGGGGTTGGGATCGCAGGGGCAGCAGCAGAATATGGGGGGATTTCTGCCCTATCCAGAGGACGCGGCTCGTGGTTTTGGCGGTGGATTTGGTCCCGGTGAGGGGCAGAGGCACTATGATGATGGAGGGGGTTTTTTGGGACCCTCCAGACTCTCGGTACGGCGACGATAGAGGGTGTCCACCACCCCACACCTTTGAGGAGCGTCCCGGGGACACGGAGGAGGATACAAAGGCTAGGAGGAGTATGTGGCCAGACTGGAGGCTACGGTGGGCGAGGAGATGGGCCCCAAGGGGAGCATGGTGACTAGTGGAGGGGACCGCAGGGAGGATACGCGACATGGTCGGAGAGGTGGCAGCACTACCATCAGCCTAGCTATGGCGGGGGACGAGGAGATCAGGGCACATACAACATGGACCGGCTACGGAAGCTAAAGATGCATGTGTTTGATGGAGTGGACCCCGTTTCGTGGGTCAACAGAGCGGAGAGGTTCTTCAGAGTTTCTCGCATGATGGAGGAACAGAAGCTAGAGGCAGCAGGGATTTGTTTGGATGGGAAGGCCCTCGCCTGTTTTCAGTGGAAGGACGCGAAGCGTCCTTTCCGCTCATGGGAGGAGATCAGAGATCAGATGGTAGACCGGTTCAGAGATCCCCACCAGGAAACATGAGGGAGCAGCTGCTACCCTCAAGTAGGATGGCACGGTACGAGACTACTTGGAGAGGTTCGAAGCCCTAGCAGGACATCTGCACCGGGTCCATTTGCACCTGGTTATATCCGGAGTAAGCGTACATGAAGCTGAGCATATCGTAGCCCGAGGCACTGTTTACGAGGTAGTCGATGCGGGGTAGTGGGTAGCTGTCCTTGGGGCATGCCTTGTTGTAATGACCCCAATTTCCATGTACGCGTATTGATACGTATTTTGGCGTAAATACGTACATATAATTTTTGGGAGTATGCTTGTATTTTTCTTTTAATTATTTGGTGTAGGAATTATTTTTAAAAAATTTTAAACTTATCATTTGAATTTAAGTGAATAAGGTATTTCATCATGTATTTTTATTTTTCATAAAATACAAATCCAAGAAAATTTTAACCATGCCACATATGTTAGTTATGTGTCATCTTCTTAGCTAAAGAGAAAACACATGTCACAAATCCTGACTTGATCAAGGGCGGAGAGGGTTTTATGGGTGCAAAAATTTAGGCAAGGAGAAAAAAAAATCCCAAAATCTCTCACACTCTCTCCCGAATTCAGCTAGGCTGAAATTTTCCCCCTCCCCTCTTCATTCCATTGCTCCTCTTTCCTCCTCCCTTCACCACTCCTTGCTCCTCTCACTCCACCACCAAAATTCCATTGTTCCTCATCATCATAAACACCAAAAAATCCTCCCAAAAAGCTCTCAAAAATCCAACTTTGGAGGTCAATTGGGAGATTGAAAGGAGAAGCTAGGAGCTCTTCATCAACGACTAAAAAGGGCCCAAGAAATAATTGGAGGACTAGTAAGGTAGAAATTCCTTTCACCTAGGTAGAATTTAGTTTTAGGACAAGGAGAATTAAATTAATTTTCATGAAACGCTTTTATTCTTGATGCTGAAATTTTATCCAGAAAAACTGAAACTTTGACTAAGTGCTCGGCTTAATTGGCTAATGGGAATGCTTTGGAAATTTTATATGTTGGGTATCCCATTGTTATAAACAACTTTCGTTAAGATCATTTTCCCAAATTCTAACTGTATAATTTTATAAAAATTCGGATATGCATACTGGTCTGGTTTCAAACAAAACTGTTCTGAAATTCCAGTATCTTTATTCTCTGTTAAACTGAGAATATCTCCCAACGTAGATGAAATTAAAATCTGAAAAAATATATTCATGTAGATCTCGAAGTCCTACCCCAACATCATATAACATATGATATATGTTCAATTCAAAATGTTGGAGAAATAGGACTTTTTCTGCAACTTGTCCAATTTCTGGCAGTTTTGACACTTTGTATCAAAACCAAGATTTTGGGCATAATTCTAATTAAAATTAAATGTTCTAGGACATTTTGGACAACTTCTCTTCAAGATGCATAATACCCAATTTTTTATTTCACCCAGATTTGCTTGTAAATGGGAGAAAAGCACTGATGAAGTTGGTGCAATGTTTCTATTTTTCTGAGTATTGTCATCTGTTACTAAACTGATCACAATAAATCATCAATATCATATTATTTTCTGAAATTTGGTATGGCAATGCAAAACTGCCATGTCTACAACTTTGAAGAAGGGACTAAAGTGACTGTAGATAGGGTAACAGAGCCGTTCTTTCTGGACTGACAGTTTAGACAGATTTATGTGGTAATTTTGCTTAGTAGTTACCATTGTGTATTTTTGTTTCAAGTAAAATTTGTTTATACTAATCATGTTCTCATTAATATGCTATTAATTATGTGGATGTTTCATGATATGTTTCATTTTCGATATAATGGTGAGGATGAGTAATTCATGTAAGTTGTAACGAATGCGGTATTTGAGACTGTTAATTGACATGTTGTCAAATAAAGAAATGTTGTATCAAAAGAAAAATTGTGAGTGCGAATGAGAGTATGACATCGGGAGTACTCGTTCCATTTTGAAATGGGTGAGACTCCGGATGGGGTTTGGGGGAACACAGATAAATTGTAGGTGTAAAGGAGCGAACCGTAGTATGATTTCTCACTCACTACGTCACTCCCGTAAGGGGGAGTTGACTAGAGTTGGAGAGGCCGGTGGTGTGCTCATGTCACACCATGTCTGTAAATGATGGTTTTCTCCGTTTGTTCGACAGAAAAATCGAGACGAGTCTCGCTCCGGTACCTTGTCCAGTCGGGTATGGAGTTACGAGAGGCCCCTCCAGTGCTCGTGTCGCTGGAATGGAACCACTTTTCACTCACTCGGGGTGAAGTCCGCTTCCTTAGCAGTCTACGGTTTATCCTGTTTCCAAAACAGAACCATGATTAATTTTAATTAATTTAATCAGTAAATTTATTTCTGTTCAGCTTCCTGTTATTTACTTTCAGCATTTATGTTCTGTTCTTAATTTCTGCATAAACATGTGATGATGTGACACTTGTAGTTAGTTAGTTAGTTAGGAAGACCAATTCTAAAACTGGGTTCTACTAGAGTGTTAGGAGTTTCTACAGGGTCACGTGTAGACGTGTCCCATCCCGTGGTTTTCAGGTGTGAGACCTGATCAGTCTTCGGGTGTCCTGGAGCTAGAGACCGGTGCCAGTTCAGCAGAGGTTGAGCCTACGAACGACCTCGTTCAGTTAGACTTTCCGGATTTAGACTGTTGAGTATTGGACTTCTCCCTACTTGGTGTTAATGATGAGCAAACATAAATACTTGTGACTAATCCCCTATTTTGCAGTTAATCCATTGCCTAAGCTTACTATGAAGATCAACTAGCAATGGATGACTCACAAACATGATTGAAGGCAAATGATATGAATTGGATGATCGTAGAATGATGATTGAAGCTCCATAAAGACTTCAAGCTCATACAATGGAAAGAAGAGATTATTCGTCAATGTAATTTTTTTCTTTTATCTCTTCTAGTGTGCAGCTTAGAAGTAGAACTATGATGGAGCACTCACACACATCTACTTTCAGTCATATGACATCTCTAGACCTTTGTCCTTTGATATCAATTCAATTCTCTTTTGTTTGTGCTAGGATTGTTCATAACAGCCGACTGCTTAACAGTTTACAGTCGCCTGTCTCAAAAACAGTCGACTGTGTTTTGTTCTACAGTCGCCTGTTATGCACAGACTATTACAATGCAGTTTTTGGGTCCTCTCTGATTATCTCGCACAGGCTACTATTGAACGTTTATCAGGTGCCTGTCTTAGCGACAGTCGACTGTGAATGGTTCATCAGTCGCCTGTCTCTCCTTGCCGCCCAAACTCTGTTTGATCCGATTTCTACGGCCAGTCGACTTATGCTATATATACAGTTGACTGTCTATTAGATCAGTCGACTGTCTATGCTGCAACAGTCGCCTGTCTGTAAGTCTATTCTTTGACTCAGCTCTCTGGAAATTTCTCCTGTCTGTGACAGTCGTCTGTTTAAGGATATACAGTCGCCTGTTCTGATTAACAGTCGACTGTGTTCCTTGCATCAGTCGGCTGTCCTGTATCTTGTGAGATTTCCAGTATTTCATCTAACTTACTCTCCTCTCGGCCAGTCGCCTGTCGAAGAATGTACAGTCGCCTGTTGGTTTTACAGACGACTGTCTTGGCTTCATCAGTCGACTTTCCACGTGGTAAGTTACCGTTATGAATTCTCACCTACCCTTGCTGACTGTGCAACAGTCGACTGTGGTTTGTTCAACAGTCACCTGTCGCAAGTTCAGATTATATCCGTTGAGATTTTTCTCACGGATTTCGATTGGGTTTTTGCCTAAACTGTTTTGTGGATTTGAGAAAGCTATAAATAGAGCTTCTACTGTTTCATTGGAAGGTTACTCATTCATTGCAAAATCCTTCAAGCTTTCATTTCCAAAGATCAAAGCTTTCAAATCCAAAGCCCTAAGTATTTCCAAATCTTGTTCTCTTGCTCTCCAACCTAGAACCAAAGATTGATCTTCTAGGCAATTGGTGTAGTCAAGAGAAAGGGCTTTCTCCTCTCTTCCAAGAGAGTTCTTCATCACACATCACACTTCTCCTTCAAGTTCTACTTCAAGGCATAGGTGATTGTAAGTGTTGCTTTCAGATTTCATAACTTCTTTATTTGAATTGTGCTCTCGGTTGTGAGAGTGGTTTTTGCTTGCTCCCTGGTTGTGGGAGTCAAGAACATCGATTGTATTCGATTTCACTTGTAGGGTTGCTACAAGTGGGTTTTAAGGAAATCTCAAGTTAGGGTTCTAACTTGAGTATCCGGTGGTATCCGGGTGGTAGGGACGTAGGATTACCGGGAACAAGTCGGGAGTTGACTTGGGTAATCCGAACCCTTGAAACATAACTGCGTTTGCGTGTGTTTCTCTTTGGGTTGTTTTCTATTCCGCACTATTTGTTGGATTGCATTTTATTTGGCGTAAATTCCTTTTAAATTTGCATAAACACTATTCAACCCCCCTTCTAGTGTTTTCCCCATAGACAGGGTCCTTACAATTGGTATCAGAGCGCAAGGTTTTATCTATGGCATCCAACAACAACAACGTTCCTCCGCCGGCTACGTACAACAATCACGACCGTGATGGAGCGTCCACACTTTTCGAAGGTCAATCTATGGTATGTCCTCCACGTTTCAATGGTACTAACTTTGGTTATTGGAAGTGTAGGATGGAGACGTTCCTTAGGAGTGCTTCCCTTTGGAGAACTCTCCACAAGGAGTACGTCGAGCCCTCCGAAGATGATTTCGAGAAATGGACGACTTCCGAGAACTCCACCGAAGTCAACAACGCTAAAGCAATGAACGCTCTTCATTGTGTGTTGGACCCGAATGAGTTCAACAAGATATGCACATGTAAGAGTGCATATCAAATTTGGAACCATCTCATCGTTACCCACGAGGAAACGAATAAGGTAAAGCTTTCAAAGTTATATGTTGCCATGCAAAACTTCGACTTGTTTCACATGCAGGAAAATGAGAGCATTGCGTCGATGTACGGACGCTTTACCGACATCACAAACGAATTGGAAGCCCTTGGCCAAATCTACACCGAACCTGAAAAGGTAAGGAAGATTATCATGGGGATGACCTCCAAATGGGAACGACGAGCAATCTCCATTGAAGAGGTCAATGACTTGAAGAACTACACCGTGGTGAATCTCATCGGGACTCTTATGTCTTACGAAGTAAGACGGGATAACCGATTGAAGATTCAAGCCATGATGAATCCCTCGGAGGCCAAGAAGAAAGCTTTGGCGTTCAATGCCAATTCGTCATCCTCAGAAAGTGATGAATCTGAGAACGAGATGGATTTGGGTGAAATGGCCCAAATGACGAAGAAGTTCCAACGCTTTTTCCGCAAAGGTAAATTTACCTCCAACAAACGTTTTGAATCTACTAATGCTACTTCCTCTCTTTGTTATAAGTGTAATAAGCCAGGACACATCAAGAGGGATTGCCCAATGCTAAACAACAAAGAAAAGTGGAAGGCACCAAAGTACCACAAGTCCAACAAGAACAAGAAAGACAAGAAGAAAGGACTCGTCGGTACCTTTGATGACTCAAGTGATGACTCATCAAGCGATTCCGATGATGAGAAGGGTGAGAGCGCCCACATGTGCTTCATGGCACTTGAAGACCCACTCTCGGATGAGAGTGATTCCGATACGGATAACACCGAGGTAACAATGGATGAACTTCGCATAGCTAATGAAGAACTATTTGCTAAATACCAATCTTTAATGCTTAGATATTCTAGCTTAAAGAAATCAAAAGTTAGCAAGTCATCCATTCCATGCATTATCAACAATGACACCATTGTTGATACTTTAACCCTTGAGAAAACAAACTTAGCTTCTCAAAATGTCACATTGAGAGATGAGGTGAATTCCCTCAAATCTCAACTAGATCAAACACATCCCATGGATAATAGTGATCTAGTTACACTCCACACACAATTGGGATTAGAGAATGATTCTCTTAAAACCCAAGTGCACGAGCTCAAAGCACGAGTATCCACCTTGGATACCAATATTTCTTCTTTAAAGGAGAAATATGAGCTCATGTCCTCCCGTATTGTGAGATTCAATAAGGGACAAGGACAATTGGATGATTTGCTTGCAAATCAATTTCCGGCCACACATCGTGTTGGCCTTGGATTTGTAAAAGCTAATGCATCTAATGATCGCACCTCCTATAGTGGTGTCACTATAGATTTTGTGAGGCCTTCCTCCGGTGCATCCACAAGTGGTGTCAAAGACTCTATAGGTAGCAATCCTACCAAGAATGTCACCACATCACTTTCTCTTCCTTTTGGCAAGAAACCCACTAAGGGTGGAAACCAAAAGCAAGGCCATGCTTATATGTACACTAATACTCATCCACGTAGGAAACATCCTACTTCACAAGTGGAAAATCATGACACATTTTATGCTCCGCACCCACGGACACGTACACAACCACACATGAGAAATACTCATGTACGTGCTCCCACACACCCATATGCTCATACACATCATTCGTTCATGTATGCTAATTCTCCACATGTCATGCATGATCAATATGCTTCATATAATATGCATGTTCCCAAGAATACATATCATTCAAGAATGTACAATGCATATCCTCCACCTCATATCTATGCTAGAAATCATGTTCCTAAGAAGCATGCACCACATAGAAATCCAACTCATATGCATGCAACTAGGAATAGGACTCCCAAGATGTACACTATTTGGGGTCCTAAGAACACTAGTCTAAATGTTAGGAATGCTTATGTTGATTCCTACTTTCATGATGTAATTAGAAATAGTAACTATGTTGGGAAGCGGAAGTCCACTTGGACTTGGCTTCCAAAGGGCTAATCCCCTTGGACCAAACAAACATTGTGTACCATAAGCTTATGGTATATTATATAGGTATCCAAGAGAAAGAAGAAGAGCAATAAATGTCTTATTAGCTCTAAAGGGAAAGGATGGATTCTTGATAGCGGTTGCTCTAAACACATGACGGGAGATCCCTCATTGCTCTCCGAAGTGATTAGCATCAAAGATGGTGCAACGGTCACTTTTGGAGGTAATCAAAAGGGAACCATCATTGGAGTAGGTATCGTTGGTAATCCTTCCAAACCCCTAATTACTAATGTTTATCTTGTTAGTGGTTTATGTCACAACCTCATTTCCATAAGTCAACTTTGTGACAAAGGTTCCAAGGTTAACTTCGGAGAAGGATTGTGTACTATTGTTGATTGTGATTCAAATGTTTTATTTTCTGGTATTAGGCGTAAAAATATTTATTATTTAAGCTTGCCTAAAACCGTAGAATATTGCTTAGTTGCTAACACAAGTGAACAACTATTATGGCATCGCCGTTTTGGTCATGTTCACTTCAAGCACTTATATAAGTTAGCTAAGCATGATCTAGTCAAAGGTTTTCCTAAGATTGTTTTTAATAAGAAAAACTTTTGTGATTCATGTCAAAGAGGTAAACTAAGTAAATCTTCATTTAAGCTTAAAGAAGGGATTACTTCTAAGAGGCCCCTAGAACTTCTACATCTAGATTTATTTGGGCCAACTAGAACCGCTTCTTTAGGTAATGCTCATTATGGACTAGTTGTCGTTGACGACTTTTCTAGATTTACTTGGGTTTTATTCTTAACTAATAAGAATGAAGCTCATGAAGAGTTTACCAAATTTGCAAAGAAGATTCAGAATCTTTTAGGATCCACCATTATCACTATTCGTAGTGATCATGGAGGAGAATTTGAGAATGAGTCTTTTACTAAGTTTTGTGATGACTCCGGGATAACTCATAACTTTTCCTTTTCTCGTGCACCACCATAAAATGGTGTTGTAGAAAGAAAGAATAGGACTCTTATTGAGTGTGCTCGCACTATGCTCCATGATAGTCATTTAGGACTACAATTTTGGGCAGAAGCGGTGCACACGGCATGTTATGTGCTCAATAGAATCCTAGTGAGACCCCGAACAAACAAAACTTGTTTTGAGTTGTTTTACGATAAAAAGCCTCAAGTGAAATATTTTTGTGTCTTTGGTTCAAAATGTTTTATAAAGAACACCTTTGGTAATTTAGACAAATTTGAGCCAAGATCCGATGAAGGAATTTTTGTTGGATATTCCACACGTAGCAAAGCCTACCGGATATACAACAAAACTTCTTCAACGATTGAGGAATCACTTCACGTATCTTTTTATGAAGATTTTGACTTTCCTCATGTTGATGATGATAATGTAGATATTCTTTGTGATTCTCTTAATAATGTTAAGATTAATGATAATATTGTTGAGACTAACACTTCTAACGAAGTTGTTGAAGTTGTTACTAATGATCCAGGTTTACCCAAAGCTTATCCAACCGTTCGCAACCATCCCCATAACCAAATCATTGGAGATATTGGTGTGGGTGTTCGAACGAGATCAAGAATTGAAGACTTATCCCATTGCGCATTCGTCTCTACCATTGAGCCAAAGAACATCAAGAAGCTTGTGAGGATAGCTCTTGGATAGTGGCAATGGAAGAAGAACTAGCGCAATTCGAGAGAAATGAAGTTTGGGAACTTGTACCTCTTCCAAGTGGTCACCAAGCTATCGGGACCAAATGGATCTTCAAGAACAAGACGGATGAAAACGAGGTAATCACACGGAACAAAGCAAGGTTAGTAGCTCAAGGCTACCGGCAAGAGGAAGGTAATGATTTCGAAGAATCCTTTGCCCCCGTAGCTAGATTAGAAGCTATTAGGTTGCTTTTATCGTTTGCATCCCATAAGAATTTTAAATTATTTCAAATGGATGTTAAAAGTGCATTTTTAAATGGATTTGTAAATGAAGAAGTCTATGTTTCTCAACCTCCCGGTTTTATTCATGAGAAATTTCCAAACCATGATTTCAAACTTAAGAAAGCGCTGTATGGATTGAGACAAGCTCCTAGAGCTTGGTATGATCGCCTTAAGACCTTTCTTTTGAATTTAGGTTTTAAAATGGGAGAAGTTGATTCTACACTTTTCATTAAAGATTATGAAAATGACATTCTTTTGATTCAAGTTTATGTAGATGACATTATTTTCGGTTCTACTAACTTTCATCTTTGTCAAGAATTTTCCAAATCTATGAAGGATGAGTTTGAGATGAGCCACATGGGAGAGCTCACCTACTTCCTTGGATTGCAAATTCGACAAATGGAGAATGACACTTTCATACATCAGACAAAGTACACAGGGGAGCTTATTAAGCGATTCGGAATGGAATAGTCTTCGTGCAAAAGGACTCCCATGAGTACTACTAATCATCTACACAAGGATGAAAGCGGAAAAGATGTAGATGTTCGTCTATATCGAGGTATGATCGGTAGCTTACTTTACTTAACCGCTAGTAGGCCCGATATCATGTTTTCCGTATGTCTTTGTGCTAGATATCAAGCAAGACCTAAGGAGTTACACTTGATTGCGGTTAAACGAATATTTCGTTATCTCAATCAATCCCTAGATTATGGGTTACTTTACCCTAAGTCTAGCACATATGAGTTAATCTCATATAGTGATGCCGACTTTGCCGGATGCAAGTCCGATAGGAAAAGTACTAGTGGCACATGCCATTTCTTAGGAAATTCCTTAGTTTCTTGGTTTTCTAAGAAACAGAATTCGGTGTCATTGTCCACGACTGAAGCAGAATATATTGCCGTTGGTCTTGCATGTGCACAAGTTCTTTGGATGAGACACACACTTAGTGACTATGGTGTCAATTGTGATACTTGCCCTATCATGGTTGATAATCAAAGTGCTATTTGTCTTTTCAAGAATCCGGTACACCACTCCCGTACCAAACACATAGACGTGAGACACCATTTTATAAATGATCATGTAGCTAAGAAGGACATCATCTTATAGTACATTGAAACCCAAAAACAAATTGCCGATATCTTCACTAAACCTCTTAAAGAAGATTCATTTGTGAGGTTGCGTGGAGAATTGGGAATTATGGGTGAATCTGAAATCTAGAAGCTCAATTTTCATGCTATAACTCCTTATTGAGCTCATATATTTTTGATTGTCTTTCTTCATGTGCTTTATTGTTTTATGAGATTAAGAAAGGCAATTGTGACTTATTTGATTTCATGAGTTTTCGAAGTTGATTGGAATAATTTGTGTTTCAATAGATTTATTGTTTTCATAATGATTTTAAGATGTATTTGTGATTAGAGTATAGGTCCTAGGGTGAGTGTTCTTATTCTCTGGAATTCTATCTCACTGTGCATTTTTGGACCAGGACAGACGACTGTTTTTATTTTGACAGTCGACTGCCCTACTCTATATCCTCCATATGAAAATTGATATCTTTCGCACAGCCGACTGTTGACTGTTTTACAGTCGACTGCAATTTAGTCATCAGGCGACTGTACTCTCTGTCGAATTTTTACTATATTCTCTGTTTTTCTTGTGATCTGTATTAATTCTCGGCCAGCCGACTATTGTGTATATGTCAGTCGACTGTCCAACGGACAGGCGACTGCATTATACTTGCCAGTCGACTGCCCATCTCTCTGAGATTTAATTTTATCACTTCATACAGTCGACTGACTTTTGTTATCCAGTCGACTGTCTCCTGCTGTGTCGGTTCATTTGATTTGATCCGAGCCGTCGATTCTTTGATCCAACGGCTCAGATTGATTTTCCCTAATTTATATTCAATCGAAGCGATCACTCTCCACGTCGATTTTCTCTCTCCTCCGCTTCGACCGTTCAACTTCCCGCTCGATTTTCTCTACAAAATCGATTGATTTCATTTCTTCAACCGTCAATCTCCTCCCAATCGTCGCTGTCGATCGTGTTCTACCGTCGTCTTTGATCTTCCACTCCGCGATCGTCTGTCTTCCCTCGGTTGGTGTGCTTTCTCTCTCTTGACATTCGTTGTTTCCGTTTGTTGCTTCTGTTCTTCCTCTCTTGTTTCCATGGCTCCTAAACCTAAGGGAAAAGAGAAGATCGTTGCTTCTAAAAAACCTAGGGCTCCTAAGAAACTCATCGCCAAGAGAAAGAAACCCTATAAAGCTCGAACCAAGCATGCCCAGTCACCCATACGTTCATCTTCGCCGGGTTATTCTCCTTCTTCTTCGTCGAGCGATGCTCAGCCCTTGATTCATCGTCAGCGCAAGCCTACTGGTGTTCACATCAGTGAGCCTGCTGCTTGACGTGCGTCTATATTTCATATATTCACGCACGTTTTCTTTTGTGTTTTTCCGTGTTTTCCGCCGTCTCTTGTTCGTTTTCGTATGTTTTCCCGTTTTCTTTCACTTTTCTTTGTTTGTCCATGATTGCAGGAGTTCGACCACGTAGGGGACCTTTTACGATGATATCCCAAGTCCCCGGAGCAACGGGAGAAGTCACGCGTGATCCAGGGGGTCAAACGGCGAAGTACTCATCTTTCTGCCCCTCACCCGGTCGGTTGGTCATCTCCAACCGATCGGGTGATGCACGCGTGCACCAACCGACCGCTACCGCAGCTCACGAAGAAGTCACCCGACCGGTTCACAGACCGGTTCTGCGGGCGGCTGTTCTCTGTCTTTTCGAGCAGAATTCCAACCGATCGGGTGACTCTCACCCGATCGGTTCATCTGTAGCTGAGAAAAAGAGCTGAAGACACGGGCGTCGAACCGACCGGTTCACCCGACTCCTCCAAGATCCAACCGGTCGCTCAAGAACTCACCCGATCGGTTCATGAGATCGGGTGAAAACTCGCCGTTTTCTGTGATTTATCTGTAACGGATCAACCGATCGGTTGACTTGTCACCCGATCGGTTGATCCGAAAATCTATATATAGGACCCCTAGGGTTCCAGAAACGGGAGAGTTGTATTTTTTTACTGTTTTATTTCCTTGTGACGGCTGTAATTGTTACTCTTAAGTAAGTTTTCAGATCTTTCTAATTTTTTAGTATTGTCTTTACTACTCCTTTACTTCCGCATTGCAATTGTCGGATTATGATTCTAACGGTTAAATTTCATTTAGATTGCTTTTTCATGAATTTTTGTGAGTAGTTCCCAAATCTGGGATTTTGGTGGAAACCCCTTCGGGGGCTCTTCCCGATGCGTCCATAGGGTTAGGAAATCGATAGGGAGTAGGAATCTAACGGTTACGCGGGGTGTTTCATTGTCATCGGCGGGAAAAAGACCGCCTTTGACCGTCGGGCCAAGGGGGAATAAACTTGGCGGTTGACTCCCTAGCCAAAGCTCACGCCTTTAGCGTAGACGCCGAATCCTAGCACGCGGGAGCGGCAGGATGAGACGTCGGGAGATATCGTTGCGGACTTAGTGCTCCTGGGATCGATCAGTGTTTATGGACACGGGAGTGCCCCCTGATCGAATCCGAGAAGTCCGGTGTATCATCCTGGGCACCGACCGGAATATCGGGCCCATGGGACGCCGGTACCACTTTCAGAGGCAACGTCTCACCATTAGACCCTAATCCCGATCGCTATCCATACCCGTAGGCCGTAGCGGCGAGAGTCTCTCGTCGGGTCGGAAACCAAAGTCCCGGGTTTACTTTCTTTTCGTTCATACGCTTTCATTTCCTTTCGTGACAACCAACCACCGATTCGGGCTAGCTCGCCCCTCGGGGTGATTTAGGTCCTACCTGACCCAAGCACAACCTCGCCTCCCTGAGTTCGATATTCCCGCACCCTACACTAACCGTGAAACTTGCGGTAAACGACACCGCGCCGCCGCGCACATCACGCGGGGCGCCGGTCAAGTTTATGGCGCCGTTGCCGGGGAGGGAACGTGCTTGATATCTTAGGATCTCTTGAACCCTCGTGTCTAGCTCACATCCCTACCTCGCGATAATTTTCGCATTCTTGTTTTTCTTTTTCTTATTTGTTTTTCTTATTTTTATTTCTTATTTTATCTGTTTCTTTCCCACTTGTCGCTTCACGGGTGTCTGTTGTTTTTCATGCGCAGGAGTTCAAGGAGTCTTGACGACTTGATCCCCCTCAATCCAGAGATTAACGCCACCCTCAGGCGTTTGGCCGCCGAGAAGCGAAGAAGGGAAGATCCCGAATCCATGGAGGAGAACACCACACCTCACAAGTCTCTGCTGGAGTACTCGATGCCATCCATCGAGTCGACTTCTGCCATCCGATCTCCAGCTATTGCGGCCCAAAGCTTTGAGCTGAAGCCGTCTCTAGTGACATGGATCCAGCAGGACCAGTTTGCGGGTGCGCCCATGGAGAGCCCGATAGAGCACTTGGACTCCTTCTTGGAGAAGTGTGACACCTTCAGAATTAATGGTGTCACTACAGAGGCTATCCGTCTGAAGCTGTTCCCTTTCTCTTTGCAGGACAAGGCCAAGCAGTGGTTAAGGGGGAAGGACCCCAATACTTTCAACACCTGGGAGAAACTCTCCAATGCTTTCCTGACGAAGTTCTTTCCTCCGGGGAAGACCATGAAGTTGAGGAGTGAGATCTCCTCCTTCTCCCAGGCCAGCCACGAGTCCTTGCATGAGGCTTGGACGAGATATAAAGAGATGCAAAGAAGATGCCCTCATCATGAGCTTCCGAAGTGGCAGATTATCAATCTGTTCTACAATGGGCTGAGGGATGACCTTAAATCTTCTATGGACGCCGCGGCTGGGGGGTTCCTTCATGTCCCGAAGCGAGGAAGATGCCGGGAATATTCTGGAAAACATGGCATCAAACAATGAGCGGTGGTGTGACGAGAGAGCCACACCAAGAACTGGGGGTATGCACAGAGTCGAGGACGTCGACAAACTTTCGAGCAAGTTTGACTTGCTTTCGACCCAGATCTCCGCACTGATGGTTGGAGCCGGTGGAGCCGGTACACAGCAAGTTTCTGCAGTAGAGTCCGAATTCCTTGGGGAATTCGACGGTGGTGACATCTCACCACCGTTGGATCAGGTGAGCGCACTATTTTACAACCCCACGGGGAATGCGCCATATCCGCCAAGGACAAATTCCAACCCGGCCTACTCTCCCAACAACCGGAACCACCCGAATTTCAGTTACCGGCCACCATTTCAGCCCTCGCCGCGTCAGCAGCCGCAGCAAAAAATCTATCAGCCGGCTAGACCACCGCAGAATCAGGGTCAGCTGCAACCATTTCAGCAGCAACCTCAGCAACAAACGTACGCTCCCAGGAATCAGCAACCGTTCCAGCAGCAGCAGTATGGCCAGCAGAGGGCCGTCTCTCCGGTTGAGTCTCTCTTGACTCAATATATTACCAACCAGGAGAGGATCAACCAAAAGCTGGAAATGGGCCAGCGGACCCTCACGGACCAAGTAACCCAGCTGGGGTTACAGGTGGCGAACCTCGCAAGGTCACAAAACCAATTACCGCCACAACCGGAGTTGAACCCTCGAGGAGCAAGACAAACATCGGCACTCGTGCACGAGCACGCGAATGTGTCCGCTATCATTCTGAGAAGCGGGACACAAATTCCTACTAGAGTGCCCCCTAGCAACTCGGAAGCACCATTGGTCGTTGAGAGACCGACTGAAAAATTAAACGACATCGGTGCTTCGTCATCAAATCCCACGACTCCGGAGGGAGCGTCCGAAGAAGAGAAGAAGAAGGAGGAGGAGAGCCCAAAAGTTTATAAACCCGTTGTGCCATTTCCCCAACGGTTGGCTCAAGCAAAAATTGATGAGAAATATGGGAAGTTCTTCGCCATGGTCAAGGACCTAAGCCTGCAAATCCCCTTCTTGGAGGCAATTGAGACAATCCCCTCCTATGCAAAATTCTTGAAAGATTTGGTGACGAAAGGGTCGAGAAAAGAGAAAGTGGTGCTGACGGCAGAATGTAGCGCTCTTATCCAGAGGGATAACCCGCCAAAGCTCAAGGACCCGGGGAGCTTCTCTATCCCTTGCACGATCGGGGCTGTGAAGATTAATCGTGCACTCGTCGATCTAGGAGCGAGTGTTAGCTTGATGCCCTTGTCAATGTATAGAAGGATAGGAATGGGTGATTTGGAGCCCACCGGGATGACCCTACAACTAGCTGACCGGTCGGTCAAATATCCGGTGGGAATTGTTGATGATCTCCCCGTGAATGTGAGAGGGGTGCATGTGCCTGTGGACTTTGTAGTCATGGACATGCCCGAAGACGCACACACCCCCATCATCCTGGGACGGCCTTTCATGGCCACTGCTGGCGTTCTTATAGATGTGAAGAACGGAAAACTCTCCTTGAACGTCAGCGGAGAGAAAGTTGAGTTTGACCTGGGACTATCCATGAAGCACCCCGACCCTCCTGATGACCTCCGGTGTAATCTGCTTGAGATAGAAGAAGAAAAAGCTGTAGAGGAGAACTCCTGGGAGATTCTCCTGAGAAACCCCCCCGATGAATTGGGGAATTCTGAAGATGAAGAAGGCCCCGAAGACGAAGAAGCTGCTGGAAAACCAAGTGCAGCGAGAACGACCCCTCCCGGGTTCACCAAGTTTCCTCCTGTGAAGAGAACGGGGAAAGAGCTCACGGACCTCACTAAAGACGAGGTCCGAATCCTGAAGAAGATGGCGGGAAGCGCCAACACCAAGGAAAAGCCCCCGGATCTCAAGAACAAAGGGAGGGTGGTCGAGCAAGTATTTTTCCAGCTGCTGACTACCCCGAGCGCCTTCAGCTCCAACAAGGAAGAGATGCCTAAGTTTGGGCATCACCCGTATCAGCCACCATGAGCATCTCTTGCGGGCGTCGAGCCAACGACGTTAAACAAGTGCGCTTCATGGGAGGCAACCCATGTTCTAAACTTTTTCTCAAATTTTTAGCGTTATTTTTTTACTCTATTTTCTCTATTTTTATAAATAAAATCAGCCGCGAGGACATCCGTTCGGGGACTTAATCAAATTTCTTGGTTTTTGCAGGAAACAAGACCCAACCGATCGGGTGATAACTCACCCGATCGGTTGGGATGTATCAGATACATGCCGAGATCTGTCCCGAGTGAACCGATCGGTTGAGTAATGAAGAGACCGGGTGGCAGACCGGGTGAGCTGGGGAGAACTCTCGGAAAATTTTGAGGAATATCAACCGATCGGTTGAGTTTGAGCGCGATCGGTTGACCTGACCGGGTGAGAAGCCCTAAGTTCTCGGGAAAATTGTGTGGAGCGGCCAACCGGTCGGTTGAAAAGTCAACCGATCGGTTCGCCTGTAGCATCTCTTCGGCAAGATTTTCGACCCAACCGTCAACCGATCGGGTGACAAGTCACCCGGTCGGTTCGACTTAAAATCCTATATAACCACCCCCGACACCCATTCGTTTTCTCCCTCGCCCGATCGCCCGACCCTCTGCCGTTCCGTCTCCCATCGTGCGCCTTCCTTCTTTCTTCCCCAAGATCAGCCTCGATCTTCTTCCCCAACCATTTCCCTACCCATCCACCATCACTTCTCTCCATTCTCCCGCCATCTCCCTACACACAAACCCTAGATTTCCCCCATTCCCCCCCGTTTCGGAACTTGTCGAAGAGATCGCTGCGGCTTCCAATCAAGCAGCATCGGGGCATCCACGAGCAGCTATCTTCATCTAATTTTGGGTAACCTCGCTCCTTTACTTAATTTTAATCTTTTCCCAAATATTCTGTCTGCTTGTTGTTCGTATTTTGTGTTTGTGTTGAATTCGCTGTATTCTCACACACCCACGCGCACAAACAACACCGACACAATGCCTCCCCGCCGTATTAAACCTACCGACGCTAGCTCTTCGACCCCTGGTCCCCAGCGCAGGCCCCCGTCACCACCCCCAGAGGGTGGTGCCCCTGCTTGATTTTTCTCTCCCGCTTTTGCCCCCCCCACTTTTGTGCCCATCTGTCTTTTCGGGGCCCTACTTTGTCTCTATCGGAGGGAGGGGACTATTTGCGTGATTGTTTTCTTGATTTACCTTTTTCTTTGTTTTGTTTTTGACTCCCCCTTGCACTTATCTGGATTTCATTGATCATATCATTTCGCTAGCACTTTCTGGTCTAGCTTGGGGGACGTCTGTTTTGGTGTGCTGTCGTGTTTTGTTTGTTTTTATCATTTGTGTGTGTGTGCTTGTTTTTCACTTTTTGAGTGTCGTGTCGTGTGATTTTATCTTTACTTTTCTTTTCGTATTGTTTGATTTTGTTCTCAAATTTCCTCTCTTTTTCATTTTCATCTATGTTTTTTTCCTGGTTTTCATTTCTTTTCGTGTCTGTGCGTATTCCCCCCCATTTTCATTGCCCTCCCGTACTCACTCTTATTGCATTGAGGGCAATGCAAGTTTCAGCTTGGGGGAGTCGCACTTCGTGCGTCATTTGTGTTGTTTTTCTACGTTATTCGAGTCATTTTCCATCGTGTTTTTCTTTTTTTTCTTTTTCCTTCTTTCTTTAGCTCTTTCTCCTAGAAATGAATCCTATGATGAATCGCCACAAAATCACACACACCTAGCATTGCATCGATAATCACACTCACTAACCCTAGGATTTCGAGTCCTCTTGCATTTCACGCATCGTGGGTCCACTTAGCTTTTTGTGAGTCGTGTGTCGTGACTAGCAATTGGTGTGCTTCTGCCTTGTGATTTTACTTTATATACCTGTCCAGGAATGACCCCTAGATTATCATGCTCCGATATTGAATATGCAGTATTTGCTTCTATATGCATGCTATATATATATCGTATACTTCATTTCACATGCGTCGGGATTCCACAACTAAGGACTAGGATAACCCAATTAGCCTGAGCTCTATTTAGCGAGAATAGTTCCCTTTGCCCAAGTGTTTAGATTTCGACTTCTTTTTTGTTTTACTTGGTGCAAATCCCCTCGTCGTGTACCGTTCTCCCACTTGGGAGAGTACACAAGTGTATAGCCAAAAACCCAAAAATCCAAAAAAATGGGAGAAAAGAAATGAAAAACCCAGAAAGAAAAGAAAAAAATTGTATAGCCAACAAGCCAAAAAAATATGCAAATACCCAAAACCCAAAAAAATTCCCGTGTGAATATTTTCATACTTGCCAAGAATAAAGGGAAGACGAGAATTTGCACAGAGTGTTCTTCTCCACATCATCTCAACCCCCGTCGTTATCAAAGACACTTGGCTTAGGAGCTATTTAGCTAGTATCTAGGCTATAGTGGCGTGATTTCCTTAACCCTAGTTGTGGAGTCCCCGATGCATGATACGCTCCTATTCTCTCTATTCTCATGCATGCTCGAACTTATATTCACCGCTTAATTCAATTCGATTCGATATTTGGGTCATATCTTGGATTTGTGTATATCGAGCCTCGTAGCACATCGTAGAAAGCATCACCATTTGCTAGCACACGACCACGCTCACTCGCGCTTCACTGCGTGGACCCACGACACTTATTTGGACTCGCTTTCCTAGGTTTAGTGGTGTGATTTGGCGTTTGCTTGCTGGGGTGTGTCGTTTTTGATTTTGATGGCTCTGATGGACGATCTATGGCTTAGAGTTTTCTTTTTCTTTCTTCCTCTCTATGTTTCCCTTCCGAGCTCCCACTCTCACTCGTCTTCCTCGAGGACGAGGAAGAGTTCAGCTTGGGGGATTTTGACGTGCGTCTATATTTCATATATTCACGCACGTTTTCTTTTGTGTTTTTCCGTGTTTTCCGCCGTCTCTTGTTCGTTTTCGTATGTTTTCCCGTTTTCTTTCACTTTTCTTTGTTTGTCCATGATTGCAGGAGTTCGACCACGTAGGGGACCTTTTACGATGATATTTCAAGTCCCCGGAGCAACGGGAGAAGTCACGCGTGATCCAGGGGGTCAAACGGCGAAGTACTCATCTTTCTGCCCCTCACCCGGTCGGTTGGTCATCTCCAACCGATCGGGTGATGCACGCGTGCACCAACCGACCGCTACCGCAGCTCACGAAGAAGTCACCCGACCGGTTCACAGACCGGTTCTGCGGGCGGCTGTTCTCTGTCTTTTCGAGTAGAATTCCAACCGATCGGGTGACTCTCACCCGATCGGTTCATCTGTAGCTGAGAAAAAGAGCTGAAGACACGGGCGTCGAACCGACCGGTTCACCCGACTCCTCCAAGATCCAACCGGTCGCTCAAGAACTCACCCGATCGGTTCATGAGATCGGGTGAAAACTCGCCGTTTTCTGTGATTTATCTGTAACGGATCAACCGATCGGTTGACTTGTCACCCGATCGGTTGATCCGAAAATCTATATATAGGACCCCTAGGGTTCCAGAAACGGGAGAGTTGTATTTTTTTACTGTTTTATTTCCTTGTGACGGCTGTAATTGTTACTCTTAAGTAAGTTTTCAGATCTTTCTAATTTTTTAGTATTGTCTTTACTACTCCTTTACTTCCGCATTGCAATTGTCGGATTATGATTCTAACGGTTAAATTTCATTTAGATTGCTTTTTCATGAATTTTTGTGAGTAGTTCCCAAATCTGGGATTTTGGTGGAAACCCCTTCGGGGGCTCTTCCTGATGCGTCCATAGGGTTAGGAAATCGATAGGGAGTAGGAATCTAACGGTTACGCCGGGTGTTTCATTGTCATCGGCGGGAAAAAGACCGCCTTTGACCGTCGGGCCAAGGGGGAATAAACTTGGCGGTTGACTCCCTAGCCAAAGCTCACGCCTTTAGCGTAGACGCCGAATCCTAGCACGCGGGAGCGGCAGGATGAGACGTCGGGAGATATCGTTGCGGACTTAGTGCTCCCGGGATCGATCAGTGTTTATGGACACGGGAGTGCCCACTGATCGAATCCGGGAAGTCCGGTGTATCATCCTGGGCACCGACCGGAATATCGGGCCCATGGGACGCCGGTACCACTTTCAGAGGCAACGTCTCACCATTAGACCCTAATCCCGATCGCTATCTGTAACGGCCTGTATTTTTCAAACACTTCAAATACGTATTTAACGTATTTTTATTGTAAATCTTCTTTATAATGGTTAGTTAGGAGTTGTATATCAAAACTGATTTCAAAAATTCTTTTAAAAATATTTTTGAGCACTAGACTTATTATATTGTATTTCAGCAATTTCATATTTCCGCAAATGCCCAAAACATTCCTGTTAAAATTCATCTTCCAAAATTACCGTTTTGATTAGACGAATTTATTTTCTATTCAAACGTATTCAAAACGTTTTCAAACTTCTACAGTAACATTCTATTATCATTTAGGGCTCCCCACATTAATTTCATAATTTTCGGATATCGTTTCAGCCTAGAACCCGCAAACCCGTTTTCTGAACGTTTTGACCTAAAACATGTACTTCCTTAGCCCAAATCCTTGAACGGATCTTGTATTCGCGATCCTCGCGTCGATACGATCCCGTGGGTATGTTTTCGTAATTTTTCGGAGTCGTTTGTGAAAACGTGTCTGTATTTCACCGCCCTGCTAATTACAATCGCTAATGACGTTTTTACTATTACTAAGCTACTTTTACCGTTTTACTTCTACCCCTAATCAACCCACCGTTTTGTTGGTTGGATCTGAAATCATTTCAGATCCAACGCTCATTCCCCCCATTAAATTATTTGGTCTCCCCCTCTAATTACTAGATTGCCATTAGTTAATCTATATAAACCACTCTCCCCTCTCATTTTTAACACACACGGTTAACTCTCTCATTCATCTCTCCCCCTCTGTCACACTCCCGTCTTCTCCGACCCAAGCCCGCACGCCCATCGGCGCCGCCGTGCGACCGTTCTCGCCACCAACCCGAACCCCCGCCGGACTCCTCCGAGCTCCGACCGTCCCCGAGTGCCTCGCTTGCTCGCCGTGCCACCGTCGGATCCGCTGCTCCCCGGCCTCCGACGAGCTCCTACCGCCACAGCTCCTCCCAACGGCCACCGCCGTCGCTCGCCGTCCCCGACGAGCTCCGACCCCGCCCCGATCTCGTCGTGCTCCGCTGCCCCCGCAGCCGCTCGACGTCGACAGCGCCGACGACGACCGCCCCGCCCCCGCTTCCGCCTCTGCCTCCGCCCCGCCGCTCGCCGCTGATCCCCGCCGTCATCTGACCTCGCCCCCCGCCTTTCTCCGCCTCCATCGTCGCTCCGCCCCGCCGCTGCTCCCCGTCGTCGACCGCCTCGCCGCCCGGAGCACCCCAAGCGCCCCCACGCTTCGCCGTCCCCTTCGTCACCCACCGCCACAGCGACGGTAAAAAGCCCCGATGGCAATTCCGTAAATACGTAATTATTTCGTATTTTCGATTTATTAATTAATTAATAATAGGGTTTAATGATGTATAATCCATAACTAATTATACGGGGATCAGAAAAATGCGAAACCAACTCTAGAAAATCGGAAACGATATTCCGGACCCAATGGCGCTAGTCTCACTGCGAGCAGACACCTACTTTTCCCAAAATCGTTTTTTGAACCTAAAAATTAAATACGTATAAATCTTTCTAAAAATCGTAACTCGCTGTTTTCACTCACAATAATATGTGATAAAATTATATGTGAAAGTAAACTTCGAGACGGTCATTTTGACTGTTCATTCGAGCAATTCCGACTTGGATTGCTCCCGGAACAATTTACGGAAGAAACACGCCACTTAAATAAATTGGGGTTTTAAACTAGTTTTGAGTTTCTAAAAATTATAAAAAATTACTATAGACTTCAGAAAAATATTCCCTCTTGCAGTAAAACTATTTTTATCATATATAGTCTATATAAAAATTTAGGACCCTTTTTATCGCCGTTTTAACCAGTTTTAAAATCAGACACTCAACTTAAATAAATAAGAAAATCGGGTATTCTCTAACTAGTTATCTCTTGTGTTTACAGGTAGCAAATCTCGTGCATCGACACTAGATCCAGTCCCGGATCACTACCACCACCTCGAAGATTGTAAGTCACAGTAAATTCTACCCTTAGAAATATAGATAGTGTACACATATGAACATAGGACTTGACACTTAGTCTCGGAACAGTTATTGACCTGAACAGATTATTGACATGCTTGATAGAAAGATTGTAACTGGAAATATGAGAATGGTTAATGACTCGTAAAATTGCAAGTACGGTAACCTGCATAGACACTGGGTTTTGGGGTAACTTATAATTGCGGAAGTGCGGGAGCGACTAGTCCAGACTTTGTTGTCACCGTGCGGGTTCTAGCAACCCATAACAGTGCCGGTGACAACCATCACAGATCACAGTTCACAGTTCACAGATTATTGCATAGTTCTCAGAGATTGGTTCGCCCGGGTAGCACCCGCGGCAAGAGTTGGCCTCTTGGTTGCTCACTGTACTTCCCGTTATAAGTCACAAACTAGAATAGGCACAATTACTCTCCTTATTGCTATTGTCATTGCTATCGTTATGGTTATTCTTGTACGTTACTTGCTCAGTCACCTTTACTTTACTTGTCACCCTTGCATGCTTGACAGATGTACTTTACTTATCGCACTTGCATGCTTGTCTGTCCCTACTTTACTTTCCGCACTTGTTTCCCATAGACTGCTCCATATTTGTGCACTCCTCTTTTTCTATCGCTAGAATTGTTGTGACTTACCTTCGGTTCCATTTATGGCACCGGCAGACGAAGACTTGATCGAGGAGATTGCCCCAGAGTTCGAGGGGCCTACATTGACCCAGAGGCGGCAGAGTTTCAGTTACTTTTTTGTTGGTGTGTGTGTGTTGTACAATGTATTTCCTTTTCCGCATTTCCTTTCAGTGCTTCCTTCATGTATTTGTGAGAGAGAGTGCTGGTTGTTGTTGTACTTTAAATTGGACTGTAATAACGTCTGTATGCTGGTTTGAGTATTGTGGTACATCTCTGAGTTGTGGCTATGCTGATTTCACTGGTAAACTGCGGAACCTGCGAATAAACCAAATAAGTAACGGGCCCCCGAGAGCGGGTCGTTACAGGTTTGGCGGCCCATGCAGGTCCATGCAAAATACCTCGTGAACAGTATAGTGAAACCAGGATGTGTCATATACGATACTCGACTAAGCTGACATTTTTCTTGAATGCAGGTTTGACACCCGAATGATGGACGGAAACACCTCAGAGAGCCCCAATGGAGTTGACCTATCTTGCCTTAATAAAAGCCATTAACAAAACCTAAATTTTGATAGGCTTAATTAGTTATTAATAAAAATCTTTTGTATCGGTGGCACGCGTATGAATGATAATCTTCCTTCAATGGACCATGATACCGGTCAATGTGCTTGGCTAAAGTCTGTGGATCGACCTGGCTAGACTGGGCATAAGTGATCCTAGCTTAGTCACTTCCCTGACCGTGTCCGCTGGACCGCAAGGACGTGAATCATGATTACGTAACGCCATCGATCATCTTCACTATTAACCTCCCTTTAGCCTGATGACCTTTCGATTGACCTATCTTTCTAGCTACGGAGAGTAGCGTTCGAATTTTCGACCACCAGAAGTTCGAGTTCCACAACGGAAGCAACCGCCATCATCTGCTCAGCAACATCAACTACTCCCTCCTCAGCAGCAAGTGTACCAGCAGACGACGACAGGCGCCCCAGAGACGCCAAGCTTATACCATGACAGTGGAAGAAGCCGAAGCTACGAGCCAAGTAATCACAGGTATGAGATTTTTCACTAAGCTACATACTCTAATATTTAGAAATCGTAAGCTTAGACTTGATTCTCATCACGGTAGGTACCGTCTTAATAGCCGGTAAACCTGCCCTCACACTGTTCGACTCAGGAGCTACACATTGCTTCTTGGCCAGTCGTTTCGTTCAAACACATGCCATCACTGTTGAACCTCTGACTTCTCGTTGGAAGGTCGAGACCGCTGGCGGTTCCCTACCGGTAACCAGCGGATGCCTCTACTGTTCCGTTGTGATTTGTAGATGAGATCTCGTTGCCAACTTCATGGTGATAAAGATGCCGACTTCCGATGTTGTCTTTGGAATGGACTGGTTGAGATCATTTCATGCCACCATTGACTGTCGTCAAAGGAGGGTAGAAATCGATATACCCAATCATCCAAAGTTCGTGTTCCTCAAGCAAAAGCCGATCAGAAGGACCAGTGAAATATCGAGCCAGACCCGACGTGTATGCTGTTGCGTTGTTACATTCTTCATGAACTCGCATTTCTTTTCTAAACCCCCACTTCCGTCTTGTACCCAATTTTCCATGTGTTTGTATCCTTTTCCCACCTACCACCTCCTCTGCAACGACAGGCCTACACGATGATCCCAGAAGATGTCGAAGCCATCGACCAGGTGATTGGAGGTATGAATTATCACTTTTGATATTATACCCGTTCATTTGCAATCAGTATATCATCATAGCTATTATGTTAATACTAGTCTTGAGACTAGCTCTAAAAAAAACTATGGTGATAGTATGTATTCATGTATTCGTCTTTTGTTTTCTTAACGATGTGATATCACGTTTTATTTCATGCTATTAACAACTTATTTTCCTATGTCGTGGTCGTTCGTCAAACCTTCCGGTCGATCGTTTGAATTGCTTAGGCGATTACCGATCTTCTGAATTCCGAGGACGGAATTATTTTAAGGAGGGTAGAATGTAACGGCCTGTATTTTTCAAACACTTCAAATACGTATTTAACGTATTTTTATTGTAAATCTTCTTTATAATGGTTAGTTAGGAGTTGTATATCAAAACTGATTTCAAAAATTCTTTTAAAAATATTTTTGAGCACTAGACTTATTATATTGTATTTCAGCAATTTCATATTTCCGCAAATGCCCAAAACATTCCTGTTAAAATTCATCTTCCAAAATTACCGTTTTGATTAGACGAATTTATTTTCTATTCAAACGTATTCAAAACGTTTTCAAACTTCTACAGTAACATTCTATTATCATTTAGGGCTCCCCACATTAATTTCATAATTTTCGGATATCGTTTCAGCCTAGAACCCGCAAACCCGTTTTCTGAACGTTTTGACCTAAAACGTGTACTTCCTTAGCCCAAATCCTTGAACGGATCTTGTATTCGCGATCCTCGCGTCGATACGATCCCGTGGGTATGTTTTCGTAATTTTTCGGAGTCGTTTGTGAAAACGTGTCTGTATTTCACCGCCCTGCTAATTACAATCGCTAATGACGTTTTTACTATTACTAAGCTACTTTTACCGTTTTACTTCTACCCCTAATCAACCCACCGTTTTGTTGGTTGGATCTGAAATCATTTCAGATCCAACGCTCATTCCCCCCATTAAATTATTTGGTCTCCCCCTCTAATTACTAGATTGCCATTAGTTAATCTATATAAACCACTCTCCCCTCTCATTTTTAACACACACGGTTAACTCTCTCATTCATCTCTCCCCCTCTGTCACACTCACGTCTTCTCCGACCCAAGCCCGCACGCCCATCGGCGCCGCCGTGCGACCGTTCTCGCCACCAACCCGAACCCCCGCCGGACTCCTCCGAGCTCCGACCGTCCCCGAGTGCCTCGCTTGCTCGCCGTGCCACCGTCGGATCCGCTGCTCCCCGGCCTCCGACGAGCTCCTACCGCCACAGCTCCTCCCAACGGCCACCGCCGTCGCTCGCCGTCCCCGACGAGCTCCGACCCCGCCCCGATCTCGTCGTGCTCCGCTGCCCCCCGCAGCCGCTCGACGTCGACAGCGACGACGACGACCGCCCCGCCCCCGCTTCCGCCTCTGCCTCCGCCCCGCCGCTCGCCGCTGATCCCCGCCGTCATCCGACCTCGCCCCCCGCCTTTCTCCGCCTCCATCGTCGCTCCGCCCCGCCGCTCGCCGCTGCTCCCCGTCGTCGACCGCCTCGCCGCCCGGAGCACCCCAAGCGCCCCCACGCTTCGCCGTCCCCTTCGTCACCCACCGCCACAGCGACGGTAAAAAGCCCCGATGGCAATTCCGTAAATACGTAATTATTTCGTATTTTCGATTTATTAATTAATTAATAATAGGGTTTAATGATGTATAATCCATAACTAATTATACGGGGATCAGAAAAATGCGAAACCAACTCTAGAAAATCGGAAACGATATTCCGGACCCAATGGCGCTAGTCTCACTGCGAGCAGACACCTACTTTTCCCAAAATCGTTTTTTGAACCTAAAAATTAAATACGTATAAATCTTTCTAAAAATCGTAACTCGCTGTTTTCACTCACAATAATATGTGATAAAATTATATGTGAAAGTAAACTTCGAGACGGTCATTTTGACTGTTCATTCGAGCAATTCCGACTTGGATTGCTCCCGGAACAATTTACGGAAGAAACACGCCACTTAAATAAATTGGGTTTTTAAACTAGTTTTGAGTTTCTAAAAATTATAAAAAATTACTATAGACTTCAGAAAAATATTCCCTCTTGCAGTAAAACTATTTTTATCATATATAGTCTATATAAAAATTTAGGACCCTTTTTATCGCCGTTTTAACCAGTTTTAAAATCAGACACTCAACTTAAATAAATAAGAAAATCGGGTATTCTCTAACTAGTTATCTCTTGTGTTTACAGGTAGCAAATCTCGTGCATCGACACTAGATCCAGTCCCGGATCACTACCACCACCTCGAAGATTGTAAGTCACAGTAAATTCTACCCTTAGAAATATAGATAGTGTACACATATGAACATAGGACTTGACACTTAGTCTCGGAACAGTTATTGACATGAACAGATTATTGACATGCTTGATAGAAAGATTGTAACTGGAAATATGAGAATGGTTAATGACTCGTAAAATTGCAAGTACGGTAACCTGCATAGACACTGGGTTTTGGGGTAACTTATAATTGCGGAAGTGCGGGAGCGACTAGTCCAGACTTTGTTGTCACCGTGCGGGTTCTAGCAACCCATAACAGTGCCGGTGACAACCATCACAGATCACAGTTCACAGTTCACAGATTATTGCATAGTTCTCAGAGATTGGTTCGCCCGGGTAGCACCCGCGGCAAGAGTTGGCCTCTTGGTTGCTCACTGTACTTCCCGTTATAAGTCACAAACTAGAATAGGCACAATTACTCTCCTTATTGCTATTGTCATTGCTATCGTTATGGTTATTCTTGTACGTTACTTGCTCAGTCACCTTTACTTTACTTGTCACCCTTGCATGCTTGACAGATGTACTTTACTTATCGCACTTGCATGCTTGTCTGTCCCTACTTTACTTTCCGCACTTGTTTCCCATAGACTGCTCCATATTTGTGCACTCCTCTTTTTCTATCGCTAGAATTGTTGTGACTTACCTTCGGTTCCATTTATGGCACCGGCAGACGAAGACTTGATCGAGGAGATTGCCCCAGAGTTCGAGGGGCCTACATTGACCCAGAGGCGGCAGAGTTTCAGTTACTTTTTTGTTGGTGTGTGTGTGTTGTACAATGTATTTCCTTTTCCGCATTTCCTTTCAGTGCTTCCTTCATGTATTTGTGAGAGAGAGTGCTGGTTGTTGTTGTACTTTAAATTGGACTGTAATAACGTCTGTATGCTGGTTTGAGTATTGTGGTACATCTCTGAGTTGTGGCTATGCTGATTTCACTGGTAAACTGCGGAACCTGCGAATAAACCAAATAAGTAACGGGCCCCCGAGAGCGGGTCGTTACACTATCCATACCCGTAGGCCGTAGCGGCGAGAGTCTCTCGTCGGGTCGGAAACCAAAGTCCCGGGTTTACTTTCTTTTTGTTCATACGCTTTCATTTCCTTTCGTGACAACCAACCACCGATTCGGGCTAGCTCGCCCCTCGGGGTGATTTAGGTCCTACCTGACCCAAGCACAACCTCGCCTCCCTGAGTTCGATATTCCCGCACCCTACACTAACCGTGAAACTTACGGTAAACGACACCGCGCCGCCGCGCACATCACGCGGGGCGCCGGTCACTGCTGAGATTCCTCATGTGTCTCCTTCTGCATCCAGTTCGTCTGAAGAGACTCCTGCTGTACCCCCTTCTGATCCCCTGGTTCCCATTTGCAGAGACGATCTTTGTCTGGCAAAGTTTCACTCTCTCCTTGGGATCAATCTGCTTAGGGAGCAGTACATTGCTTTCCCCGCATTCACTGCTGAGAGACTCTCTGACATTCTGTCCGCTACTCACCTGGCCGATCTTTTTCGCTTTTCTCAGAGCGAGTCCCCCAGAGCCTACCCATTTCTGGTGAAGCTCTTCTATGCGAACCGCATTCGCGGTGAGTATTCGACTACTGGCATCCTTGATACTGTCGTCCAGGGAACCCACATTCAGATCACTCCCTCTCTCTTAGGGACTATTCTTAGGATTCCTTCTGTCGGTTCCCTCCCCACTGATATCAGCTTTTCTGAGATTGACGATCTTGACCAGTCTGTTCTCCGGGATATGTTTCGAGAGGTTCCTTTAGCTCTTGATTCGGGTGTCAGATCATCCATGTTCTCTGCACGGGGTTGGGCTGTTCACCTAGTGGTGAAGTCCAACATTCTGCCGAGATATGGATCGTCCGACCAGCCGTCTCAGGATATACTAAAGTGTATGTATGCTATTTTCTCTGGCAAGCCCGTGAACTGGGCCGGTGTCCTTCTTGACAGGATGGACAAGGTTGAGTTCACGTCCTCCTTGTCTCACATTCCCTTTGGTGGTCTTTTGACTCGTGTCTTCCGTCACTTTGGTATTGACTTGACCCGTTACGAGCCCATGCCGTTTGGCCCTCTCCTCGACGCTTCTGCGAAGTCGAAGTCCTCTTCGGCTCTGCAGACTGCCTCGAAGAAGAGGAAGACTACTTTAGCTCCATCCTCATCCACTGTGCCTCCAGCTGATTTGCCTTCATCATCATCTGCTCCACCGTCTCTGGATACACTTTTGTCGATGATCTCTGGTATTTACTGGCTGCTGTCTCTCTCTCTCTCTCCTCCATCAGGGAATTCCCTTCCCTGAGGATTTGAGACAGTATCTTCCTCAGCCCCATGTGCCTCCTCAGCCTTCTGGTGTCGTTGAGCCTCCTGGTGTTGCCTCTACACAGGATGATGATGATGCTGCTTCTGTTGTTCCTTCTGACCCTCCTCCAGAGGATACTCCTGCTGCTTTAGAGCCTGCTTCCTCGTCCGCAGCCCCTGGAGACGCTCACCCTTAGATCGTTGATTTCGAGTGATGATATTTTTGATTCTGATATATGTTTTGTCGTTGTATGATGGATGATGCTGTATGCGACACTTTTTATATATGTATGATGATATACTCTTTGATGTCGTCATGATGTATTTTTTTGATCATGATGTATTTTTTTGGGGTGGCCATGTTGATGACCATCCGATGATGTACTCAGCTGCTTTATATTATATATATGATGTTACATCTCTCTCTTGTGTCACATTATGCTATATTGATTAATTTCTGTGTGATGTATGATATATTGTCTCTATGTATGCTTCACTCTTTTTGATGTGCTTTTGAGACAATACACGAATTTGATATTGGTTAATTCATGCTCTTTCATTGATGTGATGAATTTGTGAAAATTATTTTCTTTTCGAATCTCTAAAATGTTGATTTTGGATTTCAATTCCATTACTCACATGTGTATATGATGAGATTTTATGAGTTTTTGATTTGATATATCTTTATACTCCTTGATTGTTGTTAGTTCGTATTTTAGCACTATTATTGTTGTTGTTATTTGCTCCCACCTTTTTGGATAATGCCATAGGGGGAGAGAAATAAACATACAAGATTCATAATGGATGTGCTAAGTATGTTCTAATGCTTGAATCTAAGATTTTCGTTGCCTTAGATTCAGGGGGAGTAAGATTACAATGAATAGGGATTTTTATTTCCTAGATTTCTTGAATTAAATTCATTCATATCTCACTCATTTGCTTCAATTGCTATATAGATACTCTAATATTTGTTGGCTAACTTGATTGGCATCTATGTAGGAGGAGTAAGTTTTCATTGCGCACAACTATTTATCTTTTTGTTTATGTTTGTTTGTCATCATCAAAAAGGGGGAGAATGTTGAGTATTGGACTTCTCCCTACTTGGTGTTAATGATGAGCAAACATAAATACTTGTGACTAATCCCCTATTTTGCAGTTAATCCATTGCCTAAGCTTACTATGAAGATCAACTAGCAATGGATGACTCACAAACATGATTGAAGGCAAATGATATGAATTGGATGATCGTAGATTGATGATTGAAGCTCCATAAAGACTTCAAGCTCATACGATGGAAAGAAGAGATTATTCGTCAATGTAATTTTTTTCTTTTATCTCTTCTAGTATGTAGCTTAGAAGTAGAACTATGATGGAGCACTCACACACATCTACTTTCGGTCATAGGACATCTCTAGACCTTTGTCCTTTGATATCAATTCAATTCTCTTTTGTTTGTGCTAGGATTGTTCATAACAGTCGATTGCTTAACAGTTTACAGTCGCCTGTCTCAAAAACAGTCGACTGTGTTTTGTTCTACAGTCGTCTGTTATGCACAGACTATTACAATGCAGTTTTTGGGTTCTCTCTGATTATCTCGCACAGGCTACTGTTGAACGTTTATCAGGTGCCTGTCTTAGCGACAGTCGACTGTGAATGGTTCATCAGTCGCCTGTCTCTCCTTGCCCAAACTCTGTTTGATCCGATTTCTACGGCCAGTCGACTTATGCTGTATATACAGCTGACTGTCTATTAGATCAGTCGACTGTCTATGCTGCAACAGTCGCTTGTCTGTAAGTCTATTTTTTGACTCAGCTCTCTGGAAATTTCTCCTGTCTGTGACAGTCGTCTGTTTAAGGATATACAGTCGCCTGTTCTGATTAACAGTCGACTGTGTTCCTTGCATCAGTCGTCTGTCCTGTATCTTGTGAGATTTCCAGTATTTCATCTAACTTACTCTCCTCTCGGCCAGTCGCCTGTCGAAGAATGTACAGTCGCCTGTTGGTTTTACAGACGACTGTCTTGGCTTCATCAGTCGACTGTCCACGTGGTAAGTTACCGTTATGAATTCTCACCTACCCTTGCTGACTGTGCAACAGTCGACTGTGGTTTGTTCAACAGTCGCCTGTCGCAAGTTCAGATTATATCCGTTGATATTTTTCTCACGGATTTCGATTGGGGTTTTGCCTAAACTGTTTTGTGGATTTGAGAAAGCTATAAATAGAGCTTCTACTGTTTCATTGGAAGGTTACTCATTCATTGCAAAATCCTTTAAGATTTCATTTTCAAAGATCAAAGCTTTCAAATCCAAAGCCCTAAGTACTTCCAAATCTTGTTCTCTTGCTCTCCAACCTAGAACCAAAGATTGATCCTCTAGGCATTTGGTGCAGTCAAGAGAAAGGGCTTTTCTCCTCTCTTCCAAGAGAGTTCTTCAACACACATCACACTTCTCCTTCAAGTTCTACTTCAAGGCATATGTGATTGTAAGTGTTGCTTTCAGATTTCATAACTTCTTTATTTGAATTGTGCTCTCGGTTGTGAGAGTGGTTTTTTGCTTGCTCCCTGGTTGTGGGAGTCAATGACATCGATTATATTCGATTGCACTTGTAGGGTTGCTACAAGTGGGGTTTAAGGAAACCTCAAGTTAGGGTTCTAACTTGAGTATCCGGTGGTATCCGGGTGGTAGGGACGTAGGATTACCGGGAACAAGTTGGGAGTTGACTTGGGTAATCCGAACCCTTGAAACATAACCGCGTTTGCGTGTGTTTCTCTTTGGGTTGTTTTCTATTCCGCACTATTTGTTGGATTGCATTTTATTTGGCGTAAATTCCTTTTAAATTTGCATAAACACTATTTAACCCCCCCTTCTAGTGTTTTCCCCATAGACAGGGTCCTTACATAGACTAGTGGGTGCGTTGTACCGGGTGGACCTTTTGTACTTTTGGGCTAGGGGTTTCTATTGTTGTTGTACCCACTTTTGTAACCCCCCTTGTACAGCTGATGTATGTATCTATATGAACTTGTGTAATGTGATGTAATGTATGTTCTGTGTTGTTGTATTTCCTTTCAGTACTGCGTTTTATTTTCTGTTGGCGTACTTTCATTTCTGTGTATTATTCCAGTGTGTTGTAGTGGCATGCTTCTTATTTAATGTTAAACCACAAAAAAATGCCTAGTGGTATTTGGATAAGAGGGCTCGAAGCCTGAGTCTGAATACTACAGCAGCCTCGTCAGCTACACCTCCCGTACGTGGGAGAGCGGGGCATGACATGTTTTTGTAGTGGCCCATGCAGGTCAGCTCACACTGCGATACATGTAAGAATAGTACAAGTAAAGCTCCAACATTATAATTTGCAATTTTGGTACTGAACAATGTTTCCCTGTTCATTCTAACAAAATGGATCCGGGGAATGGATCGTCCGAGAACAGGACCCCTGCTTCTGATGCTGCTTCATTTGAGGCTTCCCTGATGGGAAAGATTCTGATAGGGATCCTGGAGCGTATGCAACAGGTGGAGGATTGTGCGGCTAGGGATGTGCAATCGAAGCCAGTGGGTATCAGGTAGTTTAGAGCTTTGCACCTGAAGTCCTTTTCGGATAAGGAGAGTCCGCTGGAGGTGGACGAGTGGATTAGGCGTTATGAGGATAATCTGGAGGCTATTAGATACCCGAGAGATATATGGGTGGATGCCGCGAAGAGACAGCTGACACATCAGGCGCGAGATTTGTGGGATGCTCAGGAGTTACATTTGACCAAGCCAATCTCGTGTGAGAAGTTTAGGGAGCTGTTTGAGGCTCAGTTCCTTCTAGAGACAAAGAACGATGAGCTTCGTTTGAGGTTCGAGCACCTGACTCAGGGACGACGTAGTGTAGATGCTTATGATGCAGAGTTCTCACTATTGAGCAAGTTTGCTCCGGAGTTGGTACAATCAAAGGCCACCAGAGCTACGACTCAGGATGGGCCGGGTTGGATCCTGAGTTTAGAGCAGCGATGTCGACCCAAGTGTTGCTTACATATAGCGTCGTGCTGGAGGCGGCCAGGATGCATGAGACTCATCTGAAGAGTATGGGTAGAGGTCCAGCAGCAGCAACAGAGAGGCGCCCTGCGGGTCAGCAGAGGAATTTCACGGGGCTTACTCAGACCACACAGTTCCAAAGGCCTAGTGCTCTACCAGCGCCACATCGGCGGTTACCTTGTGGATTTTGTGGGAAGTCTAGGCATGAGCAGCGAGATTGCTAGTTTAGGCATAGGTGGTGTTTTACCTGTGGTCAGTCAGGACACATTAATAGGCAGTGTCCTCAGCAGGGGCAGACTTCAGGTACTGGGGCACCAGTGGCAGTCCGGCCTGTGCAGCAGAGGACCCTTCCACCAGCTCCACAACGACTTCCACTGCCGCCGCTGCCGTCGCCACCTGGTACAGTTACTCCGAGGGGACCACCTAGACCTCTCCAGCAGCAGCAGACCCCCAGGAAAGCAGCGCCGAGGTGTCAGGCTTTTACCATGTCAGCTGTGGAGGCAGAGGACACCGGTCGAGTGATCACTGGTACCTATTTCTTTTTAGAATTGAATGCTTTGTAATTTCTATTATAGTGTGTTACATTTGTTGCTGTGATTAGGATGTTTAGACTCTTATGTTAGCTTATATTATCCTCTGAGGTGTTATTAGAGTTGCTTCCTTCCCTGCCTTGTCACTTTTCGATTCGGGAGCATCCCATTGATTCATGTCTCAGCAGTTTGTGACTAGGAATTCCTTAGTAGTAGATTCCTTTGCTTCTAGTTGGAATACCCATACAGGGAGTGGAGTGGTCCGCAGTTCTTCAGGATACCGACAGTGTCCTGTAGAGATTTGTGGACGTAGGCTGTATGCAGATTTCTTAGTGATGGAGATGCCTAATTTTGAAGCAGTGTTTGGGATGGATTGGCTAGGGATGTTTTATGCCACTATAGATTGTAGACTCAGGAAGATAGTATTTCAGATTCCTGATCATCCAGAGTTTGAATTTCTTAGTGGTAGTAGTTCCCTTGGACCGTTGAAGTTTAAGGCTAGCCCAGTAGAAGTGATGATGGAGATGGAAGCTGAACATGTATTGCCAAGGGTAGTCCAGGATTTTCCTGATGTCTTTCCAGATGATATCTATGGACTTCCACCGAATAGATCATTGGAGTTCACCATTTATCTGATTCCAGGCTCTCAACCGATTGCGAAGGCTCCATACCGTATGGCTCCTCCAGAGTTAGCAGAGCTTCGTAGTCAGCTGAAGGATTTATCAGAGCGTGGTCTTATTCAGCCAAGTGTTTCACCATGGGGTGCGCCAGTACTTTTGGTGAATAAGAATGATGGATCTCGAAGGATGTGCATCGACTATCGGGAGTTGAATAAGGTTACTGTGAAGAACAAGTATTCTCTTCCTAGGATTGATGACATCTTTGATCAGCTGGATGGATCGCGTGTATATTCGAAGCTGGATTTGAGAAGTTGGTATCATCTGGTGAAGGTCAGAGGATCAAATATTCCGAAAAAATTGCATTTAGAACCCGGTATGGTCATTATGAGTTCTTAGTAATGCCTTTCGGTGTTACTAATGCACCAGCCACATTCATGAGGTTGATGAACCAAGTCTTCTATGAGTACTTGGATAAGTTTGTGGTCGTCTTCATAGATGATATCTTGGTGTACTCAAGATCAGAGGAAGATCATACTGAGCATCTGAGGATAGTCCTGGAGACTCTGAGGCATCACCAGTTATATGCTAAGTATAGCAAGTGTCAATTTTGGCTGACCAAGGTTGCTTTTCTGGGACATGTTGTATCTAGAGATGGGATAGCTGTAGATCCAGAGAAGGTTGCTGCAGTAGAGAAGTTGTAAGTTCCTAAGTCAGTCACAGAGATCAAAAGTTTCTTCGGATTGGCTGGGTACTACAGGAAGTTCATCAAGGATTTCTCTAAGATTGCTGCACCGATGACTCATCTAACCAAGAAGAATGTTGCTTACAATTGGTCAAAGGAATGTCAGCGAGCATTTGATGAACTGAAGCATAGATTGATCACTGCTCCTGTCCTGACGATTCCAGACCGTTCAGGTGGATATGAGATTTATTGTGATGCATCAGGCAGAGGATTGGGATGTGTTCTATATCAGCATGGTAGGGTAGTAGCTTATGCTTCTAGATTGTTGAAGACTCATGAGAGGAACTATCCTACACATGACTTGGAGTTAGCAGCAGTGGTGTTTGCATTGAAGTTGTGGAGACATTTTCTTCTGGGTGAACATGTAAAGATATACACAGATCACAAGAGTTTGAAGTACATGTTCACTCAGAAAGAGTTGAATATGCGGCAGCGCAGATGGCTTGAGTTGATGGCTGATTATGAGGTGGATCTTCAGTATCACCTGGGAAGGTCAACGTAGTACCCGATGCTCTTAGTCGCATGCCGACAGTGATCATGTTGACTGTGCAGAGAGAACTTCGGGGTGATATTCGACTGATGGAGATTGAAGTTGTCTTACCTGGTGCATCAGCGGTGATGATGAATTTGCAGGTTCAATCTGATTTAGTTGAAACGATTAAGGCAGCTCAGTCTGGAGATGAGAAGTTAAAGAAGATTTGAGAGCAGACAGAGGCCGGACTTCGTAATGATTTCTGTATTCATGAAGATGGGTCTCTGCGTTTTGGGAGCAGGATTTGTGTGACATCAGATGATATTCGGGATGAACTGTTGAGAGAAGCTCATAGCTCATCTTATTCTATCCATCCTGGAGGCACTAAGATGTATCATGATCTGCGGCAACATTTTTGGTGGCACGGCATGAAGCGTAGTGTGGCTAGAAGTGTAGCTTCATGTTTGACTTGTCAGCAAGTGTCATGACCCGGTTCCCAGGATACGCATGGAGGCAAGGTGCACGACGAGAACTAAAACGTATCTGCAGGTCCACTACGCGCTGCTGGGAATAGTACTTGTATTGTTCCACACCAAACACCAACCACAATGACAAAGAACCACAGACACGCAAAGGCCAACACAGAGCAACAAAAGAAACAACCCAAACAACTCAACATGGGACAGAAACTGAACCATCAGATCAATTATACAATATCAAGAGTCCAAGTCCATTCTATACATCAATATTATCATCCTAGCAACCCTAAGTACACGGATCTAACCCAACCCAAGAAACCCAGAAGTACAAGCCCTCACCTCACCACCCCAAACTATAGTTACAACTCTGAACACCAACTCCAGCTACAACCTCTACTCCAACTCTCCCATCCAACTCCAACACCTGAAAAGTCAACGGTGGGACACGTCATAGCGTGACCCAGTAGGATATACCAAATCCCACTAATATGCCATTATGAAAAAGTAACTATTTTGCATGCATTTATAGCAAGGTGCAAATGAAGTATGGAATGAGCTAAAGGGAACACGTGTATGACATAAAGCAATGAATGCATAACATAAACAAAGGTAAAACAGTAAGAGAGCGAGACAACATAAGTAAAATATGTAAGGACCCTGTCTATGGGAAAAACACTAGAAGGGGGGTTGAATAGTGTTTATGCAAATTTAAGAGGAATTTACGCCAAATAAAATGCAATCCAACAAATAATGCGGAATAGAAAAACAACCCAAAGAGAAACACAAGCAAACACAGAAATGTTTCAAGGGTTCGGATTACCCAAGTCAACTCCCGACTTGTTCCCGGTAATCCTACGTCCCTACCACCCGGATACCACCGGATACTCAAGTTAGAACCCTAACTTGAGGTTTCCTTAAAACCCACTTGTAGCAACCCTACAAGTGCAATCGAATACAATCGATGTCCTTGACTCACACAACCAGGGAGCAAGCAAAAACCACTCTCACAACCGAGAGCACAATTCAAATAAAGAAGTTATGAAATCTGAAAGCAACACTTACAATCACCTATGCCTTGAAGTAAAACTTGAAGGAGAAGTGTGATGTGTGTTGAAGAACTCTCTTGGAAGAGAGGAGAAAGCCCTTTCTCTTGACTGCACCAATTGCCTAGAAGATCAATCTTTGGTTCTAGGTTGGAGAGCAAGAGAACAAGATTTGGAAATACTTAGGGCTTTGGATTTGAAAGCTTTGATCTTTGGAAATGAAAGCTTGAAGGATTTTGCAATGAATGAGTAACCTTCCAATGAAACAGTAGAAGCTCTATTTATAGCTTTCTCAAATCCACAAAACAGTTTAGGCAAAAACCCAATCGAAATCCGTGAGAAAAATCTCAATGGATATAATCTGAACTCGCGACAGTCGACTGTTGAACAAACCACAGTCAACTGTTGCACAGTCAGCAAGGGTAGGTGAGAATTCATAACGGTAACTTACCACGTGGACAGTCGACTGATGAAGCAAAGACAGTCGTCTGTTAAACCAACAGGCGACTGTAATTTCTTCGACAGACGACTGGCCGAGAGAAGAGTAAGTTAGACAAATACTGGAAATCTCACAAGATAATACAGGACAGACGACTGATTCAAGTAATACAGTCGACTGTTAATCAGAACAGGCGTCTGTAAAAGCTTAAACAGGCGACTGTCAATATCAAAAGAAATTTCCAGAGAGCTGAGTCAAAGAAATGATTTACAGACAGGCGACTGTTACAGCATAGACAGTCGACTGATCTAATAGACCGTCAACTGTATATACAACATAAGTCGACTGGCCGTAGAAATCAGATCACACAGAGTTTGGGCATGGAGATACAGGCGACTGGTTTACAATACACAGTCGACTGTCACTAGGACATGCGCCTGTAAATCGTTTAACAGTAGCCTGTGCGAAATAATCAGAGAGGGCCCAAAAACTACATTGTAATAGTCTGTGCATAACAGGCGACTGTAGAACAAAACACAGTCGACTGTTTATGAGACAGGCGACTGTAAACTGTTAAGCAGTCGGCTGTTATGAACAATTCTAGCACAAACAAAAGAGAATTGAATTGGGATCAAAGGACAAAGATCTAGAGATGTCCTATGACCGAATGAAGATGTGTGTGAGTGCTCCATCAAAGTTCTACTTCTAAGCTACATACTAGAAGAGATAAAAGAAAAATTACATTGACGAATAATCTCTTCTTTCCATCGTATGAGCTTGAAGTCTTTACGGAGCTTCAGTCATCAATCTACGATCATCCAATTCATATCATTTGCCTTCAATTATGTTTGTGAGTCATCCATTACTAGTTGATCTTCATAATATGCTTAGGCAATGGATTAACTGCAAAATATGGGATTAGTCACAAGTATTTATGTTTGCTCATCATTAACACCAAGTAGGGAGAAGTCCAATACTCAACAAAATAAACGCAAGCGACAATAACTCCAATAGGCGATGTATATAACAAGGGTATCCAACATGGAGGAGCTACAAGTAAGGAATGTACAAGTAAGCAACATTTAATAATTCTACAAAAGCAATGAAAGTTATCTAGTAGTGTTTTGGACCCTAAGTAGTGGGTAGACCCTCTTGGGACTGGACCTCACCCCCAGTTGGGGTGGAACAGGCAAACTCCCCGAGACAAGCTCTTACTAAAGGAGCCCTGTTTTCTCCTTATTTCCCCTTTACATTTTCTTCAATTCTCCTCATTTCCGCTACTCCCCGCCACTCGGGCAAGAACAGGAGGGCCACCAACCACCACAACTGTCCAGCCCCTCATGTTTTTCCCACAACTTAGTGTCCCCCAATCCCCGTGTCACTCTCCTTTAAGAGGACTTAACCATTTGTTAATACTCAAATTAAGTGAGCTAGCATGCAACATTTAGGTGTCATAAGAGGAGGTAGCAAGGATTTGCTCGCATTTCAATTAAAAGACTAGCATTAACAACATGAATCATATAACAAGCACCATATATCCATTCCTCAACACAACCGGCCCTTGGCCAAATTGGAACTAGCTTTATCTCCCATTCATTTGGCCAATTCTTATGGAACAACTTGCCTTAGCCATTCATTTTCACCCAAATGCAACCAATTAAAAGGAAATAAATAGAGTCCCTTACATAATGTCACAAGCATACCCCATGACATAGCTCCCTTAAGACAATTAAACCACTTGCACTTTTTAAATGCCACCAAGCTAGTAAGACATACACAAGTTCCACCACTTGAATTAAAATGCAACCAAGACATGAACCCAAATGTAAGTTGAATTAAAATGCACCTTGAATTGAAAATACAACTAGAACACAACTTGAATCAAGCGCAAATTAGAAATGCAACTTAAATTAAAATGCAAGCATTAAGGATACAACATTAGTAAATACTTAGGGAGTTTTCCATAACAAGGGCCTAATGCAACATGTAAGTAATGTTAAGCTAAACAACATTGCAAGCATAAGCAACATGAAGGCTAGTTATGAATTTGAACATGAACATGCTATCATGCAACATTGCAAGCATAAGCAACATGAAGGCTAGTTATGAATTTGAACATGAACATGCTATCATGCAACATGAGTACAATTATCATGCAAATTGGGTTTATATTAAGGATGAGAAGTTTATTAGGAAACTTTGGCTAAGGAGCTATCACAAAAAATGTAACCTTTCTCCCTTATGAAAAAGATGAGTACACAGCTGTGATTTAATTAGCATAACATTACCATGAATTTAGTTACTTGCATGCTTATAAGAGTGCAACTTTCATTAAGAAGGTTTTGCATTACAGCTTGTTGAGAATTTCGTAACAGTCACATTCAATAGCAGTTACTCCATATTTTTGTATAGAACATGGTCATGAAATATAAAAGGAAGTTGTAGATATATGTGTTGTGAGTATATATATCAATTTTTATGACGTTCAGATTAGTATTCTATTTAATACAGAATTTACGGCAAGGTATCCAAGTGCTGAAAAGTAAAACAGAAACTGTCCTGACTTGAGGACCAGATTACTCCTAAATGCGGACAGATTCAGAAAAAATGGAAAGCTACAAATTTGTAGGGCTTGAAGTTAACTTTCTAACGAGACTAAGAACACACAATTTCGTTAAGAATTGAGGGACTGATCGCTGTTTCTGTGAAATATGTCCAGGTTGAGGAAAAACAGACATGCTGAAATGGATGAATTTTTACCCCTACATCTAATCTGAATTAGACGAGGTGTTCAACATGAAAGTTGGAGTGAAGGGTCCTATTCTTCAGCAATAAAATTTTCAAGTCATTCTCAATACTAATTTATGAGATTTAAGCCAAACAAATAGCATATATTTCTGTCCCAAAATTCAACAACACCAAGATAAAGAACTAGTTTCATCAACCAAGCCGTAGCTTCTTCATCCAAACACCAACATGTGCATTAAGCTTTGATAAATATGTTAGCTTGCATGAAAAAGAGGGCATCTTACAAGAAATGCAATAAAGAACACAACTTTGAATCAAAGATATCAACTTTCTTCATGAACTAATAAAAGGAGCTTACTTTCTTTACAAAGGTATCATCCTTTCACAATTACTTAAGCAAAATAGCAAAATTCATATGAATTCACAATAAAGACATGAACTTTACCATCACCACATATTAAAGAAGCTAACCTTAACAAAAGTATGCATTTGTGCTACTAAAAATGAGAGCTTTATTATTAAACATTCCATGCACTTGGTATACTAATAGGAGTTTGGAATCCTACCTCTTGTACCTGCCTTTTCTTATCAAAATCCAAGCTTTGGCCTCAAGAAAACTTCTTCTCCAAACTCCATCACAAAAGCTCCAATTTGCATGCACAATCTCCTCTTTTAAGCTTCAATCAACTCCTACTTGATAGCACTTAGGATTAGGGCTTAAAAGGAGGGAAGAGATGAGATTTTCCCATGAAAAATTGAGGCAAAAAGTGAGGGGAAGGGGAAATCCGAAAATAACAAGAAAATATGAGAAAAATGAAGGAAAAAGGGAAGAAAGAGAAAGGGAAATGAATGGTTCTAGATTTCTCTCATTTCTTTCATCTTCTCTTCTTTTCTAGTCTTTTCTTTTTCTTTTTCTTTTTCTTTTTTCCTTTTTCCTCCTTTGTCTCTTTCCCTCAAATCCTTTATCCTTTTATTTTGTTTCATGGTTGAAAAGTCAAGATGGGAAAGAAGGGTGGAAAAGTCAAAGGGATGAAATCTCTACATTACTTAACACACATCCCTCTCTTATATTACTAAAAAGCCACTTCTCTTCTAACTCCACTTCTATATACACACATGCATTAATCACAACAATGCCATACATAGATAATAAACACAAATACTTAATATAAACATACACTAACATGCCACTAGGATTAATACACTAATACACAAATATTAATACCACACTACTATGTGCACTACATGATGTTGCTATATACACTACACTTCAAAACACACTAATATTAATAAGCCAATACAATTATACATCACACATCACTACTTCACATTATTTAGCAACTACTACAATTAATTTTTATTACAATTATAATTAAAAAATTAATCAAATAATTACATCACTTACTACACATATACATCCCCACTTATACCTATTAACAAATATGCCATTCATACAAGAGGGTCACCCATCATTAATAATACTATCCTACTAATAATCATATACAAAGAGTACTAGTACACACATACATTACAACAACATTTACTACAAGACATACAACCATAGCACTAATTTACTATACGCACTACTACATATATTACCAACCACATATACACCCAAGACATCCTCATTCAAGCAACCATATATATCCTGATGACACATGCATATAGGCACGCAGCCATCCATCCATCCATATATAGGCATACACGTAAGCAACCAATAGATAATTACTATACACACTACATATTTACTATTTACACTACATATATACACACATGTATATACGCATACACACATCCTGGAGCACAAACATATACACCCTACTGTATATGGTACTAGGGCCATTACATTCTACCCACCTTAAAAAAAAGTCCGTCCTTGGACTTCCTAACCGAGGACAAAGCCTAGGGGGATCAGATATTTACTGTAGGGTCAATCTATCCCAAGCATATACACACACATCATCACATAAAGTCTCATACTATAGTACCAACACACACAGATATTCACATAATGATACATCTATTCAGCTCCGGCGCAAGCGTACCCGCTTACAACCAGAGAGGCAACCATACTCATCTTCCATATATATATATATATATATATATATATATATATATATATATATATATATATATATATATATATATATATATATATATATATATATATCAAACACACAATTCTAATACACCTGGGTAATCGTTGACCGATTGACCAGATCAGCTCACTTCATACCTTTTCGAGTGTGCCAGTCGACAGACCATCTTGCTAAGAGATATATGGAGGTGAGATTTCTTATTTTATATCTCTCTCTATTTTGTTGTTAGTCTAGATTCTGTTAAGTCAGGTTTGCAGGAAATCGTGAAGCTTCACGGAGTGCCTGTATGCATAGTCTCCGACCGTAACACTAGGTTTACGTCTCTCTTTTGGAGAAGTCAGCAGGCTAGCTTGGAAACTCAACTGAGTTTTAGCACTGCATACCATCCACAGATAGACGAACAGTCGGCGAGGACAATTCAGATTTTGGAAGATATGCTGAGGGCATGCATGCTGGATTTCAAGGGCTCTTGGGACGAACATCTACACCTGGTAGAGTTCGCCTACAATAACAGTTTTCAAGCCAGTATAGGCATAGCGCCATTTGCAGCTGTGTATGGAAGGACGTGCCGATCTCCTCTTAGTTGGGATGACGTTGGAGATCGTGAATTGTTGGGCCCTAATATGATCGCTGAAACCGTGGATGTCGTGAGAGTCGTCAGAGGCAATCTACGCATAGGCCAGTACTGTTATAAGATGCGAAGAGGCGACATTTAGAGTTTCAACCAGGCGAGCTAGTATTTTTGAAGATCTTGCCAACTTGAGGGCTGATTCGTTTTGGAAGACGAGGGAAGCTGAGCCCAAGATATATCGGATTTTTTGAAGTCTTGGCTCATGTTGGAGAAGTGGCTTATAGGATTGCCTTGCCAGCATCTCTTAAGGGAGTGCATAATGTGTTTCACATATCGCAACTCAGGAGGTGTGTTGGAAATCCTGATCATGTCGTTGACTTCTCTAAGATCGAAGTGCGACCAGACTTGACCTATGATCAGCAGCATGTGGCCATTCTTGACCGAAGGCAGACGATGCTGAGGAAAAAGTCGATCTACCTAGTGAGGGTTATGTGACACCGAGAGCACTAGGAGAGTCTACCTGGGAACTCGAGGATGAGATGAAAGAGAAGTACCCTCACTTGTTTGTCTGATGTAATTTTGTTTTGTATGTAATATGATGTATAGAAAGTTTTTCTCCCTTAATTTGAAATTCCGAGGACGGAATGTATTTTAAGGGGGTTAGGGTGTAATGACCCTAATTTCCATGTACGCGTATTGATACGTATTTTGGCGTAAATACGTACGTATAATTTTTGGGAGTATGCTTGTATTTTTCTTTTAATTAATTGGTGTAGAAATTATTTCTAAAAGATTTTAAACTTATCATTTGAATTTAGTAAATAAGAATATTAGGATGAATACCATGTATTTAAGTGTATAAGGTATTTCATCAAATATTTTTATTTTTCATAAAATACAAATCCAAGAAAATTTTAACCATGACACATATGTTAGTTATGTGTCATCTTCTTAGCTAAAGAGAAAACACATGTCACAAATCTTGACTTGATCAAGGGTGGAGAGGGTTTTAGGGGTGCAAAAATTTAGGCAAAAAAAAACCCAAAATCTCTCACTCTCTCACCCGAATTCAGTTAGGCTTAAATTTTCCCCCTCCCCTCTTCATTCCGTTGCTCCTCTTTCCTCCTTCCTTCACCACTCCTTGCTCCTCCCACTCCTCCACCGAAATTCCATTGTTCCTCATCATCATAAACACTAAAAACTCATCCCAAAAAGCTCTCAAAAATCTAACTTTGGAGGTCAATTGGGAGATTGAAAGGAGAAGCTAGGAGCTCTTCATCAAGGACTAAGAAGGGCCCAAGAAATAATTGAAGGACTGGTAAGGTATAAATTCCTTTCACCTAGGTAGAATTTAGTTTTAGGACAAGGAGAATTAAATTAGTTTTCATGAAACACTTTTGTTCTTGATGCTGAAATTTTATCCAGAAAAACTGAAACTTTGACTAAGTGCTGGGCTTAATTGGCTAATGGGAATGCTTTGGAAATTTTATATGTTGGGTATCTCATTGTTATGAACAACTTTCATTTAGATCATTTTTACAAATTCTAACTGTATGATTTTATAAAAATTCAGATATGCATACTGGTCTGGTTTCAATCAAAACTGTTCTGAAATTCCAGTATTATCATTCTCTGTTAAACTGAGAATATCTCCCAACGTAGATGAAAGTAAAATCTGAAAAAAATATTCATGTATATCTCGAAGTCCTACCCAGCATCATATAACATATGATATATGTTCAATTCAAAATGTAGGAGAAATATGACTTTTTCTGCAACTTGTCTAATTTCTGGCAGTTTTGACACTTTGTATTAAAACCAAGATTTCGGCCACAATTCTTATTGAAATTAGATGTTCTAGGACATTTTGGACAACTTCTCTTCAAGATGCATAATACCCAATTTTTTATTTCACCCAGATCTGCTTGTAAATGGGAGAAAAGCACTGATGAAGTTGGTGCAATGTTTCTGTTTTTCTGAGTATTGTCATCTGTTACTAAATTGATCACAATAAATCATCCATATCATATTATTTTCTGAAATTTGGTATGGCAATGCAAACTGCCATGTCTACAACTTTGAAGAAGGGACTAAAAGCTAATTCTGACTGTAGATAGGGTAACAGAGCCGTTCTTTCTGGACTGACAGTTTAGACAGATTTATGTGGTAATTTTGCTTAGTTGTTACCACTGTGTATTTTTGTTTCAAGTAAATTTTGTTTATACTAATCATGTTCTCATTAATATGCTATTAATTATGTGGATGTTTCATGATATGTTTCATTTTGGAGATAATGTTGAGGATGAGTAATTCATGTTAGTTGTAACGAATGCGGTATTTGAGACCGTTAATTGACATGTTATCAAATAAAGAAATATTGTATCAAAAGAAAATTTGTGAGTGAGAATGAGAGTATGACATCGGGAGTACTCGTTCCATTTTGAAATGGGTGAGACTCCGGATGAGGGTTTGGAGGAACACAGATAAATTGCAGGTGTAAAGGAGTGGACCGTAGTATGATTTCTCACTCACTACGTCACTCCCGTAAGGGGGAGTTGACTAGAGTTGGAGAGGCCGGTGGTGTGCTCGTGTCACACCATGTCGGTAAATGATGGGTTTCTCCGTTTGTCCGATAAAAAAACCGAGACGAGTCTCGCTCCGGTACCTTGTCCAGTCAGGTACGGAGTTACGAAAGGCCCCTCCAGTGCTCGTGTTGTTGGAGTGGTACCACTTTTCACCCACCCTGGGTGAAGTCCGCTTCCTTAGCAGTCTACGGTTTACCCTGGTTCCAAAACAGAACCATGATTAATTTTAATTAATTTAATCAGTAAATTTATTTCTGTTCAGCTTCCTGTTATTTACTTTCAGCATTTATGTTCTGTTCTTAATTTCTGCATAAACATGTGATGATGTGACACTCGTAGTTAGTTAGTTAGTTAGTTAGGAAGACCATTTCTAAAACTGGATTCTACTAGAGTGTTAGAAGTTTCTACAGGGTCACGCATAGACGTGTCCCATCCCGTGGTTTTTAGGTGTGAGACCCGAGCAGTCTTTGGGTGTCTCGGAGCCAGAGACTGGTGCCAGTTCAGCAGAGGTTGAGCCTACGGGCAACCTCGTTCAGTTAGACTTTCCGGGTTTAGACTAGTGGGTGCGTTGTACCGGGTGAACCTTTTGTACTTTTGGGCTAGGGGTTTCTATTGTTGTTGTACCCACTTTTGTATCCCCCCTTGTACAGCTGATGTATGTATCTATATGAACTTGTGTAATGTGATGTAATGTATGTTCTGTGTTGTTGTATTTCCTTTCAGTATTGCGTTTTATTTTCTGTTGGCATACTTTCATTTCTGTGTATTATTCCAGTGTGTTGTAGTGGCCTGCTTCTTATTTAATGTTAAACCACAAAAAAAATGTCTAGTGGTATTTGGATAAGTGGGCTTGAAGCCTGAGTCTGAATACTACGGCGGCCTCGTCAGCTATTGCCTCCCGTACTTGGGAGAGCGGGGCGTGACACTTGGTGAGGTCGGTGAAGTCTACGCACATTCGCCACTTGCAGCATGACTTTTTCACCATTACTACGTTGGCTAGACAGTCCGGGTACCAGACTTCTCTGATGAATCAGGCCTCGAGTAGGCGCTCAACTTCCTCGGCCGCAGCCCTCATCTTTTTACCGCCCAAGTTCCTCTTCTTTTGCTTGATCGGCTTGAAGTTAGGGTTAGCGTGTAGTTGGTGGGTGATTACCCGGGGGTTCACACCAGGCATGTCTTCGGGTGACCAAGCGAAGACGTCCAAGTTGGCTTTCAGGCATCCGATTAGTTCATCCCTCATGGCGGGGTTGAGCTCTGATCCGATTGACACGAACCTACCTTACATGCCGGTGACGGGGATGAGCTCCGGTTTCTCGACTGGAATGGGTCTCGAGTCATCCGAGCCCCACCTCTGGTCGAGAAGATCCATCGGGTTATACCATTCTGCGTCACGCTCCTGGCTGGATAGCTGGTAGCTGGTTCTCGATCTTGCTGGGTCGCCCTTCATCCTCCCGACTCCTTGCAGGGTCTTGAACTTGACCATTTGATAGAGGGTTGAGACTGCAACCCGGCCGCATTGAGGAGTGGCCGGCCGATTATCCCGAAGTCGATCCGACTCTCAAGGTCATGAACTCTATCGTTAGAGTGATTGAGTGGGGAGGTTTCCCAAGCATCACTGGGAGGCGGATCATTCCAATGATCAGAGCGGTCACGTGAAGCCGACTACGGGACCTGAACTGGGCTCCAGGTCGCCTGCTCGCATCCCCATCTTCTATAATGTTGACATGAAGAGGATGTCACACAAGCTTCCCGTGTCGACGAGCAGTCGTCGGACCAGGGAGGTGTCAATGACCACCGAGCGACCAGCGCGTTGTCGTGCAACAGCCCGACCCACTTCAGATCTTCCTCGAAAAAGCAGATGGGCTGAGGGCCATCTCCGGTCTTCTCTCGGTCCATGTCCATTGCTCGCAGGATGCTCGGTTCCTTGGTTTGGAACGGGCGTCTGGTGGCCTTGAAAAGGTGGACTTTGACGGAGCCCGGTGCGGGCGTTGCCGCGGCTCTGCTCCTCCATCCCTTGGCATGCGGGTGCACCATTTATGGTGTGGTGGTTTGACGTAGATTTAGACTCGTGTTCACAGACGGCGACAAATGTTTCGGGGTGTTTTCTCACCACTGATTGATAGGTTGAAGGTCTGGGGGTTGTCACGGTCACGCGAGATGCGTGCGGCCTCCGGGGCTGGTTGTCCGAGCGTTCGCTGAGGTGAAAAGCATGGATTCGAGCGTTTGATGTGTCGAAGGTAGCATCGGCAGAACGACAGCTTCATGGGGCGATCGGTCGGTCGGGCCTGGGGCTTGAGAGCGTTCGGACCCTAGCAATGGAGCGCCAAAGGGTGACTTCGGCTGATTGGAAGCTCCTTGGATCTGCACAGACGCGAGAGCTCGTCAGGGGGTCGGACCTTGGTTTTGACCAAGTCTCCTCTGATGCCTAAGTCAGCACTTGTCTGAAGGAAGCTCGGTGGGATCGAATATGGTTCACGGAGAGACCAATACACGAGTCCTCAGGCCGAGCTATAGAGGAGAAATGTAAGGTGGAAGAAAAAGGTCTTGAGAGGTGGAATACATGAGAACTGAGTATTCAGGATTTGATTCCTTGGCGTTTCTTCTTTCTGGTCTCTTGTAGGAGTCCACATGTCAACGCCTTATGGCGCCCTGTCATCTTGCCCTTCGTGCTCGCCTGCTTTTATTGTCCCTTCAATGGTGACAATGGAGCGGTTTCCTCGAAGGGCGGGAGGCCAACGGTGCACCGGGTGGCAGTGTCAGGTGGCGATGCTTTGGGCCCGCTTACGGGGCCTTTTAGGTTTGGGCCCAGTTCAGCTTCTTGGTCGTGAGGTTGGCCCGTCTTTCTTTGGCCCATTTGGGGGTCGTATCAAGGCTCGTAATTCGTTTCAGGGATATCATCCTACTATTTTCGTTAAATATGCATAAGTTTCATTAGCACAATTATAAATATAGTAAATGCAAAATTATACTTACCAAAATGTGACAATAAGGATGATCATTCAAATTAATTTCATTATAAAGTTCATAATAATTACCGTCAAACCAATTATTGTATTCTATATTCCTCAACAAACCCTACAACAATACCTAAAAGCATTACCTAATTAGGTATCATTACCCTATCTAACATGCTCATACAAGTACAATATTTAAATTTCATACTCTATATTTAGAGTAACTTACTTGAATCGATATCGTTGGAAAAAAGCTAGAGCTAGTTCTATAGGACGTCCACGTGCATAGATATCGATTCCTGTGAATTTAAAATATAAATGTTAATATTTATTTCATTTCCTAGTTATTTTTCTTTATGATTTTATTTTTATTATACCTTTTAATTGAAAAAATGTCAAGATTAATTTACAAATGTTAAAATTGAGAATATAAATTTATTCATGTAGGATATAATTTCCTATTCTATATTTATGAGAAGAATCAATTTATTTATGTGAGATGCTTGCTAGACAAAAACATTACTCGTGGTGGTGTGACCAAAAAAATGAACTTAATTTTTTTTTTCCAGAGTCTAGATCTAGATTGATTCTTTAGCCTACTGCTCTGCAAGTATGAGTTGATTTTTTTACAAACACTAGCGTAGGACCTATTTCAGTTATGAGATGATTTTGATTACGAATATTTTAACCTTGCTTGGTATAAGTCATGCAGCCAACAACATACATCCTTTGACTTGTTAAGTTGCTATGGAAGAGCCCCTATGCCACCATCGGGGTTTCTAACTAACAAGTGCATATGCCAATGGAAAGTTTTTGGTTATTTTACTAAATTCAACTCAAAATTTAAGGTAGTCTCTATAAACAATTATAAAGATCATGGTAATTTTGATAAAAAATGGTAAAGAAGTTTAAGGTAGTTTTGACCAAAATGTGCTAACGGTAGTTTTGATAAAAATTTAAACTTAGGGGGTTTTGATCAATTTCTAAAGGGTGGTATTTAAAACTGTGGATAGTTATGGATAGTTTAAGGTATTTTTTATAAATTAACCCTATAGTAATGATACGTTGATAGTTAATTTGGAGGGAAGACAAGAATGATTCACAAAATTCAATCAGTTACTATTTTATTGTCTACATATTTTAAGCCAAAGCAAGTTTCATTTTTTGCAAGATAGCGAACATGCATGCCACTGCCAACAGATAGACAGTAAATGACTCGATAAAACTTGCTTTGGCCTAAAATTGCAAAAGAGAGATCAAACAGTGGTCGACAGCGACTCTTCGGGTTGAGGAGTGGAGGCAATGCACATCGGTTTTAGATATTCAAACAATTATATAACATGGTACATTAAATTACACATTTAACATTAATATATATCTTCACAAAAACATATGCCACTAGCCCTTACTACTTGGAACTTAATAAATACAACAGTCCTCCTCAAACTGTAATATCTGCTAAAATACATCTTTTAAATAAGACTTAAGAGATTAATGACATGTGAAGTTAAAGGAATAACAAATAAAACAAGTGCGAAGGAAATTTGTCTACCTTTGGTTAATCAATGTCTGCAACCTGGAAGCTTTGAATGCTGGTAATGTAAGTTCGTCGCGAAACAAAGGGTTGGCCTCAATAATCTTCTTAAGCTCCATGATCGACGGCAGCTCACGGCGGTGGAGTGTCTCCGGTCGTTGTTTGTGCTCGGGCTTTGGGCGAGTCGATTGTATTCACGGGGCAAGTCGACAACATTCAACCAGAGTCGGTGCACGTCGGACCTACACCAAAGGTCCTGCTGTCTTTCTGCTACATTATTAAGTCAGTGAAATGCTTGTGAAAACTGTAGGGCAGAAGAAAAAGAAAGTTAAGAGGCGAGAAGCTGTGGACATATTTGAAATGTGAACAATAATAGAATGATACATTCAACGCTTGCACATGTGCGAAGACAGTGTCAGCTTTCTCTAAAGTGCCATTAATGGAGGATGAGAGAAGCTCCAGGGAAAGGACTGTGAGTTGCTACTGTGCAGAGAGGTGTGGAAAGTAAAGAGAGAAAGTGAAGAGAGGGTGCTATCAGTTCTCACTTTCTCGCCAAAAGTGAAGAGAGGGTGCTGTCACTTTATCACCAAAAGCCACAAGCTGCTGATGTGTGCACGTGAGCAGACAGCAGACCGTGTTACGAGCTTACCGAGTAGCTTTCTATTGTAAGCATAAATGGATTGCCTACACGGCATATTCAACTAAATGGGCTTGCTAATGGAAGCATAAATGGAGCTTTGTTTCTTTAATGGAAAAGTCAATTTATCGTAAAGTGTTCACAGTTCGCCATTAGCAAAGAGGTGTACTATCTACACCGAATAGTCTTCGGTGTAGACACGGAAAAGGTTGCAATGTGACGTCAAAGTGAGGCATGATTGCGAAGGGGGAGGGAAATTTGTTCACTGTTGTTTCCATGTGAAGGGAGGGGGTGTGGGGCCTGCGTGCTGCTCCATCAATTCGTTGCGGCCCCATCAATTTGTTTGCTGCTGCTCCATCAATTCTCGTAAAACCAACCCGTGTGGGCCATTTATGCTAATGGGAAACTGTGAAAACTTTACGATAAATTGACTTTTCCATTAAAGAAACAAAGCTCCATTTATGCTGCCATTAGCAAGCCAATTTGACTGGCGTACTGTTCTGTGTCAGTGTTAGGCAGACGTCTTTCCCCTTAACCAACGATTTGACCTTGATGCAGGCTTCATGGTGACAGCTCAGTGCCTTCCTTGCTTTCTAGCACTCCTTCAGGAGCTTCCCGCGAGTCGCGGTGTCGTTGGCTATGTCCATGCCACACTTATTCTTAATGACCTTGACGAAGTAGTCCACGAAGTTCTTGTCGAAATCTTGGCTACCGAGGGTAGCGTCGTGGCTGGTGGCCAGAGTCTCGATGGTCCGGTTCTTGACAGAGAGGATGCTGGCGTCCAATGTGTTGCCTCCGAGGTTGTATACGATGACCCAAGTCCGAAGCTCCGGCTCTGGTGGATTCGGAGATGTGTACAAAGCCCAGCTTAAAGACGGTAGTATTGTCGATATCAAGAAACTAATTCATATTAGCAGGCAAGGGGATAGAGAGTTCACAGCCGAGATGGACACCAATGGAAAGATCAAACACAAGTCACATTGTTGGTCTACTGCAGCGTCGACGAGAAGTGATTGCTGGTGTACGAGTACATGAAGTACAGAAGCTTAGATGACGTGCTCCATGACCAGAAGATGTCCGGTGTGAAGCTAGATTGGGCAGCAAGGAGAAAGATTGTGGTGGGGGTGGCGAGGGGGCTCATGTTTCTTCACCACAAAGATTGAAGGTGTCTTTTAAAGGAAACCAGTCGCGGTTATCGATGGATGATGAAATGAAAGAGGGGTAGAGATATGAATGATTCAGAGCTTGCCATCTTCTGGGGGGGGGGGTTGAAGCACTGAGAAAAGGATTAGGAAACAGACGCAGTTATATGATAAATTGTGTTTAACCAACTTCTTCGTAGTTTCACACTTGCTGACTTTTGCTTGCTCTTTTCTAACTTGATGCAAACTGATCAGATAGATTTATGCGCTATAAGTCTGCAATATGTGCAAGCAGCCGTGCTTGCTTGCGTCGTTGGATTCGATAGTGATGATGTACAGATCTTGCACTAGAGAACCCGATAAAGTTGTTGAGGCATAGATCTTTGCAACAGAGAACCCGGATAGGCTTTCGTGGGCCGACCACCTTGACCTCATCCACCGCTACATGAACTACACCCTCTTCTGCCCCTACCCATGCGACCTCCACTCCGTCTAGGATCCCTTCCTCCTCCGTGGTTGCCACCCCTTGCCTCACTTCCTCCTCCGCGGCTGCCACCCCTTGCCCCGTCGTCGCCGCCGCTGCCTCTCCCAACCCCTCCCATCCTCCCTCATCCCCAAGCACCCGTTGGAAATGATGAATGGGCAACATGCATGTTTATGGAATTATACAAAGTGGCAGCATTGCATGTAATGGCATTGTGCATAAACAATGGTCTAATGGCAGTTGACACATATGCTTTCGATGTCATCTTGGTAGTCAACAGTCTGTCTGAACTTTGTTATTACGTCGGGACGATGAACCTATTCTTTCTAAAATGTAGGTTGAGTTGATCCATGTGGGTGTTACCCTTCTTGCTTTTAACATAATAGCCTGACATGTTTCAATTAGTGATTCTTGGTATAATTGGTGTTATGCACTTGTTGATGATGTAAGGGGCAGATGGATCATAACATGCTGGGTTAGTTTCACGTCTAGAAGTTCATATAGTCTCTACAACACATCCAATAAAGAGCATTAGTGAGTCAAAAATCTCTCAAATAATATTAGCAGGTATCTCTTACTTTTACTATAAGCAAGTATCTCCCAAATAATTGCCTCTCTTATTTGGGTTATTGTTGTTGATTTCAAACTATATGAAAGTCTACTCCTTAACAAGTAGTTAAAATTAAAGAAGAAAATTGCTTTCTTTTTTATCCAACTATACCCATTATAAATCAAAGCCACTCATGTTTTAGTAGAAAACTTTTTCCTCGTCACATTATAAAGTGAGGAAGTGTCAATCTCAATACATGCTGAAGTGCCACTTGGATGCCCAATAACCTAGGTAATTAATAAACATAAATTTGTTAGAGAAATAAATATATATATTTGTGAATATAAAAAATTGTAAAGCTAAAACTCTATTTACCTTTTGAGGGAGCATTTGTCGTTGTGGTTTGCGAACCCACTCAAGCTCAGCCAAGACTAGCTTCCAATTCTATATTATAAATGGTAGTTGGATATTCAATGAAAAAAGATATTTTGAAAAAATTCTCAAATTTTTTATATTACCCTAAAAAACAGGCTTGTTTTTTACCAATCCATGTCGTAATAGCTTGTACTCTTCTTTTTTCAATTTTCTGAACATAATAATAAGAAATACTTATTAATTAAAATATTTTTACTATGAAAAAGATAACTTCTGTACTGGCAATACCTTATCCCACCAAATTCTCTTTTAAGAACGTAACTGAACATCTATATTATGGTTCTAAAGAAAGGTAATATATAATTACAAAAATGATTAGAAAATAAATGAGTGCAAAAAAAATTATAGTAAGAAGTATGATTAGTGCCTTACAGTTTTACACAAATCAGCATACTTCGTCGCATCCATCTGTATAAAAATACAAAGCCATCTTTTAGCAAATTATTCATTTTCGAAACAATACAAGAAATCATAAAGATATTAACTAATGTTACAAATTACATACATAGCCATAAAAATAATGTGTATCCACATTAGGAAGCTCAGGATCGTATGATAATGGTGCACTTGTATGGTAGAAACCAATTGATAAAGATTTTTCTAAAAGAATTTCGAGATACGAACACAACCAACACATTGTAATCATAAACATAAACAAATAACCTTAACCCCTACCCCTAACCTAACCACTAACCCATAAGTATTGATCCTAAACCTACCCCTAAACCTAACCCTAACCCTAACCATTAAACCTAAACCCCTATATTAAACCCTAACCCTAACCTATAACCCAAACCCTAAAGCCTAACCCTACTTATAGTTAAAACCAACAAACTAATCCATGGCTAGAACTTTGATGTGTTGGCTAGAACTATTCCTAATTTAAAAAATTCATTTGCTTAGCTGTTAACGTTCATGTATTAAATTTTATATAAAACTAATAGATTAAGAGAAAAAAGAAATTGTCATATTATGCATTAATCTAAATTTATAAATACATCTTGGGTTGCTACATTTGTATTCATATGTAATAAAGATCGAAACTGAAGCATCCTTTGTACGTAAGGAGTCTTCCATCTGCTAGCATATGTATAGTGATATTTTTTCCATTGAAGAGAAACATGTAGTATTGGTGAGCCTTCATGCATGGTGACCTACAAACATGATAAAAATATTATATATAATTGAAAATAAAATCCTTAATAGTCATAAAAATAATAAAATTTTAAAAATACCTTTACGAAATGGTTATTTTGAACGAACCCAATCCCGATAATATTTTGTTGGTCCGGTGGTTGCAGTGCATCTCTTAATGGAAGAAATGTCAAGCACATATTGTTAGAAAAATGGACGATGACGTCATTATATCTTGAAGCAATCGAATGACCCATATCTGGCATGGTCTATAAGGGACCCTGCGGGGCTACATACACACTAGAGGGGGGTGAATAGTGTAATAGCAAGCAAAGTGCTGAATTAAAAGTTACTAAAATTAAAGCACAATAAGCAGCGGAAATAAACAGAGTGCTCAACAACAACAAACGCAAACACAAGGATTTTACCCTAGTTCTCCAAACTTGGGTATGTCCAGCCACGCCAATATTCACTATATTCCCACAAAGAGAAGTGAATACAAATCCTACAAAGAGATACACTCCCACAAAGAGAGAGACCTCACCAAGAGGATTTTTCCCTACACAAGGACCCAACCAACCCTACACAGGGGTCAAACTCCCACCTAGAGAATTACTAACTCCCACTCAGAGTTAGGGTTAGCCCTACACTAGGACACCAAACTCCCACAAAGAGAGTATCTAATTCACGAAGAGAATTAGGGGTATCACAAAGGTGAAACGAAATAACATCACCTATGCCTTGATATGATATTACCAATGTGATGAAGAAGGCATGCAAGTGAAACTCAAGTGCTTGAGATGAGGCTTTGATTGCACTTGATGATCTTTCTCTCTTCTAGGAATGAATCCTGTCACGACCCGCTTCCCTAAAATGGAGGCGAGGCGTGAGAAGTCCGCTCAGACTTGGAGCTGTGAGACTCCAGTCTGTAAAGCGTCTAGAATAACCAAGTATAGGTCCTTGCAAATGCGAAACAGAACAATAATAATAATAAAGAAAAGAGACAGATAATATTATTCCAATCTCAGAACGTCCACAAATAAAGTCCAACATCACAGAAAAGCCACCAGGCTAAAAAAGAGTCTAAAGGCCCAAACATGGCCAACAGAAATAAACAAACGTATAGAAAGAAAGGGCGCTTTGCACCAACAACCTAACAAAACTAAGCAGAAAGTAACACCAAAAGAAATCTCTACGACTGGTCTCCAATGTCCTCGAACTCAACACCTGCACCATGTTCGTCCTCGACGACCAACTCTGGCTCACAATCTAACATGTGACACCCAAAAGAGAAAAGGGGCACATGTCAGCAAGTCTACTAGAGACTTGTGCAAGGAAACTAAAAGGAGGAAACAACCTAGCAGTTCTAAAAGTATGCGATGACATGGCAGTTTAAGATATGAATGCAACAAGTAGTAAAGTGCAACAAGTATGTCATGGCAACAAGTATGACATGGCAAGGTAGCAAAGCTAGTAAACATTCACATGGATTTTACAAGTCAAGTAACACGTCATGCACAGAGTTTACGCCTTTTGGCTGCAGTGGCTGTACGGGCCAACTCCTAAGCTCAAGTGATCGCTTAACCCTACCCCTCCAAGTGTATCGGGCATTGGCTTTTGACCAACACATGTAGCCCGCTTCTGGATCACGAGCCAGGAAGTGTATTTGGCATAGGTTATGCCTGCAGCGCAGGTGCCTAGCCTGAACAAGGAAGTACAAGTAGCGTGTGCTACGAAAACAAACATTCAAGCATGGAATGATGCATGGCATGGCAAGATTACAAGTAATGTGCGTACGGATAAGGAATTAAAACATCACAGGCATGACAGAGCAAAATTAAAGTGCGTACAGATATGGAATTTAAACTTCACAGGCATGGCAGAGCAAAAGTAAAGTGTGTACAAATATGGAATTTAAACGTGGCAGGTGAAATGAATGAATGACATGGCAGGGTGTCAGATCTAGCTTCGTTGTCAAGCTAGATCTTAAAATTGCGTCTAGGCGAGTATCATTTCGTCGCCTAGTCTCTTTTACGATAAAACAGGGAATGGCCTAAGACATGGCCTAAAACACAAGTTTGGCAAGTTTCACTTGCCTGATTGAGTCGGTTTGAGGTGTCCAGGCGAACCTGACGAAAGACGAGATTTATTTGCATCATCGGATTAATAATATTCACGCTTAGGAATATAAATAATTAGAAGAACATTAACCTTAACTCTCTAACCTGCTAACATAAAATTAATAGGGCACCAGTACTGTTTTCGTAATATATATCACTCATCCTTGAACTACAACCCATATGCTCATGTAACCAGCAAAAGGCACCGAACACTCACGTTATACACTGCTTACATACTCTACGCTTACACTAGGCAACATGACAACCTATTAAAAAAATCGGATACTGCTTCTGCTTAAAAGTAACTGTTCACATACTAATACATTGTTTACATTAAGTAGTATAAAGCAACATGTACTTATAGCTGTAACGGTCGCTTTCCGGCCTCATGGAGTTTTCTGCGTGCACGTGCTTTAGCGTGCACGTATTTTCTTGGCTATTTTCCGGTGTCTGATCTATGCACTGTGATATGCCGTTGTGATCGTTTGTGAGTATAGTTATTTATGGTAATTTTTGGGAACATCTTTTCACGGCCGTTTTCTCGCAAAACGATGTTAAATTGATTCGGGCGTTTTAGTCATTAGACTCGTTACGCCGTCCCAAATTTTACGTAAATTTTTAGTAGGCATTACGCACGATTGGGCTCCGTAGATCTGAGCGTCTCGTCTCCACGATCGCCCCGGTATTTTCAGATTATTTTTCTGACGCCCAGATTGAGAGTTATCGCTCGGAGAAATCTGGACCGTTGATTTGCCCATCCAGTTCAAATTTCGAATTATTGCCAAATCTGGCCAAATCTCTTCTAAATCTGTCTTAATCTTTTTCCTAAACTGTTCCACGAAATCCCCCTAGACTTACCCCAGTATGTACACCCCTTTGACACTCAATCTCCCCCTTTCTCCTATTAATTCTGGGGTCATATATCAATAAAAATCATATTAATAATCCTAATCCTAAAATTAACCCTAACCCTAGATCAAAAGCCCCTCCCTCACGAAGCAGCCGCCGGCCTCCCCCCAAATTCCCCCGACCCTTCTTCTCCCTTTCCCCCACGGCGCGGCCGTCCCTCGCGCCGCCGACCCCAAATTTCCCCCTCTCACTTCAGATCTCCCTCTCCCTCCCTCCGATCTTGCACAGCCGCAGCCCCCCGCGCGCGAATCCGCCGTCGCGCCGCCTCCTCGGCCCCCCAGCGCGACCTCGCCATGATCCGCCCGCCGTCGCGATTTCGCTCGCGCCGCCGCAGCCAAGCATCTCCCCCGCCGCTGTGCCCGCAGCACCTCGCAGCGCCTTCAGCTCCGCCGCAGCTTCGCGTCAGCGCGCACCGCCTGCTGCCGCGCAAGCCCGCACGGCCGCCTGCTGCTTTCCTCCGCCACTGCGCACAACCCTGCGCCGCCACTGACGGTGATCGCCCCACCTCCGTCGCTGCGCGCACCTTCATTTACCGCCGCGCCCGCAGATCAGAGCCGCGGCCCCTCTCGACCACCTTCGCGGCTCCCCAAGCCACAGCCTGCCGCTCCCCGCTCTCACTGCCCTCAGCTTCCGAGCGCTGCGTAGCACTCGCCAGCGCTCCCTGCCGCCGCTGTGCCATCTACAGCCACCGCACGGGGCCCCTAGCCACGTGCACGGCCGTGACCAACGCTTGAGAGTTGTCCGCAGCCCCCGCGACGCTAGCTCGTCGTTTTGCCGTGGAATGATTGCACTCGCTGATCGCACTCCGTCCGCTGCCCGGACGAGTCTCACTACGCTACCCGTAGTTGGGACACTGTAGACACCGCAGACACCCCTCCGTTCAGACCCTACGTCCGCGCTACTTCAGACTCCGGAGAGGTTGGTTTTCCCGTAACTCGTAGCGAAACCCACCCGTAGCCAAAACTGAAAACTTAACTAAAATCGGCAACTAAACTCATTAAATTTATTTTCTGCTCCCTTAAAAAGTTGTGAACAATAGAATCGACGATCAGACTTTTGAACTGTGCACATAAGATAGAATCGTCGGATAGGCTGATCGGACACTTTTTGACTTGTGACAGTTAGGGTAGCCACGCCTAACTTAGAAATGAACCTAAATAGGATTTGACGAAAATCTCGACTTGACACCGTCGCCGTGATCCTTTTTCAGACGGACTACCGCGGACGCGACGACTGGACGAGACGCACCGGACAGACGACGCACTCGCCATTCCAGGCAAGTGTACCCACTTGCGTTTTTGACCGTGCCTTAGTTCTAGTTTGTAGAACTGTTAGATTGTGTGTGCTGAGAACCGGACGTGAAATGATAGCGTCCGGGACGACCTGTGACGGCCCAGACTTGACGACGAAGTCTGAGCCTGACCACAATAAACTGCTGACATCATAGGACTATCTTGCGTGTGCGTGCGTGTGGACACCCTAGAATAACAACTCCCTACACTTGTCATGTCTTGTCCTGTTACACAAAAAGCCTTCGGGCGTTTCGGATGCTTCCCTCTGCGGAAGTGATCCCTGTTACCTAAAAGCCTTCGGGCGTTTCGGATGCTTTCCTCCACGGAAGTGATCCCTGTTACACAAAAAGCCTTCGGGCGTTTCGGATGCTTTCCTCCGCGGAAGTGATCCCTGTTACACAAAAAGCCTTCGGGCGTTTCGGATGCTTTCCTCCGCGGAAGTGATCCCTGTTACACAAAAAGCCTTCGGGCGTTTCAGATATTTCCCTAGCGGAAATGATCCCTGTAATTCTTTTCCTGAGTTCCTGGGTTGGGGTAGGGTTGAGCGTGCGCACGGGGAGAGGGTCTGGCCACCCTCGAACCGTAAGGCGTGAACCCTTTTCGTGTCTTACTTGTCTGGTCCCGTCTGGTCCCGTCTTGTTCCGTCATGTCCCGACTTGTCTTGACACCTGTAGGTTAGTCCCGTAGTCGGTAGCACATGCTACGTCTACTACTTGCTACGTTTTACTTTTCCTGCTACGCTACTTTTGTTACTCAGTTATAACCCCAGCATGCTAAAACAACCAGTAAATCATTGTTAATAGTTGATACACTTGCAGTAGAGTCTGACCGTTTGTGTAGACTTTGCCTGACGTACAGTTTCCTTCTTTTGGTGTTGTACGCCAGGTGTGGAGCCAGAGTACGAGTACGAGGCGGACTTGCCAGTAGACTTGGAGCCGGAGGACGCTGACCCGGAGTACGATCCAGAGGACGATCAGAGTTAGAGATATTTTGTTGCTGTTCCAGAGTTATCCATTTCAGTTTAGTTGGGTGTGTTGCACTCTTACTTTCTCGTCTAGATTGGGTGCTTGCACCATTAGTTTCCTTTCAGCAGTTGTAGCCGTTTCCGGCATTTTAGACTCTCAGTACCTTGATGATAAATTTTGGAATAAAATGAAATGTTCTTTTCAGTACTTTTGTTATTTCGTACTAACATGCAGGGACCTGTACTTTTGCTATGGAATACTACAGACGCTTATTGGGTCTGGGCTCTCAGCCCCGGCCTAAGCGGGCCTTAGTCACGCTTCGCCTCCGTGTTTTTGGGAAGCGGGGCGTGACAGGTTTTAGTGGTGGCCCATGCAGGTCCCCTCTTCTGCGAGTACGGAATAATCGAAGTATTAAATTTCATTTTATTATCATCCCGTAAATGTACGAGTCTAATCCGTTTCTTTCTGTCAATAGGATGGCAGGACGACGTGTCACCCGATCGGGAAGCTCAGGAGATGGAGTTCTGGAAGACCAAGGCGGGGAGTTCCGCCAGTTTCTGGGCGTGATGAGAGAGATGCTGGAGGTGCAGCATCAGTTGGTTCAGCAGTCCCAGCGTGCTGCCCAGGCTGTCCCAGTTGCACCACCTCCACCTCCGCCTGCCCCACGAGCTGCTCCAGGAGTGAAGCAGTTCAACGAGCTCCAGCCGAGGACATTTTCAGGGAAGGAGGGACCCCTAGCTACTGACGAGTGGATCCAGAGCACGGAGGAGAAGTTAGTTGCTGCAAAGATTCCAGACGATACCCGAGTGGAGATAGCGAAGATGCAGCTGACGGAGAATGCGAGGAACTGGTGGCGCCTCGAGGAGAGGCGTCTGGAGAAGCCAGTGGATTGGAAGACCTTCAGGTCTATGTTCAGGACGAAGTACTTCACCAAGACTACTAGGAGGGAGCTGCTGAGCAGATTTATAGATCTGAAGCAGGAGAACATGACCGTCGAGGAGTATGAGGCGGAGTTTGAGATGCTGAGTCGCTTTGCTCCGCATATGGTGAAGAAGGAGGAGAAGCGAGCTGATCGTTTCCGACAGGGACTACGTCCGAAGATTCAGGCTTCTATGTCTTCGGCGAGTTTCACGACTATGAGGGAGGTGCTGGATGCTGCGAAGAATCATGAGCTTATTTCGCTCCTACCTGACCCTCCAGCTGATAAGGGGAAGCGTCCTATGGAGTAGTACCGGCCACCTGCTAGGCCGGCGATGAGGCCAGTTCAGACAGTATCATTTAAGAGGCCTGGAGCACCCATTCAGAGTCAGAGCAAGGGACCGTGTCATTACTGCGGGAAGCCAGGACACGTTCAGAAGGATTGTCGGAAGAAGATGGGACTGTGCCTAGTTTGCGGAGATGCCTCGCATGCTGCGAAGGATTGTCCGAGAGCCCGTCATGCTGTAGTTGGAGCGCCAGCCCCGCTGCAGATGAGAGCGCCTGCTCCAGTTCAGAGAGGACCTGTCGTTCGTGGACCACCCTTGGTGCCACAGAGGCAGATGTTTCAGAGAGCAGCGCAGCCCTAGAGGCCGGCTTACACCATGACGACTTTGGAGACTGAGGAGCTGGATGGAGTTATTGCAGGTAACCCCTTGATTCTAGTCTTTCATTTCATAGTTTAGCTTTTAATTGTTAGTCTTGCTTGTTTGACTTGTTTGTTAGAGTAGCTTGGTTTGACCGTAGTTTCTTTTAATATCTTAGGCACCATTCTAGTGTCTTCTCACCCGGCCTTGGCCTTGTTCGACTCCGGTGCATCCATGTGCATCTTATCCCGGAGATTTGTAACAAGACACTCCATTCCCACCCATACACTTCCTAAGTGTTGGGACATCACCACAGGGAACGGGGTGGTGACAGTGAACTTGGGATGTAGATCGATTTCTTTGGTGGTCAGTGGACACGAGCTCTTTGCAGATTTCATTGTCCACGACCTGCCACATTTCGATGCCGTTCTTGGCATCGATTGGTTGGGAGATTTCCACGCCTCGATCGATTGTCACAGCAAGAGGGTGGTGTTCCGGATTCCAGGCCATCCAGAGTTCGAGTTCCGCAGCAGAGATGAGTCGCTTGGACCCATCAGATATCGGGCCACGCCGGTGGTGCCGATTGTTGCAGCTATGCCGATGGAGATGGAGATCGAGCGACCAGCAGTCGTCCGAGACTTCGACGACGTCTTCCCAGAGGATATCTCAGGTTTGCCACCCGACCGAGCTTTAGAGTTTGGTATTGATCTTATGCTGGGAGCGCAACCGATATCGAAGGCGCCGTACCGTATGGCTCCCGCTGAGCTCGAGGAGCTGCGGAAGCAGTTAGATGAGTTGCTACAGAAGGGTTTCATCCACCCTAGTGTGTCGCCATGGGGCGCACCAGTTTTACTCGTGAAGAAGAAGGATGGGTCCCGCAGGATGTGCGTGGACTATCGAGGACTGAATGCTGTCACCGTGAAGAATAACTATCCGCTGCCGCGCATCGATGATATCTTCGACCAGCTTAGAGGATCGAGAGTCTTCTCGAAGTTGGATTTGAGGAGTGGATACCACCAGTTGAAGGTGAAGAAGGACGATGTTCAGAAGACAGCATTCCGGACGAAATACGGGCATTATGAGTTCGTGGTCATGCCGTTTGGCGTGACCAATGCTCCAGCTGTGTTCATGAATTTGATGAACTTGATATTCTATGATTTCCTGGATAAGTTTGTCGTCATTTTCATTGATGACATCTTGATTTATTCGAAGTCTGAGGAAGAGCACAGCTGTCATCTGAGGACAGTGCTGGAGACGCTGAGGCGACACAAGCTTTATGCCAAGTATAGCAAGTGCGAGTTCTGGCTGGACAGAGTCACATTTCTGGGACACGTGGTGTCCGGTGATGGCATATCTATAGATTAGGAGAAGGTCAGAGCAGTCAGAGATTGGCCGACTCCGCAGTCAGCGTCAGACATCAGGAGTTTTCTTGGTTTAGCAGGCTATTATCGGCGGTTCATCAAAGATTTCTCGAAGATTGCAGAGCCGATGACGAAGCTGACTAGGAAGGATGTGGAGTTTCTTTGGTCAGATGTGTGTGAGGAGGCCTTCAGTATCTTGAAGGTGAGATTGACCACAGCACCGGTGTTGGCAGTGCCGGATCGAAGCGGAGGCTTCGAAGTTTATTGTGATGCATCAGGGAAGGGCCTAGGATGCGTCTTGCATCAGCATGGCCACGTGGTCGCGTACGCTTCTCGTCAGTTGAGGACTCATGAGAAGAATTACTCGACGCACGATCTGGAGTTGGCAGCAGTGATCTTTGCACTGAAGATTTGGAGACACTTCTTGCTAAGTGAGAGTGTGAAGATCTTCACCGATCACAAGAGCTTGAAGTACATCTTCACGCAGAAGGAGCTCAACATGCGTCAGAGACGATGGTTGGAGCTCATGGCTGACTACGAGATAGACTTGCAGTATCATCCGGGGAAGGTGAACGTAGTGCCTGATGCCTTGAGTAGACTTCCTACTGCGATGATGCATACTGCCGACTGGAGGATTCAGCAGGAGCTGAGAGAGATGGATTTGGAGGTTGTCCTACCTGGTGTGGTTCATTCCTTCATGAATTTGCAGATTCAGTCCACGATCGTGGATCGGATCAAGGCAGCACAGGCAGGAGATCCGAAGCTACAGAGGATCAGAAGGCAGGTTGAAGCTGGACTTCGGACGGAGTTCGTGATTCATGAGGATGGTTCACTGCGGTACGACAGTAGGCTCTGTGTACCTGCAGGTGATGTTCGTGAGGAGCTGTTGAACGAGGCTCATAGCTCGCCATATTCTATACATCCTGGGGCACCAAGATGTATAAGGACCTCCGTCTGAATTATTGGTGGATTGGCATGAAGAGGAGCGTGGCACGGAGCATTGCCAAGTGTCTGATATGCCAACAGGTGAAGGCTGAGCACCATCGTACTGCCGGGTTGCTGCAACGGCTCCCTATTCCGGAGTGGAAGTGGCAGTATATTACGATGGATTTCATGACTGGTTTACCTCGGACCCCGAGGCAGAATGACGCAGTTTGGGTAATCGTGGATCGATTGACCAAGTCTGCACACTTTATCCCATTCCGAGTGGGCCAGTCTACGGAAGCCTTAGCGAGGAAATATCTGGAGGTAAAATTTCTTTCCTTACTTCCCTTTTTAAATTTTCTCTTGAGTTAGTTGTGATGTGGACCGTGTACGTGCAGGAGATTGTACGCTTACATGGAGTCCCCGTGAGCATCGTGTCTGACAGAGATACGAGGTTCACATCTCAGTTCTGGAGAAGTCTGCAGGAGAACTTGGGTACGAGTCTGAGCTTCAGCACGGCGTACCACCCGCAGACCGATGGCCAGTCCGAGAGGACTATTCAGATCCTGGAGGATATGCTGCGAGCTTGTACGCTCGATTTGAAGGGTTCCTGGGAGGACCATCTCCACTTGGTGGAGTTTTCATATAACAACAGCTACCAGGCGAGCATTGGCATGTCGCCGTTTGCTGCCTTATATGGAAGGAAATGTCGTTCGCCACTGAGCTGGGATGACATCGGAGATCGGGAGCTGTTAGGTCCAGAGATGATAGTGGAAGCTGTGGATGTCGTGAGGGACATCAGGGAGAAGCTCAGGGTTGCACAGGATCGCTTCAAGCATTGGGCTGATGCCAAGAGGAGACCTTTGGAGTTTCAGCCTGGAGATCACGTCTTCCTGAAGATTTCTCCGAACCGCGGAGTTATTCGTTTCGGGAAGAAGGGAAAGCTGAGTCCGAGATATATTGGGCCCCTTTTGATGTGCTAGAGCGTGTGGGAGCAGTGGCCTACCGCCTTGCTCTGCCACCCTCTTTAGAGGGAGTTCACGACGTTTTCCACGTATCTCAGCTACGTCGGTATGTCAGTGATCCGTCGCACACTGTTGATTTCTCAGAGATTACAGTTCGCCCAGACCTGACTTATGACCAACAGCCTGTGCAGATTTTGGACCGTCGACAGAAGCAGTTGAGGAATAAGATAGTCGACCTGGTGAGAGTGATGTGGCGTCACGGATCACCTGGAGAGTCCACTTGGGAGCGCGAGGAGGAGATGAGGGAGAGTTTCCCATTTTTGTTTGCTGATTAGTGTTTTCGATTCCGAGGACGGAATCTTTATTTTAGTGGGGTAGAATGTAACGGTCGCTTTCCGGCCTCATGGAGTTTTCTGCGTGCACGTGCTTTAGCGTGCACGTATTTTCTTGGCTATTTTTCGGTGTCTGATCTATGCACTGTGATATGCCGTTGTGATCGTTTGTGAGTATAGTTATTTATGGTAATTTTTGGGAACATCTTTTCGCGGCCGTTTTCTCGCAAAACGATGTTAAATTGATTCGGGCGTTTTAGTCATTAGACTCGTAACGCCGTCCCAAATTTTACGTAAATTTTTAGTAGGCGTTACGCACGATCGGGCTCCGTAGATCTGAGCATCTCGTCTCCACGATCGCCCCGGTATTTTCAGATTATTTTTCTGACGACCGGATTGAGAGTTATCGCTCGGAGAAATCTGGACCGTTGATTTGCCCATCCAGTTCAAATTTCAAATTATTGCCAAATCTGGCCAAATCTCTTCTAAATCTGTCTTAATCTTTTTCCTAAACTGTTCCACTAAATCCCCCTAGACTTACCCCAGTATGTACACCCCTTTGACACTCAATCTCCCCCTTTCTCCTATTAATTCTAGGGTCATATATCAATAAAAATCTTATTAATAATCCTAACCCTAAAATTAACCCTAACCCTAGATCAAAAGCCCCTCCCTCACGAAGCAGCCGCCGGCCTCCCCCCAAATTCCCTCGACCCTTCTTCTCCCTTTCCCCCACGGCGCGGCCGTCCCTCGTGCCGCCGACCCCAAATTTCCCCCTCTCACTTCAGATCTCCCTCTCCCTCCCTCCGATCTTGCACAGCCGCAGCCCCGCGCGCGTGAATCCGCCGTCGCGCCGCCTCCTCGGCCCCCCAGCGCAACCTCGCCACGATCCGCCCGCCGTCGCGATTTCTCTCGCGCCGCAGCAGCCAAGCATCTCCCCCGTCGCTGTGCCCGCAGCGCCACGCAGCGCCTTCATCTCCGCCGCAACTTCGCGTCAGCGAGCGCCGCCTGCCACCGCGCAAGCCCGCACGGCCGCCAGCTGCTTTCCTCCGCCGCTGCGCACAACCCCGCGCCGCCGCTGACGGTGATCGCCCCACCTCCGTCGCTGCGCGCACCTTCTTTTGCCGCCGCGCCCGCAGATCAGAGCCGCGGCCCCTCTCGACCACCTTCACGGCTCCCCAAGCCGCAGCCTGCCACTCCCCTCTCTCACTGCCCTCAGCTTCCGAGCGCTGCGCAGCACTCGCCAGCGCTCCCCGCCGCCGCTGTGCCATCTGCAGCCACCGCACGGGGCCCCTAGCCGCGTGCACGGCCGTGACCAACGCTTGAGAGTTGTCCGCAGCCCCCGCGACGCTAGCTCGCCGTTTTGCCGTGGACTGATTGCACTCGCTGATCGCGCTCCGTCCGCTGCCCGGACGAGTCTCACTACGCTACCCGTAGTTGGGACACTGTAGACACCGCAGACACCCCTCCGTTCAGACCCTACGCCCGCGCTACTTCAGACTCCGGAGAGGTTGGTTTTCCCGTAACTCGTAGCAAAACCCACCCGTAGCCAAAACTGAAAACTTAACTAAAATCGACAACTAAACTCATTAAATTTATTTTCTGCTCCCTTAAAAAGTTGTGAACAATAGAATCGACGATCGGACTTTTGAACTGTGCACATAGGATAGAATCGTCGGATAGGCTGATCGGACACTTTTTGATTTGTGACAGTTAGGGTAGCCACGCCTAACTTAGAAATGAACCTAAATAGGATTTGACGAAAATCTCGACTTGACACCGTCGCCGTGATCCTTTTTCAGATGGACTACCGCGGACGCGACGACTGGACGAGACGCACCGGACAGACGACGCACTCGCCCTCGAACCGTAAGGCGTGAACCCTTTTCGTGTCTTACTTGTCTGGTCCCGTCTGGTCCCGTCTTGTTCCATCATGTCCCGACTTGTCTTGACACCTGTAGGTTAGTCCCGTAGTCGGTAGCACACGCTACGTCTACTACTTGCTACGTTTTACTTTTCCTGCTACGCTACTTTTGTTACTCAGTTATAACCCCAGCATGCTAAAACAACCAGTAAATCATTGTTAATAGTTGATACACTTGCAGTAGAGTCTGACCGTTTATGTAGACTTTGCCTGATGTACAGTTTCCTTCTTTTGGTGCTGTACGTCAGGTGTGGAGCCAGAGTATGAGTACGAGGCGGACTTGCCAGTAGACTTGGAGCCGGAGGACGCTGACCCGGAGTACGATCCAGAGGACGATCAGAGTTAGAGATCTTTTGTTGCTGTTCCAGAGTTATCCATTTCAGTTTAGTTGGGTGCGTTGCACTCTTACTTTCTCGTCTAGATTGGGTGCTTGCACCATTAGTTTCCTTTCAGCAGTTGTAGCCGTTTCCGGCATTTTAGACTCTCAGTACCTTGATGATAAATTTTGGAATAAAATGAAATGTTCGTTTCGGTACTTTTGTTATTTCGTACTAACATGCAGGGACCTGTACTTTCGCTATGGAATACTACAGACGCTTATTGGGTCTGGGCTCTCAGCCCCGGCCTAAGCGGGCCTTAGTCACGCTTCGCCTCCGTGTTTTTGGGAAGCGGGGCGTGACAATAGCTACCATATATTAGCTAACATACACTAACACATGAACCTTCAGATTATATGTGTAGAATAATAGTATATGACACTGTTCGTAACATCAAAACCCCTATATAATAACACTCACATACAATGAACCAAGTGATCACTTACAGTTGCATGCGTATGCTATTTCGCTGCCTGCAAGCTTGCGGATGGAGCCAACGGAGCAAGGTGCAGCGAGTGGCGGCTGTCACACGGCTGAGCGGGGACCAGCGCAACGCGGGGAGGAGAAGCTGGACGCGGGTGTCTGCTTCCGGCGCCGTGGCCGTTGTTGCGATGAGAAGCAACTGTGCTGCTATGTGTAAGGGCTTTTCAGCGAGGGAGATCGACGGGGATGGTTGTTGAGAGGGGTCTGCTGACGCGTCGGGGTGGCGGAGAGCACCGGAGAAGCCGCCATGCGTCGGGCTGCTGTTGCTGGGCGCTGCAGTTCGCGGCAGCGGCTTGCTGCGGCTGCTGGCGGAGGTCCAGTGGGGATTATGGCGGAGGGGAGAGGGTAGGCCGTCGAGGGGATGGGTAAGATCGGAGGGAGGGAGGTTGAGCGCTGGGAGAACTGCTGCTTGTGAAAAAATGAGAGGCGGCTGCGGTTTGTTTCATTGGGAGAGAAAAGAGATGACCTAGGCTGCTAAAATAAGAGGATGAGGGCTCACGTGAGGGGCTGAAACGTGGGGGACTGGGCTAGGGTAGGTTAGAGGCTAGAATTGCTTTTAAAAGATTTGTTATTATATACATTTAAAAAGCCCAAGATCTCATTCCCTCTCTCCACCTGATGTGTGTGCGATCAAGAGGGGAAAATGTGGGCTAAGTCAATTTTAGGAGGGTGACTAAGATTATCACTAATTAATAGGGGATAGATGCCAAGTGATACTTAGGGTTAAATCATATAATAGGTTGGGTCAAAAAGTGAAAGTAGGTCAAACAAAGCCCAAAAATCATGAAATAAATACTGGGGCGACCGTGTCGACGAGAGAAACAAGACAGAGAAGACGGATCACAATTTCGATGATGAGAAACGAAACTAAAAATAAAAAGGCCTCACGACAAAAGTGAAAGTCGCGACGTCTCATCAAACAAAGTCAAATCGTGGGAGAATGACCCGTGAAATGATTTTCCAAAATAATTCCATAATTTAGTACTCTCAGAGAGGGTCACAACGACACATCACACCATATGGTTCGGATACAAACAAGGTCTAAAATAAATACGTGCACGAACAAGACTACGTGCACGTAACGCGTACGATTGAAAACAGACTGTGACATCCTACCCACCTTAGAATAAAGTCCGTCCTCGGACTTTCTAACTATAAATATATCTAGTCGCTCTAGTAGCTACCCCCAAATCCTATCACATTATAATTCAAACCAGATATAGTCACTACAAGTGCTTATATATGCACTAGGTAGTCAAGCAGTAACACTACCAACATGTATATATTTATGCCCATTCTAAACTTACACCTATCATAGTCAGTCAAATTCATACACTCACTTCATTCATCATATACACGTACATCCCTACATAACTATTAATCACCTATTACATACCATGGTGCACATACTCACAACCAATTAAATAGTTCGCACTAGCAAATACCATCGTAATACTTCGCATTTAGATAACTACCTATGAGCAAAACAATAAGGATACACTACTCCCTATATCTCCTAGTGTACATCCAAAGCCAACATATCGACACAAGTAACCACACCACTCAATATTAAATCATGTTATTATATCTAAGATATATTCACCACTACTATAATTTCACAATTATATAGTCATTCAAATGCATGCAAATATTTCACCATATATTCACATCACATATGGTCCTATAACTATATTCACGGCACGCCACACATACCATAATCACCAATACCTATAACTAAGCACATACTTACCCGTGCATGGTGCACACCCACACACGCTAACATTTCATTCATATATACCAATCATACCATTATATACTCAGCACATCTACACACATAGTTTAGCTAGCACACATACGTTCACACAGGCAAGTCCTTAGTAAATAACTATAACACAAGACCAACACCTATAACTATATACTGGTATAGCGACCCACAATCTTGTGTGTAACACAACCAGGCACAAACAATCATATCACTATACATACATCATCCATCGCTATATTCATGGTACTACAAGCAAACTAAGACATATGTAACAATTTACTTAGAGTATACCCACTCAAGCTTGAGTGAGACTCAAAACACATATCAAAATACTCTATATACGTAACACGGTATCTATACCTATACCAACACCACTCCAATGTATACACATCTACCAACATAACCATATACATACCATAATGTCAATCACACTTAATATTTAGTCAAGTAACACCCACATAGCTCAATCACTTTATATACCATAATAATATTACAGACATCAGCACACGTATAATTATAATACCCTCCCTAATACATGCAGTCATCGTATAGGCACACACATGTAACATATATATTCACACCATATCCATCTACCTATAATTAGTATACCAATACATCTACTTATCCATACATAATTAAGATATGCAATAATTGTGTATACCTCATGGTATACACGCACACAACATCCCGTAAAAGCAAGCAATACCAATCAAAATTATAATCCTACTACCATACGTATATCACATATATACTCATGCAGCAAATACATAACTACTTACGCCTAAGCATAATACATATCTACGTACGAGCACACACTCACACATACTAACATATTGGTCATATAATAGGCCTACTCACTTAACTATAAGTACACCTATTATCATTACACCTAACATTCACATGACTTACTAATATAAATATATACATATCAAGCATTCACAAGTATCTTCAAACTACATACACTACTAGTCTATACTCCAATACAATTTCCAATAATATACAGACATTCCTAAAGTGGTATAGCTATCCACACATATATAATAACACCACCATATATACAACTTCACACTATCACGAATAACAATTATTATACATACATAATACAAGAGCCAATTATTAATACCCTAAGGGTAGCATGCTCATACGGGTCCACACGCTCTACCTATATGCATACACCACAACGACATCACAACTTATACTAATGGCCCACCAAACTATACTAAGGTTGACACAGGCGATGACAAGCATTAGTAGGATGACTAAGCAATGGTAAGGGGAACCTAAATCAACGAGCATAGCAAACGAGATCGGGATGAACGGGTTCAAATGAGATGAGGGTAAGGAGGTAGCTTGGTTAAGTGAAACAGTGACTTAATTGTGAATGTTTAGGTAGAGGAAAGGGAGATGTAGTAATACCCTTATAGGATACAGAAAAATAGTGTAAATAACATAAGCTAAAATACGAAAAGTTGAAAACTGTCGTACTTCAAAGTTGGAGTCCCCTTCTGTATAAAAATATTTGGAGGTCGATAAAACGAGTTGTTCGAAACAAGTTTGAGTCGCATATACATAATAAGAGAAAATGGTTTATTGGCTTATTGAAAAATTATTATAAGGAAGAAGTAAAACATTCACACAAACATTAAGGACATAAGTTAGAAAATATTATGCGGTAGTAGTTTAATAATTTCGGCAAAAGTTTTGAAATTCAAAGAATTAAATCAGATCAACTATAGTGTAGAGAATTTAAGCTCATGCTAAATGTTTTTCCAAGTCTTAAAACTGGAGAGAAATTTCAAATAAATAATATTGAAAATACTTTTAGAGAAACCCGGATTTGCCAAACGACTGAAGGCCATTTCACAGGCGACTGTAAATATACAGGCGATTGTAAAAACAGCAACAGGTGACTGTCTTGCAATTTGGGAAAAAGCCCAGAAAATGCAAGAAGCACACAGTCGACTGACGACCAATTCACAGGCAACTGTAAGAATATCAGTCGACTGATGTGAAAAGCTCAAGATGAGTCAATAGAAGAGTTGACTTGAGCTATGCATCACAGTCGACTGTAGAAGGCTCGACAGGCGACTGGAATCACCCAGTCGACTGTAAAACCTTCACCAGGCGACTGTTGGAGAGCCAGAGACTCAAATGCATCTTTGGGCTAGATGAACCTATAGGGTTGGATTCTATGATAATCCTAAGGCTCATTAAGATGGTGAAATGCATAAGCATGAGAGTATGACCATCTACCAAGGCATTACAATAATCCTAGACTCAAAAAGAGAAATGCAAGTAATTGAAATTACATGGATTACAAATTGCATCTCCTAGAGTCTAAGTTTTCAAGCTCATGATACCCTGATGCTCCCCATCATCTCCAAGCTTTGGCACTCCTTGATGATCTTCCCTTCATCAAGCTCCAAGCTTTGACAATGCTTCTCAGATGTCCATCCATCATCATGCTCCAAGCTTTGGCTTCATTAGATGATCTTCATGACTTCATCCAAGCTTGAGCACACCATCACTCTTGGAGGTCTTTAAGATATTCCTTATAATATCCTCCAAACATTATGCTTTGTCTCATCAACATATAATCATTAAGATAAACTGAGACTAAAACATAAGATTGATTAGCACACTAACATAATGTATTGATCATCATCAAAACAACGTTAGTCTTGAACCCAAGAACTAACATGGTCATCCATTTATACATGGGTGCTGCTGTGGGTTTGTGCATATAAAGTATATTTTGAATCTCATTGGCGCCATCAGCCCCAAACAATTCAATGTAATCATCATGCCAACCGATCAGCTTATCGAGTAGATCCTGCCTTATTTGAAACCAGTTGTCTGCACCGATAAATCTTACCCACTCTGCAACGACTCGAAATCTGTAATTGCCATCATGAACTACATCATCAATATTGTCAATGTAAGGAACAACATGTTCGGGAAACCATTCGGAGTATGGTATTTTCTTGCGTTTCGATGATTTCACGGACACGTTGAAGAGAGTACCCGAACCACTATCATACACCGCATCGATGTGTTCGAAGTACGAAGGATCCCATTTGGTTGAACTTTCTACTTTAGAACGTGGACGGCCTTTTGTTTTAACCCTTTCTGTCGGTGGTCACATTGATGTAGTATCAGAATAAGCAAATGCACATACTTTGCCATGAATGACTCTTTTTCATGATATATCACAACTTTCAAATTGCCTCTGAACAGCCTTTAGGTCTTGAGCGAATGACTAGTGTTCATACTCCTTATCCATGCCTATATTAATGGCCAATTTTTTCCATTGTGGATGCACGGATGATATAGGAATCACCCATCCAAACCTATCATACTCGACAAGCATATGTGCACACGGCAAACCATATGCGTATCTTTTTTTTGCAACCACAAATAGATGGGTCAATCCCAACCTTGCCGACTCTTTGGTTCTCCTTGTTGATGTGATGTAGTGCTTCTTTTGACACAAAATTAATAAAATTTTGGTATTGCACAGTGTTAATCTGGTGCTCCACATGAATAATGCTTGTTTGAAATGATCCCAAGATTTCATTGTGTTGAAGTGTGATTAAGTTGTCAATTGTTTTCCAAGAATGACAGAGATCACCTGTGCGTGCTAGAAGCATCCTCTTTAATGTTCTGTGAGCACCCTCGGCCCTACATGTGCATGCATGTAAAATGAACTTGTTAAAATATCACAATTTAAATTTGGGTTTAATGTGTGAAAAACATTAAACATACATGTTTGTTGTTATGTTGCCGAAGTGCATCACTCTGTTGATCCATGTGGACACAAATCTCGCCTTATAGGGCATCCATGTGACGGTAATGTAATTCAGCACCTTTGGAAACTTGACATATTTTCCTACAAATATGCTCCAATATCTTTCAAATTCTTCCTCAGTTGAAGAGTTCTATACTGCGTACCTTGAATTAGTCATTGACTCCCACCAACTTTTGGGTTTCACAAATTTCTTGATTCTTGCTTGAACGTTTCTGCAAATTTTCCACCTGCACGGTAAGTGTGTTGCTGATGGAAACACGATTTGCACCGCTGTCAATAGAGCTAGATCTCTATCGGTGTGAATCACAAGCGGGAATCGATCAACATTTTTAATCAAGTATTTTAACATCTCTAGTGCCCATACAAAGTTCTCAGCTCGTTCTGCATGCATGTATGCATGTGCCACAGAGAATGTGTACTCTGTTGATGTCACTCCAAGAATCTCAAAGAGTGAGGAGTCATATTGGTTGGTTTTGTACATACCGTCCACAATCAGTATATAAGGAAATGTGTTTAGTAGATAAATGGCCTACGGATGTGTCCAAAAATGTCTTTTACAACATCTGTTTCTGCATCCTTTCTGCGCAATTCAACATAGTTGCTATCGGTTATAATTTTCAACAGGTCCTACATTTCAGATCTGCCTTCTTGGATTTCACGGTGATATTTTGCCGAGCATTGTATATTTGTTTTAAGTGGGTCACATTTTCACTGTCGTTTCTCTTCATTGTCAGTAAAATATTTTTCGGGGGGACTGCATTCCTTGTCATTTCAAGCATCATGTTTTTCTCCTCATTACTCAAATACCAACAAGAGAGTGACCCTCTAACCTCTCCGTCGGTGGGCGATTGTGCATTCCACTGTTTACAACAACCACCCATCCACCCACAATTGCCAATTGATACCCTTTCACTTTATATGGGCAATCACATTTTTTGTTCCCGTCCCTTTCTTCTTAATTCGTCAGGAATATTCTTGGATTTTTTATACTTTCTATACTTCCCACTCCTCTCACACACTACTGGCACATTACATCTCTACCTCGGTTGCGGCGTATTCGACCTCTTTATAACATTGATATATCCATTCCATTTTCCAGTATTTTTCATCCAATTTATGAGATCATCACGCGTATCAAACAGCTAAGGTTGTGTTAAATCAAATGTATTATATTGCGAATGAATCTTCTTAAAGTTTTTTGGCAATTAGAATGAGTCGAAATAATTACCATGTTAGTGTTGAAATCATCTGTACATTATACGATTTGATCACATGATTCAGGCTCGTAATTTGTTTCAGGTATATCATCTTACGATGTTCGTTAAATATGCATACGTTTAATTAGCACAATTATAAATATATAAATGCAAAATTATACTTATCGAAATGTGACAATAAGGAGGCTTATTCAAATTAATTTCATTATACTGTTCATAATAATTGCTTTCAAACCAATTATTATATTCCATATTCATCAACAAACCCTGCAACAACACCTACAAGCATTACCTAATCAGGCATCATTACCCTATCTAACATGCTCATACCAGTGCAATATTTAAATTTCCTACTCTATATTTAGAGTAACTTACTTAAATCGATATCATTGCAAGAAAGCAGGGCTAGAGCTAGTTCTATCGGACGTCCTCGTGCACGAATATCGATTCATGTGAATATAAAATATAAACGTTAATATTTATTTCATTTCATAGTTATTTTTATTTACGATTTTATTTTTATTATACCTTTTAATTGAAAAAATATCAAGATTAATTTAGAAATGTTAAAATTTAGAATATAAATTTATTTATGTAGGATATAATTTCCTACTCTATATTTATGAGAAGAATTAATTTATTTATGTGAGATGCTTGCTGGACAAAAACATTACTCGTGGTGGTGTGACAAAAAAATGAACTTACTTTTTTCTCTAGAGTCTAGATCTATGTTGATTCTTTAGCCTGTTGCTCCGCAAGTATGAGTTGATTTTTTGTTCACAACCACTAGCATAGGACCTAGTTTAGTTATGAGATGATTTTGATTACGAATATTTTAACCCTGTTTGGTATAAGTCATGCAGCCAACAACATACATCCTTTGACTTGTTAAGTTGCCCTGGAAGAGCCCCTATGCCACCATATGGGGTTTTAACTAATAAGTGCATATGCCAATGGAAAGTTTTTGGTTATCTTACTAAATTCAACTCAAAATTTAAGGTAGTTTCTATAAACAATTATAAAGATCATGGCAATTTTGATAAAAATGGTAAAGAAACTTAAGGTAGTTTTGACTAAAATGTGTTAAGGGTAGTTTTGATAAAAAATTTAAACTTAGGGGTTTTTGATCAATTTCTAAAGGGTGGTATTTAAAACTATGTTTAAGGTAGTTTTTATAAATTAACCCTAAAGTAATGATACAGTGATAGTTAATTTGGAGAGAAGACAAGAATGATTCACAATATTCAATCATTTGTTGTTTTGATGTCTGCCTATTTTAAGCCAAATGAAGTTTCAATTTTTTGCAAGATAGCGAACATGCATATCATTACCAATAGATAGACAGTAAATGACTCAATAGAACTTGCGTTGGCATAAAAATGAAAAAAAAGAAATCAAACAGTGGTCGACAACAGCTATTCGGGTGGAGGATCAGAGGCAGTGCACGGATTTATATATTCAAACAATTATATAACATGGTACATTAAATTACGCACTTGACATTAATCAACATATATCTTCACAAAAACATTTGCCAGTAGCCCTTACTACTTGGAACTTAATAAATACAACATGCCGGCTCAAACTGTAATATCTGCTAAAATACATCTTTTAAATAAGACTTACTAGATTAATGACAAATGTACTTAAAGGAATAACAAATAAAACAAGTGCACAGGAAATTTGTCTACCTTTGGTTAATCAATGTCCGCAACCTGGAAGCTTTGAACACCGGTAATGTGAGTTCGTCGCGAAACAAAGGGTTGGCCTCGTTAAGCTTCTTAAGATCCAAGCCCCATATAGCTGAATATGCTCACACGGTTTGCCATTAGCAAAATGCTCACATGATGTCAATTTAACGTAAAGTCAATTTATCGTAAATTAAGATACTAGATTAATAAATGGAGCTTTGTTTCTTTAATGGAAAAGTCAATTTATCGTAAAGTGTTCACAGTTTGCCATTAGCAAAATGCTCACGCGGTGTCAAAAACAGAGCCTGGACTATTGAGTGATTACCATATTGGTGTTCATTTTCATGTTATGTGTTATGTTAGTAAGGTAACATGTTTATATGCTATGTTAGTTAATTTGCCATGTTACAACATGCCACGTTATGTTAATAAAGTTGCCATGTTACAAGTTACCATGTATGCTAGTAAATTGCTATATTACAAGGTACCATGTTATGTTAGTTTACAAATTGCCATGTTATACTAAGTAAGTCTCCACATCACAAGTTTTGCTAGTATGTTTACTACATTCACATAAATATGCTAAGTTCCTTGTCAACATTAGTATACTAATGTGCTAATGTCCATGTTAGTATGAATATGCTTCAAACATTCATATTAATCTGTTATGAATTCATATTATGTTAAGTTTGCTTTTGTGCCATGGAAAACCCATTATATGTTAGTTAGTCAAGCTAAGGAAATCATGTTGTGTTGTTTGCCTATATGTGCATATATCTAAGTTTATGTTTTAAGTACTCATATTAATATGCTTCCATGTTAAGTCACGTTGAAGCTCTATGTTGGTGTACCATGACTAAATTAATTTTATGTCATTTTGCATGTTCTATGTTCAATGCTCTATCAGTTATGTTCCAAGCTTCATGTTAGAATCTCATGTTATTTCCCTTATGCTTTATGTTCATGTGATGTGTCATGTACAATATATGGTTGAACTTATGTCTCATTCATTTGGAATTTTCCTTGTATATTGAAATGGACGAAATTAGATTATATTGCGAAAACATGTACAACGCACTTTTGGTGGAAATTGTGATGCGATGGTCGTTGTTGAAACACGACATCGACATAATGATGAAAGAAATGAAAAGATGTGAATGCGGTAATTGAGACCGCCAAAATGATAGAAATGAGAAATTGTTTCATAAACTAAGAGTGATGCAGAGAGATAATGTCTGGAGCTCTCGATCCATTCTAAAATGGGAGAGACTTGAGATACGGGTTTGGGGAAAACACTGGTAAATTATAGGACTTAAGGAGTGGACAGATGATAGATTTCTCACTCGCTTTGTCACTCCTGGAAGGGGGAGTTGACTAGATTTAGAGAGGCCAGTGGTGTACTCGTGATGCACCATGCGGTAATTGATGGTTTGCTCCGTTTGTCCCAATAAAAACCGAGATGATAGATTGTCTCGCTCCCATACCTTGCCCTGTTCGGGTAAGGAGTTACGAGAGGCCCTTCCAGTGCCCGTGTCGCTGGTTGAGGTACCACTTTTCACCCACATTGGGTGAATTTTGGCTCCTTAGTGTCCTACGATTTACCCGGGTTTTCGAATCACATTTATAACTAAAAGTCTTTGAAGAATAATGTTCAAAAGAAATTACTTAAATTATTATATGTGGTTGTGCATTTATCGTGCGTCTATTTCTTTTATGTATATCAGTTCTGCAGTATTTTCCTTTATGCTCAGTACATGCAGTATTGCCTGTTTTACGTTATGCAGTTCTTTCTCTGATTACATGCTTGGGAAGTTTTTCCTTACTTTATGCATTAGCCTGTTGTTATGATTGTCACCAGTAGTTAGACCTTCGTAGTGTAGAGCAACTTTTAGACTGGTCCATACCTAGTGTTGTTAGACTTCCTACTAGGTCACGCTGTGACGTGTCCCACCTTGTGGATTCAGGTCTGGTTTGATAACAGGAGTTGTGTCAGGGAGCTGGAGCTGTAGATCTTATGCGAAGGTTGTGTACTTGAGAATGTGGTTGGTGAGTGAGATGAGAGTGAGAGTGCGTTGTACCTTCAGGGTTTTGTTTGGTGAGAGTGCTAAGGTGATGTATTTCAGTTTTTGTACTTGATGACATTGTAAAGAAATATATTGATGATGTATAAATAAAAATCAATCAGTTTCCATTATTGTCTTTTGATTATATCTCTGTTGTTCATGTGTTGTCTGTGTTGACTTTTGGTTGGAGCATTATGCATACTTTTCAGCATATGTGCAACGACCTGTTGGTTCTTTTGGTTTATGTCGTATTTCTCTTCATAACACTCTCCACTCTAGGATCGCATGGGACGGATTCGTACTTTTCGGGTATCCTGGTGAGCGGGGCATTACACACGGGTTGCTTTTACGAGAATTGATGGAGCAGCATCGAGCAAATTTATGGAGCAACAGCGAATTGATGGAGCAGCACGCGAGCCCCTCACCCCTCCTTCACGTGGAAACATCAGGGAACAAATTTTCCTCACCCATCACAATCACGCCTCACTTCGACATCTCTTTGCAACCTTTTCCGTGTCTACACCGAAGACTATTCGATGTAGATAGCACGCCTCTTAGCAAAATGCTCACACTGGTTGCTTTTACGAGAATTGATGGAGTAGCATCGAACAAATTATGGAGCAGCACACGGGCCCCACACCCCCTCCCTTCATGTGGAAACATCATGGAACAAATTTCTCTCACCCATCGCAATCACGTCTCACTTCGACGTCGCGTTGCAACCTTTTCCGTGTCTACATTGAAGATTATTTAGTGTAGATAGCACACCTCTTATAAATTACTCTCATCTCATGGTGGCCAATAGGCTAGCTTGGCTCGGCCTGCTTGGGCTTGGACCAGGTAAGGACCAGGGCCTGGTCGGGTTGCCCAGAACCCCGGCCCGCCCCGGGAGGGGAGCTATCTCCCCGAACTAGCCCGACCCGCGGCCCGCGGACCGGCCAGTCCCGGGTTTGGCGGGTCAGTCCCGGGCCGACCCTGATAATACACAGATTATATAAAAAAATCTAAAAAATAAAATAAAAAACTGAAAAGTCTGAAAAAGTTCTAAGTAAATTCTTAAAAAAAAATACAAAACTACTATAAAAAAATGGTGTACACTTATTAGAAAATTAAAGTATGTTTTGTTTAATATAATAAGTGTTAAAAGAATATGAACACTTAGTAAAATTTTATAAAATAGCTAGACTTCAAAAATTAAATTTTAAAAAAATAGTTAGTCTAAGGAAAAAAATTAACTTGTTTTATTCATAATTAGGTTAAAGTGGAAATATAAGTTTTTAATCTCGAAATTCGCGAAGCGGGGGTAAACCTTTAAATTTATTGAATTGAAATTTTTATGAGGGGAAATATACATTGGCTAGCCTTGCCCTCATACAAAGGCCAACAAAGAGGAAAGTACAATTAAAATAATGGTGATACCCGTAATGAAAATCAAGTCTCATCTGTATCGTCTTCTGCAGAGTCTTAAGAAAGGTTAGATGTACCTTGAGTGCGGTTTTCAGCCCAGAACCAATCCTCCGCACAAATCGTCGCTTCGACTATGTTTTTCTTCATCCTTGACCTCTTGTTGCTTAGAACGAACTAAAAGCAGACTCCGAAGCAGCAATAAATATAGGGACCACTAGCAAATCACAAGCCATCGTGACAAGAATTGGATACCATTCGTGATACCCTTTCCACCATTTCAAAATATCAAAAGATTCATCATTTAATTATGCATCAGTAAATGGGCACTCATTACCTAAGTATTTAGAAACTTCACTAGACGAGCTATCTGTCTCTGTTGTCTGCTGTTCTTTGTTTATTCTTCCCCATGATCAGGCGGAGCTTACTTGAAGTAGAAGAAGAACTTGCATGAACAACTAAGTATGACTAGACCTGCCAAATCTTGTATCATATGATGAAAAAATTACTCTTAAGCTAGTCTTCAACAAAGCTATGTGATCAATTGAAACATCATTCAAGTTTTCATAATATGCTTCTAATAAATCAATCACACTTGCCTCTTTAACCCATGGATCAAAAACCTTAGCTATAGCATAAAGCATAGGAATAAGAATCCAATACTTAGCTAGTTTTATCTCCATGTCTTCTAGCATACTATAAAGTTGAGGATAAATCTCTACATTTCTTCTATGTCTTGCTAAGACATCCAAAATTAAAACTAATTGTTCTAATCTTAAAACTGATGTTGAGTAGTACACACCAGAAAGTTTTATTGTAGCTACATAGAAAGTTTCGAAAATTTTATGCAGTTGAACTATAACACTCCATTCATAATCACTTATGTCATACTCTGAGTCATTTGCAAGGTATGTATTTGCGTACTCGGTAAGTTGATTTTTATTGGTAAGCATGGATTCCATCATTATATACATTGAATTCCACCTAGTTGGAATGTTAAATTAAAACTTAAGAACCCGTCTCCCAGAACTATGCCATATATTTCTGAATTGCTTGCTTCTACTTCTAGAAGTTATTATTAGTAACATTAGGCCTTTTACTTTGTTAAGAAATTCAGTGGCACTCTTAAGGCCGTCTTGAACAATAAAATTTATGACATGACAAACACAACGTTGATGAAATAACAGCCCTTCTAGATCAGGGTTCAATTGTATTTTCAAACATGTAATTGCAACGTTATTGTTCAAAGCATTGTCAAACGTAAATGTGAATTTTTTTTCTCTAAAATATCATAGTCACGAATAAGGGACATAAGCACAGAAGAAATAAAACCACCAGTATGAGTATGCTCTAACAGTTTAAATCCTATGATTCTCTGTTGAACAATAAATTCATGATCAACATAATGCACAATAAGGCATGTATATGACGCGGTCCATTTCATTGTCCAAATGTCATAAGTTAAAGAGATTTTTGAGGTTAAGTTGAGAAAAGTTTGGTGCATAACTGCTTTTCCCCTCATGAAAAGCTCCTATAGCATCTCTTCTAAGAGTGTTTCTAAGCACTCTTCTAAATGCAGGGTTCAGATCCATTTGGTTAAACCTCTCTAATTCGGTGCTTTCTCCATAGCTAAATTGCAATTCATGGCTCAAAACTAATCTAGCCATCTCTTTTCTCATTGTCTCAGAAGAATATGAGAAATTAGTTAAAGATGACGATGCTGAAGAAAGGTTTAAAGTCGTCTGCCTAGCATCAGTTTTTTGGTGGGATTTCATGTGTCTCAGGAGATGTGATGCGCCGGAAGTATGTTTGGCATTAAAATCAATTCTACAAATATTGCATGTTGCCCGTTGGCTTTCGTTGCCATCTTTGTCAGTTTTAGTGGTTTTGGTAAAGTGCAACCAAACAGAAGAGGTGTGTCCTCTAGTTTAGGGTTCATGTGTTGCAATGTTTTAAGAATGTGTAGAAATTTGTGTGGGAGAACTCGAGTAATTTTGTGCAAAAGCAACATGTGGAGAAGTCCCGAATACAACATGGCTGTGATTATGTCTACCTAAGAACTCCAGATTATCTTGTGTTTCAGCTTCTGACATGTATGGATAGTACTGTGATTCAGGTGTACCGTTTTGTAGCAGACGCATATAACGACACATTTCCTCGATGTTCTCAAAATTCAAGTTCGCGTTAAAGTTCGTAGATGGTCCGCCATTATGCTAATTTAAAGTTAAAAGAACCTGATTGCAGACAGAGTTTGAGATAGATCAGAGCTTGAAGAGCCCGATTGATGATTGACGTGACATGGGAGCGATCAGAGGTTGAAGACCTGGTAGATGCTTGCCGGAGAAGTGGGAGCGATCGGAGCTTGAATAGAGTGTATGAGAGTAATAGAGTGATATGAGAGTGAGAGTGTTGTGAAGAAAATTAGTGGGGGGCTGAATTTATAGGATTTTTTCGTGCCTAAAAGACCAAAATACCCCTCCAAAATGGCTGTTTATAGCCGTTGGGAGGGGGTTTTAGGTCTTTTTCATGCAAAAAGACCAAATAACCACACCCCCTCCTCAATCAGCCCGTTGGATGTATTAAAAAAAGCCAACGGTCATATGACCGTTGGCCTGGCAAGGCACCCGGGACCCCAAGCCCATGCCGGTCAGCGGCCCAGTCAACAGGGACCGAGCCAGCAGGCTGGGTGGCCGGGCCAGCGGGCCGGCGTGCTTTTTTGGCCACCATGACTCGCATCGAAACTTTTGATTAGAAAAATTGTAACACTATCGATTAAGTGCCAACACGTGTCACAACCTACGATAGCTTGTTAGTAATACTAGAGCATGGTGTAAGAATCATCCTAGTATGTTTTATCGCTTGCAGCATGTATAGAAATCATGTTAATTAATTAATTAATAAGATATCTGGTTACTGTAGCATTGTTGCTTATTAAATGTTAGTTAAGAAAATTGCTAATCGATTTTGGATAATCAAACATTGTGATTCATGCTTGTCAGTTCATCATTTCTAATTAAGAGCATCTCCAACTCTCCCCTTCAAAACAGCCTCTTCAAAATGAAATATTTTTCAAAGATTCCATTTTGAAGAATGGGCAACTCCAAACCTTCCCCTTCAAATCTTATTTTATCATATTTAGTTATCTTTACATAATGATAAAATATTTCTATGAAAATGGCTTACTCTAATAAATTATTTATTTATTAAAGCAATTTATAAATAATATAAAATTATTGTTATTTTATAACTATAATATTTGGGGGGAAATATTAAATATTAATATTTGTCTATAACAATAATATTACTTTTTATATAGATGATCTCTTCAACAACAAAACAACCAAATGCTTGAAAAATATTCAATATTGGTATCATATTATAGGTATTATCGCAATCTTTCCAATGGTACTAAAATTATTAAATTTGGTGATGCAGTATGAAAAATATTAAACTTTTAACTAATCATGTTTAATTAAATAGAGGGACATAAGTATCAAAAGAAAATAGAGGGACATAATTGGAATTTACGATGACATTCTCAAATGAAGAGGTGAATAGTGCCCCTTTATATTTGAAGGCCACCATTCATCCCCTTCATTTCTGGCTTCAATTTGAAGCCCAGTTGGAGGGGAGCCGGCCTTCACTTTGAAGAAATGAAGGCGTGAAGGCCGGTTGGAGATATGCTAAGTGATACTAAGCTTATCTGATTATTTACATGATCAAAATGATACCATGCTTATCCATTTATCTTTCAGTTTATTTCAACGTAATTGGATTAAGATGATGGCATGTGATACAACCCATCGAATGGGCTGAAGAGAGGCGAACTGGTCGCTTGGCCCAAAGTCGCACTTAGGTTCTAGCTCAAAGGGCCAACGAGCGGGTCAGGGTGCCACGGCCCAAAACCACCATTCGACGGACTGTTGACCTTGCTTGGAGGGGGAAACCGTTGCCCAGATTACGTTTGCCTTGATCACCATTCAAGGGACCATCAATGAGGGCGGGCACGAATGGAGGAATGATAAAACGCCATGAAGGCATTGACATACGGGACTCCTATAAGAGACCCGACAAATGGAACGCAAAGGGACCAAATCTTGGATACTTGACACCGAGGTATACCATCTCCTCAGACCTTCTTCCATCTTACATTTCTCCTTCATGGCTCGGCCCGAGAACTCGCACGTGGTCTCTCCGTGAACCAAGTTCGGTTCCACCAAGCACTTATCAGACGAGATTGGACTTAGGCATCGGAGGGGATTTGGTCGGAACCAAGGTCCGACCATCCTGACGAGTTCTTCGTTCTGCATATCTGAAGAGTCGTTAGCCCACCAAAGCTTCATTTCAGCATCCCGTCGATCAGCCCTAAGCGCATCCACCATCAAGGGTCAGTGCGACCGACCGATCCCGGAGGTCACCTCCACCCCGCCGAAGCTTCCCTTCGGTGCATCGTCACTCGGCCCTGAGCATTTCCTCCCGAGAGAACGCTCAGACAGCCCTCGAAGGCTATCCCTGTCCCTTGAGACAAGCGACAAACCATGAACCTCTGAACTACCATCACGTGGTTAGAAAAAACCCCAAAACATTTGGCACCGTCTGTGGGAAACGAGATCATCATCCACGTCATCTGCAACAACCAACATGTACCAACACAACAACAGAGGGCCCTGTTAGGTATTGGTGTTTTAGACTAATATTGTTTTGATGATGATCACAACATTATGTTGTTGCTAATGACTATCATGTTTTAGTCTCATGTTTAATCAAATGAAGAATATCATTTCTCGAGACTAATAACTTGGTGCAAGGATGGACATCAAGGGGAGCATTGTCAAAGCTTGGATCTTGATGAAGGAAAGCTCATCAAGAGGTGCCAAAGCATGAAAAATAATGAAGAGCATCAAGGCATCAAGAGCTTGAAGATTAGACTCTAAGAGAAGCAATTGGAATCCATGTAATATTTCATTTACTTGCTTTTCTCTTTTTGAGTCTAGAATTTTGTAATGCCTTGATAGATGGTCTACTCATTCATGCATATGCATTAACCATATAAGTGAGCCTTAGGATTATCATAAAAACCAATCCTATAGGTTTTCCATGCCAAGAACTCTCATTGGAGTTTCTGGCTTTCTAACAGGCAATTGCTGAAGGCGGGACATGCGACTGGTGATCATTAGGCGCCTTGCCAGCCTTCTACAAGAAACTGTTGTGCACAGCTCAAATCATATTTCTTGACTCTTTTCTTGAGCTTTCGGTGCACGTGACTGAAGCCTATTTTGCAGGCGCACGTCATTCTTCGGGCACCTGGACATTATTCTAAAGTCGTTTGCATGTCAAAGTGCATATCCTGTCATTTCTGGGCATCACTCCATCTTGTGGGTCAGTCGACTTATGTAGAGTTTACAGTCGCCTGTTATTCTTCAGGCGCCTGGACTTTACTCTTCAGTTGTCTGAATGCACAAGTGTGAATGTTGTGTTTTTCCTGCTCCATTCCATCCCGTGTGACAGTCGCCTGACGAAGTCTTTACAGGCGCCTGCATATAGTACATGCACACGTGTAGTCTTCTACAGTCACCTGTCCTGGCTCAGATTATAGTCGTTGGGAAAAAATCTAGCAGTTGATCAGTCGACTGATATTCCTTCATTAGTCGCTTATCGTTGCCGAAAAATCCCAGATTCTAGCCATTGCAGAATTCTTCCTTTGGCTTCTAGCTTGGGTTTTATGGGGCGTTTGGGGCTTCCTCTATATAGGACTAGGCTTAGTTCATTTAGAACTCTTGGAACTATTGAAGATCATTAAGGATCATTAAGCCACACTTATAATCTCTCATTTCCCTCTTAGAGCTCTAATCATCTTCATGCATTGAAGCTAGCTCAAGAGAAATCATCCAAGTGCATCAAAGCTCAACTCATCACTTGGAGATCCTCTTCCATGCCATCTTCTTCATATTGAGTAAGTTCATCTCAATGCATATGTAAGAGTATTTATTTCATCTTGTGAAGTGAAACCCTAACTTTCTTTGTGAAAGTTAGTTTCTCTCTTTGTGAGAGTTTTATCCTAACTTTCTTTGTGAGAGTTAGTTGCTTTCTTTGTGAGAGCTTGGTACTCTCTTTGTGAGAGTTAGATTCTCTCTTTGTGAGAGGACAAATCCTCTGTGTGAGGTATCTCTTTGTGAAATTGTATTCACTACTTTTTGTAGCATTATAGTGAATATTTGGTGTGGTTGGATGTACCCAAGTTGGAGAAACATGGTAAATTCTTTGTGTTAGCGTTTGCTCGATTGTGTTGTCTAAATTCCTCTTGCACTTATAATTCCGCATTTGTAAGTTTAATTTTTAATTACCCGATTATTGACATTACTCTATTCACCCCTCTAGAATGTTTATTATTAGTATTGCAAGGTATAGACAGTCCTTACAATTGGTATCAGAGCGAGGTTGAAGCATACAACAACGATGGCATTCAATGCTTCATCCATGTCTCAAAAAGAAGGTCTATCAACTGTTCGACCCCCGATCTTCAACGGAACCAACTACCCAAGTTGGAAGATCAAGACGATGATCTACTTGGAGGGTCAAAACCTATGGGACGTCACGCAGTCGCCCTTTGAGAAACCTACTACACCCACGGCCTCAAGGGAAAAGGTGGAGAAGGACACAATCAAATACAATACGAGGCCTATGAACACATTCCATTGCGCCCTTACTCCAAATGAGTTCAACCGCATCTCTATATGCAAAACGGTCAATGAAATTTGGCATACATTGGAGATTACTCATGAAGGAACTTCAAAGGTAAAGAAGTCTAAACAAAGTGTGTTTAGATCTAAATATGAGTTGTTTAAGATGCAGGAAGAAGAGAGCATCTTGGAAATGTTCACAATGTTCACGAAAACGCTTTGGAAGGACTTGTGAATGTGATTTCCCAATAAGATCGAGTGGAGAAGATCCTTGACTCTCTTACACCCAAATGAGAATCAAAGGCCAACGGTGTTTTAGAGTCTAACGACATGTCCAAATACACCGTTGAGGAGTGCATTGGGAATCTCATGGCGTATGAAGTGAAGCTTCAACATAAGAAGGAGATTCAACCATCCAAGGCCGAGAAGCCGGAGAAGCAAAAGGGGATTGCATTCCATACCGAGAAGGAGTCGATAAATTGGAGGAAGAAATTTCATCAAAAAGCCTCAAGTGAAGAAGATGGAGAGGATGAGGTTAGTGGTGATGAAATCATGGAGCTTGCCAAGTGTCACGACCCGCTTCCCATAAACGGGCGGCGAGGCGTGAAAAGTCCGCTCAAACTTGAAGCTGTGAGGCTACAGTCTGTAAAGCGTCTGGTATAACCAAGTAAAGATCCTTGCAATTGCGAAACAGAACAAAAATAATAATAAAGGAAAGAGAGATAATAATATTATTCCAATCTCAAATGTCCACAAATAAAGTTCAACATCACAGAAAAGCCACCAGGCTTAAAAGAGTCTAAAAAAGCCCCAAGCATGGACAACAGAAATAAACGAACGTACAAAAAGGAAAGGCGCTACGCACCGACAACCTAACAGGAACTAAGCAAAAAACAACACAGAAAGAAGTCTCTACGACTGGTCGCCGGTGTCCTCGTACTCCACGTCAATAGTGGACCCAGGCTCAACGTCAACAAATACCTCGTCCTCAGCAACGGGCTCTGGCTCAGCAACTAACATGCGACACCCAAAAGAGACGAGAGCGCATGTCAGCAAGTCTACAAGAGACTTGTGCAAGGAAACTAAAAGAAGGAGAAACAGCCTAGCAATTCTAAAATATGCGATGATATGGCAGTTTAAGGTATGGATGTAACAAGTAAAGAAGTGCAACAAGTATGACACGGCAAGGGTAGCAAAGCTACTAAGACATTCACATGGATTTACAAGACATGTAAGCACGTCGTGCACAGAGTTTACGCCTTTTGGCTGGAGCGGCTCTACAGGCCAACTCATAAGCTCAAGTGATCGCTTAACCCTACCCCTCCACGTATAATCGGGCATTGGATTTTGACCAACACATGTAGCCCGCTTCTGGTTCACGAACCAGGAAGTGTATTTGGCTTAGGGTTGTGCCTGCAACGCAGGTGCCTAGCCTCAACAAGGAAGTACAAGTAGCGTGTGCTATGAAAGCAAACATTCAAGCATGGAATGACATGTTATGATGCATAGCATGGCAAGAGTATAATTAAAGTGCGTACAGATATGGAATTTAAACGTGACAGGCATGGCAGAGTACAAATAAAATGCATACAGATATGTAAATTTAAACGTGACAGGAAAAATGTATGAATGACATGGCAGGGTGTCAGATCTAGCTTCGTTGTCAAGCTAGATCTTAAAGTTGCATCTAGGGGACTATCATTTCATCGCCTAGTCTCTTTTACGCTAAAAATAAGGGATCGCCTAAAACATGGCCTAAAACACAAGTTGGCAAGTTTCACTTGCCTGCAATCAACTACTCTGCAAACATCGTTCAATCAGTCCAATCTACCTATGTGCTCGGATTCACCAACCTACAGTCCCAGTTTAGATTATCTTCATTAGTGATTTACTAAGCAATTAAAATACCGATTTTAATCTTGATTAGCATGCATTGGTTGGGGGTCCTAAGAGATCAGAAAAAAATACCCTTACACGCCGCGAGAGCTACACTGGCGTCGGGTAGCGACGCCAGGGGTTGGAATAAAGAAAGCGCTCCTAATCCAGATTTCAAAATATGATTCCATGATTGCCAATCCTTGGATAGCGACAAGATCAGATAGAAGAGTTCAAATCAGCGAGCAAGGCGAACGGTTGACGTTCCACGACTCACGGGAAGCCATAACAACGAACGGAGATGAAGGGGTCGACGTACACGAAAACTACGACGTTGCGCATCGTAGGGGCTGATCGTGACGTCGAGGAACACCTCTAGGCGAGGTAGGTGGCTTTCGGAAGAACCCAACAGCGAGAGCGAGCGACGAGGAGGCAAAACGACACGTCGGGACGTCGTTAGAACACGAAACAGCGGAAGCTCACTGTTTCGACGCTTGGACGTATAGAGGGGCTGTCCACGGCGGCAGGGGGTCCAAGGGGGTTGACTAACGACGGTCAGGGGCGCGGGCGGCGGCGGCGGCGGCGGCGGCAGCGGCGGTTTGCAGCGGCTGTTGCTGCTGCTACGATGCTGCTGCTGCTTGCTGCGGCGCCAGGAGGGGGAAACATCGGCGGTTGCGGGGGCCCACGGTGGCACAGAGGGAGGAGGAAGGTCGGGGAGTGGGGTACGCCGGCGAGAGAGAGGTATAGGTCGAAGACGTAGGGTGCGGGCGGGTTTCGTTTGTTGTGTGCGGGAAAGAAAGAGAACGGCGGCGCTATCTTGTTTGGCTGTGAGAAAACATTACCCTAGGTTCTATTTTTATAGGGTAGGGCTGCTACCTCACGTGAATAGGGTTATAGATGGGGTTGTTAGGGTTATTTCATTTGTTTTAGAAAAATTGTTATTATCAATATAAAAATGGAATTCACTCCCTCTCTCTCCTGCGTGAAACAAGTTGGTGCGGCCAAATGGGGGGAAAAAGCTAAGTCAACATTAGGGAATATTATTATTAATAAGAAATTATTAGGGACAAAATACTATGTGAAACTTAGGGTTAAAATATAATAGGTTGGGCAAATTAGTGAAAGTGGGTCAAACGGGGCTCTAAAATTATAAGATAAATACTGGGGTGACCGTACCGACGAGAGAAATAAAACAAAGAAGACGGATCACAATTTCGACGACGAGAAACGAAACTAAAAATAAAAGATCACACGACAAAAATGAAAATCGCGACACCTCTGCAAACAAAGTTAAATTGTTGGGGAACGACACGTGAAATGACGTTCCAAAATAATTCCATAATTTAATACTCTTCGAGAGGGTCACAACGGCATATTACACCAAAGGGTTTGGATACAAACAAAGTCTAAAATAAATACGTGCACGAACAATACTACGTGCACGAAAAGTGTACGATCAAAAACAGACCGTGACATCCTACCCCAAATCATATCACATTATAATTCAAACCAGATATAGTCACTACAAGTGCTTATATATGCACTAGGTAGTCAAGCAGTAACACTACCAACACGTATATATTTACGCCCATTCTAAACTTACACCTATCATAGTTAGTCGAATTCATACACGTACTTCAATCATGCATATAATCACGTACATCCATATATAACTATTAAACACTTATTACATACCGTGGTGCACATACTCACAAACAATTAAATAGTTCACACCAGCAAATACCATCATAATACTCCACGTTTAGATAACTACCTATGAACAAAACAATAAGGATACACTACTCCCTATATCTCCTAGTGTACATCCAATGCCAACATATCAACACAAGTAACCACACCACTCAATATTAAATCATGTTATTATATCTAAGATACATTTACCACTACTATAATTTCACAATTATATAGTCATTCAAATGCATGCAAACATTTCACCATATATTCACATCACATACGGTCCTATAACTATATTCACGACACGCCACACATACCATAGTCACCAATACCTATAACTAAGCACATACTTACCCGTGCATGGTGCACACCCACACACGCTAACATTTCATTCATATATACCAATCATACCACTATATACTCAGCACCTCAACACACCTAGTTTAGCTAGCACACATACGTTCACACAGGCAAATCCTTAGTAAATAACTATACCACTGATCACTCCTTATTTTACACTTTTTTACCGCATGTTTGCATGCCATTTAGATCGCCCAAATCATGTTTTTCACGATATATCGACGATATTGCGATGCTTTTCACGATTTGTTGTTTTTGTCGCATTTCAGGTGATTTGGCGCGATTTGGAGTGATCTCGAGATGCGCTTACTCCAGAGGGTCATCGACGATCTCCCCGAGGGGTATTTTTGCTGTTAGAGAGGAGCGGAAGAAGAACGGACGTCGCAGGAGCAACGAGGAGGCCAAAACAAGCAATCTGGGCATTTTTAGTGTCCCACTCGGCCGAGTGAAGGAGTCACTCGGCCGACCAGCGAGACACCGCTCGGCCGACCAGATCAGACACGATTCATATGTGCACTCGGCCGAGCGACGGAGACCACATCGGCCGAGTGACGAGACCCCGTCCGCCCGAGTGGCGCCCAGACGAAGCTGTTCAAAAATCGCCAAGTTACTGTTTTTCGGCTGCCTGAGCTTCAGAAGACCCACTCGGCCGAGTGGATAATCCCGACCGCCCGAGTACCAAGAAGCCATCGGCCGAGTGACGACAACTCACTCGGCCGAGCCGCCCCCGAAGTTGAGACCCCTGAAGATCAAGACTTACTGGAAAATTACAGGGTTTCTCACTCGGCCGAGCGACTTTTGTCAGTCGGCCGAGTGCGACGCGCTGCCTGTAGCGAAAATTGCGGAAAACAGGCTGCGCAGGGGTATTTTGGTCACAGTTTTTTGACGATTTTGGGGGGTATTTAACCCTTGTTTTTACCCTAGTTTTGAGAGCCTTTTCTCTTAGATTTTTGCAGCTTTTTAGTTTTACTTTTTAGCTTTATTCTTGTGATTGGAGAGGAGGAAAAAGTTGATTTTTGTTGGATTAATTGAAGAACTCCATTGGTTTGCCTCTCTCTTCTCTAAAAATTCTATTTTTATTCTTTATCTCAATATTGTGATGAATTCTATTGCTTATTTCATTGATTATTTTTGTGTTTGCGCTATGAATTGTGAGTAGTCGCCATGTCTTGGGGCGTGGGGATGAACCCTACAAGCCCTATTTCATAATTGTGATGAATTGGTAGGAATTTTGCTAGAATTGCTATTAGGGATTAGATTGGGATCAATTTACTACGGATGGCTAGGAATTCACATCGATTGGGATTTGCAAGAGATTGGATCCCAATTCGATAGGAAACACTAGAAATCCGAATTGGGTTGGAATCGAATTTCCGTAGTATCGGTTTGCAAGAGATTGGACCGATACTAGGGTTTCCGGTTCCAATTCCGTGCTAATACCCGTTTGCAAGAGATTGGACGGGTAGGAACTATCCCAATCTAGGTCGTGGGCCGAGTTTGCAAGAGATTGGGCTCGGTGCGCGATTGAACGATGATGTTGATCCTAATGCTAGCTTCCCTAGGCTAGGGTTTGCAAGAGATTGGACCCGAACCTAGGATAGCTATAGACCGGCAACAGCGCGAGAGCGTGAGCTTGGTTCTACATTCAGTTGCAACTAGTTCATCCAAAATCTTATTCTAGCAATTTTGATACCGACGAACCACATTTACGAAATACGGTGAGTAGCGGGGATTCCCCATTCCCTAGACGTTCTTTATTTGATTTGATATTTCCGTACTTTGTCTGACGATTGTGACAGGATCGCCAAAGGCAAATTTCTCTCTTCTTAAATAGCCAGGTTGATTGGAACAAGCACGGTCATTCGTCCTCCCTGTGTTCGATAACCCGCTCGCTGCTACACCGTGCACTTGCGGTAAAACTACAACCGTTCTCCGGGTGTATATCCGGGGTCGACCAAGTTTTTGGCGCCGTTGCCGGGGAGGCGATTGCGTTTGATCTTACCACCCTAGCTATTTCTTTTTTATTATTATTATTATTATTTCTTTATTTTTACCTAACCCTTCCACGGTACTAATCATTTCTTTGAAACTCTGTTTTCCCTGTGCATGTACACGAGATCTACGGTGGACCCTGAATCTATATTATTTGATCCCGAGATCGAACGTACCGCGCGGAGACTTAGAGCGGAAAGGAGACAAGATCGGGAAGGGAGGTTTATGACCAACCCGAAAACTGCGGACCAATTAGCGGCAAGGATGGAGAGGATAATTTCTATTCGAGATAGGCTTCGGCCTAAGACCTCTTCTACGACCTCATCCATTGCCATGCCGGAGTTGGCGGCTGACAAGAACTTCGAGCTAAAGACTGGACTAGTGGTTCTGATGCAGCAGGATCCATTTCATGGGAATGCCCATGAAAATCCTCACTACCACATCCAATTATTCTTGTCGAAGTGCGCCACATTCCAGATGCCGTGGGTCTCCATCGATGCCATCAGACTGCGTCTCTTCCCCTTCACGCTAAAAGACAAGGCACTCTATTGGTTGAGGACGCAGGCTGAGGGAGTCTTCACCACTTGGGACGAGTTGGCGAGTGCATTCATTGACAAGTTCTATCCGCCCTCCAAGACGGTGAAGATCCGGAGCGCTCTCATGTCCTTCAAGCAATGACCCCAAGAGACGCTCTATGAGGCTTGGGAGCGTTTTAAGGATCTGCAGCATCAATGCCCGCACCATAGCATTGAAGATTGGGAGCTAGTTCATAGCTTCTACAACGGTCTCCAACCGGGGACCAAACAAATTATTGATGCGGCGGCGAATGGTGCTATCTTATCTAAGACTCCCGAAGAAGCTACGGCCCTAATTGAGGAGATGGCCTCAAACAATCAACAATGGGGCGATGAGCGAGGACACTCTACGTCCTCCTTGAAGCCAACTAGTATTTATGAGGCAAAGGCCGTAGCGGAGCTTACAAGCAAGTTTGATTCTCTCCACAAGGTAGTGGAGAGACTGGGGAAGTTTATCACGGAGCCCCAAGGAACCCCTTCCACCTCCGCTCCAACGAACCAAATGTGTGATTGGCAAGACCAATCTCAAGCCATGTATGTGGGAGGAGAGCAAGGAGAAGGGTCCTTGGAGCAAGTACAATATGTCGCGGGGAACCAAGGATATTGGGCCAATCCAGCCACAAGAAATCATCCCGGATTCTCTTACGCCAACAATGAAGGAGCTTTGAACCCGCCACAACAACCACCTCAACAAGCTCGACCGCCACCACCCCAACAACAACACTATCCGCCGAGGGGGCCTCCACAACAAAATTTCCAACCGAAGCAACAAGTTCCACCATATAGGCCGCCCGGATACAATCAAGGGTGGAGGAATCAAAATCAAAACCCTCCACAAGCTCAACAACAATCCGACTTCGAAGCTAGAGTGGAGGCGTTTATGGTCGAGCAAAAGAAGGTCAATGCTACCTTGAAGGCGGGGCAAGACTCCCTTACAACCGTTGTGGCTCAAATATCGGAACAATTGGCGTTGCTCAATCGGAACACTCAACATTTACCGGCGCAACCCGAGCAAAACCCACGGAGCAACACCGGCCACATCAATGCCGTAGTTGCCGTTACTACTAGAGGCGGTAATGATACCACCCCCGCCATGATTCCTACCGAGGAGCCCGTGGAGGAAAGTTTGGAGCCAATTGAACCGGTATTTGAAGTCGAGAAGGAGAAGGAGCCACAAGAAAAGGAGAAATCTAGAGCGGAGCAATTGATTGAGGAAAGGCGCTTCATGCCACCGGTCCCATTTCCCCAAAGGCTTGCTAGAGCGAAAATGGAGAAAAGGCTAGCAAAGTTTCTCGAGTATCTGAGAGGAGTTAGCCTCAACATTCCCTTCCTCGACGCCATCGTGGAGATCCCCACATATGCTAAATTCTTAAAGGATTTGATTTCGGGGAGAAAGAGGAAGGAGAAGATTATGCTAGCCGAGGAGGGCTCTTGGTTCACCAAGAGAGAGAAGGAGCCGGCCAAATTTAAAGACCCGGGGAGTTTTCGGATTCCTTGCACCTTGGGCGGCGTCCCTCTTCAAAAGGCATTGGTAGATTTAGGGGCTAGTGTGAGCCTCATGCATCTCTCCATGTTCTTAAGGCTAAACATCGGGACGAAGTTGAAACCTACCGACATGCGGATACAATTGGCCGATGGGCGGATAACGAGGCCGGTAGGGATCGCCGAAGACATCCCGCTACAAGTCCCGGGGGGAATTTGCTTGCCATGTGACTTCGTGATCATGGACGTTAAGGAGGAGGGAGATACGTCATTGATACTTGGACGCCCGTTCCTCGCCACCGCCGGTGTGATTGTCGACGTGCGAGAAGGTACACTAACTTTGAACGTCGGCAACATCGAGGTGGAGCTTCACATTCCTAAGGCCATGAAACACATGCCTTACCACGAGGAGCTTGACTACATGGACCTCCTTGATGAGGTAATTGAAGAAGCGATCCCCCACTCGATTGGCGCTCTTTTCGATGAAGATTTCGAGGAAGGCCCGGATTTAGGCCGAGATGAGAAGATAGATGATTCCCCGACCTCTCCGCTGAAAATGATGAAGGCGACGCTGATGTCGCAAGGATTCGAGAGCTCTGCAAGCTCTCGAAATTGAAGTCTCCGAAGAAAGCTCCGCCGATACGGAAATCGGCGTCACCGGTGAAGCCGTTGACCGGAGCAAACGCTAGCTTGGGGGAACCTCCCCCCAACACTATTCAAGACGGGAGACCACCGAGGGAGAACACGCCGCCGCAACTTCCGAATCCAAGCGTTCTCCCCGGAAAGTTTGATGGGTGCATCTCATATGCACCAAACATCCCGCATTAATGGAAAATCATAGGGGGTCGAGCTCACGACCTTAAACGAGCGCTTGTCGGGAGGCAACCCGACGGTTATTGCTTTATTTTTACTTTTTCTTTATTTTCGTTTTAGAAATTTTTAGTGTTTTGAGTCGTTCGTCCAAAAAATTTGTGATAACGGGTCCTATTTTTCTTGACAGGAGAGGAGATAGGTAAATCCATCATGAGGAGGATGAACGAGATGACGAGGAGCACCCCAGGAAGGCGCTCGACGCTTAGGAGGAAGATGAAATCGACTGGAGGAAGAAAGACGGAGTTTAGAGCCCAAACGAAGACAAACAGCAGAACACAAGGCTCACTCGGCCGAGTATACTAGTCACTCGGCCGAGTACACAAGTTCGTCCGGCCGAGCCGCTCACGAACGAGGGAAGTCTGCTGTACCCAACTCTCTGTTTAATTTCCTGATTTCAGTATAACTGCTACTCGGCCGAGTTTATATATTCACTCGGCCGAGTAAAACGGATACGCTCCTAGGGCGAGTCTTGCCGAGTAGCTTGAGCCACTCGGCCGAATGGACTTACTTCACTCGGCCGAGGCTGGCAAGGCCACTCGGCCGAAGCGTAAGTGGGGAGGAATTTTCCATTGATCTCACTCGGCCGAGTGACCTAATCACTCGGCCGAGTCGTAACTTTTACTATATAAGGGGCCGAGGGGGGGCACGTTTTTCGAAACGCAAAAAACCCTAATCGCCCCCGACTGTTCAGCTCCCTCGCCCGATTCCCCTCGCTCGCGCCACCCACTCGCCCGACCGGCCACCTCGCGCCGCCGCTCGGCCAGCCACCGCCGGCCGAGCCCCGCCACGCCTCGCCCGAGTCGCCGCCGGCGGCCACCACTCCGGCCACCTCCGGTATCGCCTATTTCGCCTTTTTCTCCTCTTTTTGTGTATTTTTCGAGGATCCACGCGTTAAACGAACCCCAAACCCAAATTAATTTCTATATCTATCTATTATACCCCTAATGCCCCATACGTTTTGAATATTACCCGCTGATATCTCCATTTCATGCGCAGGTTGTTTTTGGGAGCTTAGGGGAGTCCAGGGGAGCTTCTCGGGACTGATTTGGGCTTCGCGGAGGCGCTGTCTTCGCACGCTTCCATTGCTTAGCACTCGCGGCGTGTCGGGGTATACTCTTTCCTTTATTTTGCACACGCCGCACTTTTCACGTTTTTCGGCGCGCGCTCGGGGCCGATATGCCGCCCCAGACACGGCCGCGGTCGAAGAGAGCTTCCGCCAAGCGGAAGCGGTCGGATGATGCCGGCCCCTCCCACGAGTTGGAGGACTCTTCTCCGCCTTCCCCACCACATCCCACACACCCCGCACAGCCTGCAGGCCCCGCACACCCCGCACAGCCTACAGAGCCCGCACAGCCCACACAACCACTCCATGCCGCTCCACAGCCACCACCTCCGGCTCCACTTGTCGGGCCGCTCGGGATTACGTTCCGAGACGACGCACACCGCGCCGTCTTCGAGCGTATCTCCCAGCGCTCGATCGTACCCTCCAGGTTTGCACACCTTGCCGACCTAGGACGCCTGGGGGTACTAGAGGGGATGCTCACGTTGTACGACAACGTGGGCTGGCGAGATTTCTTTCAGCTGTCGGCGGACACATTTACCCGTCCGACACTTGAGGTACTTAGTTCGATTGCCCGGACCGACGAGGGATGCTCGTTTTGGTTCATGAACCGGGAGTGCCAGGTCACTCTCGGTATGATGAGAGCGTTTTTCTCGTGGCCCGATATCCCAGGGGCCGATCTAGGTTACGCCCCCACCCATATCCCCCCACCTTCCTTCGACGCCGGTGCCTTCTGGGCCCGGATTACGGGTCTTCACGCTGCCTTTGACCCTAGTAGGGCCAAGGCCTCGGCCATTGTCCATCCCTGCCTACGTATAGCTCAGCGCCTTATGGCGACGACCTTTTTGGCCAGATATGAGCCGGGCACGATGTCCACGCCAGAGCTCTACATGCTCTACACGATGACACGGCCCAGAGTTCTATCTAGGGATAGCGATGAGCTGGTCCCCGCCGTCGTGATTGATGTCGCGGCTTGGTTTTTGGACCGCATCATTGTATCGGTGGGCGCTCGCTCACCGATATGCTGCGGCGGCCTGATCACCTTGCTTGCCCTTATGACCGGCGAGGACTTCCCTGACGACCTGCGACGAGCACCGGGCCCCACTTCTCTGTCGATTGATGTTATGGCCCGGATGAAGATGCTTCGTCCGCACGGTGAGCGACACTGGGTCTGGTTGCACGGCCCTTACGGTGCCGATTACATGATTCTTCCGAGCCCCGCTCGGACTCAGATTGCACCAGCCCACGTGGACTGGCTCCCTGCGATGGATGTTCTCATCCCCGCTGCTTACGTGCTCGAGGCCGAGGAGGCCGAGCAGGCCCACGCTGCCCACGCTGCCCCCGCAGACCCTTTTGCACACCCTGCCGAGCCTGCTGCCCCTGTTGACCCCGTGGCCCCTCAGCCTATCCCCGATGTTTCCATTGCTCCTGACACCTTTGTCCACACCTCTGTCGGTGTCGGGAGTACCTTAGCTGAGCCCACTCCCACTACTTCCACGCCTGTCACTACCACCATTGGCCCTCTGTCTACCGAGCCCGTTTCTTCTGCCCCACCCGAGCGCCCGCCGACCGTAGTTGAGTGCGGAGAGCCCTCTGTTTCCACTGCTGCTGTATTTTCCGAGAGTGTCGTGGCGTCTGTCCACACTTCTGTGCCACCGACCTCTCCGGCCGCCTCGCTGCCTCTTTTGTATTCTTCTTTCGTTGCTGCTGCCTCCACTTCTCACCAGCCGGTGCCCCGGCCTCACACTGAGGCCAGGCCCACATTCGCGAGCACAGCACCTTTCGTTCCCTTTCCTGCTGAGCCCATCACCTACGCGACCCGAGTACGCCAGCCCCGCCCTGCACAGCCCCGACCGGTGCGTCCCTCTGCACCACCTCCCCCTGACACTGTACTTCAGAGCATTCGTGCTCTAGAGGGGGCGATGAGTGGCCTCAGAGGCGACCTTCGGACCCTGTCTGCCACCGTCACCGATATGGCTCACCGCTTCGACCTGCTCCTGCAGATTCACTACTGCCTTACCCAGGTCCTGGAGCGTCTCCAACGCGTACCCCCGCCCACCCAGCAGGTTCCCACCCACACTTCCACCCACACTCAGCCTGCTACCACTTCCACACCCACACCCGCTCAGCAGCCTGTCCAGCCACCACCACTTCCGCCTCAGGACGGAGACGGTGCAGCACCACCTTCTTAGGCACCCTTGATGCCGTCGATTATTTTTGCCGTTGTGCTGCCCGTTTCTGCTGGGTCCTGTAGCATTTTTGTCCACCCCCCCTCCCCTCACTTATTTTGGGATTCTCATTCTGATCGTATTTTTATATATCTTTTTTGGGAGAGAGGGAGAGTTTTTTTTGGTGCCACATCTATCTATCTGTATCACTCCTATATTTGCATGCATCATGTCCACATCATATTTTTCATTTCTTTATTTTTATTTTCTTTTTTCCATCATGCATGCACCCTCACTTTCCCCTCCCATTACTTGTCTCTCGGTGTGCCCCACTTTGCACATTGAGGACACTGTGCCATTTAGCTTGGGGGAGTGAGTTCTCACATTCTTTTTCGATTTGCCACCTTTGTTTTTAGTTTTTCACGCCATTTTCTGCTTTTGCACTTATTTTCATCATTTTTTCTCATTTTACCATGCATCACGTTTTTCTTATTTTTCTGCGTGTCGCATTGTAAATAGTTTTATTTTTCCTTTATCTTTATTTCTTTCCTTTTCATCTCATGCTAGAGATGACTTTTCTATGATGATGATGACGTGGAGTTAGCTTACTCTATATGCATGCTTTATTTGTCATGTCTTAGACTTTATTTCTGATATCATGTGCTATGACTTGCCTTGCATCTAGAGATAGTAACCCACACCTTTTCCACATGAAAATGGATGAAATTTTATTATTAGCTGAGTCTGAATATTCATATGTATGCTATCACAGAAAACACACCAAGATTCACGCATTGAATGCCTATATCTGGAGTACTGATTTCTTTTCCTATATCACTTCTATATGCATGAATTGTACATTTCACTTCAGGATGATTGAATGATGTTAGCTATGATAAATCTGGATTAGTTAGCTTTTTTGTGATCGAAACTGAGTAGATTAGATTACCCTGCTGAAGTTGTCGTGCATGTCTTATAGAGTGAACCGAGAGATGTATCTATTTCTTTCTCCACAAATCTTGAACATCATTTCTCTACTTTTAAAATCATTGGTGAATCTCCCCTTAGCGATTCTATTATATGGCATTTCCCCCACTATTAATTCCTAGCTCCAAATTTCTTATTCAAAAAAAAGGAGAGAAAATATTCTTGTAAATCATTATCTCTCTTTGAGTTGGGATCGTTGTGTATATATTTAAAAAAAAGAGAGAAAAAAAAAGAGAGGAAAAATCCTCAATAAAAGATCCCATCTCACTTTCTTTCTTTCTCCTCTCTTTTCATGTTTATTTTTATTGCTTTTGGAGCTCTTTACAAAATGGGGATGTGAATATTTTTTATGCCACCATGCTTATAGATAAGCTTGGGGGAGAGAATCCATTGATGTGTGAGAGAGTGACTACTTGACGTTGCACGACAACCTAGGCTAAGTAATATTCTATACTCGGTGAGATTATTTCTAGCTTTACGAATCCAGAAATCTAAGCCTAGCATTCATTTCATGAAATCCATACTTTTCTATTCTCTATATTCTATTGTGTGATACTCTTATACTCCTGATAGAAAGCATTCAATTGAAAAGTGTGTGATCTGTGATTTGTATACCGCTTTAAATGATTCAGACGATGTTAATTATAAGATTATTCCGTTTTTCATGATTATATCGTTGTTCGTGGGTTTTCTATTTCTATTTGCACTATTATACTATGATATCAAAATAAAATTCTTTGACATGTATTTTTCACTCAGTGCATGCTATATGAGTAAGCGGAACCCACGTCCTGAGAAAATGATCTAGCAGCCTACCTCTTCGCTTCTTTCTTTCTTCTTTATTTTTATTTTTATTTCGTTTTTCATTCTTCTCCGTTTTTCATTTTTTCATTTTTTCGCCGTTTTCGTTTTCCGAATCCACCGGGTTCGCCTTTTACTTATCTTCCTCGAGGACGAGTAAGAGGCAAGCTTGGGGGATTTTGATCACTCCTTATTTTACACTTTTTTACCGCATGTTTGCATGCCATTTAGATCGCCCAAATCATGTTTTTCACGATATATCGACGATATTGCGATGCTTTTCACGATTTGTTGTTTTTGTCGCATTTCAGGTGATTTGGCGCGATTTGGAGTGATCTCGAGATGCGCTTACTCCAGAGGGTCACCGACGATCTCCCCGAGGGGTATTTTTGCTGTTAGAGAGGAGCGGAAGAAGAACGGACGTCACAGGAGCGACGAGGAGGCCAAAACAAGCAATCTGGGCATTTTTAGTGTCCCACTCGGCCGAGTGAAGGAGTCACTCGGCCGACCAGCGAGACACCGCTCGGCCGACCAGATCAGACACGATTCATATGTGCACTCGGCCGAGCGACGGAGACCACATCGGCCGAGTGACGAGACCCCGTCCGCCCGAGTGGCGCCCAGACGAAGCTGTTCAAAAATCGCCAAGTTACTGTTTTTCGGCTGCCTGAGCTTCAGAAGACCCACTCGGCCGAGTGGATAATCCCGACCGCCCGAGTACCAAGAAGCCATCGGCCGAGTGACGACAACTCACTCGGTCGAGCCGCCCCCGAAGTTGAGACCCCTGAAGATCAAGACTTACTGGAAAATTACAGGGTTTCTCACTCGGCCGAGCGACTTTTGTCAGTCGGCCGAGTGCGACGCGCTGCCTGTAGCGAAAATTGCGGAAAACAGGCTGCGCAGGGGTATTTTGGTCACAGTTTTTTGACGATTTTGGGGGGTATTTAACCCCTGTTTTTACCCTAGTTTTGAGAGCCTTTTCTCTTAGATTTTTGCAGCTTTTTAGTTTTACTTTTTAGCTTTATTCTTGTGATTGGAGAGGAGGAAAAAGTTGATTTTTGTTGGATTAATTGAAGAACTCCATTGGTTTGCCTCTCTCTTCTCTAAAAATTCTATTTTTATTCTTTATCTCAATATTGTGATGAATTCTATTGCTTATTTCATTGATTATTTTTGTGTTTGCGCTATGAATTGTGAGTAGTCGCCACGTCTTGGGGCGTGAGGATGAACCCTACAAGCCCTATTTCATAATTGTGATGAATTGGTAGGAATTTTGCTAGAATTGCTATTAGGGATTAGATTGGGATCAATTTACTACGGATGGCTAGGAATTCACATCGATTGGGATTTGCAAGAGATTGGATCCCAATTCGATAGGAAACCCTAGAAATCCGAATTGGGTTGGAATCGGATTTCCGTAGTATCGGTTTGCAAGAGATTGGACCGATACTAGGGTTTCCGGTTCCAATTCCGTGCTAATACCCGTTTGCAAGAGATTGGACGGGTAGGAACTATCCCAATCTAGGTCGTGGGCCGAGTTTGCAAGAGATTGGGCTCGGTGCGCGATTGAACGATGATGTTGATCCTAATGCTAGCTTCCCTAGGCTAGGGTTTGCAAGAGATTGGACCCGAACCTAGGATAGCTATAGACCGGCAACAGCGCGAGAGCGTGAGCTTGGTTCTACATTCAGTTGCAACTAGTTCATCCAAAATCTTATTCTAGCAATTTTGATACCGACGAACCACATTTACGAAATACGGTGAGTAGCGGGGATTCCCCATTCCCTAGACGTTCTTTATTTGATTTGATATTTTCGTACTTTGTCTGACGATTGTGACAGGATCGCCAAAGGCAAATTTCTCTCTTCTTAAATAGCCAGGTTGATTGGAACAAGCACGGTCATTCGTCCTCCCTGTGTTCGATAACCCGCTCGCTGCTACACCGTGCACTTGTGGTAAAACTACAACCGTTCTCCGGGTGTATATCCGGGGTCGACCAACCACTAGACCAACACCTATAACTATATACTGGTATAGCGACCCACAATCATGTGCGTAACATAACCAGGCACAAACAATCCTATCATTATACATGCATCATACATCGCTATATTCATGGAACTACACTCAAACCACAGACATATGTAACAATATACTTAGAGTATACCCACCCAAGCTTGAGGGAGACTCAAAACACATATCAGTATACTCTATCTACTAACACGGTATCTATACCTATACCAATACCACTCCAATGTATACACATCTATCAACATAACCATATACATACCATAATGTCAATCACACCTAATATTTAGTCAGGTAACACCCACATAGTTCAATCACTTTATATACCATAATAATATTACAGACATCAACACACGTATAATTATAATACCCTCTATAATACATGCATTCATCGTATAGTCACACACATGTAACATATATATTCACACCATATCCATCTACCTATAATTAGTTTACCAACACATCTACTTATCCATACATAGTTAAGATATGCAATAATCGTGTATACCTCATGGTATACACGCACACAACATCCCGTAAAAGCAAGCAATACCAATCAAAATTATAATCCTACTACCATACGTATACCACATATATACTCATGCAGCAAATACATAACTACTTACGTCTAAGCACAATACATATCTATGTATGAGCACACACTCACACGTACTAACATATATGTCATATAATAGGCCTACTCACTTAACTATAAGTACACCTATTATTATTACACCTAACATGCACACGACTTACTAATTTATAAATATCAAGCACTTACAAGTATCTTCGAACCACATACTCAACTAACAGATATTCCAACACAAATTCCTAAGTGATATAGCTATCCGCACATATATAATAACACCACCATATATACAACTTCACACATATATCACGAATAACACTGATTATACATACATAATACAAGAGTCAAATATTAATATCCTAAGGGTAGCACGCTCATACAGGTCCACACACTACACCTATATGCGTGCACCACCACGACATAACAACTTATACTAATAGGCCCACCAAACTATACTAAGGTTGACACAGGCAACGACAAGCACTAATGGATAAACAATAGGAAAGTAACCGAAGCCAAAAGTGTAACGAAGGAAAGATCGAAAAGCACGAGTTCAGATAGGACGAAGATAAGGAGACAGCTTGGTTAGGTGAATCAGTGGTATAATTGTGAATGTTTAGGTGGGAAAAGAAAGATGTAATGATACTCTTATAGGATACAGAAAAATAGTGTGTAAAAGATATAAGTTAAAATACGAAGAGTACAAAACCGGTCGTACATCAAAAGTTGGAGTTCTCTTATGCATAGAAAAATATTGGTGGTCGATAAAATGAGTTGATCGAAATAAGTTTAAGTCGTATATACATAATAAGAAAAATGGTTTATTAGCTTATTGAAAATCATTATAAGGAAGAATAAAACATTCACACGAACATTAAGGACGTAGGTTAGAAAATATTATACGTCAGTAATTTAATCTAATTTCGGCAGAAATTTCGAAATTCAAAGAATGAAATTAGATTAACTGAAGTGTAGAAAATTTAAGCTCATGTTAAATGCTTTCAAAGTCTTTAAACTGGGGAGAAATTTAAAATAAATAATATTGAAACTACTTTTAGAGGAACCAGGATTTGCCAAAAGAAACGGTTTTATACATAGATTTTAAAGTACGAGTACGACGTACCTAGAACTGATATATAAAAATAATTGAAGTTCTATTTAGCTTGGAAAAATATTTTAAAGTATGTATGTTAAGCGGTTAAAATGAATCTCATAGTTTAGAAAAGATGGTATATCAAATTTTCAAAATAGTAATAGAGTTTTTAAACCGAAATGCGAAAATATATGTCAGAAAATAGTTACGAGATAGTAATTAAACTTACAACCAATAGACTTCAAAATCTACGAAGGAAATTTTTTTTACTCAATCGTAAAGTGAGGAATTAAATATCTAAGAAGAGGGTTTAAAAACAAAATTTATACTGAGCAAAACTTTTAATCAAGGGAAACCGAAAACAACTTTGAAAGAATCAAGCTTTGCAACGGAGGACATTCGAAAGATCAACGATTATCTTAATGTGGTGATCATGTGAATATGCAAAGAATGTGGTTGTATGATGAATGCGCCTAAATTACGATTCAAGAAAACTACGATGAAATTCTACGGTCAGTAACACAGAAGTGTAGTAATCAGGAAAATGATAGAATCAGGGGGTTCAAATTATCAGGTTGACTATAGGTCAAGAGAAACTTAACACTAAGGCTTTCTAATGAGCTAGAATATATTAGAGACCTCAGGGAAAGGTCCTAAGAGAATCAAGATCATGTTCTGTTGGGCCCAAAATCGATGAACCCAAGCGAACGACTAAAGAAATTCTAGAAGTATATCATGGTCAGAGCTAGACAGGGACCACTAAGGTAACTCCTAAGACGATTATATCAATCTCTAGCATAGAGTCTAGCTAACAATCAGGGACCTCTAACTATCAAGCACAGACGTCTAACTAAATCTTACTATAGTCCTGATCTAATGGATTCCATACTAAGCTGAGACAGATGTTCGGGCAACACGTCTACTAGCCATCTAAGGCATAGAAAACGATAGAATTAGACTCAAGGCTTATGACTTGGATGTTTTAATTTATTTAATGGACATTCTATTATTATTATCGTTATTCCGATAATTCACAGTTGCAAGAGTGACCTGTATGGGCCACCAATAAAACCTGTCACGGCCCGCTTCCCATAAATGGGAGGCGAGGCGTGAAAAGTCCACTCAGACTTGAAGGTGTGAGGCTACAGTCTGTAAAGCGTCTGGTATAACCAAGTAAAGGTCCTTGCAATTGCAAAACAGAACAAAAATAATAATAAAGGAAAGAGAGATAATAATATTATTCCAATCTCAGAATGTCCATAAATAAAGTTCAACATCACAGAAAAGCCACCAGGCTTAAAAGAGTATAAAAAAGCCCCAAGTATGGCCAACAGAAATAAACGAAGGTACAGAAAAGAAAGACGCTACGCATTGACAACCTAACAGGAACTAAGCAGAAAACAACACAGAAAGAAGTCTCTACGACTGGTCGCCGGTGTCCTCGTACTCCACATCAACAGTGGACCCAGGCTCAACGTCAACAAATACCTCGTCCTCAGCAACGGGCTCTGGCTCAGCAACTAACATACGATACCCAAAAGAGACGAGGGCGCATGTCAGTAAGTCTACGAGAGACTTGTGTAAGGAAACTAAAAGAAGCAGAAACAGCCTAGCAATTCTAAAATAAGCGATGACATGCCAGTTTAAGGTATGGATGCAACAAGTAAAGAAGTGCAACAAGTATGACATGGCAAGGGTAGCAAAGTTACTAAGACATTGACATAGATTTACAAGACAAGTAAGCACGTCGTGCACAGAGTTTACGTCTTTTGGCTGGAGCGGCTCTACAGGCCAACTCCTAAGCTCAAGTGATCGCTTAACCCTACCCCTCCACGTATAATCGGGCATTGGCTTTTGACCAACACATGTAGCTCGCTTCTGGTTCACGAGCCAGAAAGTGTATTTGGCTTAGGGTTGTGCCTGCAACGCAGGTGCCTAGCCTCAACAAGGAAGTACAAGTAGCGTGTGCTACGAAAGCAAACATTCAAGCATGGAATGACATGTTATGATGCATGGCATGGCAAGAGTACAATTAAAGTGCGTACAGATATGGAATTTAAACGTGATAGGCATGGCAGAGTACAAATAAAATGCATACAGATATGGAAATTTAAATGTGACATGCAAAATGTATGAATGACATGGCAGGGTGTCAGATCTAGCTTTGTTGTCAAGCTAAATCTTAAAGTTGTGTCTAGGCGACTATCATTTCATCGCCTAGTCTCTTTTACGCTAAAAACAAGGGATAGCCTAAAACATGGCCTAAAACACAAGTTGACAAGTTTCACTTGCCTACAATCAGCTGCTCTGCAAACACCGTTCAATCAGTCCAATCTACATATGTGCTCGGATTCACCAACCTACAGTCCCAGTTTAGATTATCTTCATTAGTGATTTACTAAGCAGTTAAAATACCGATTTTAATCTTGATTAGCATGCATTGGTTGGGGGTCCTAAGAGATCAGAAAAAATACCCTTACACGTCGCGAGAGGTACACTGACGTCGGGTAGCGACGCCAGGGGTTGGAATAAAGAAAGCGCTCCTAATCCAGATTCCAAAATATGATTCCACGATCGCCAATCCTTGGACAGCGACAAGATCAGAGAGAAGAGTCCTAATCAGCGAGCAAAGTGAACGGTTGACGTTCCATGGCTCACGGGAAGCCGTAACAAAGAACGGAGAGGAAGGGGTCGATGCACACGAAGACTACGACATTGAGCATCGTAGGGGCAGATCATGACGTCGAGGAACACCTCTAGGCGAGGTAGGGGGTTGTCAGAAGAACCCAACAGCGAGAGCGAGCGACGAGGAGGTGAAACGACACGTCGGGACGTCGTTAGAACACGAAACAGTGGAAGCTCGATGTTTCGACGCTTAGACGGACAGAGGGGCTGTCCACAGCAGTAGGGGGTCTAAGGGGGTCGACTCACGGTGGTCAGGGGCACGGGCGGTGGCTGCGGTGGCGGCTGCGGCGGTTTGCGGCTGCTCCTGCTGCTGCGATGCTACTGCTGCTTGCTGCAACGCCAGGAGGGGGAAACAGTGGCGGTTGCAGGGGCCCACTGCGGCACAGAGGGAGGAGGAACATCGGGGAGCGGGGTACACCGGCGGGAGAGAGGTCTAGGTCGAAGACGAAGGGCGCGGGCGGGTTTCGTTTGTTGTGTGCGGGAAAAGAAAGAGAACGGCGGTGCTATCTTGTTTGCCTGTGAGAAAACATTACCATAGGTTCTATTTTTATAGGGTAGGGCTACTACCTCACGTGAATAGGGCTATAGATGGGGTTGTTAGGGTTATTTCATTTGTTTTAGAAAATTGTTATTATCAATATAAAAATGGATTTCACTCCCTCTCTCTCTCTGTCCTGCGTGAAACAAGTGGGTGCGGCCAAATGGGGGGGAAGCTAAGTCAACATTAGGGAATATTATTATTAATAAGAAATTATTAGGGACAAAATACTATGTGAAACTTAGGGTTAAAATATAATAGGTATGGCAAAATAGTGAAAGTGGGTCAAACTGGGCTCTAAAATTATAAGATAAATACTGCGGTGACCGTACCGACGCGAGAAACAAAACAAAGAAGACGGATCACAATTTTGACGACGAGAAACGAAACTAAAAATAAAAGATCACACGACAAAAATGAAAATCGTGACACCTCTGCAAACAAAGTCAAATTGTGGGGGAACGACCCGTGAAATGACGTTCCAAAATAATTCCACAATTTAATACTCTTCAAGAGGGTCCCAACGGCATATACACCAAAGGGTTCGGATACAAACAAAGTCTAAAATAAATACGTGCACGAACAAGACTACGTGCATGAAAAGTGTACGATCGAAAACAGACCGTGACACCATGCAAGTAAGAGTATTCCTCATGGGCAAGCAATGTAACTCTTTGTCAAAGTTTACCTCTAATTTTAACAAGATTTGTTACACTTGTAGTGGTAAAGGTCATCGCTATACCGAATGTCCTTCCCAACCCTCCAAAGATTCTTACAAAGGGAAAAGGAAGAAACATTGGAAAGTGAAGTCTAAATATAAGAACCAAAAGAAGGGTCTTATCGGGACATTTGATGACCTGGATGAGGAATCATCAAGTTCTGAAGAAGATGATGACAATGAGGTAGCCCATATGTGCTTCATGACAAAAGGGGAAGAGTCTTTGTCAATCTCTAGCGAGGAGGAATCCGATGGTGAAGATGAGGTGGAGTCAATACTACCTTATGAGGAGCTTGAATATCGCTATAATGTGGTCTATAATGGGGCTAGTAAGTGCATCAACTCTTACAATAAATTAAAAGCAAAATTTGTAAATGTTAAGAGTAGGTTGCATGAACTAGAATCTACTAGTGTAAATGTGAATGATGTGCATATTTGTGACATTTGTGATAGAGATACACTTCTCTCTCAAATTAAGGAATTGAGTATCTCTAATGAAAAATTGCTAGCTCAAAACCTTAGCTTAGAGTCTCGCATTCAACAACTTACGTTGAAGTGCGAAGAGGAATCTCAAAAGCTCAAAAGCTTTGTTCATTCTTGGGATTCGCTCCACGATTTGTTGGAAAAACAACATCCGACAAATCATAGAGGAGGATTGTGTTATATTCAAAATGTGGTACCCAGACACACCTCTAATTCTTCAAATGGTGCAAACTCAAGAAATATTGCTAAAGAACCTAAGAAGAATCAACATGTCTTCTTGTATAACAATAACGCTAACAAGAAGCATGTAAATTACAAGGTGGTGAGGAAAAATGAAAATTCTTCATTTTTTTGCTAAGAAGCAAAATCCTCAATCTATGCATGCCAAGAAATTTATTTCTACACCTAAACAAGCCACATCCACCACTCTTGTAAAGGAAAAACCATTGCCTAGGAAATCCTTAAGTCTTTGGATTCCAACTAGGTGTAGTGTGCAAGAGAGGAATATATATATCAACTCTTTAGTTAGGGATGTGATCACCTCATATGATTACATTAGGAAATCAAACTCTTCTTGGGTTTAGTTTCCTAATGTTTAAGTCTCTCACACATATGCATATTGCATGGCTATTTTGCCTTGACATTTATTCTTAAGCATACCCACTGATTGTGTGTGATGTTTCATGATTTTGAAAAGTTTTTCAAATTATTTTTTCATGAAAACGGGACTTTGGGGATTTCATTGTCATACATTCTTTTGTACACCCATGTGTATGACAATGTGGAGTTAATATGTTGAGTTTTAAAACTATTTTAAAATATATTTTAACTCTCATTTTGTGATATGCTTGAGATCATTATTTACAATTGGTTATTATGGTCTCGAACTTAACCCATTGATGTTGCCAAGATGTTTTATGTTATATTTTCTCTTGGCAATGTCATTTTGTATCAATGTTGCTTGATTTATCTATATCAATGCATTGATACAATTTAGGCCCATGGCTCCAAGTATTTTTATTTACAAATGGTAAAGATTTCCTGTCTTTTACAATTGGTATTAGATCCTAGATGTCAACTTTTTGACCCTTTCTATGATCTAGGGAGAGCATGTGATAGTGATTGATACCCACTTAAATTTACAATTAGGTATCATACATCTCTTAGTCTCTTGGTAATTTGTCACATTTTTTAAAGGGAGTTAATGACAAGAGTTAATTCTTGTATGTTTGATGTCCACCTTTTTGACAATGACAATGAGGAGGGGGATATGGATTATGTAAATCATACATATTTATTTATGGGGAAAGGGATACTCATCCATGTGGAGAGTGTTATTTATTTATTCCAATTGGTTTATGTAATCCATGCCTATTATATGTCACTATTAATCATACTTAGATTATTTACATAATCTTAGATTATTTATAATTGGTTATATATGTTCAATTGGTGCATATAAGTAGGGGGAGCTCATTAGCATTATGCTTGATTTTTTATGTTTTACATAATGTGTGTCATCATCAAAAAGGGGGAGATTATTATGTATTGGTGTTTTAGACCAATATTGTTTTGATGCTAATCACAATATTATGTTGTTGCTAATGACTCATGTTTTAGTCTCATATTTAATCAAATGAAGAATATCGAGAGTTTCGAATGCTCTCTGCACGGACGAATAAGAAAACTTGAAGAGGAGGATTGTTTCTTCCTTTTAGATCTGAAAAAAGGGGCATACTGGCGGGGCATCAAGTCCACTTTATCCACCGCCTATTCCTAGGCCGAATATTACAGGATTCTGGGCTTTGAATCGCGGGACCGTTCCAGTACAGACAGTCCACTCAATGAAAGTGAATCTATTTGGTAGAGGATCCTCAGCGAGTTATCCCTGACATCAGTCTGCCTCTGCTCGACTTTTGTAATAGCCCTTCTTTACTGGATCAACCCGAATAGAAGCTCAACCCGAGTAAGTAACTCAATCAAGTAGTATAAAGAAAGTCAAATTTGAAAAAGAGAATTTCCTGGACCACCAGCAATAAGCCTCGTCTAGTTCTGTTGATAAAGAAAAGGTGCCTTTACCATCGGGTTGCCAATAAAGTTTTTTTTGCTTTTTCTATCCCCCCGCTTTCCCCTCCTAGTGAGTCAGTCAGCAAGTTTTGCAATCAGGAGTGGTGAAGCTTGCTTTGGATCCAGTTGAGCAAGCCAAGAGGGAATCAGGTTGGTAATAGCGTTACCCCGGTGGTAGGGCCATCAACAATGGGGATTAGCTTTGGGTAATCCTGAAGACTAATAGCTTGGTGCAAGGATGGACATCAAAGAAGCATTGCCAAAACTTGGATCTTGATGAAGGAAAGCTCATCAAGAGGTACCAAAGCTTGGAAGATGATGGGAAGCATCAATGCATCAAGAGCATAAAGATTAGACTCTAAGAGAAGCAATTGTAATCCATGTAATATTTCATTTACTTTCTTTTCTTTTGAGTCTAGGATTTTTTAATGCCTTGATAGATGGTCTACTCATTCATGCATATGCATTAACCATCTTAGTGAGTCTTAGGATTATCATAGAAACCAATCCTATAGGTTTCTCATGCCAAGAACTCTCATTGGAGTTTCTGGATTTCCAACAGGAGACTGGTGATCATCAGCCCCTGGCCAGCCTTCTACAGGGACTGTTGTGCACAGCTCAAGTCATATTTCTTGACTCTTTTCTTGAGCTTTTGATGCATGCAACTGAAGTCCAGTTTACAGGCGCCTGGAATTGTTCTACAGTCGTCTGTATGCCACAGTGCGTATCCTGTCATTTCTGGGCATCACTCCATCTTGTGGGTTAGTCGACTGATGTAGAGTTTATAATCGCCTGTCATTCTTCAGGTGCCTGGACTTTACTCTTCAGTCGTCTGAATGCATAAGTGCAAATGTTGTGTTTTTCTTGCTCCATTCCATCCCATGTAACAGTTGCCTGACGAATTCTTTACATGCGTCTGCCCATAGTACATGCGCCTGTGTAGTCTTCAACAGTCGCCCGTCCTGGCTCAGATTATAGCCGTTGGGAAAAATCTAGCCATTGATCAGTCGACTGATATTCCTTCATTAGTCGTTTGTCGTTGCCGAAAAATCCCAGATTCTAGCCGTTGCAGAATTTTTTCTTTGGCTTCTAGCTTGGGTTTTATGGGGGTTTTGGGGCTTCCTATATATAGGACTGGGCTTAGTTCATTTAGAACTCTTGGAACAATTGAAGATCATTAAGGATCATTAAGACACACTCATAATCTCTCATTTCCCTCTTAGAGCTCTAATCCTCTTCATGCATTGAAGCTAGCTCAAGGGAAATCATCCAAGTGCATCAGAGCTCATCTCATTACTTGGAGATCCTCTTCCATGCCATCTTCTTCATATCGAGTAAGTTCAACTCAAGGCATATGTAATAGTATTTATTGCATCTTGTGAAGTGTAGGGGTGAGAATGGGCATGCCCAAAGCCCAATTGAGCTTCCAATTGGGCATGCCACATCATCATCCCTACTCATCCCTTCATTAATTCTTCTAGAACTAGTGAAGGGATAAGTAGGGATGATGATGTGGCATGCCCAATTGGAAGCCCAATCGGGCATTGGGCATGCCCATTCTCATCCCTAGTGAAGTGAAACCCTAACTTTCTTTGTGAAAGTTTCTCTCTTTGTGAGAGTTTTATTATAACTTTCTTTGTGAGAGTTAGTTACTTTCTTTGTGAGAGCTTGATACTCTCTTTGTGAGAGTTAGATTCTCCCTTTGTGATAGTTAGATTCTTTCTTTGTAAGAGGACAAATCCTCTGTGTGAGGTATCTCTTGTATTCACTACCTTGTGTAGCATTATAGTGAATATTTGGTGTGGATGGATGTACCGAATGTAGGAAAACAGGGTAAAATCTTTGTGTTAGTACTTGCTTGATTGTGTTGTTTAAATTCCTCTTGCACTTATAATTCTGCATTTGTAAGTTTAATTTTTAATTACACGATTATTGACATTACTCTATTCACCCCCTTCTAGAGTGTTTGTTGTTAGTATTACAAGGCATAGACGGTCCTTACAGGCCCCACATGCCGCCTATTCACTAGGAGGGCGACTACGTATCGCCCGAGGCCTGACACAGCTGCTCTGCCGAGGAAACCAACGACTCGTGTTCGATAACCTGCGAACAGTTCTACCTTTTTGCCAAGGAGATGAACACCAACTTCCAAACACTGGCGGTGGCTGTTCAACAACTCGCGTGTCCACAACACCTCTTGGGGGAGACTGGGCGGGGTTCCCTGACCGCCCAGGGGCACGCCTCCTGCTGTGCTCGACGTGATCACAAACCATAGTGGGAGAAGCCCGAACCGGGAGCAGCGGTTCACCATACCAGACCTTTCTCCTGCACTGTCCTAGACCCCCACCTCCCTTTGAGATGAGGGGAGACAGAGAACCGAATGGACTGGGGACGAGCTAACTGCGGCCTCGTCCAAACAATCCCGCTCAACCCGGGGGCGATCATCTAGCCGCCCGGCCACTGAGAATCGACGGGGACGAAGCAGAAGCTCATGCCGAAAGAGGCAAATGATTCGTGAGGAACACCGCCGAAGGGAGAACACTCGGCGGCCAACACTGATTTCCAGCCGGGACAACCGTGGGAGCAATCCCTCCCACACCTCCCCTAATATACCTAAACCACCTGAACACCAGGGTAAAGCGCCACCGAGCCAGGTCACTCTAGAGGCCCCGGGGATGACCGATGCATGTTGATGAGGAGTATCACCGCCACGCAGGTACCCTCCAGATTAAAGGTACCGACCCTGGAAAAATACGACGGCACGGGGGACCCCCAGGAGCACGTCCAAGATTACAAGGGGATCATGGAGTTCCAAGGGCCGACGACGCCTTACTCTGTCGAGGCTCCTATACCACGCTCCAGAAATCAGCTAGGGAGTGGTATAACAGCCTCTCTGATCAGTTCATCAGCAGTTTTCGGGACCTGTCCCGGATCTTCTGCAACCAATTCATGGCTGGGCGGAGGAGGAAACCGAGGTCGGACCTCTTGTTCAACATAGTGCAGAAGCCGGGCGAGATTCTGAGGGGCTACATGAAACGCTTCAACACCCAAAGGATGAATGTTGAAAGCTGCCCTGAAGTGGTCATCATAGCGGCCATGAAGAAAGGGCTCTGACATAGAGGCCTAAAGAAGTCACTTCATCATGACCCCCCCAGGGCCTCGACCAGGTCCTAGCTCGGGCGGAGCGGTTTATACTGATGGAAGATGCCCTAGCCGCAGAAGAAGAAGGTCACCCCACAAAGGCCAAAAAACTCAAGGCACGATGAAGGCATACATTGCGAGCTGGATGACCACAAACGGGAGAATAATCCCAGGGGGAGACCACGCAAAGGGAAATCAGCACCTGTCAAGCTGAATGCAACTCGGGACGTCGTTTTGACACAGGCCCAAAAAGAAGGCCACATCAACAAGTTGCCCCCGAGGATGAAGGGCGACCAAAGAGACTAAGAAAAATACTACAAGTATCACAAGGACACCGGCCACGACACCGACGATTGCTGGCATATAAAGAAAGACATTGACCAGATGATCAGCCGGTGATACCTGAAGAACTTCGTCCACGCTTTGAAAGCAGGCCCGGGAGAAGGCACTTTCAGGCAAGTCGATAAGGGGGAAAAGGTGAATGTCGTCCAGACCACCCATCGCATAATCGAGTAAGGAGCCAACTGCAGGGACGGGGGCGACGATCGAGGCAACCTCTTCTTCTTCCTCCCACCGGATAAGTGATGCTTGCACACCTTTATCTTACCTGCTTTATGTCTTCAAAATCAGAAACGTACCCTCCCTTTTTCCTAATGTCAAACATGAATGAGAGTTTTTGTGCATAACCATTTGTCCTTCAAAACTTGATGACAACCCGTTGGATCTAACACCTCCTATTGCAAACCGACTTTCCATCCGCCATAAGGCTGGGGGCTACTCCCCCAGCAAGTCGACTATTTAATCGACCATAAGGCTGGGGGAAACTCCCCCAGCAGGCCGACCATTCGATCCGCTGTAAGTCTGGGGGCAACTCCCCCAGCAAGACGATTATTAGATCAACCGTAAGGCTGGGGCAACTCTCCCAGTAGACCGACCATTCGATCAACCGTAAGGCTAAGGACAACTCCTCCAGCAGGCCAACCATTCGATCGATCGTAAGGATGGGGGCAACTCCGCCAGTAGGACCGATCAAACATCTTGGTCCACCATAAGGCTGTGGACAACCCCCCTAGTAGGCCGACCATTCAATCGATCGTAAGCTTGGGGGCAACTCCCCCTGCATGACCGATCAAACTTCTTTGTCCACTGTAAGGCTGGGGGCAACTCCTCCAGCAGGCCGACCATTCGATCGACCATAAGCCTGTGGGGCAACTCCCCCAGTAGGCCGACCATTCGATCGACCATAAGACTGGGGGCAACTCCCCCAGCATGACTGGTCAAACTTTTTGGTCCACCGTAAGGATGTGGCAACTCTTTTTGGTCCATCGTAAGGATGTGGCAACTCTCCCAGCAGGCCGACCATTTGATCCGCCATAAGGCTGGGGCAACTCTCCCAGCATGCCGACCATTCGATCGACCGTAAGGCTGGGGCAACTCCCCCAACATGCCGACCATTCGATCAGCCATAAGGCTAGGGACAACTCCCCCAGCAGGCCGACCATTCGATAGACCGTAAGGCTAGGGAAACTCCCCCAGCAGGCCGACCATTTAATCGGTCATAAGGCTGGAGGCAACTCCCCCAGCATGATAACCATTCGATCGACCGTAAGGCTGGGACAACTCCCTCAACAGGACCGATCAAACTTTTTGGTCCACTGTAAGGCTGGGGGCAAATCCTCCAACAGGCCGACCATTTGATCCACCGTAAGGCTGGGGGAAACTCCCCCAGCAGGCCAACCATTTAATCGACCGTAAGGCTGGGGGAAACCCCCCCAGCAGGCTGACCATTCGATCGATCGTAAGGCTGGGGCAACTCCCTCTGCAGGCCGACTATTTAATCGGTCATAAGGCTGGGGCAACCCCCCAACGGGCCAACCATTCGATCGGCCGCAAGGCTGGGGGCAACCCCCCAGCGGGCCGACCATTCCATTGGCCGAAGGGCAGGTTACCATTCCCCTGACAAATTGATCACACCATCGGTCTCGATCGATTAATACCTTCTCAAGAAATGCTTCCCTCAGCTCGAGCCGTCTGCCGTCTTCAACACATGCCGCAGAAAGCGGGCAAGCCAAAACAAGGGCAAATGCGCAACACGCGGAAAGAAAATAAAGCACAGCTATTGCACAAAAATTCCATGCAGATCAAAAATGGGGTTTTTACAGGAGGTATGGGGGAGAGCAAAAGATAATCTATGGTGCCTACGGGGTGACAGACTTGGCGGAGGTTTCAACAATCGGTTCGACGCCTACCACATCTCCAGTCCTGACATGCTGGTTGGGGTTGGCCGAAGAACGAGTATGCATTCGCCGAACCCGCTCCTCTTACGCTTGAAAACCCTCCAGGAAGGAATTCGCGATCCGCGGGCCAGGATCTCCTTGTAGCCCCTCGTAACTTCAGCAACAAGCTACTCGGGGTCCACTTGTCGCATGGAAGCAATCTCAAACCAAAGCTTGTCCCTTTCCTTCATATGCGCCTCATGGATAAGGGATAACGTCTCCTCGGCCTCCTCCACAGACTCCACGACCACCGCCCGAGATGCATCGACAACCGTAAACGCTTCTTTCAGCCTCCCAGCCTTCAACGTCAACTCACGAGTCCCCTTAGCCTGCCGTTTTCGCTCGAAGGCCGCCTCACCCTCGGTCATCTGCGCAAAGCCCCACTGTATCTCGACCGACATCGTGGACATCTGCAAAGCAAAAGGGTTAAGAACGCTTGGAACCGCTAGACAACAAAAAAGGAGGGAAAGAGAACAACCTGCTGGCTCTGCCATATCATGAAGTCCGCCAGGTCCTCAAGACTAACTTTTTCTAAGAGGGAGCGATCCCTCGGAAGGGCAAAATTCTGCGCCAGACGAACGACTACACCACGGTCCGCAAAGACCGACTCGCTAGACGGCATCTCAGGACGGGCTCGAGCATCAACAATATCCGAGCCGGATCGACGGGAGTACGTTCAGCTTGGCTGGGCCGGGAAACCTCCCCCGGAGCCCGTAAACTCTCCCCAAGGGTAGATAATGTTGGACCTGGATCTAAGCCTAGAGTGGGTGAATAAGCTGATAAAAATATGCGTGCAACCCACGAACAATCACACGTAGTTATAAGCACAAGCAGAGCAAATAGTATGCAATCACAGAGTACACGCAGATTTACACTGGTTCGATCGTCCCCACGACCTACGTCCAGTCCCGAGAGCAACTACTAGATTAATATGTTATCAAGGTACAACTACAATGAGTCAAGAGCCCCAACTCAACTCTCACCTAGTTTGTACGCACTCCAGCGTGCTCAACACTATCAACCTAGTCAGATGCTCTCACCCTTGACGAGCCCGAACTCGTTAAGTCCCCAAAAACACAAGTAATGGTAAAGTTTCCCCTATAGAGATCAACATACTAATACACGAATATAAAGAGTAAAGAGTTTTGAAAATATCAGTTCGTGTTCGTGTAGTCGTCTCTGTCGTTCAGCACGGGTCATATCTAAATCTGACAAGATGTAGTCGTAGTCTGAAGTCCCCTAAGCCAGTTACGGTCTCGCTCTTGGATGATTCTTGCGGCTCTTGGTCAGCAAAGAGTTTGGCCCCATGGAATCTTGCAATCGGCAAGGCAAGCTAAAGGCTTGTTGGCACACAAGTTGCAGCACTTGAGGATGGCTTGATGGCTGCTCGGTCTGCAATGGGAAAGAGCTACTGCTTGGCTCGGTCGGCAGCTAGGATGGCACCGCAAGTCCCTCGGTCGGCAAGGCAAAGATGAAACTTCCTTGATGGTGCGACTGCAACTCGATCAGCGAGCTTGTTGGCACATGAATCTACTCGGTCAGCAAGCGTTTGGAGTAGCTGCTTGGTGCATGTCGTTTGCTTGATGGTGTGGTAACTCTGTGGGTCGACAAAGGGATTTGCAGCTTGATGCTAGGGTCGACACAGCTTCCTTGTGGCCTCCTTGCGTGATATGCTTGGACTATGATGATGGAAATGTCTTGCGCAAATAGGAAGAAGATCTTGAAGCTTGGGCTTTGGAGATGCTTGTGGCAATGTGATGACAATGTGTCTTCTTTTTGCCTTGGAGCTTTGTAGCAATAGGAATAGCAATGGGGTTTATGGGCTTAGAAAACTTGCGCCTATGTTGATGAAGAAGCTTACTTGCGTGAGTCTTTGATATGTAGGTTAAGCTTTGTGCAAGGTGAAGAAGATTGTGGCTATGGGAGGTTTTCAGAGCTAGGGTTTCTATGGCTGAACTTCTCTTGATGTTGCTGCTAGATATTAGTTCTCTTCTAATATTTTAGCAACAATGTTTCATCCTCTTTGGAGAGGATTTAAATATGAGGAGGATGGAGAGAGATTTGGCTATAGGAGAATCCAATAGAATCCCACAGTCAAGGAGATTTGAAGTGTGGATTTGATATGAATTGGGATTTGAATTGAAGGAGTAATTGGTGTAGGATTTGTATAGGATTCAAATGGGATAGAAGATTTGAATAGGATTTGATTCATGCACCAATTGATTTGGATGAGATTCTCCATATCCATCCATCTTTGACCAAGTCTTGTAATTCAATTGCAATTTCTCTATCACTTTGACTTACTCTTATTTTCACATTTCTCCATCTATTTGACCAAGTCATCTTTTGCGTATCTATGAGCTTGCCACTCCTTAAAACACTTAGCACACACATTAGAACGTTCACGCACGTTTGTTATCATCAAATATGAAGTCATCGATCGTTGTATCTAATACACGTTGTATCCAACAATCTCCCCCTTTTGATGATGACAAACCAATTCAAGATTTGAGCAGTTACGATTCAAGTAGTAGCATCATGATATGTGTGTGTGAAGTGTGATGGAGGATGTATGCAAACAAGTGTGACAATGATGTTCAAGTATACTAGCATGCAACAATACAATGATGTGATACATATACGCATGGAATGTTCCCCATATTTTCATGCTCCCCCTAGAACCAATATTTCATGTATTCAATAAGCACAAATGCGTACACCAAATCTTCAAATATTTCTTACCCTTTTGTTATCATCAAAAGTGTATAATGAAATCAAATTCACACCACATGAAAAAATAAAGAGTATTATTACTTACAACCAACAATTGCATGTAGACATTCATATAATAGGCAATCCAATTTCAATGAAAATCATAACAAGACTTCTAAACCATCGTGTATGTGTGATGATTAAATAACTGAAGTACAAAGGGAGAAAATTTCATGAAAACCAAACAAATTCAGTCCACATTTTCCATGTAACATGATTCACTAGGATTGATTTTTTTCCACCTCATTGAAAATGAGTTCAAGATACCACACCCCAAAAACATAGCCTATAAGGACTCTTAGATGTGGGATGGCATTGCTTGACGAGTGTAACACCAATGCTAAAGATTACCCATAAAGCATATGTTGGATACTCGTGGGTAGTGTACTTGTCATGAATTGTATCCATTTTTCATACGGAGCTATATTATATTTTTTGTTTCAATTTCAATTCTTTTGTGCTCAATTTTTATCCATGGCAAAAACACATCATATCACTTAGATTTTCAGTAAATATTCATCCTACATTCACTTTCCAACACTTACAATTATTCAATACTTGTGGAAGTGAAAGTGTAGGTGTAGAAATTGAAAGACACCCTAGAGGGAGGGTGAATAGGGTGTGTGGCACAAATTAAAGATAAATCACAATCACAGAGATAATCAAGCACACATATTTTTTTAACGGAGTGGCTCCCCGCCAAAACTCCGACCCCAAAACCTATGAGGATTTCAATCAATAAAATTGATCACACTTACGGGTAGGGATCTCACCGTACACAGATATAGTTCAAGAGTTAAAGCGCAGAGATAGCTTCAGAGTAAAGCTATTCACAATACAATCTCACAACTAAAACAGATTCAAATAGCTTTAATACTGCGGTGAAAAATCAGAGAGATATCACCGTGATAAAGTTTGTGAGATCGTGATCGCATGGGCACAAACGGTTCGCTGATCCGATGTCTGGATGGGAAGATATAGTCTTCGGAAGATGATTGCGCGAATCTGAATTCTGCAGTGGCTGATCTGTAGAAAAATGCCCGAACTGTGTATAATTCTGAGAACTGAGCAAAGGAGTCTATCACCGTTGTGAAGGGCATGAAGATATGGTCGCGTGGGCGCAAACGGCTCGTCGATTCGACGTCTGGATCAGGAGATATGAGCGTACGAAATCGGATGCGCGATCAAGACAGATTTGTAGACGTTGAAAGCTTGAACTTGCTTGAAGAACCCCTTGCCGTAAGCACCTCTTGTGATGATGTTCTGCAAGCCACCAATATTTGACAGCAGCCGCAAAAAAATATCCCACGGCAAAAAAATCAGATCCCCTGTGCGTGCTTTTGTCGAGGAAGAGCACAAAAATGATCTGTGCTTTCCAACCTTTTACGCAAATGACTGTGCACGCAAAAGAGAAGGAAAATAACGCAAGCCCTTGTGTTTGACAGCCCAAAAAAATCAACTCACGGCCAAAAAAGTGATTTTTTTTAAGAGCACACCGAAAGATAATTTTCAAAGGCACGGCCAGGAGATTTTTTTGAAGAGCACCAAAAAATTATTATCAAAAGGCACGGCCAGGAGATTTTTTAAGAAGAGCACACAAAAATTATTATTGAAAGGCACGGCCAGGAAAAAATGATTTTATGAAGAGCACACAAGAAATCTCACGGCCAGGAGAAAATGATTTTATAAAGAGCACACAAAAAAATCTCACGGCCAGGAGGTTTTTTTGATGTGAGTTCATGTTGTCTATTTATTTGAAAGACCCACTCAAAAAGATAAAGACAGAACGCACTTGAAAGCCAGTTTATTTTTGATGAGTGCTCACTGATAATAAGATGGGATTAAACAAACAACTTGATTCGAAATTTGAATCGAAATTTGATTCGAAAAACAACAACTAAATAAGATGGGATGATATCAAAACAGATTCAAAGAAGAATTCGGCAATTTGATTTGCATTCAAAATTTGTTAACTTGAAAACATGCAGCCGTTGAAAAGACATTTTTAGTTTAAAAAGATTTGGTCATTCAAAATTCTAGTGCATCCTCTTTTTGCACCAATGTCCACATACAATCTCTCTCTTGCGGACAAAATACATTTTGCACTTTCCACCTGAAATCACTTAATGAAAGATGTTAGTCACACGACTTGTTTGTCTTCATCAAAATTATATCGTACGACCTAGTTAGTAGACTTACTAGGCCAACAATCTCCCCCTTTTTGATGATGGCAAACAAGTCTGGAAAAATTGAGAAATGATATTAAAGAGCAAGTCATATAGTGCATATGATTGTAAACATCATACAATGCTCCCCCTATCGATGTGCTCTCATGAAAAGATGTGACAAGCTCCCCCTCAAAATGTGCATCTCTCCATGTGCAATAATTTTCCACTATTTTTCTATTATTTTTTCTACTTCTCCCCCTTTTGCCATTAATCGAAAAGATTACACAAATTGAAGAGGTTAAGAATGAGACATGAAACAAGTTTAGCATATTGAAGAAATAAGAAATTGATGACGATGCTCATATTAATGCTTATTCCCCACGAACTTAAAGTATAACAAATATATGAGCATTGAAAGCATACGGTAGTTGTAAGAAATATAACAGGAAGATGTTGTATTATGAAACACTTTGACAATATGAAGAGTGATTAGAAACTAAGACATCAAAATATAATATAATCTAATACAATTTGTGAGCCGATGTTGCTATGGAATAATCAATAAGTAATGTGTAGGGAGACACCAAACAAGGGATACAATGGTGTTAAATTTCGGGTCCTTTGGAATTGAGGTGCGCTAAGTGGTTACTTCATCTACCATATTTCATACGCATTGCTCAACAAACCCTCGAAATCCGGTTACTAGCCGCCGGTATCAAATGTAGTATATTTGAAGATGTTTTGCTATTCCCTTTTTCTTTTTCTAATTTTTTTTATAAATGCTCATTGCAATTTTTTTATTAGAATGTTGGTGTCTCGGAATAGTGACGCATGAAGGCATCGACATACTCGACTCCTACTAAATAATTTTCCATAGAGATTTGAGCGCACAAAATTGTAAAGATAAAATATAAATTCAGAAACTTTAGAATCTAAGCACATCCAATTGTCTCCTTAGTTTATAAGACTCAATCAATCTATTTGATTCGTACAATTTGGTATGCTTACAAGTTTCACTTTTTCATTAATAAATCAAGCATGGGGATTTTACAATAATATGGTGCATCATCATCAAAAACATTTTAATGTTTCTAAGATGTCTAACAAGGTTCATATTAAATTCTCAACCGACATCAATAATAGTGATAACTATCATGCATGCACATACAAAGAATGATCAAACCCATGTGAGATAAAGATAGTGTGCAATGTGTGATGCTTAGGTACAATATTTAAGTATGTGTATGTCAATGGATATGCATGCTAATGCTCAATTAGTGACATAATCCCCAACTCCCTTTGAATGAAGCAAAATTGTTTTTGGTTTAAGGGTTTGATGAAAATGTCCGCTAATTGTTTTTCTGTATCAATATATCATAAAGAGATATCTTTCTTATCAACGTGATCTCTAAGGAAGTGGTGAAGAATATCAATATGTTTTGTTCTAGAGTGTAGAATAGGATTTTTAGATAGATTTATAGCACTCTTGTTGTCACACCAAATGGTTGTAGGTTGGAAAGTAAGATCGTAGTCTCTAAGTGTTTGTCTCATCCATAGAATTTGAGCACAACAACCTGCTGAAACATATTCGGCTTCAGTTGTACTCAATGCTATGGAGTTTTGCTTCTTGGAGAACCATGAAATAAGAGACATACATAGTAGTTGGCAAGTGCACGTGGTACTCTTACGATCGGTCTTACTTCCCGCAAAATCCGCATCACAATATCCTACAAGCTCAAATGATGTGGAACAAGGATACCATAAACCAAAATCTAAGGTTCCTTTAACATATCGAATTATTCGTTTAACATAAGAAAGATGGGACTCTTTTGGACAAGATTGAAATCTAGCACATAAACATACACTGAACATTATATCAGGCCTACTAGCTGTCAAGTATAATAGGCTACCAATCATACCTCGGTACAAGCGTTCATCCACTTTCTTTCCCTTTTCGTCTTTATCCATTGTTGCCGTCGTTGACATAGGAGTAGAGCATTCCTTAGCATTTTCAAGTCCAAACTTCTTCACTAGCTCCTTTGCATATTTTGGTTGATTGATGAAAATTCCGTCCTCACATTGTTTGATTTGCAAACCAAGCATGAATGTAAGTTCACCCATCAGGCTCATCTCAAATTCCCTAGACATACATGTAGCAAATTCCTCACACAGTATATTGTTAGTAGCACCAAAAACGATATCATTAACATATATTTGTACTACAAGTAGATCTTTATTTTGATTTTAACAAAGAGAGTTTTATCCGCCTTTCCCATGGAGAAATTATTTTCAAGCAAAAATTTACTAAGTCGCTCATACCAAGCTCTAAGAGCTTGTTTGAGCCCATATAAAGCACGTTTAAGCATGAAAACATAGTCCGGGTTGATGGAGTCTTCAAACCCAGGAGGTTGTTTGACATAGACTTCCTCAGATAAAACTCCATTCAAAAAGGCACTCTTGACGTCCATTTGAAAGAGGTTGAATTTCATGAAACTAGCGAATGCTAAAAGCATCCTAATTGCTTCCAATCTTGTGAAGGGAGCAAATGTTTCATCAAAATCAATCCCTTCCTCTTGGTTATAACCTTGTGCAACTAATCTAGCTTTATTACGCACAACATTTCCCATTTCGTCAAGTTTGTTTCTAAATACCCATTTAGTGCCTATAATTGTTTGATTTTTTGGTTTAGGAACAAGTTCCCAAATTTGATTCCTATCAAATTGTGACAATTCCTCCTGCATTGCCATTATCCAATAGGAATCTTCTAAAGCACTATCAACATTTTAGGCTCCAAAATGGATATAAATGCAAAGTTAACCATCAAATTAAAGCTACTTCTAGTACGTATACCTTCCGTCGTGTCTCCAAGGATTTGATTATTTGGATGATCCTTCTTAAAGCGCCAATCCTTAGGGAGATCTTGTGATGACGTAGTAGCTTCTGCTTCTTTTGGTACACCATCATTGTTGTTCTCTTGCTCATTGGAATTGCTAGTGTTTATCTCCAGTCCATCCAAGCCACCTGTAATATCTGTAGATTCTGCAGCACTAGAAGATTCATTAATAGCAATTTTCTCGTCAAATTTCACATGCACAGTTTCTTGAATAGTAAGAGTTCTTTTGTTAAATACTCGATAAGATTTGTTATGTGGTGAGTAGCCAACAAAAATACCCTCATCGGATTTAGCATCAAATTTATCTAGATTTTCGCCAACTTTCAGAATATAGCACTTGCATCCAAATGGTTTTTAATGCGATAAGTTGGGAGTCAACTCTTTATAAAGCTCATAAGGTGTTTTCTTCAAAATGGGTCTAATGAACACACGATTTAAAATATAGCAAGAAGTATGTATGGCTTTAGCCCAAAAATATAAAGGCAATTTGTAATCATAAATCATGGTCCTAGACATTTCTTGCAAAGTACGGTTTTTCCTCTCAACCACCCCATTTTGTTGTGGTGTCCTCGGGGCGAAAAAGTTATGTGAATAACCTTTTGAGATGCAAAAATCATCAAAGTGTTGTGAAGTAGAAACAGGTTTGGAGAAGGTTGAGGCTAGGAAACCCCTAGCCTCCTTTATATAGTATCCATAATGGTTACTCATATGGGTGGATACCCAATATGCTCAATGGGTCCTATTCATAACACTTCCCCTTATCCAACCAACGTGGTATACTCGACTTATGAATACTGAAATGATTCATTAGTACTAATGCGTATCTTAAAGGGTGGATACTTCTAGATCCAAGTTAGGGGTAACTGCCTCGTTAAAAACCCTTAGCTATGGAAAACCCTGTGGAAAAAAACCGATAGCGAGGGAAAAGAGTACAGCACTCCATAACTTCCCCTGATTTGGGGATGTGTCGAGGGGTGGATACTTCTGGATCCAGAGTCAATGTGGTTGCCTCATTAAAACCTTGACTATGGAAAACCCTGTGGGAAAAACCACTAGCCAAGGAAAAAGAGTACAACTCTACAGTTGACTCCCCTTTATCTGATCAAGCTTCGGGCTTACAGATATCCTATATATCTATACATTTATCTCCAATGTGTCTATACATCCATCTCATCTACAACATTCTGAAAGCAAAAGTAAAGTACAAGCATCACTCATCTATACAAGTTTCACTCATATAAGGCAGTAGCTGAAACTAAAGGAGCGCTAACGAACTTGGTAGAAGCTCCACGTCTCAATCGTCATTGTCTGCGAGGTACTTCAGGACCTGGCTTTGTATGTTCTTGAACTGCTCCTTGGGTGATGAGCTTCTCGGGATGGTGGAAGGATGTAGACTTGGGAGGATTCTGTGTAGATCTTCAGGAGGTGGAAGTCCCTTTTATACTATTCATCGCGATGATCTGTAACCTGCATAAGCAAATACATTTAACATAGAGGATTTTTCCTCGACCCTTGGAGATAGAGCAGAAGATACATATCTCTGGTCCAGTGGTGCTCTGCAGGCGCTGCACTGTACCTGGCTAATAGCTATACTGCTAACGCTCAAAAGAGACGCATACAGTTGGCCAGGTAAAAGAGTGTTACAAAGACACTTAAGGTACTTCTGGACCATATATATTCTTCCCCTCTTCCAGCTAACGGAAAGGGGTCTTTTAATGTATATCCATACAACCAAATAGGTGTATTTAGTGGAGAATGATTTTAATGTTTCTTCATCAATCGTCATTGTATGACGTTTTCATCTTCGGGATGATTAAATAATGTCATCTTCAGGATGATATTTCATTTCCAGGATAATAGTTCATCTTCAGGATGATTGTTCATCTTCAGGATGATTAATGTCATCTTCAGGATGATTGTTCATCTTCAGGATGATTGTTCATCTTCAGGATGATTATATTCTGTAAGCCAAGAATTTATGCCTAGCTAGGACTTTCATATCATATCATATCTGATAGATAGGCTTTAACAGATATTTCGGTGTTATCTCTTCAGGAGATCCGATAATATTTTGAGTTATTAAAATAATCTCAATTCTTTTAATTTGCTCTCTTAAGAAAAATACTATTTTTAAGAGGTGCAAACAACAACCTTTTAATATGAGTCCTTTAAGGATCTCTGTCCTTTAATCATATTATTAATATATGTCCCAGAAAGAAAGTAAAGTAAAGTAAAGTAAATTTTTTTTACATGCAGTTGAAGAAATTTTATATCGGTAATGTTGTCACATCCAATAGCAACATCAACAAAAAATTCCCTCTTTTTGCCATTCGTTGGGTTACGCCTTGACATAAACCAGTCGATGCATCAGATTCATCTTGTAAGTGAGTTCAGCTCATTTTACTTGATTACTTCCTGGTTTGAGCGATTTATACCTCTAAGCTATAGCAAATTAAAATGCTTATAGCTAACGATTTTATTATAATTCTCCTACAATACTCAGTTATCCCACAGGATTTGATATCATTTTTGATATCAGGACTTCAGGTCCATACACCTCATATTTCATAAGTGAGTCCAGCTCACCTTATTATTGCCTCATTCCACATTATTATAATTTGGCCAAATCTCTATCTTTGCTTCAGGCAAAGCAGAGTTGTGGAATCGATATTAACTGGAAAAGTGAAATATGAGAGAATTTGTCGACAAAATTTGTTCTTTCTTGTCCAAAAGTCACCCCGTACGTACTATAAACATTTGATTTCTCCCAGAGGTGTCTCCTTCACGACGCGTTAAAGAAGTGAAGGTTCTGGGACGGGTAAAGAATATGGACAGATCCAGAATGGGTCCTTAGCAACCAAGTTGCAATAAGGTTCTGGATTTGAGCTCACTTTTCTGTGGTGGTATTGCTTTTTCGGTCTCCAGGAGTAGATTTCTCTCTTTGGAGCCTAGTGGTATGTCCTCTCATCTCTTAAGGACATCTACTTCTGCTACTGGTGGATTGCATCCATTATCTTTGGTATGTCAATCCTAGCTGGATTTTTAGTAGCAGGGATGTGAAAGTTTGACAATATTTAAATTGTCAGTCTGATTATAATCAGATCATATGTATTTACGTTTTAAATGGTCAATTTGAGCTTCAGGCTCATAGATGATTTGAACCAAATAGGGAATTGAAGGATATTCAGGATCATTATTACCATCAACACACAATCTATAAGATGTGTACTAATGCCTTACTCTTACGAGATTTATTCATCAAAGTTAGTTAGGCTTGATGAATATGTTCTCTTTATGGCATCATGACGGTTTATGTAGTGTTGCTTCAGGAACACATACACAACGTTGCGGACGTACCATCTTTAAGATGTGCTCTAAACCCATTCTTAGAAAATGTTTATATGGAGTTGATCAGACTCATATAAAAAGATTCTAATGGTGTGTTTAGCTGAGTGTACGTAACCACTATTGCTAATTATTTATGATTTCCCATTTTTATCCAAAGTTACCACCATTTAAAAAAATGTGGTTGGATAATGACCATTTTTAGAGGATATATTGATGAGTACACAAAAGGTACATCATCAGTCATGTTAAGGGAGTGGACAAAACCTAATTATATCCCTTAAATACTCTCAAGAGACCTAAAGGTCTTCATTATCTTTAATGATGATAGTATATCATCTTAAATTCGTTTGAGGAAGTGGGGAGAGTTAATGTCCATGTGAATGGAGATGATCTCATAATCATTTTTCCTTTTTGAATAGGACAATGAAAGTTTCACCCTTTTTGAAGAATCTTCGGGTTCGTCGGGCTAATGATGTCTTGCATCATCAATCCAGAGTGATATCGATCCAAAATTGGTCGATTCTGGACACTTCTGGTATTCCAAATTAATTTCTCTTTTTGAATTTATGTGGGACTTTTGAAAATTCCATTAAAATGCTCAAGTTAATTTTGTCCGGTAATAGTTGAACGGTGTTCAAACTGTGAAGGATTACATCTTCACATTGACTATTGTGCGGATCATTATGGGACAAAGGTTCAGGCTTCATTTATTTCTTGAGTCATTAGGGATTTCGTTTTGACGAATATCCATTGAAACTGTATAAGTTTCAGAGAGTGTATGGCATCCTCATTTTTTTAAGGGGGTATTCAAGATAGCAAATCATTCGCAGTAAAATAAAATGTATTAAAACTACAAGAGAATAATACTGATGATTTTGTTAAGTCAACAAGTGACATAGTGTGATGTGTGCTTTTGAAAACATACAACTTTAATCATGCTCATTAAGACTTATGTTATGACAACAGATTAAATTTGATTTCAAAGTTTATTTGTCCTCGGGGAGTAGCTAAATATACATAAGGTCAATTTAACTTTCATCCTTTAGACTAGATATGTATGTATTTTTATATGGCATAAGTTAATGCACATTCATGTTTGCAAAAACATTATGGCTCTTATCAGAACTTCTGGTCTGATATTGGGTTGACATTGCTTACTCCATGTTGAGGTATATCATATCTTCCCTTTCTCATTTAATTCAAGACTTCCCCTGTTTTAAGTTTTCCTTATTTTTATTTCAGGTCATGTTTGATCATGAACTTCCCCTGATTTCAATATTCCTTATTTATAAAGGACAATGAAAATTAGTCTTGCTAAGGAGACATAAGCAAGGGTTTAAGCAAATTATTTTATACTTCCACTTTTCTAATTAATTAGAGACTTTTAAAAGTCTATTTGAATGCTCGAGTATAGCTTCAGGCCAATTTACTTGAGTCGTTCAAATTTTATGTGGATAGTTTATCATGCTCAGAGGGGAAAACAAATACGTGACTACGAAATTTATAATTTCTCACTTATCTATTAAGTCACGACTTTGGTGTACACTTAAAAGTAAGGGGTAGATTCAAGAATCATACATTGTAAAGTGAGATGACTCTAAAAGAGTTTAGCGGTGTTTGACAACTGATGGTGTCAATTTTCGATTATATAGACAATAAGTGTGAGAGGTCTATCTACCGCAAAATACGTATCTTTAAAAGATCGCATAAATAGTTTTCGCATAGTCCATCGTATTTGTTAATATTTATTTTATTAGGGTGAAAGGGTGTTGACTTTTGATTTGATTTTGAACTTCAGGTTCATTTTGTCACAGAGGATATGATGTTAAACTTTTTGAAAACATAATTGGCTTATTGTCATAAATATCGTCATATCATGAGCCCATCATACATATAGTATAAAGCTTGTAAACTAAAAGTTATGCTAATTAACCTGAATTAAAACAAGTATGATGTATACACATGCTATTTATATGCTGCAGGCATTTAAATAATCTCATCGCAGATATATAGTCTAGCTATAGGCATTAAACTATATCAAAGTGATTTTAGCATGCTAAATAAAACGTACATCACAGAAATCATTACATATGCGGTAGACATATAATTTTCTACACATTCATTTAATTATCACTGACATGTAATAATATTAAATGTTAAATCATGCAACGGGCAATGAAATGTATGCATCATCACTAGCATTAAAAATGGAGAGAAAACTTTTCGTTTAATACTAATCAAATAATTCAAACGAAATGCGGTGATGATTTACGCAGATAATTAATCAGAAAAAGACAAGATTAATAAAATCATTGCCTAATAGCACATCCACGCAGATAATATATTAATGATATACAACCATGCAGATAATCATATCACAGGCATGTAAAGATTAATAAATAATCTAAATAGTGTGTGACGTGCTAAAAATTATTTTGAAAAACTTTTTACCTTTGATCCATAATTTTAATGTTTTATTTTCACTTTAACCCTTAAAATTTTCTTTAATTATTTTGGGCTATTGGGGCCAAAAATAAAAAAGAAAAATTATTGTGTAAATGGGTTAATTTTCAGGCTTTTGGGCCATGAAAACAACCCATTAGGGTTAATTGGGCCTCCCCTAAAAAATTGGCCCGTTATGGGCTAGGGTTTCCGAAAAACCCTAGGGGGCCAGCACGGCGCGCCGCTGCGACGGCTGGCCGCGGCTACGGGCCGAGGCCGCCGTGTGGCCGCGGCTGTTGCCGAGGCCGCTGGCCGCGGCTGTATTCCGCGGCCAAAGACCGCTGCCGATAGCCGCGGCGCATACCGCCGGCGGCGCTTGTGGAGCGCCGCCATTTTTCCCTTCGGGCGTGCGGGGTATGGATCAAGGTTGGAGGTAAAAAAAACTGATTTTTCAAGCATTTAGATCTCTAAAAAAACTAATTTTTATTGTTTTTAGACATGCTGATCTAAATAAAAATGTGATTTTACCGTGTTTTCAAACATTTTGATCTTAAAACATGCAGATCTACGTGAAACGCAAGTTTAGATCTAAAAAGTTTTGAGATTTACCTATAGATTCGACAAAGGAATCTAGACGACGGTTGGTGAAGGATGCCATTATCGATCCACGTTGAGAAGATTACGATCTTCTTAAAACTGAGCGGTTGATGGATCTCCTTCATCGAGCGTCGTCGCCTTTTCCAATGAGCGTGATCGTGCTGATAACGTGTTGTGAAGTAGAAACAGGTTTGGAGAAGGTTGAGGCTAGGAAACTCCTAGCCTCCTTTACATAGTATTCATAATGGTTACTCATGTGGGTGGATACCCAATAGACCCAATGGGTCCTATTCATAACACAAAGCTAGTATTAACAAATTCTCCTCCATGATCACTTCTAACTTTGACAATTGAAAAACCTTTTTCATTTTCAACCTTTTTACAAAACATTTTGAAAACATCAAAAGTTTCATGTTTGAGTGTCAAGAAATAAACCCAGGTGAAACGTGAAAAGTCATCGACAATAACAAAGCAATAATGCATACCACCTAAATTAGCAACCTTTGTGGGTCCAAATAAATCCAAATGTATTAGTTGCAATGGCTTAGAAGTAGTTACAACGTTTTTAGGATTGAATCTACTTTTATGATGTTTACCTAGGTGACATGCATCGCAAAGCTTATCCCGATCAAAGCTAATTTGAGGTAAACCTCTCACCAGTTTCTTTCGAGCAAGCTTTGAGATTAGGTCCATGCCGGCATGGCCTAATCTTCGATGCCAAAGCCAACTAGTCTCATGTGATGCAACTAAACATTTTAGATTATTTGAATCACTAAGTTTGATAGTATAGATGTTATTATAAGATGTACCCTTGAAAAGAATATCATCACATTTTAAAATATATACTTTGTCATTTTCGAAATGAACCTTAAGGCCTATAGAGCAAAGCTGACTCACACTTAACAGATTATGTGCTAAACCATCAATAAGATTAACATTTTCAATGACCACAAGAGGATGCTTACCGATGTTACCTTTACCTAAGATTTTGCACTTCTTTCCATCTCCAAGAATAACCGTCCCTCCATCTTTCCTTGATAGCGTCGTGAAGAGGGATTCGTTGCCCGTCATGTGATTCGAGCAACCGCTATCAAGGTACCAAATGTTGTCATTTTCCACTTGAAGATGCACCTACAAAAGTAGATGCACCCTTTGGTAACCAAATTTTGGATCCACAATTGTTAGTACGATGCTTTGGAACCCATATAAAATATGCAGGATAATATCTGGCCAAGCTATCATACATAACATGCCCATTTTTATTGCAATAAAAACATGTAACATTGAAATGATTATTAGTAGATGACAGATGATTTCTGTGCATGCAATGTTAAAAGCTCATGTCTCTTGCAAAATTCTTTTCAATGATCTTCCTAGTTTTTTTCTTAGGTTTTTTTTCTGAAAGCTAAGACCATGTTTACTAGATTGTTCATTAAGCCCATTTATCATCTTATTAAAGCTTTCTTGGCTATTTGTGAATTTCTTTAATGTCAAGCTAAGATTTTGATTTTCATTCTCAAGTTCACTAATCTTAGTCTCATATCTTTTTTCTTTTTCACTAGTTTCAGAATCGATGGCTATGTGTTTTCCTTTTATTAAATTAGATTTTTCTTTTTCAAGCTCTTCCAATTTTTCTTCATAGCTAGCCACTTTTAGGTTCAATAATTTTATTTCAGAATCTGTAGAACTAAGAATACTAATTTTCTCTTTTAATTCTTTGGCTAGATTAACATGGTCAAGCTCTAACGTAGCCAATTTTTTATTAGTATTTTCTAGCTCTAAGGTTTTTGTTTCTAGTTGGGTTTCATTAAAATTATAAATTATTTCCTTTTGTTCTTTCCACTTAACAAATAGCTCATCTCTTTCTCTTGTCATGCTCCCTAGTTCCTCTTTTAATGAATCACGAACCCTTTTTAGTTTGAGAAATTTAGGACCCATTTCTTGAAGGAGTTCTACAAGAAATTCATAAGCTTCCTCCATGCTAGAAAACATATCATCACTAATATTCATTTCATCATCAAAACTTTGAACAAGAGAGCTAATTTTTACCTTTTCGTTTCCAGCCATAAAGCAAGTTCCAGTGTTGTCGTTCCAGTCATCATCTGAGGAGAGCTCTTCTGCGTCACTTTCTCTCCACGTAGCCACCATTCCTCGCTTTGGTATTCTCTTTTCTCCATCACCAGTCTTTTCCTTTTCTTTTCCTTTCAGAAGTGGACATTCTGCTTTCATGTGCCCTCTCTTGTTGCATCTGAAACACTGAGATGCAGAACTTTCTCCATCATTTCCTTCATTTTTCTTGGTTCCCCAAATGCTTCCCGTCCTTCTTTTGTTGTTTCTCATGAATTTCACAAATTTCCTTGTAACAAGAGCCATGATTTCATCGTCTGATTCATTCATCTCCTCCTTGAGCATTTTGGACACTTGAAAAGCCAAGTTCTTTTCCTTTGTTTCCTCCTTAGATTTCTCTTCCATCTTTGGTGTGCTGCCATTGGCCATCTTCAATTGAACCTCATAAGCCATTAATTTTCCCATTAGCTTCTCGAAACTGATATCTGCCAAGTCATGTGCTTCTTCGATCGCCGTCCTCTTTTGAATCCAATCGCCAGATAAAGAGTATAAAATCTTTCCAACCAGATCTTCCTTTGGGATGTCCTTCCCTAAGGATTTCAACGGATTGACGATATCTGCAAAACGAGAAAACATAGCATCAATAGCCTCATTAGGCATCATAGCAAAATTTTCATATTTCTGTAATAACATTCTAATACGAGTTTTCTTAACTTCACTAGTTCCCTCATGAGTAACTTCAAGTCTCATCCAAATATCCTTGGCAGTAGAACAAGAACTAATGCGGTTAAATTCAGTTTTACAAAGACCATAATACAAGATGCTCATGGCCTTAAAGTTCAGATTTTGTAACCGATCATTTTCTTTTTGCTGCTCAGGAGTGGGTTTATCAAATAGTGTAAAGCCTTCACTGATTATTTTCCATAATGCCATATCAATACCTTGATGTGTATGGACATACGTTGTTTCCAATAACTATAGTCCGTACCATCAAATAGAGGAGATCTGAGATACGACTGACCTTCTCTTTGACTGTGCGTGTCATATGAGTATGTGTGCGGAATTTGTGCCATATGATCGAAATTTCACTAGACTTTGAGTCTAAAAGGAATCCCGCTCTGATACCAATTGAAAGACACCCTAGAGGGGGGGTGTGAATAGGGTGTGTGGCACAAATTAAAGATAAATCACAATCACAGAGATAATCAGGCACAAATATTTTTTTACCGGAGTGGCTCCTCGCCAAAACTCCGACCCCAAAACCTCTGAGGATTTCAATCAATAAAATTGATCACACTTACGGGTAGTGATCTCACCGTACACAGATATAGTTCAAGAGTTAAAGCGCAGAGATAGCTTTAGAGTAAAGCTATTCACAATACAATCTCACAACTAAAACAGATTCAAATAGCTTTAATACTGCGGTGAAAAATCAGAGAGATATCACCGTGATAAAGTTTGTGAGATCTTGATCGCGTGGGCGCAAACGGTTCGCTGATCCGATGTCTGGATTAGAAGATATAGTCTTCGGAAGATGATTGCGCGAATCTGAATTCTGCAGTGGCTGATCTGTAAAAAATGCCTGAACTGTGTATAATTATGAGAACTGAGCAAAGGAGTCTATCACCGTTGCGAAGGGCATGAAGATATGGTCGCGTGGGCACAAACGGCTCGTCGATCCGACGTCTGGATCAGGAGATATGAGCGTACGAAGTCGGATGCGCGATCAAGACAGATTTGTAGACGTTGAAAGCTTGAACTTGCTTGAAGAACCCCTTGCCGTAAGCACCTCTTGTGATGATGTTCCGCAAGCCACCAATATTTGACAGCAGCCGCAAAAAAATATCCCACGGCAAAAAAATCAGATCCCATGTGCGTGCTTTTGTCGAGGAAGAGCACAAAAATGATCTGTGCTTTCCAACCTTTTACGCAAATGACTGTGCACGCAAAAGAGAAGGAAAATAACGCAAGCCCTTGTGTTTGACAGCCAAAAAAATCAACTCACGGCCAAAAAAGTGATTTTTTTTAAGAGCACACCGAAAGATAATTGTCAAAGGCACGGCCAGGAGATTTTTTTGAAGAGCACCCAAAAATTATTATCAAAAGGCACGGCCAGGAGATTTTTTAAGAAGAGCACACAAAAATTATTATTGAAAGGCACGGCCAGGAAAAAATGATTTTATGAAGAGCACACAAGAAATCTCACGGCCAGGAGAAAATGATTTTATAAAGAGCACACAAAAAAAATCTCACGGCCAGGAGGTTTTTTTGATGTGAGTTCATGTTGTCTATTTATTTGAAAGACCCACTCAAAAAGATAAAGACAGAACGCACTTGAAAGCCAGTTTATTTTTGATGAGTGCTCACTGATAATAAGATGGGATTAAACAAACAACTTGATTCGAAATTTGAATCGAAATTTGATTCGAAAAACAACAACTTAATAAGATGGGATGATATCAAAACAGATTCAAAGAAGAATTCGGCAATTTGATTTGCATTCAAAATTTGTTAACTTGAAAACATGCAACCGTTGAAAAGAGATTTTTAGTTTAAAAAGATTTGGTCATTCAAACTTCTAGTGCATCCTCTTTTTGCACCAATGTCCACATACAATTGCTCTCTTGCGGACAAAACACATTTTGCACTTTTCACCTGAAATCACTTAATGAAAGATGTTAGTCACACGACTTGTTTGTCGTTATCAAAATTATATCGTACGACCTAGTTAGTAGACTAACTAGGCCAACAGAAATCATATTATTCAATTCATTAAACATGTCATGGCTATTTAGAAAAGTCTAATATGCGCAAGTAGTTATAATAATAATACAATAATTTCTACAAGGATATGAATGACATTCATCAATATCACGTTAATGAAACAAAGGAAAAAGATAGACATTTAACACCATTTTTTTTTTAATTTTTGACCTTTTCATTTCTTTTTTATTTTTCTTTATACACACTAAGAATCAATCAAACTAGCACACAAAATGAAAATACAAAGTCAAGCACACAAAAAAATGCTAACAAGAAAAAAATGGTATAAAGGTATGCATTAAGTTCAACGAAAAAATATACATTCGCGTCGTCTTTTGGCTAAGGAACTAAATAAATGAAACGTTCAATTCATAGATCCTCACCGTCTCCATCTTACCTACACGGTAGATGTTATGTGTGACCTTGGAATCCAACAAGGTCCACTCATGTTAGTCATGAAAGATTTAGGAACTCAAGTTTGCTTGAATTTGATATTAGTGTTCATATATTTACATGATATGAAGTATGATCAACACTAGCACAAGTAAAGCACTTTGCATGAAATTTTTTCTCTTTGGTAGGAACATTGTGAATTTTTCTTAACATTAGGCTTTTCAACATTTTTAGAACCAAATCCAAGACCACGTCTATTATTGCCATATAATTGATTTACAAGAATAATATCCAAATTTTGGATTCTCTTATAGCCAAATCTATCTCTATCCTCCTCCTATTTAAATCCTCTCCAAAGAGGAGTAAAAATTGCGGCTAAAATATTAGAAGAGAACCAATATCTTGCGGTAACATCAAGAAGAAGTTCGGCCATAGAAACCCTAGCTCTAAAAACCTCCCATAGCCGCAATCTTCTTCCCCTTGCACAAAGCTTAACCTCCATATCACAGCCTCACACAAGTAAGCTTCTTAACCTCCATATCACAGCCTCACACAAGTAAGCTTCTTCATCAACATATCCGCAAGTTCTCTAAGCCCATAAACCCCATTGCTAATCCCATTGCTACAAAGCACCAAGGCCAAAAGAAGACACATTATCATCACATTGCCGCAAGCATCTCCAAAGCCCAAGCTTCAAGATCTTCTTCCTATTTGTGCAAGACATCTCCATCATCATAGTCCAAACATATCACGCAGGGAGGCCACAAGGAAGCTGTGTCGACCCTAGCATCAAGCTGCAAATCCCTTTGTTGACCCACAGAGTTGTCGCACCATCAAGCAAACGACCCGCACCAAGCAGCCGCTCCAAACGCTTGCCGACCGAGTAGATTCATGTGCCAACAAGCTCGCTGATCAAGCTGCAGCCACACCAACAAGGAAGTTGCATCTCAGCATTGCCAACCGAGGGACTTGCGGTGCCATCGTAGCTGCCGACCGAGCCACGCAGTAGCTCTTTCCCATTGAAGACCGAGCAGCCATCAAGCCATCATCAAGTGCCGCAACTTGTGTGCCAACAAGCCTTCGGCTTGCCTTGCCGACTGCAAGATTCCATGTGCCAAACTATTTGCTGACCAAGAGCCACAAGCATCATCCAAGAGCGAAGCCGCAACTTGCTGAGGGGACTTAAGACTACGACTACATCTTGTCAGATTCAGATTTGACCCGTGCTGAACGACAGAGACGACTACACGAACACGAACTGAGATTTTCTAAACTCTTTACTCTAAATATTTGTGCAACCCACGAACAATCACACGCAAGCACAGTCAGAGAAAATAATATGCAATCACAGAGTACACGTAGATTTACCCTGGTTTGGTCCACCCCGCGACCTACATCCAGCCCCGAAAGCAACTACTAGATTAATATGTTATCAAGTTACAACTACAATGAGTCAAGAGCCCCAACTCAACTCTCACCTAGTTCGTACGCACTCCAACGTGCTCAACACTATCAACCTAGTCAGATGCTCTCACCCTTGACAAGCCCCAACTTGTCAAGTCCCCAAAAACACAAGTAATTGTAAAGTTTCTACTCCAGAGATCAACACACTAATAAACGAATATAAAGAGTAAAGAGTTCAGAAAATCGCAATTCGCGTTCGTGTAGTCGTCTCTGTCGTTCAGCACGGGTCAGATCTGAATCTGACAAGATGTAGTCGTAGCCTGAAGTCCCCTCAGCAAGTTGCGGCCTCGCTCTTGGATGATGCTTGCGGCTCTTGGTCAGCAAAGAGTTTGGCACATGGAATCTTGCGGTCGGCAATATAAGCTGAAGGCTTGTTGGCACACACGTTGCGGCACTTGAGGATGGCTTGATGACTGCTCGGTCTGCAATGGGAAAGAGCTCCTGCTTGGCTCGGTCGGCAGCTAGGATGCCACCGCAAGTCCCTCGATCGGCAAGGCTGAGATGCAACTCCCTTGATGGTACGGCTGCAGCTCGATCAGCGAGCTTGTTGGCACATGAATCTACTCGTTCGGTAAGCGTTTGGAGTGGCTGCTGGGTGCGGATCATTTGGTTGATGGTGCGGCCACTCTGTGGGTCGGCAAAGGGATTTGCAGCTTGATGCTGGGGTCGACAAAGCTTCCTTGTGGCCTCCTTGCGTGATATGCTTGGACTATGATAATGGAGATGTCTTGTGCAAATAGGAAGAAGATCTTGAAGCTTGGGCTTTGGAGATGCTTACAGCAATGTGATGACAATGTTTCTTCTTTTGGCCTTGGAGTTTTGTAGCAATGGGATTAGCAATAGGGTTTATGGGCTTGAGAACTTGCGGCTATGTTGATGAAGAATCTTACTTGAGTGAGGCTTTGATATGGAGGTTAAGCTTTGTGCGAGGGAAAGAAGATTGTGGCTATGGGGGGTTTTTAGAGCTAGGGTTTCTATGGCCGAACTTCTTCTTGATGTCGCCTCAAGATATTGGTTCTCTTCTAATATTTTAGCCGCAAATTTTCCTCCTCTTTGGAGAGGATTTAAATAGGAGGATGGATAGAGATTTGGCTATAGGAGAAACCAATAGAATCCCACGATCAAGGAAACACACGTTTGTTATCATCAAACATGAAGTCATCGATCGTCGGATACACATGTTGTATCCAACAGATAACGGGTCCAGGGCCACCACGTCAGCACCTCTCCCTTTCACCATTTTCTCGGGCGTTTCGAAAACCGAGAGAGAGCGCTCTCTCTTCTTCCTTTGACCCCTGACTTGCTCAGAGGAATCCCCCTCGGAATTGGCCGAGCCCCCCGCTGCAAGGGCCGGGTCGTCAGGGATGTCGATCAGACCTCCCACAACTAGGGGAGGGCTCTCAACAACCGAAGTTGCGATTGGGTGGGCTTCCGCCGGCCTCAACGTCCCGATCGGTGTCTCGGCCGCCCGTTGCACCTCCTCCTCCAAACGACGCGACGCATGGCCGTATGGATTTCCCCGAAAGCCCTGGAAGCTCCGACGAATGAGTTGGTACACCTCGAAGGGGTGGTTGAACTCCTGACCCGCCATTCCTATAGAAGAGAGGAGAATCAGGGTAAGTTAAGGAGAAGAACGAAATCTGAAAAATCGGCTTTACCAGGGGTCCCAGGGGTCCACATGACGTTCTTAAGAAGGAGACCATCCAGCAGGGCCCAGACCGATCTCTCCTCTCTAGGAAAGGCTATCAAGAAATCGACCGAAGCTCGATCGGCCTCAGAAAGAGCAACACCAACTCCTTGGTGCCCGAACTTCCCCAGAAAGTAAGGATTTCGACATTCCCAGGAAAGGTGACGAAAACAAAGTCGTTCTTCTAGTTGCCGACCCAACGGGGCAAACCTAACAAGAATTCCATGCCTCTCCTAGCACCGATATGAAGCCATGTCCCGGAGGAGACAAGCCAAACCCGATGGAAATAGAAGAAGAGCGGCAAGGTTAGCGCCAACCTGTGCAATGGACAGATCACAACAAAGCCGACCAAAGAAGGGGCCGAATATGGGGTCAGCTGGCATATGGATACCTGTAAGGAGGTCAAGACCTGGACAAGGAAGGAGTGAAGAGGGAAATGAAGCCCTATCCAAAATATCTCGGTATACACTCCAATCTCGTGGGCCCCAGAAAAGCAGATCCTTTCGTCAAGAAATGGGACCCGGATCCCGTACGGATAAGAGAGGCATTCCGCCCCGATCTTCTCAGCCGTGGGATAGGAAACAGAAGAGACCGCATCAAGAATCGCCGTAGGGACACAAGATCCCTCAGCTCTGGAAGGACCCCTTTGCCTGATCAAGTCGTTAAAAAGAAAACTATATCCATCTCAGTGGCCACTTTGGACTCGAGACACGGGAGAGCTCTGATGGCCGCGATAGGATCATCAGCCTCAGGAAAATTCCCAATCCTCAACACCCTCTCAATCAATCAAAATAAAGATGAAGATAAAAGAAGGGAATTACCTCGTGAAAACTAGAAGAGGGACGCTGAAGGTGAGACATACAGTGAAACTCTCCAAAGTCGGGGAAGAACAAAAACTGAATCAAGAAGCGCGAAAAGTGAACTCCTCTAAACCCTGTCGTTTTATATGGGTGGCGCTTTCAAATTCGGACCGTTCAAGATGGAGCACGTGTCAACATACCAAAGGAGGCGGCTCTCCGAATCCTGCACCCAAGGGGCGGGAAAATTCTCGGTGCCCCACGACATGATGATTTTCATTTAATGCGCCGTCTCGACTGACCCCATCGAATCCACATGTATCATATCCCTCGGACCAAACCGCCACAGCCGAACGGCCCGAGCGATGGGGGAAATTGATACAACCCCCCAATGGGCTGAAGAGAGGCGAGCCAGCTGCTTGGCCCTAAGCCGCACTAGGGCTCTAGCCCAAAGGGCCCACGAGTGGGTCAGGGTGCCGCGGCCCTAAACCACCATTCGGCAGATGTTGACCCCACTCGGAGGGTGAAACTGCTCCCCAGATTACGTCCGTCTTGATCACCATTCAAGGGACCATCAATGAGGGCGGACACGAAGGGAGGAATGATAAAACGCCATGAAGGCGTTGACATACGAGACCCCTATAAAAGACCCGACAAATGGAACACAAAGGGACCAAATCTGGGATACTTGACACCCAGGTATACCATCTCCTCAGACCTTCTTCCACGTTGCATTTTTCCTCTACAGCTCGGTCCGAGAACTCGCACTTGGTCTCTCCGTGAACCAAGTTCGGTTCTACTAAACACTTATCAGACGAGATCTGACTTATGCATCAGAGGGGATTTGGTCGGAAGCAAGGTCCGACCCACCTGACGAGTTCTTCGTTTTGCAGATCCGAAGAGACGTCAGCCGGCCAAAGCTTCCCTTCAGAGTCCAGTCGATCGGCCCTAAGCGCATCCACTATCAAGGGTTAGTGAGGTCGATCGGTCTCGGAGATTATCTCCACCCCGCAGAAGCTTCACTTCGGCACGTCGCCGCTCGGCTCCGAGCATTTCCTCCCGAGAGAATGCTCGGACGATCGAACTCGAATGCGTCAAACTTGGTGCATGTCGTTTTCTTTGCCAAATTAGGAATGATTATTGTATCAAATGCCTTGTAACTGACTTAGATGTGACATATTTTATCTGTTTTTAGAATTAAAAAAATACCGCACCGCATTTGATGCGGTGCAGTTGGCAATTCTCTTCAAAAACAGGGTAGTGATTTATTGATCAATCAATCGACAGAGCGGACACTGTGACGACAAACATGACACCTTGATGACATCAAAATGTAAACATTGCATGCTGTGGTTGGTGAAAATTCATGATTATAGAGGGGTTGAGAGCGACTGGGTTCAACAATTATCTATTTTCACCACCTTCCGAATACGAGGTTTACTGATTGAATGTCGATAGTTGCATAAGGTGACAATGTGTTGATTTGTTGATTGACCATGGACTGTAAATGGTTAATTATCATTAGTTATTTTGCATGTGAACCTGTTTTCAATAAAATATCAGATAAGTTCATATCTATAACTAAGTTTGCAGTCTTCTTTCTGCTAGAAAGGATTGCCACAGAGACCATCTCAAAATACCAAGGAAACTATTTGGAGAAAACTTCACAAGTTCAACATCAGTAGACTATGTCAATCTTGATTTCATAATATCGGCTTCAAACTGCCGTCGGAGCTTCATAGACTGGTAATAGAGCTGGAGATCAATGCCATCCACATTCCTACCAACTCGTGCTCGCAGGACTGGCTGGAATTGAGGGGGAAAAAACACAGAACTCAAATGAATGAAAGGCAGAACTCAAATGAATGAAAGGAAGACTAGAGGTTCTGTAACAATTACATCATTCTCTGGTTGAAGCAGCAGCTCTCCAATGAACTGATAAATAGAGCCGACACGAAAGCCAATGTCGCTCAAGTGTTGGGTGTCAACCTTGAGGGTCACACCTCCCTCAACTATTATCGCAATATCATTTTCGACGCTGTGTTTTTGCAGCCTGATGGAGCAGATTCTCAGTTTACAAGGTGCTAATGGTGTTACATTTGAGAACCGATCAACATTCAGCAACATTTAGAATCAGCACGCGCAAAACTGATACATGATACTTAGATGCTTACAAAACTGATACACGAGGGTTGGATACACCAGAGCTTCCGGTGTTCTTCAGTTTTTTATCGGGGTAAATAAAGGATACCGAGTATCCCTTATAATTTTCTTTCTAGGTAATCATAAATACCATGTCTCTGAAGCATAGTCTTGTTTACGGAAATGATATTACACATTAATACAAAATTCATGAAAAAGAAGATAACAGAAATTCTCACGTTAATCCAAGTACTTTAATATAATGGAAAAGGAATTTGTCTTTTAGGGTGTTAAATGACTAATTTAATCAAAAAAGGGAGGGCACTCAAACTCAACGTTGTATTTCGTGGCATATTTTCAGAGCGTGAATCTAAGGACGAATAGCCCAACCCTTGGAACATGCTACAGCCCCAGGTGGCATTGAGAATGAAAAGAGAACATCAATGACAAAGTTTCAGATAAATTCATTTCTTCCAATGTCACAATAATCAATTGGGAATTTTTGCAACATTTCAAACAAAAGGATAAATGACATAATTGTGCTATTTATAACAATGGAGGAGACCTTGTTTTCGTCCTTTGTCAGGAAGCCTATGCTGTCATGAGAACCGCCTGATGTTCCTCATGACATTATACCCTCAACGAGGTAGTTCTTTCCGCGCTCAATAACCTTTAGCGATGGGTTGAAGGTGGCTGGGTCGGCTGGTGCTCCCATTGTTTTCCCATGAACCTTGTTGTTTGGAACATACATGGTGCAGCAAATCACACGGCAATTGACCACTTACATGCTTCAATGAGATCACATGGTGTTGACATGGGTATTTTAGGATGTAGAACAGATTGGATGCAAGGTCGATAGGGTCTAATTTTGAGAAGTTCAAGAGGAATTGGCACTCTATTTGCATTCCCTCGTCTGGGTTGTTTTGTTGGTGTCATTACTTTATGGAGGAGATCCTTGATGGCATTGCCTTTATGCCAATTAATGACCAACTAATGACATGGATAATCTTAATTCTGAGGACTTCCCATGGTTGGTTGCTAAAGTATATCCGAAGTGTAAGGTGATCACTTGGTCTTGGGATGTCAAAGAGTTCTTTGAGCTTATTTCTACTCATAATCTTGTTGAGGGATTCGTTGGCCCTTAGATCACTTGGGATGATAATCACAATCTGCCAAACAGGGTGTTCAAATGGCTTGGAGGCCTGGGCTAATAAACCGTGAAGTCTCAGATTTCCTGAAGATATTGTTTCTTCCATTCCGAGAATTACTTCTGATCGCAGCCTACTGCTTGTTGATACTGTGGCTATAACTGGTGGCAGCGGAGGCCATGGCGCTTGGAGCATTTTTTTGGTTAGAATTGGCTGAGTCTTAAGGGTAATTGAGGAGGCATGGCAGTGTGATGAACATGGATCATGTTGTATGAGACTAGCAATGAAGGTTCAGAAACCCAAGGAATAATTGAAGAAATGAAACTTGAAATCGGCTTCATGAGGAGCAACTGTTTTCTTAGCAGAAGAGGGAGGTGAACATGGGGTGCTGTCGGAGCCAAACTGTTGTGCAGTGGCAGGGCACATAGGGTGTATGAGTACATAAATGTGCAGCTTTTGCATGGTATTCTTTGACATCAAAAATCTTACCTAGCTTGGTTCAAAGGAAACGATATGAACTCAAGGTTATTTGCATAGTAGTAGCATTGTCTGAAGGAGGAATAATCAAATCACTCAGCTCACTCAGCTGGATGGGAAGGGGTGAAAAGTTGGTTGATGCAAGTATGATAACGGATGCTTTTTCAAACTTATTTTGAAATGATGTGGGCGCCGTCATTGTAGTATCAGTCAGGAAACTTATTGCAACTTAATCATACACTATTGATTCAAGGTATGAGTTGGCTCTTGATGCATGTCTCAAGGGAGAAGATTGCAAACTATGTTAAGCTGTTGCCAAAGCAGTCCATGGGTCCCAATGGTCTTGTTTCTTTCTATCCTGATTATTGTTGTGATTCACTGACCATGTTGAAACTAAAAATTAGAGAGAAAAATTAATAAGTTTATTTCTCCCAAGAAAATAAATACACAAGGGCAAACAAACACTCTAAAAAATCTGTCACTACAGCTCTCTATGGAGAAGCCTCCAATTTTCTCAAAACAAACTACGACGCTCTTTTTCTATTGAAGAATTTTACTTTTTTCGTTCTCTTTTGTTGGATGTGATTCAAAACCTTCAAAACCTCCCCTTTTATAATGTTAAAATGGTTGAGAAAACCTCACGGGTGAAGTTGTTAGAAAGAAGAAAAAATGAGAAACACCATAACTGTGCACGGTTTTTCTTCCAAACGTCATCATCATAAATTTGTGGGTCTCACGTATTAATTAGATATCATAATTGTGGGAGACATTTTTAATGTAGTGGGCCCTCACACATTAATTGGGTGGTCCCACACATTAATGATGGTGGATAGCTAGAAGCCATTAGTTCTCATCCTCCAGCTACATCCGAAGTGATTTTTATTTAAAAATCATTCTAGCTATGACTTTGCATAGCTCTAACTTCTTCTATGCCACCACCTTTACGAACATATCTGCTGGATTTTTCTTTGTATGAATCTTTACTAGTCTCAACAGTTGTTGATCCTTCACCTCGTGTATCTAATGATAGCGAATATCGATAAGCATTTTTCGAGCATGAAATATTGAGTTCTTGCTCAAGTCCAAACCACTTTGACTATCACAGTGAACCTTGTACATTTTTTACTTGATTCCTAATTCTTGGAAAAACGCTTTAATCACAATATTTCTTTACCAGCATATATTTGTGAGATACTCTGTTACTGTTGTGGATAACACAACATACTTCTGTAATCTTTACTGTCAAGACACGGCTTCTCTTATAAAAATATAGAGAAAACCCGATATAGATTTTCTATTATAAAGATCTCCAGCCATATCTAAATCTGTATATCTTTTCAAGATTAAATCGACTTCTCCATAGCACAAACATGTCTTTGAGGTATCCTTGAGATATCTGAGAATCTACTTAATTGCTTTCAAATGTTCCTTTTCAAGATTAGAAAGAAATGGACTTACCATTCTTACTTCATAGACAATGCAAGGTCTTGTACACACATTGCATACATTAGAACTATTGAAGAATAAGGTATCGATGGCATCTCATTCATCTCTTTCTTAGATGAATGTCATGACTACTTGCTTAACTTAAAGTGGTTACCAAGGGAATGCAATCTGGTTTAGCATTATTCATATTGAATTTCTTGATCAAGTGTTCAATGTACTTATTCTGAGATAGCCAAAACACTTTATTTTCCCTATCAGACTATCTGCATTACATAATTTGTTGAGCTGGACCTAAGTATTTCATATCAAAAGACTTAAAGAGTTCCTCCTTTGCATCTTATCCAATGATCAATACTTATTATAGCAACGTAACAAAGTTACCATCTAGAAACCTTTGAATATAAATACACTGGTCTGCAGCGGTCCTTTTGTAGCATTGACTCACTATGAATGAGTCAAATTTAATGTACCACCGTCTTGGTGCATGCTTGAGGCCATACCAACTCTTCTTCAGCTTGCATACATGGTTTTCTTTATCCAAAACCTCAAAACCTTCTGCTTGATCCATATAGATTTCTTCATGTAGATCATTCTAAAGAAATGTCGTTTTAACATCCATCTGCCCAAGTTCTGTATTCAACATGGCTATCAACCTAATGCGTTTCAGATCTGGAAATAGGATAAAATGGGATTTTTATGTGAAGAGAGGGGGTTTTTGGGTGGAAAACAATAAAAAGAGGATTTTTATCACTAAACACAGATCTGAAAATAGATAATTAATTCTATATAATCAACTACTCACTAAATAACAATTAGGAATTGAAGAAACAATTAACTAAAGTCCTAAACCAATTGATATGAGAAATAAACTAGAGTATTTCTCTCAATAATTTTTGCATGCACCCCCTTAGGGCTGGCTAGGCTATAAATAGAGAACATTACAATATTGGTCATTTTATGAAAATACCACCGAGAACCAAAAGTCCCAGCCACATCATTACTCCGCCCCCCGAAAACCACTTGTCCTCAAGGTGGTGCATGAAATCCACGAGTGCGCTTTTCCGAGTATTAGAGCATGTCTCCTTGCCTCCTCCTGTATCAAAAGGCCACCTGAGCTCCTCGCTGAAAGGCGTCATCTTTATACCCGGATCTGGCAGATCTACGCTTGAAATCTTCAGATCTGGTGCCGAATCGCCGTGGAAATGGAGCTCCTCGCCGAAAGGCGTCGCCTTTAGCCCCGGATCTGGTAGATCTATGCTTGCAACCTTCAGATCTGGCTCCGGATCTTGTATATTTACGCTTGAAACCCTCAGATCTGGCTCCGGATCTGGTAGATCTACGCTTGAAACCTTCAGATTTGACTCCGGATCTGGTAGATCTACACTTAAAACCTTCAGATCTGATGTCGGATCACCTTGGGAATGGAGCTCCGCATCGAAAAGCGTCGCCTTTAGCTCTGCATCGAGTAAATCTACGCTTGAAATCTTTGGATTTGGTATATCTACAGTTGAAATCTTCAGTGTCGGTTCACCTTGGGGATGGAGCTTCTCGTCGAAAGGTGTTGCCTTTAGCTCCGGATCTAGGGTTTCGACCTGATTTGGATCCAACTTCTTGGAGATCGAATCAAGTTTCTGATTTGTTAGACATATGGCCTCAATGAGCTGCAAAAATTTCCGATCAAACTCGCTCCTCTGTTCGTCGGCGTTCTTCTTAATCAAGTCGCGGATCTCGCCTTCAATCTTCTCCATCTTCTTCCAATGCATCGATCCTATCCTTGGATCTCGTAGTTGCCATCGATCGACTGCTATGATACCAAATAATGCGTTTCAGATCTAGAAATAGGATAAAAATATGATTTTATGTGAAGGGATGGATTTTTAGGGTGGAAAACAATAAAAAGAGGATTTTTATCATAAAACACAGATCTGAAAATAGAGGATTAATTTTATATAATCAACTACTCGCTAAATAACAATTAGGAATTGACGAAACAATTAATTAAAGTTCTAAGACAATTGATGTAAGAAATAAACTAGAGAAATAAACTAGAGGGGTTCTCTCAACAATTTTTGCATGCACCCCCTTGGGGCCGGCTAGTCTATAAATCAAGAACATTACAATATTGATCATTTTACGAAAATACCCTCGGGAACCAAAATTCCCAGCCGCATCACAACCCTAGCTCGAAATGACACAGATTGAAGCCATTTTCACATTAGGTGAAAAAAAATCTCATCAAAGTCTATTTCTTTTTGAAGAAATCCTTCGATAACCAATCAAGCTTTGTCTTTCATTATATTTTCGTTATCATCTTTCTTGAGCTTGAACACACATTTGTTTTTCAATGCGTTCTTTCCACGTGGAAGCTTGACCAACTCATAAGTATAATTCTTCTATAGACATTCCATCTCATTTTGCATAGCTTATAACCATCTTTTTTTTTATTCTTGAGAGATACAACTTATTAGAAACTTACTGGCTCCTCCTATTTAGAAATCAAAAGGTACTTGGCTTCTGTGATATTAGGCCTCATTTAGATCTTTATATATGTAAGCTGCTGATTTCAGGACGTAAACCATCATCTGCTTCATGTGATAGTGGTGCAATAGCTAGTGAAGATGATTGTGGCTCTCCCTGCTCAACATCATTCTCTTCTTCCACCTTTTATCCTGCTTCTGGTAATTCCTCATGTACTGTTTCATTATATGTAACGTATTGCGTTAGTGCTAGAATTAGAACAATGTTTTGGGCACTTGAACTTGAATTTAAAAGCACCATATGCTTTTCAATGTCTTCCAATGTCTGGTCTTGTAACAACACATCCGTGTTCGGAATAACTTTCTTCATCTTTGGGTCCCACAATCTGTACATGAATGTTTCATCTTCATAATCGATGAAGATACAATGAATGATCCTTACATCAAGCTTTTGTCTTTGCTCCTTGGATATATATGCAAAGGCTAAGCAACCGAATATCCTCAAATAAGAGTATGAGAAATTCTTCCCATACCACACCTTTTCTGGAGTTGTAAAATTCAACGGTACTGTTGATGATATTTTAATGAGATATCAGACGACACAAACAACGTCTCCCCATAATTGCTTTGAAAGCTTAGTTGTGCATGCTCCTGACCTTCTCCATAATCGTTTGGTTCATTCTCTCAGCTATACCGTTATGTAGTAGAGTGCGAGAAACTCTCTTCTTATGTTTAATGTCATGACTTCTGCAGTAGACGTCAAACTCTTTGGAAGTGTATTTGTCTCCATTGTTTGAGCGGAGACACTTCAACTTCTTTCCTATCTCACGTTCGACCATGACGTGAAATAGTTTAAAATGGTCAAGCACTTGGTCTTTCATTCTTAATAAGCAGACACAAACATTCCGAAAAGCATCAAAATAAAGGTCAGAAAATAATTGTTACTAATTAATGATTCAACCTCCAAGGGATTGTAAATATCAGAGTCTATCAGACCATCCAATTCTGATCTTCTTGTTGAAGAGAAAATGAAGTAGACTCTATGTTGCTTGCCAACTAAACAATGCCGAGAAAGATCTAGTCCAGTATCATTAGTGAGTGTGATAAACTCCTTTGTTAAAAGATATAACCATCTCACACTCATGTGACCGTGACCAAGTCTATAAGATAATAGATTTTGAGTAGCCTCACGTTCTACCATGTCAAGTTTGCATGTATATATTTTCACATGAGTCTTATACAGTGTGCCACAAGTATGCCCCTTGCTAGTAATTACGGCACGTTTCGTCATTCTACATGTGATGTTACTAAAGAGGTTGTCAAAGCCTTAGTTATTAAGGATTGTCCCAGAGATCAAATTCAGCTGGAGGTCTGATACATGTCAGACATCCTTCAGAGTTATTGTACAGCCAATGTTCGTTTAAACCTAAATGTCTCGTCAATTCTTATGATCTTACATGAACTTGTATTTCTCATTTTTACGATGTAAATTTGTCGGTGGTGAAGAAGTCTTTACGGGGACACGCATGGTATGATGCAGCAATATCAATAACCCATTCGATGTCCTAATGGAAATATGAAGGCATGTCACTTCTTGAATGGAGTAAATAGCCACTTCTCATGTACAAGTGACTAATGCCTCTCCATCATTGGTTTTCTGTTGATAATCATTTTAGCCGTGTTCTCGTAACATCTTGTAATTCTTCTTCATGTGGCCCTTCATGTGATGGGGGACTAATTGAGTCCAAATTCTTTTTTGTTTTATTTTATTTTTAGTCTTTAGTTAATTTAAAGTCTTTTAAGAGTTTTAGTCTTTAAGGAGTTTTGGTCTTTTAAGAGTTTAGTCCCACATCCATTGAGAAATGGGTTAAGAAAAAGTTGCAAGCCTATATATAGGTCATGAACTTGTTTTATTTTTGATTAATGAATGAATCAATGAAAGAATCAATGGAAAGTTTTCCACAAACCTGAGGAAGGTCTCATTCCGTGGTAAGAGGCCTCGGAAACTCTTGGTAAGAGGCCAAGAAACCCTAAAATTATTAATTCTTCCCCAAATCTTCCCCAAATTCTTCACAAAATTCCTTAAATGTATTTCGTTCTACATCAATTTGGGATTGGAGACAAATATCATATTTTCGCTCTTTTCGATTTTCAGATCTAAAAAAAGAAATATCACAAAACCCTAACCTTAGCCGCTTCAACCGACGTCGTCGCGTGTAGTGGCCCCCACGACCGACGCTGTCGTTCCTCCTATAACATCATCGACTTATTCCACACCTAAGAACATCACCATCATCATTCAGAAACAAGCAGAATCGATGTTGTCCACTTGTCAAAGTTTGTTGGTGCCATTGCCAGCGGTGACCGGGGCCATCGTCCCCATCAAAGGACCCCCCCCACCTCTAGATGACTTCTTCTGTGCACAAAACCACCGTTTCTGATGATCAAATCCCACTCCGACGCCGTCCAGAAACTTGTCATGGCTCGTCGGCATCACTGCCGATGATGGATAGGGACATAGTCCCCCGGAATTCTTTGCCACTCCTCGACGAAGATGTAGGAAGTAAATCGATGTAGAACCGTCGTCGGAATCGCCTCAAATCGACGTCGACACCGACCGAGGTGACGAGACTACAGTGTCGACTTGGTCGAGCCGTCCCCGATGACCATCCGAGCCACTAGCATAGCCGGTACTGTTCATCAGCTCGTGCAAAGCTGAACTCGAGCCGACCGAGCCGTCGAGCCGACCTCCGAGTTGGCTTAGCCGAGCCGGTTGACCCAGTCAACGGCTCAGCCGAGCCACCCGCTAAGACGCAGCTCAACAGTGAGCAGTGATCTTTTTGAGAGTTTTCTAGCCGAATTTCTTAGAATTTTTGTGCAATTTTGTTATTTTTAAGATTCTGTAACCGTTTGAAGCCCAAATTCAATGTTGTTCGCACCAGTAGATAGCTGACTCAACCAACTATGCATAGCATGCAAAATCATCTTCTCTAATTTATGAGATATGATTACTACGATGATTACTACAATGGCTATTCTCTTTGAACAATGTATAATCTGGTCACATACTTCTATGGCTTCGATGATATGTATGGATATTATGATTGGGAATCCCATCTAAAATATTCCTTCTCTTGTTTTAATGTTTCAAAAGAACAAATATATATATATAGGATTTAATGTAGAAAAGGTGGCAAATATATATGTGTGTGTGTGTGTGTGTCTTGTGTATATATGCATATCACATGTTTAAAGGAGAAGCATTATCTAGGTATATGCATCAGTCACTTCTAAAGCCCCAATTTTCAAATGGAATGGTCGACGACGCCCCGTCTTGCTCAATATCACGAAGGGCAATGAGGATATCAGCATTGATAGCTCCAAATAGGGCAGTATTACTCACCCCTTTTCCCTCAAAAATTATGTTGTTTCGTTGCCTCCAAATATGCCACACCATGGAAGCAAGCGCAGTTTTAGCTAGAATTCCAACACAATCCTTCTTATTATATCGATTGAGAAATAGGTCCCCCACTCCAGCAAGGGAGAGTGGAGCAGGAGCAGTGATATTCAGCTTAAGTAGACTCCTGATTAAGACATATCGGCTATAACTGCATTCGAAGAATAAATGATCCAAACTTTCATCAACACCCGCATCACAAAGCACACATTTCGGGTTAAAGTCGGAACCCCAATTGCATAAGATATCCTTTGTTAGAAGTTTACCGTGTAATGCCCGCAAAAGTGTAAGGGGCCATTTCGGAGTGTGCAAAGGGTACCAAACCACTTGAAAATAACGGAAGGGGTTACCTCTGACTCGGATTTCACTCCATGCATCTTGGAACTTACAAATGCTGCCTGGAAGCCATTCCTAACTATCAGGTCCTGGGGAAATGCGATACTGAGAGATAAGAAGGAGAACCGAACTGATGTTGGGGTCCTTAGCCCATCCATAAGACGACCAATAATGAAAGACTAAGCACTTTTCATCACCAGATGGGACATGATGTAAAAGAGCAAGGGGACCACATGGCAGCCAGTTATCAAACCAGAAAGATGTGGAGGCCCCGTCCCTAACAACTCGCCTGATAAGTCTCTGAGAAGTGCTGCGATGAAGAAGAAGGAACTTCCAGGTGCCAGAGGATGAAGGCGAAGATGTGGCACTGTAGAAGCATGTCTAAGTAGAGATGTAACGACGTCTCATAAACTGAGCCCAAGGTCCAGCTGACGTAAGAAGTCTCCAAGTAAGCCTAACTCCTGAGGCAACATTAAGTTCAGATAACAGTCTTAGACCTACACCTCCCTCCTCTTTTGGTTTACATAAATCCTTCCAGGCCCAAAAGTGTTGTTTCCCCCAGATAAATCTTTTGCACAAATTAGTGATGGTGCGAAGGACCGAAGTAGGGAAACGGAAAGTAAACATCCAGAAAGATACCATGCCGTAAATTACAGTACGTATCAACTCTATTCTACCTGAAATAGAGAGAAGGGAAGAGGACCATCCTTGTAGTTTCTTCTTACATTTATCAATTAAACGGTCATAATTTATACGTTTGGGATAGTTTGATGATAAAGGTAGTCCTAGATAAACTGAGAGAGACGATACCTTCTTAATCCCAAGAGATAGAGCAAGAGTGGATGGTCTCGTGTACCTTTGCTAAAGATGGCAGAGCTTTTGTCCCAATTGACTTGTAGACCAGTAAAAAGACTGAAAGTTTTCAACAATTCCGAGAGGCCCGTAAAAGAATGATGATTGGCGCGGCAAAAAACTAGTAAATCATCAGCGAAGAGAAGATGTGAAACAGATCCAGATCTTCACATAGGATGAATAGAACGAGAGGCTTCAGCTCTCGCTAATAGAAGGGAGAAACATTACATGACAAGAACAAAGAGGTATGGTGACAAGGGGTCGCCTCGTCTAAGTCCTCTGTTAGAACCAAAAAAGCCTGCAGGGGAGCCGTCAACTAACACTGAGAAAGTAGGGGTGGAAATGCATTCAGCGATCCAACAAATAAATTTAACTTTAAAACCCATCTAGTGAAGAATATAGAGCACAAAACTTATGTTAACAGAATCAAAAGCTTTGCGTAGGTCCAATTTAAGGCAGGCGCGAGATCCCATAGGATTACTGAAATCACGAATCTGTTCATGAGCCAGTAAGGAGCAATCTGAAAGTAGACGACCTTTGAGGAAGGCCGCCTGATTTGGTGAAATCAATTCACTAATTACCATTTTCAGTCTGTTGCAGATGACTTTGCTTATAATCTTATAAATCACATTGTAGCAGGCAATAGGCCTGTAATCCCCCAATCCAGAGACCTTGGAATTCTTAGGAATAAGTGTAAGAAAAGTATGATTAATCTCCCTCAACATATTCCTCGAATGAAAGAAAGAAGTGACTGACTGTATAACATCCCTGCCAATGATATCCCAATGAAGATGATAAAAGAATGCATTAAAGCCATCAGGACCTGACGCCTTGTCCTTACCAATCTGGAATACCGCGTCCTTAATTTCAGATTCTGATATGCGCCTCTCAAGCCAATGCGCCGCATCAATAGTGAGCTTGAACTTCGGAATAAGATTTGGGAAGATAGTCCAGTAACTATCCTGGTTGTAAAGCTTCTCATAGAAAGAGGAGGCATCCATCCTAATCTGTTCGGTATTCAGCTTTTTAGACCCATCAGAATGAACCAGATGATTGAGATTGTTGTATGTATTCCTCGCCTTCATTGCAGAATAAAAGAATTTTGAATTCCTGTCTCCAAGTTGCAACCAACACTGCCGACTTTTTTGTCTGAGATCTGACTCCTCAATATCAAGTGCCTTGCCAAGTTTGAGAGCAGCAGCTAGTTCGGCCTTTTGCAAATCCTCACAAACTGGGAAATTAGAATTGACCTGGATAGCCTCAAGTTGTTGTCTGCAGGCAACCGGGTCCATATGGTCCTTACAGGCGGCCGAAAAATCTTTTAGAGTATATTTGATATGTTTTAATTTCTCAACAAACAATTTCATAGGCTGCAGACCCATCTTGCGCCACTTGTTCATATATATATATATATATATATATATATATATATATATATATATATATATATATATATATATATATATATGCATGTCACATGTTCAAATGAGAAGCATGATCTAGGTATATGCATCTTCTACCTTGTAGTCGTGATAGTCGGTGTTCAAAATCCATCTTCATAATCACTATTCTTCCAAATATCAATATATTCCACAGGCACCCCAACAATCTTCAAGCACGACAGTAAAGATGGGTCAGAAGGAGAGATAAGTGAGAGCAACAAAGGAATTCTTCAAGAGATCAAACTATTGAAAAGAAAACAAAAGAGTAAACTCAAGCTAGAGCACACGAAAGAGATTGATCCAACAACTGAACAAAAGTGATGCTAGATTTTGACCAAGAGATTGAGACAGCTTGCCCTGATCTTGAATTGAAGCCTAAGTCCGACCCAGAGCCTTAGCCAGCATTGAAGAAGCAGCAAGAGCCCGAGACCAAACCAAAGTCAGAGCTTGAACCAGAGATTGATCTAATATCAAAATCTAAGCCAGAGCTAAACCTTGATCCATCAATGTTATCTAAGTCAGAGACTTATCTAGAGCCATCTTTTGAACATGCGCCGAAATTATCGAAAGAAGCGTCACTAAATCTGATTAAGCATACTGAGTTTGTTATCACAAATCCTACTATCCTAACTAACAAACATGTGATGAATGCTTTTCTGTCTTGTGAATTGGAAGAAAATTTCAGAAGATATGCTTCTATCAATCTGCATCATGTTACACTTCGGAGTTTATAGACACGATTTTTCTAACTGTACATGATTGTTGATTTCGGTCCAGTTGTGCTACTTTTGTCGTCATTCACCAGGTGGTCTTAGGCCAGGTAGAATGATATGTGACCAATTGAGACCAAATTATTTTTTATTTTGTTTTTAGTTATTAGTTATTTTTGAGTCTTTTAAGAGTTTTGGTCTTTTAGGAGTTTTAGTCTTTTAAGATTTTAGTCCCACATCGAATGAAAATTGGGTTAGGAAAAGATTGTAAGCCTATATAAAGACCATAGACTTGTTTTATTTTTTATCAATGAATGAATCAATGAAAGAATCAATGGAAATTTTTCCACAAACCTAAGAAAGGTCATCCACCTTGGTGTGAAGCCTCGAAAATCCTTGGTGAGAAGTCAAGAAATTCTAAATTTATCAAATCTTTCCTAAATCTTCCCCAACTCCTCCACAAAAATCCCTAAATTTATCTCGTCCTACTAATTTATCTAGTCCTTCACCAAATCCTTCACAAAATCCCAAAATCCATCCCGTCCTACATTAACGTTAGAGTGTCATTGAACCTTTTGAATCAACATCACATACATAGATTTCCACTCAAACGACATGCTTCGTGAGAAAACTTCTTCTTCCACATTAATAACATCATCCCCAACAATACCCCAATAATTGAAGGCTGGACACCCGTTATCATTAATAGATGTGACCAACCAATTAATATGTGGGGCCACTGCATTAAAAATGTCTCTCACAATTATAATAACTAATTAATATGTGAGACACAAGAGTTTATGATAATGGCGACGTTTGAAAGAAAATGCATGACGACTGCGAGATATCTCATTTTTCTTCTTTCTAACAACGTCACAGCATTGTCACTCGTGACATTTTCCTAACCCTTTTAACACTACAAAAGGGAAGGTTAGGAAGGTTTTGAATCACAACCAACAGAAAAGAACACAGAGAAGAAGAAAAGGAATACTTCTTTAAAAAGAGTTATAGTTTATCCAGAGAGAGCTGTAATAAGAGTTTTTAAGAGTGTTTGTTTATATCTATGTACTTATTTCTTGTGGGATATAGAGTTATTAATTTCTCGCTCCAATTTTTACTTTTCTGCATGACTAATGAATCATAACAAGTGGTCTCAAAGCCAGTTGTGACAAAAAAAAGAAAGAATTTTTTCAGAAAAATAGAGAGAATTTTTAAAGCCATCGTATATTTTAATATCAAAATGTCAATGTAAATCTTCCTTGGGAGCCATAATCAAGCTGATGGTCACAGATTATATCCTTTAAAGACCTCAAATAGAAAATCTTCTTAGTTGTAAAGTTTTATTTAACTCGTAAGAGGTCAAATGAGTAACACTGGGATACGTCAAAGAAGCAAAAGCAGACTGAAAGAAGCTGAATAGAAAGACGATCGATCAAATTTGACATGGATCAGTTATAGTGTTTTTCACCACGTAGCACATAAGACAGAAGCATGTCTGCTGGCATAAGACATAAGACATAAGGACATGTATGAAACCACGACTACTTGAAATAAAGCCTTGTTAATGGGTATGATTAGTAAATTTGAAGTTAGGAAATGAAACTTTCATTATTGAGCACACGTGCAAGTTCTTGAGCCTGGTTAATTAGATATTTATGGTAAAGTTACAACTTAGGGATGAAGAACAAGCTCCTCCTTTCTCAATTCTCTTTTTGATAACTGGAAGACCATTCAATTTTCTTTCTGATAATTGGGAGACGCTAATGGTCTTCTTCGGTAATTCAGCCCAAATAATAAACTTACAATGTCTATAATTAAGGATGCACTCTTCAATTAAGATGCCAAAAGAAAAGATGTCGGCACAGACTTATCACTACCATCATGACAGAAAATCGAGGAAGACAAGGAAGTGGTCGAGGCTGGGGAAGATGCATGACCAAGAGTCGTGGTATGTCCACAGACGAAAGGATGTCTACCTATAAATGTTACCATTGTAGCATGGTGATGTAGGAAGGGATAGATTTAGGGATTTTGTGGAGGATTTGGGAAAGATTTGATAAAGTATTGATAAACTGTTAGGATTAGGGTTTATGTGAATAATGACAGATCTGTAATTTCTGGACACGAGGGCATTTTTGTAATTTTGTGGGTCCAGAGGCAGATTTATAATTTTGGGTAAACCCCGAGGATAGTGGTATTATGGTAATTTAGGGGCGGCGGCTCAATATTAGTCGTATTATACATAAAGGATGAGATTAGAGAGGTGGATTATTCGAGTTTTGAGAAGAATATGGTAGATCCTTAGATCTAGTGGAGATTTAGGCTTTGATCTCGATTCCAAAGCTAGGAGAGCCGCCTCCTCTCGAATCGGGGTCACATATCTTGTATTCTCTTTAATTCTATCAATAAAATAACTCCTTTCTTCCCCAAATCTCTTTCTTAGCCCTAAAAATCCTACGTTTATCCTAAAAATCTCATCTTTCAACCCAAAAACCACTAAAAATCAAATTTTTATCCTAAATCAAGATCTAGATCGCATCAAATTGGTATCAGAGCACTACGATCCATGGCGACTTGGGCGAAAAGGATCAATGCAGAGTTGGAACTCTTCGAGCAAACCCTAGCGTAACAAGATGATCTTTTTCAAACCCTAATTCAACAAATATCAGATCAAAAGGCGTCGAAGAATTCATATTTGGGCGAAAACACATATCTAGGGCTGAAGGTAGCACCCATGGTAGAAAAGAAGGAAAAGAAATCTTGGAAGCAACTCTTTCAGGAGTTGAGGGAACCCCTTGAGGAAGAAGAGGCCGAGGAAGCGTCGACGGAGGCAAGGAAAATACGGAACTTCTAAAGGCCAGCAAGCTGGATCTAGCCTCAGATTTGAAATCTGATGACGACGACGACGTCCCAGATATAAAGACCGCCAGCTCAAATATGAAGAAGAACGAAAACATCGACTCAGATCTGGAGCGACAACAATCCATATTGGAAGCAAAAGTCACCACCTTTGAACCAGAAAGGCGGGAAAAAGGACAAATTTGTTGCGGATATGCATCCAAACGCAAAGATCGGTACATGGAGATGAGCGGCGGGCTTGTCGACCATCCCTAGGGGTTAGTCGACCCATTTGGAGGGTGATCGGGCCTGCAGGCCCCTAGCAGCCTGCAAGACAAGCTGCAGGCCAACGACAACATGCATGCTACATTGTAGGCCATTGGCGTCCTTCAGGCAGGCCTGTTGGGCCTGCCTACAGGCCTGCTGGGCCTGCACAAGGCCTGCTCGCAGCCTTTTTGGGCCCGCAAAGCTCCAAAGAGACTTGTCGAGGCTCGCCATGGCCCAATGACACTTTTTGGAGCCCGCCACGCCCAACAACATTCTCCGGGACCGCCATGGCACGTGGACACTTCTGCGAGGCCCCAAGGCCCATGGTTTGTACATGGACGACCTCCCAAGCTTCAGCATCCGTACTTTGGGTGCGGAGGACCTCCCGAGGAACTTGACGACTACTATGAGTTTCATCCGGACTTTGTGGAGGACGATGGAGACCTTGTATGGCCATTTTATCTAGGAGGGGACGAGCATCACCAGTTGAAGGGGAGTAGCCCACGCACTTCATGTCCCACCTTGAGGACCGGGTGGCTTTTCGGGGACAACATAGTGTTAGAGTTAGGGTTTATGTAAATAATGGCAGATCTGTGATTTAGAACACATTGGTGGTTTTGTAATTTTGTGGGTACACGGGCAGATTTGTAATTTTGGGTAAAACCCCTAGGACATGGGTATTATAGTAATTTAGGAGTGTCAGCTCAATAGGAGTCCTATTATAAATAAAGGGGGAGATTAGAGAGGTGGAATTATGTTGAGTTTTGAGAAAAATAGTGTCGATCCCTTAGATCTAGTGAAAATTTAGGATTTGATCTCGAATCCAAAGCTAGGAGAGCGGTCTCCTCTCGAATCAGGGCCACCTAGCTTGTATTTTCTTTAATTCTATCAATAAAAATACCTCTTTTCTTCCTCAAATCTCTTCTCTAGGCCCAAAAATTCTACATTTATCCTAAAAATCCCATCTTTCAATCCAAAACCCACTAAAAATCATATTATTATCCTAAATCCAGATCTGTATCGCAACATAAACTTAGGGTTTTTTGCCTTCTCATCAATAGTTTTCGAGGCTTCTCACCAAGGATGGGAACATTTCTTATGTTTGTGAACAAATTTCCATTCATTCTTTCGTTAATTCATTCATTGATCGAAAATAAAACAAGTCTAATGCCTTTATATAGGCTTACAACATTTTCCTAACCCAATTCTCATCCGATGTGGGACTAAACTCTTAAAAGACTAAACTTTCTAAAGACAAAACTCTTAAAAGACTCAAAATTAAGAAAAAACTAAAAAAAAAATAAAATAAAATAAAAAATTTTGCACTCAATTGGTCTCACATCAAACGTTGATCGGGTTGAACCCATTAATGTGGGTTGCGCCTTGTATAAGATCGCAACTAGAGTCTCGTCTCGGACTAATAGGCTACCTTGGTTCTCCTTAGGCAATCTCTGAGATTGCTCCTTCATTGAAGACGACTTCAAGAGGTGTGGGGTTAGTGTTGGCCAAACTAGACATGAAGATCATATAATCGAATGACTTGGTGTTTCTAGAGAAAGTAATGCATGGTGGGGTTTAAAGGGGTTATGATTGGTTAGGCTGATTATAACATTAAGAATCCTTGTTTTGCAATTCGCATCAATGGCATGCCGACAGGATGGTTCACAATGACTACGAGGTTAAGGTAAGGTCGGCCACTATCACCATATTTATTCACTCTGTGCTCGAACCACCTCGGTTTTATTACAAAGGATGAGCTGCTTTTGGGTTCTTACCATGTCCCTCAGTTTTCATCATTTTGCCACCTTATGTTGGTGGATACTGTCCCAGCTATTGAGGATACCGGGCAAGAGTACTGCTTAAGGTTTGGTCAAGCAGTGAATCATAACAAATCATCCATTCTAGTCTCTATGTGCACTGGCAACCGACGGACTATAACGAATATGAATCTTATTGGGTTCGCTTGGTTGCCAAGGGTTTAGAAATATCTAGGTCTACCAATGAATGGAAACACATCCACAAAAAGGACTCCGAGAAAATGGACCAGCTTTTCAGCAGAATTTAGGGTTATCACTGGTGTAATAGCTCGTTGCATGGCCAGACTATGTTAATGGGAATCACACCTTGTAGGGTGAATTTAGCAAGCAATGGTGTGCTGATTGACATTTTTGTCTTCCATGTGTCGCATAGGCAGAAAAACTCAAATGCACACATTCTTTCAGTGCCTTATAACTCAGGGAATTTGAGGCGGTCTGTTAGGGCACGAGATCAGTATTAGAAGCCACAACCATGTTCCTAACATTATCAGGAGAAGGTTGAGGAAGAAGTATGTGAGTTTCACCAAACGATTGTCACAAACATGGCATGGGAGGTTAGAAGATCAAGGAACATAAAAATCTTCAACAATTCTTCCACTACTGCGACACAAACTGTGTATGCAGTCCTACATCAGGCAAAGTTTTCCAAGGCAAAGTGAACCCTGGGGCTTGCACACAAACTCAATATGGAGATATTTCCCAGCGAACTTTTGAAATTGCTCTTAAAGGGTTGTTATGGTTAAAACAAGTTGAGAAAATTATTAAGCAAGTGAATAGTTGTATAAGCAAACATTTCAAGATATGCAATAATGCTGTTGTGACTTACTTCCCAGTAACACGAAGGGACTCTCCTTGCTTGAAGAAAGGGGATGAGGGCTCTAGCTCCTGTAACGCAACCAGCTTCCCAGGCTTTATCGCAGACGATGCCATTGAATTACCAACCTTACAACGATCGAAAACACAGCATTAGATGGAAGAACTTTTATCCGATATCAGAGCAAGAAATTGATGAAAATTGTACTATGATGAGTGATGAGATGATGACCAAAAATAATTGTCATGGCCAAAAGGCACAAGCCCGGTGCTTAATCAAATAGGATGCGCAATCTTGAGCTCAATTTCACTTCAAGAAGAAAGTACGCAAAAATTTGTTTCTTACAAAGGTTGAGCTCAATATATTTCTCATAATTTAAACCACTAGGCTTTCCCTCTTTACTACAAGAAACCTAAATACAGTAAGTTATTGGAAAAAAAAATGACGTTTTTCGCTAATTCCACAAACTATCATGCGATTACAAACTGGGATTTGTCTCCGATCAATCCCAGTCAGGCAACAAAAATATTTGTAGGATTTTAGAACATTTTGTCTCCGGTTATACGTTAGGATCATGCAAGACAAGAGAAATGATTTTCCAAAAAGACCCAGATGAGAGGAAGTAAGAGAGATAAAGAAAGGCGCACCAAGTGTTTGTCGAAATGCCTATAAAACACGCAGCAATCACAAGAGCAAGACCGAGCGAGGCTCCCGCAGCCATCCACCGCGTGAAACGCAACAAGGAGACCAGGTTTTAAGACGGGCATGGGCCTCGCGGGCCCCTTCAAGGCCCATTGGACTTGCAGAATGGGGTTAATAAAAAATGATGAGCATTCCGTCCTTCTTGGCAACACCAGAAGTCATATTTCAACGGCAAACTCTATTCCGCCTTCACAACCGTAGAGGTAGATTCCATCGTAAAAAAAGAAGATTTGATTGAGCATCGAGCAGCAAAAGAATTTAGTCCAAAATACCAAATGAAAGTTGATCGGTTTTTTTTTTGGGAATCGATTGGGTCCATGGGCCGTGAAGATTCCCTGCAGTTCAATCGTAAGAGCACCGGTCTAGTTCATCAGTGAACCGAAATAGGGCACACACAAAAAGCCGGCTAAACATGGTTCGGTCAACAAAAAAAACGATCTCAGGAGGCGTTAGCGTTAGTATCAAATATTGATGGACCCCATAAAACAGCGAATCTAAATGAGATTTAACCTATAAATAAACATATAAACAAACAAACAGATGTGGGAAAACAACTGACTACCAAATTAGATTCGATAACATGCTTCACCACATACCAAAAACCCTTGCGAATAATGTTGAACATCGAAGATGACTCGTAACCCATAAAATGTAAGCAAGCAGTTCAATAAGTAACCCATAAAATGTAAGCAAGCAGTTCAATAATGCATGAATCCATAATATATGTATCCATAATATATGTATCACACTGATCGAGGTACCTCATCCAGAGACATAGAGCAGTCGGAGGATGCATCTTTCATGTAATATCTAAATTATATTTGATGACTGTTTTTGAATTTTAGGGCTGACTAGTACAAGTTGACTAGGACAAAAGGGTTGATAGAAGAACGGCTGAGATTTAATCTAAATTATATTTGATGACTGTTTTTGAATTCTAGGGCTGACTATTACAAGTTGACTAAGACATAAGGGTTGATAGATGTTTAATCTAAATTACATTTGATGACTATTTTTGAATTCTAGGGCTGACTAGGACAAAAGAGTTGATAGAAGAAAGACTGAGATTTAATCTAAATTACATTTGATGTCTGTTTTTGAATTCTAGGGCTGACTAGTACAAGCTAACTAGGACAAAAGGGTTGATAGAAGAAAGGCTGAGATTTAATCTAAATTACATTTGATGACTGTTTTTGAATTCTAAGGCTGACTAGTACAAGCTGACTAGGACAAAAGGGTTGATAGAAGAACGGTAGAGATTTAATCTTAAGAAACGAATGGTTAAGATGAGATTTTGTGGAAAGTTTTGGAGGAAAAACATTTATGGGGAAATGAAAATTTTTGAGGAATGAAAGTTCCTGGGGAATAGCAGAGTGCACGCAATTAATGCATCTGGGAAAAAAACTTTAACTTGCACTTAATGCTGCTGCAGATCGAATGATCTCTCCCTCAACACGGAGCCACCGTCTCTTCGACGCATGTGGCAACAAAATGAGAATAATTTCCCGCGCCGAAGGCGCCCACGCTCGCTAAACTTTTTTACGCTAATTTGTTGTTCTACGCCGAATTTGTTGTTCCGCGCCGAAGGCACCTGTGCCGCTAAATATGTTTATGCTAATTTGTTGTTTCTCGCAATTTTGGCTGTGGAAATAATTTTTTGGGGACAAAGATTTCGCAGGGAAAAATTTTAAATGAACCGTGCCCGCCGGGACGGGTTATGACTAGTTCAGCAACAAGTGATGCACTTGATTTCAGTTCGCAAGACATCTATAAAACATATATATATATATATATATATATATATATATATATATATATATATATATATATATATATATATATATATATATATATATATATATATATATATATATATATATATATATATATATATGTATGTATGTATGTATACATACACACATACACACACACACACACATATATATATACTAGTCATACCCCGTGCCCGCGGGCACGGTTCAGTTAAGATTTTCCCCCGCGAAATCTTTATTCCCCAAAAAAATTATTTCTGCAGCCAAATTTAAAAGAACAACAAATTAGCGTAAAAATACAAAAGAATGTAGTGGCACAAAAACTTTCATTGAAATTGGCAATACTGCATTTCATTGAAATTTTAACTTATCAAACTGTGAAATTAACAGCCAAATGTACACCAAAATCCAATTGGCAACTGTGAAAATCCAATTAGCAAACAGAATATTTCATTCAAATTTTGTTTTCATGTTTGACATATCAAACTGTGAAAATCATATTTTGGTGTTCATTTGGTTTCATTCAAATTTAAACTGTGAAAATCCTTCATTGTTTCATTCATATCTGTGAAATCCCATTCAAATTGTTGGTTTCATTCATATCTGTGAAATCCCATTTAAACTGTGAAATCCTTCATTTGGTTTCATTGTGTTTCAGTTTATTCACATATGTTTCATTTGGTTTCATTTCAGTTTATTCCAAATTCCATTGTACACCAAATTCAATTAACAGGTTGATTTGGTGTGATATTATTCTGGAATGGCATTTGGTTTGTTATTATCCAAATTGGTTTGATACAAAGCCAAATGGCCAGAGCTCTAATAATATTTTCAACTGTTAATTGTATGAAATGTGATATGGTTTGATATAAAATTTGCTTTTCTAATGAATGGCAATTGGTTTGATATGGAAAGGCCCAAAATATCAAACTGTGAAAATCCATATCATACTGGTTCTGATGAGTATATGGTTTTGATGAAAAATCCATACTAACTGGGGTATATGTTAAGCATATCAAACTGGTTTTGATCAAATCTCTACATCATTGAAAATCCATACTGCCTGATGTACTTACTGCCATATCAAACTCTTAAATTTCATAATTTCATAATATCAATCCATCTCAAACTGGTTTTGATGAAAATCCATACTGCCTGGGGTATATGGTTTTGATGAGATTTGGACATTTACTTCCAGAATTGCCAGTTTCATTCAAATTGTATATTACATTCAAACAGTGAATATCAAACCATATAAAACTTGAATGAAATATGATTTTCACAGTTTTTTGTAGCATATCAATACTGGAAATGAAATATGGTTTGATATTTCATTCAAGTTTGAAATAAAATTGATAGGATTTTCACAATTTGAATGAAATATACAGTTTTTTCCAGTATTGCATTCAAAATTGTGAATATCAAACCAACATATGAAATCATTCAAACTGTGAATATCAAACCATATCAAACCAAAAAACACAACCTAACAAATGCAATTTCAACATTAGAATTTTTTTGCAGCAACTTCAAGTCAATTGCCTTCATATTGTACATAAATATTTCCTCAATATTTGGACACCCTGACAAAAAATTCTGTGAATCAACATTAAAGTTCAAAATTTTACATATTTCAAACAACCATTACAATCTCCATAGTCTCCTACAACAACACAAAATCAACAATCTCCTCATAATGCTGTCTCGGTGATAAACACAATCAACAACTTTAATGATAAACCACAATTACCTGTATCAATTGACATTGAAGGTATCAATTACATGAAGAAGTACATGTACGCAATGCAGTTTAACAGAGAAATCATACAAATCATACAGTCCTTTGCCATAAGTTTTTTAAGCACATAAATTGGTTTGTAGAGTAAAATATTTGCTCCAAAACATTCGGGCAAAATTGTCTCATTGATGCACATTCATCTAGTAACTTGCACTTCCCAGAAACGTCTTCTTTAGCCCTTTAGTTAAGATGGATGCAACAATAGGCTTTGATGCAATGAACATAAGGGCTCATATATAAGCTGTAAGCTTCAGCTCCTCCTGCAAGCTCAGTTGGGAATCCCAAGTTCTTCTGCAAACTGCAAGCTTTAGCTCCTCAGGCTCAGTCTGGAATCCTTGAACCCATTTTAACATGATGATTGTGTTGTTCTCATATGTTTCAAGATTAATTTTGTATGATGCAACGTTTCCCAATTCAGTATTCCCCATGATATGACTCCCATGTTGTAATCGGCAAGCATTCCCAATGTTCTCAGCAGATCCAACGATGCAAAAAGGACCACTAACAACACCCTGCAAAAATAACAACACAAACAATGCATCAGCTACTACTTCAAAACAAATAGAGGATTGCCAAAAAGAGTACTGTTACAGGCTCATCTACTACTTCAAAACACCCGCTACTACTACAACACAAACAATGCAGTAATGTCAATTTTTTTGAGTTCAATTTCATCCAGTTCTCATAAACAATCATAAGAAGCCGATAATTAAAGATTTTATTGTCCAGATTCATTTACTCTATCAATAATAAATCTGTCTTCAAGACTATCAATATTCAGATATATGAGTACTTTAATTTTTATGTGAGTGCACAACTTTATGTTAACCTTGGCTTTACAGCAAAACTTCATGTGCATAAGAACTAAGATGATAAATAGAACAAATAAGATAAACCTTTCAACTTAGGAAGATCAAAACTCAGAATTAAAACTTCAACACATACATTTTTTTTCTTCATGAGTTTCTTCTTATAAATCAAAAATTAAGATCAAAATTTTATGAACTTAAACCATATGTCATCAATCTCCAAAAAATCTATTTGAGTTCAGACAACAAAAATTATGGGGATTGCATCAATACATGAAAAACTTTGAATTTCTTAATGGCAAAGGGCGGGGAAGTGGACTGGTAATGGTAATTCCATTTGTCGCCTTCAGACAAACCTGCATCCAAAATTTCTCATCATATGATCAATTCATCAAAATAACTGAAAATGAATATGAGGAGTCGAAACCAACAAACCTGAATCCAAGATTTTTAAGCATTGCTTGTGGAGATCCAAGCAGAAATGACAACATGTATCCAAAGAAGACAGTAGCATTGCACCATCTTACAAAAAACAGTGAGAAAAAACGATATTTTTAAACTTCAACATGTATTCAAATTTGTGTATAAAACCTCAAATCTCAACCTGTATTCAAAGTTTAGTAGCAAAGGAAAATGATTTACATTAGAATCTATACATATGTACCTCCTTATCAATGAAACAGAATCTATCCATTTAAAGAGCCAAATCAAATCAGACTTATGTTATACATGTTAAACACCTAATACAGTGCCAATGCCAGCAATCTACTTATGTGTTGGCTTTGGAGGTTCATTATAGGCAACAGTGAAGATAAAAATTTTTAGAAAGGCTTTTTTCATAAAAATTACATTCCAAGACCTTTTTCATGAACTAAAAATGTTTACAAAGGCACATAAAAATTACATGCACATACAAAGAAGCATAAAAAAGCAACTTCAGTTACATGCTTATAAATTTTTTCTTCAGATTCCAAGACAAAGAACAACTGCTTACCCCCAGAACATTCATTCTCAACAATAAAACACTATAGTCTTTAACAGTTTTTGAAATTACATTCCAAGACAAAGAAGAACAACTAAGTAAGTAGATACATACAGCTTAATTTAACATCATGTAGTATGCATAATGCAATTGATACATTTATCATGTATGTATTTTGTTGATGTGTTGTCTTGCATAATACATATCCTTTTAAAGTTAACTTGCATGATGCATATGGCTTAAGTAACTACATGATGTATATGTTATTTAACAGCAAGTTAAATACAGTATAGCAAGTTAACTTACATAATGAGGTTGAGGTTCATTAAAAGAAAAATTGAACTAAAAATATTTAGAAAGGCTTTATTCATAAAAATTACATTCCAAGACTTTTTTCATGAACTAAAATTTTTTAGAAAGGCAATTTTTTTTCGTAGGCACATTTTTATGAGCTGAAGTAAACATGTGCATAAAAATTACATGCTTTTAGAACTGAAATACATGCTAATGCATATGCATGAGAAATATCTTGTCATCCTACATATGAGGTTGTTAACATATTAGTTCATTATGCATAATGCATATGGATTATGCATAAACATGTAACAGGAAAAACATTTGGGATGTTAACACTGGGATAAACATATAAGAATGACATGATGTTAACATGTAGGTTTAGAACCCCAGTGTGAAACATATAAGAAACCTCATATAAAAAACATTTCAGGATGACATGTTGTTAACATATAAGAATCATATGCATTAGGTTGTCAACATATTAGTGCAGATAAGGTTGTTAACATATAAGAAACATCATGTCATCATGCATATTAGTTCATATGCATTAGTTTTGTAACAACCTCATATACAGAACTGAAAATACAAACTAATGCATATGCATAAGAAACATATGAGGTTGTTGACATGCATGTAAGGTTGTTGACATCATGCATATAAGGTTGTTAACATCCTGCATTTAGAAATGTTAAACATCATGCATTAGTTCATATGCATTAGTTCAAGGAATTAGTTCATAACTCACATGACATTTAATGTTGGTAACTTGATATGTCCTGTTATTAAATTGAACTTATATCCTGTGATATCATGGATATACAAAATTGATAAAACAAATTTGATAAAACATGTGATATCCTTAGTTAAAGTGTATATCAAAATGAGAGGATCCTGTTTACAAAATAAGTTCACCCATATCTCTTTGAAACAGGATTCTCTATTGAATAACAAAAAAGTATATCACTGTTGAATATCCAAGTATAGCTCATTTTGAATGAAATTTGTAAACATCTTGATAAATTTCATTGAATAACAAAATTATCATCTTGAATGAAATTTCAATGGAATTTTGTTCACATATCTCAATGAGAATTTCAATTAAAAATTTTGTAAAACTCAATTTTGTGCACACATCAAGATGATATATTCTCAATGAAATTCTGTAAAACTCAATTTCATTCAAATATCTCAATGAAATTTTGTAAACATCAAGATGATATATTCTCATTGAGTAGATAAAACAAATTTCATTCAAGATAAACAATTTGTAATCCTGTCCCAAACTCAAGATAAAACAATTTCACATATAACATTCTCATTGAGTAGATGAAATTTTGTAAAACATCACAATGAAATCCTGTCCCAAACTCAATTTCAATCAAATATCTCAATGAAATTTTGTAAACATCAAGATGATATATTCTCATTGAGTAGATAAATAACAAATTCAATGTAAGAGGATATGGGTGAAACAATCTCATTCAATTTTGTTCACAATCTCATTCAATCTTGATAAATTTCATTCAATCTTATTCAATCACAAAACAAATCTTGAATGGGTGAAACAATCTTGAACAGGATATGGGTGAAACAGGATATGGGTGAAACAATCTTGAATGAAATGGAATGAAATTTCATTCAATGTTTTACAAAATCTTGAATGAAATTTATCAAGATGTTTCACCTATATCCTCTCACAAAACAAAACAGGATCCTCTCCCATATCCACAAACATTTCTATGATATGTGAAATTGAACTCATATCATGGAATTGAACTCATATACAGGATCAATTCCTGTGAACTCATATGAATTCACCCATAATTTACAGGATCAAAATTATACAATATCAAAATTCATAAGGATATCACAATCTCTTTGATACAGGATTCTCTATTGAATAACAAAAAAGTATATCACTGTTGAATATCCCAGTATATCTCATTTTACACTCAAATTCAAAATAGCTGCAATAACACTCAAAATTGATTCAAAAATTCATTCACAAAATTCATTCAAAAATTTCTGTCTGACAATGATGAAGAAATCAAACCCATGTATATAAACTGTAATAACACTCTTGGTGTGTTAAATTTCACCCAAACTGAAACACTTGAATAATTTAACACATATGGAAAATTTGATGTGTTAATTTAATAATGTGTTCACCAAACTGACAGGATATGTGTTAATTTAATAATGAAACACCAAGAACATCTTTAACATTTGGAAAATTTGATGTGTAAAATTTCACCCAAACTGAAACCCATAATTCAAGTTGTTAAACTATTCAAACTGAAACTCCAACTCAATGCCAACTTATCCCCTTCAAGTTCAAGTTATCCCATTGCTATAAAGTTGCAATAAAGTTCAGCTAAACTCATAATTCAAAAAGTTCAAGTTTGTTATCATTCAAACTGTGTTAAATTTGATGTGGTAAATTTCAACCAAACTGAAACACATAATTCAACTTGTTAAATTATTCAAACTGAAACTCCAACTCAATGCCAACTTATCCCCTTCAAGTTCAAGTTATCCCCTTACTATAAAGTTGCTATAAAGTTATAGCAAGTTATCCCCTTGCTAAACTTTATAGCAAACATTTAGCTAAACTCAATTTGCTATAAATTTCAAGTTATCCCCTTCAAGTTTGAAACATTTGAAATTATGAAATTATCACCCCTGTCAATTATTAGCCAAATAGGCCAGATTTCATATCCCCAGTATATTTGCACTCAAACTTATTTGCAATTAGCATTGAGTGCATATCCTGATAAAATCACTCAGATAAAAGTTCAAGTTCAAAAGTTCAAGTTTAAGTTAATAATTGACAGGATATGCACTCCAATTTCTTTCACATAATATTTTAAGTTGAGAGAACAACTCAATTCTCAAGGGTGAAATGTCACATATAATTTCACATATAACATTCAAAAATACTTCACTGATTTTGAATAATTCACAGGACATTCACCCATATCTCTTATGAATTTGACCCATATCTCACAGGATATTTCACAGGATACTTCACAGGACATTCACAGGACATTTAATAATCACAGGACATTTAATCTTGATAACTCAAAAACTGATATTCATATATTCAAAAACTTGATATACTTGTGAAAAATTTGATAAAACTTGTGAAAAATACTTCATTCAATTCACAGGACATATAATCTTGATAACTCAATTTGATTCACTTCATTCACAGGACATATACTTGTGAAAATTTTTTGAGGTTATTTTAGTAAATGATGTATATCAAGATTTCAACTTGTGTAAAATTGAAATATAACTCAAAATCAGTGAATGAAGTATATCTTGTGAAAAATACTTCATTCACTAAAATTTGATATAACTCAAAAATCATTCACAGATAACAGGATAGCATTCACAGGATAAAATCTAAAATGTTAATCTTCAGGAAATCTTATGTGAACTTATTTGAACTTATGAGATATGATTTTGCATATCCTTCACCTAAAGTTAAAATGAACTGGATATCAAAAATTTCACAAATAATTTTGCATATGAGAAATTTCACATATAATTTCACATATAACATTCAAAAATGTTGGTGTTTGACTGGTGTTAATGTTACTTTTCAAGTGATATGTGAACTTTTCACAGGATATCAACATTTTTGAATGTTAAATTTGACATATATGTTCACATTTATAATTTCACATATAATTTCACATATAATTTTTGAAATTAACAGGATATCAAAAAGTTCACATATAATTAGAGTGAATTTTTGAACTTTAAGTGAAAATCTAATGTTGCAAATTATCAGATCATTCACATATAACTTTAGATGTCCTGTGAAGTATCAACTCATTTAATAACTCAGATTGATAATTTGCAACTTGGTTATCAAGATACTTCAAAGGACATTCACATGACATTTAATAATTCACAGGACATTTAATCTTGATAACTCAAATTGATACTTCATCTTTAATCATTCACATTTAATAACTCAGTTCATGATTTTCAAATTATCTTGATATCCTGTTACAATTCACAGATAATCATTCACAGATAAAAGGATATCATTCACAGGATAAAATCTAATGTTGCAAATTATCAAATCATTCACATATAACTTGATGTTGCAAATTTTCACTCATTCACAGAGTTATATCAAATTAAGTATCAAATATTCACTCATTCAAATTTTCACAGATATTGCATTTAATGGTAAAGTTCACTTGAATATTCAACTGTTATATTCACAGGACATTCAAAAAATTTATACCAAAAATTTCAAAATTGATCCTGTTGCAATTCACAGGACATTTTCAAAAATTTCAAAATTTATACCAAAAAGTTCAAAATTTGAATGAGTTGAAATTAACAGGATATCAACATTTTTGAAGGGTTCAAATCACCTTGCAGAAGTTTCACCAAAGGGAATTCAAAAAATTAGAGTGAATGTTAAAGTTATCAACTGTTATCTAATTAGATAACATTATCAACTTTTGTGAATATAACACCAACTCTAATTAGATCACATTTCAATTTTATTAAATTACAAAAAGTTCAAAATTATTCAAAAAGTTCAAAACTGATTTTTCAAGTTTTATATTCAAATGTTATATTCAAAAAGGTCAAAATTTCACTTGATTCCAATGTTGATTCAAAACTTGCTGCCAATGTTGATTCCTCTAAATACCTGTATGATGTAGCAAACTCATTAGTATTCCACTAAGAAGCTTAAGCATTTTCACTTGATTTCATTTAAGAGGAATACCTGATCCCCAATCTATGATACACAAATGCAGATTCATTACATATTTGTTATAACAATAGATAAATTGATTTGTGAGAAAGTGATGGTTTCACAATTGATTATAAGCAATTGATTACACAATTACACAATTTATATGTTCCCAAAACCAGGACACAAAATTTGCTTAATTTATGAGTGCTTTTGATCTGTGGGAACATATAAATTAGACAATTAAAACATTTATGTGTGTTTTTTATCCATAATCTGGTATTCTCTACAACATTATATGTGCCCACACACATCAAAAACACACATAAATCAAGTGTGTCATGCCAAACATCCACATATATAAATTATGAGCACATATAAATTACACAATTACACAATTGATTATATGCCAAACATCCACAGCTGATAAAGTTTAATTATAAGCAAGTCTGGAGAATACCAGATATGGAGTTGTACCGTCAAAGAGTAATCCAGCGATTCCCAAATATGCACAGTCTGCAGGAGTTTCTGCAAAACACATAAGCCAATCTAATCATGTTACTAATTCCTATATTGACATTATAAATCTTTAAGCCAAGCTATGTGTTTATAAACTAAGCATTCTCATGTTACAAATTCCTCCATAGACTTCTATGTTAAATATAATTCCTCCATAAACTGAAATCTCAAGAATTAACAATGGCATAGCAAAAGACCAGACTTTCTCAATGTCAAGCATTCTCTCTCCACACTCATGTTTGTCCCACCCTTCGAATGCATGAATTATCCCATTAAAACACCATGTGATCATCAGCCTTCTTGGTAGCCAGATCTGCCAGGTATGGACATGGATTAATTGTAAAAGAAAACATGTATGATTGCAGAACATGTGCTATATTTATCTGTATTCTCATGCTAATGTTAACAGAATAAATAAACAAACCCTAGGTCTGCTCATTAGAAACCCAAATCCCACCCAATTAAACGGCGATAAACATTTCCTGGTCCAAATCCCACCCAAATTATACAGACGAACATCAACCAAATCCATACCAATAAAATCGTTGTATATTCCATTAAGTGCATGCCTCGAGCATCAATAATGAAAAATCTCTATTCCCAAATTTAAATTCCTCTTTTAACAGAATATAGTCTAGTAAGAGAAGAGGAATTCATGTTTGATAAAGTTGCTATCTGAAAATTAAATAGTTATGGACTTGCATCCCATATAATGTGATCAAACAATTCCATAAGTGGGTCCAAGTTTCTTTGTACCTTGCCCTTAATAATGAAAATCCTGATTAACAAATTTAAATGCATCTTTTTGCAGAGTAAATTACATGGTCATTGCCTTACCCTCATTTTCCTTACCAAATGCTGATATGTTAAAAGTAGAACATGACAATAGAAATCTTGATAATTCCATTAGAAATCTTGATATGTTGATATTAACAGGAAGTATATGAAAATAGGATATCTTGATAATTACATATCCCTCTAGCTACTGAGGATATCTTGAAAATAGGATATCTAAATTGAGGATCCATGTCAATATTCAATGAGAATTTCAGGTTAACAAAGTGTGCTTCTCAGTTTTTTGAACTTAGTGTATGTTTTTTGTACAGGAAGCACACATATACCTCAACTTTGTGAGAGCTCAATTAACATAAACTAAGTTAACATTATTTTTATACATATACCTCAAACTTCTATCTCCAAGTTTGTGAGAGCTCAATCACACACATATACATTCTCAGTTAACATAAACTAAGTTAAAAAACATTCTTCTATCTTCTCAGTTTTTTGGACATTCAAAAAAGCTTGTGAGAGCTCAATTGTATAATTTTTATACATATACCTCAAACTTCTATCTCCAAGTTTGTGAGAGCTTAATTGAGGATCAGGATATCTGTCAAACTTTAATTTTGAATACACATACAATATGTATTCAAAAAAATCCATGTCAACATTCAATGAGGATATTCATTCAGGATATGTGTATGTGTATTCAATGAGGATATTCATTCAGGATATTCATTCAATGAGGTATGAACTTAGTGTATGTGTATTCAAAAAAATTAGTCCATGTTAACAGGATATTCATTGAAATTTTGTTAGGATCAGGATTAGCATCAGGATTAGTCCATGTCAACAGGATATTCATTCAAAAATTACATCCATGTCTCAATTCTGGATGTAAAAATTCTCAAAGACGAATTCTGTATTTTTACATTCAAAAAAATCATGATGCTTATATTCATTCAAAAATTACATCCATGTTTCAAAATTAAAGTTTCAAAAATTACATCCAAGTCCAAGTGAAAAAGTGGGCATTGGTGTTTTTTACATCCATGTCAACATTCAATGAGAATTTCAAGTTAACAAAGTGTGCTTCTCAGTTTTTTGCTTATATTCATTCAAAAATTACATCCATGTTTCAAAATTAAAGTTTCAAGTGAAAAAGTGTGCATTGGTGAATGTGTGCACACATGGAGAAAATTACATCCAAGTTCAAAAATTATTTTTTGTGTTCTTAGTGTATGTTTTTGAACAGATATCCAAGTTCATTGGTGTATGTGTGCATATGTTAACAGATATCCAAGTTCAAAAATTACATCCAAGTTCAAAAAAAATGAAGAACACAAAAAAAAACAGTGTATGTGTATGTTTTTTGAACTTAGTGTATGTTTTTTGTACAGGAAGCACACATGGAGAAATCAGTTAACATATACCTCAGTTTTTTTTGAAAGTTGACTGAGAAAAAAAGCTATATAACTCAGAAATTCCATGTATCAAGTATCAACTGAGAAAAAAAAGCTATCACATGTATGAAAATTTGATCATTGTAAAAAATATCTCTTAGTACAATGGACAATGAGATAAAAAAGCTTAGGACAATGAGATTCAAGTTATCACATGTATGAAAATTTGATCATATAACTAAGAAATTTGATAATTACATATAACTTGAATCTCATTATATAACTCAGAAATTTTTTATCATTTTCAGATTTGAGCAATAATCTCAGTTATCACATATGCTATTCTGAAAATGAGGGACTAAACTCAGAAATTTGATGATTTTTATGTTGAATCTCAATATATGAGGACTTCTGAAAATGAGGGACTAAACTCAGAAATTTGGAGAACTAAACTCAGTTATCACATATGCTACTGATAATTCATAGGAATGGATGACTAAAGATTTTCAATTATCACATTTTTGAATGGATGACTAAGGATTCTCACCAATTTTTAAGAATTAACTCATAGGAATTGGATGACTAAGGATAATATCTCAAAAATGTGATAATATCTCAGTACATGTGCTACTGATAATTCTCACCAATGCTAATGAATTCTCACCAATTCTTGATGTCATACATCAAGCTTCACCAAGTATAAAAACAATATTCAATCTTCATACATCATAAAAAACAATTTTCAATCTTCAATCCTCAGTTATCACATATGCTACTGATAATAAAAAATATCAGTAATTATCAAGATTCAATCTTCATACATCATAAAAAAATCTCCAAAAAAATTGAGTATTAACAAAAATTCTGCCGCCATAACAAAAAATTGAGTATTCAATCTTCATACAATTTTCTAATATGCTACATATGCTTGAATCCTGTAAATAGAATTGAGTATTAACAAAAATTCAAAATAACCAAAATGTACACAGGACAAAATTCAGCTGCCTTAACTACAAACTATACAAAAAGTATAAAAACAAAAATTGACTTAAAGTGTTGAGGTGCAGAGGACGTGAGGACATCAATGGGGGTGCTCACCAAGTGTTGAGGTTCAGGACATCAAGCTTCGTGCTCTCCCTCACTGCAATGGGGGTGCTCTTCTTAATGAGGGTGAAATAAAGTAAAGGAAAAAGAATTGAGGAGAAGAGGAAGAGCTAAACGTGGTGCAGGACATCAAGCTCTTCGTGCTCTCCCTCACTGCAATGGGGGTGCTCTTCGTGCTCTCCCTTGCTCTTCTTGAGCTGGAGGTAGAAGAAGATGGCGCGGAGGAACGTGGCCTCTCCCTGACTCTTCGTGCAAGAAGTGAGGAACGGGAGCTTGAGCTTAGCAAGGATTTTGGGAGGAATGGGGGCTTGAGCGAAGCGGGAAGAGATCAAAGCGAAGCGGGAAGGATTTTGTGAAGGCGATGTGATGTGATCAAAATTTCCCTCCCTTGTGAAGGCGAGAGCTGAGGATTTTCCCTCCCTTTGAATTTTGTGATATGAGTTCAAAATTTAAAATGAAGAGGATGTGATTTGAGTTCAAAATTTATAAATTCTGATGTGATGTGATTTCTTATACAACAATCACACCCAATTACACATAACCTCAATTTCTCATACCTCAATTTCTCATACCTCAATTTCTCATACCCAACATCACACCCAATTACACATAAACAAAACAAAATTTTCTTATCCAATATCTCTTATCCATTATCTCTTATCCAAATTCTCTTATACAACAATAACACATCCATAAACAAAAATACACATAACCAAAATCTCTTATACAATTTCTCTTATCCAAAAACCCATGATAACATCCCTGTTTTATAATATAGATGTGTGTGTGTGTGTATGTATACACACACACACACACACACACACATATATATACTAGTAATTACCCGTGCCCATAGGGCACGGTTTATTTAATGGCTGAGTTTTTCTCCCCCACAAATTTCAAGTTCCCCCAAATTTCAAGTTTTCCCACAAAATTTCAAGTTTCCCCCCAAATTTAAGTTTTCCCCCAAAATTTAAGTCCCCCCAAAATTGTCATTACCACCAAAGACAAACTTGCCACATAGGACAAAGCTTTGTCCTAGTAGGATAAGATTCAAAATCTTCATAGAACTGGAAAAAAAAATGGCCGGAAGGGGTGAGAATAAAAAGTGTGGGTGTGTGTCTCCGAGGGTCCATAGGCAAAAATACAAAAACCAGGGTTGTATGTGCAAAATTCCCCACCTCCTCTTTTATCCCTCAAAATCTCATCTCTTATATTTTCTCTTATTCAATTTCCCTGTTTTATATAATAGATATCCAAATTCTCTTATCCAATTTCTCATGTCCAAATTCTCTTATCAATTTCTCTTGATAACATCCGTCTTTTATATAATAGATGTCCCTTATCCAATTTCTCTTGTCCAATATCTCTTATCCAATTTCTCTTGATAACATCTCTCGTTTGTAATATAGATATCTCTTATCCAATTTCTCTTGATAACATCACTCTTATCCAATTTCTATTGTCCAATATCTCTTATTCAATTTCCCTTGATAACATCCCTTCTTTTATAATATAGATATCTCTTATCCAATTTATCTTGTCCAATATCTCTAATCCAATTTCTCTTGATAACATCCCACTTTTATAATATAGATATCTCTTATCCAATTTCTAATGTCCAATATCTCTTATCCAATTTCTCTTGATAACATCCCTCTTTTATAATATAGATATCTCTTATCCAATTTCTCTTTTCCAATATCTCTTATCCAATTTCTCTTGATAACCTCCCTCTTTTATAATATAGATATCTCTTATCCAATCTCTCTAGATAACATCCCTCTCTTATGATATAGATATCTCTTATCCAATTTCTCTTGTCCAATATCTCTTATCCAATTTCTCTTGATAACATCCCTCTTTTATAATATAGATATCTCTTATCCAATTTCTCTTTTCCAATATCTCTTATCCAATTTCTCTTATCCAATTTCTCTTGATAACATCCCTCTTTTATAATATAGATATCTCTTATCCAATTTCTCTTTTCCAATATCGCTTATCCAATTTCTCTTGATAACATCCCTCTTTTATAATATAGATATCTTTTATCCAATTTCTCTTATCCAATATCTCTTATCCAATTTCTCTTCATAACCTCCCTCTTTTATAATATAGATATCTCTTATCCAATTTCTCTTGATAACAACCATCTCTTATAATATAGATATCTCTTATCCAATTTCTCTTGATAACATCCCTCTTTTATAATATAGATATCTCTTATCCAATTTCTCTTTTCCAATATCTCTTATCCAATTTCTCTTGATAACATCCCTCTTTTATAATATAGACATCTCTTATCCAATATCTCTTGTCCAATATCTCTTATCCAATTTCTATTGATAACATCCCTCTTTTATAATATAGATATCTCTTATCCAATTTCTCATATCCAATATCTCTTAACCAATTTCTCTTGATAACATCCCTCTTTTATAATATAGATATCTCTTATCCAATTTCTCTTGATAACATCCCTCTCTTATAATATAGATATCTCTTATCCAATTTCTCTTGTCCAATATCTCTTATCCAATTTCTCTTGATAACATCCCTCTTTTATAATATAGATATCTTTTATCCAATTTCTCATGTCCAATATCTCTTATCCAATTTCTCTTGATAACATCCCTCTTTTATAATATAGATATCTCTTATCCAATTTCTCTTTTCCAATATCTCTTATCCAATTTCTCTTGATAACATCCCTCTTTTATAATATAGATATGTGTGTGTGTGTGTGTGTGTGTATGTATACATACATACATATATATATATATATATATATACATATGGCTGATATTATGAAATACCAACGGCAGATATTATGGGATTTATTTTACCATAATTAGTGTAATAGATGTGCATACATATTCTTACCTACAATAGAATATCAATAGTTAATGTATTAAATGTATATAAATTTTTACTAAAATAGATTGTATCACAATTATTATTTAATGGAAGACATCTGAAGGATGCATTGAGCCATTTACACAAAATTTGTCAAGGTATCAAAGCCTATTTTTTGAATTCATAACAGAATTTTCGATTTAGCTTTTGTCTTTAAAATGTTTTTGGTTTACCTTTAATTTTTTTCGTTCATGTTTTGGGTTGATTAATTTTCTAATCAACAGTTCCGCTTTGAAATTTCTGGATATTTTTGTGGAGAATGTCTACCGAATATAATTTTGAAAAAAGCATATGCGCATACTTTGGCTATCTTTGGCTATCAGATGTTCACGAACAAATTATGCAGCATGAGAGTTTCTGATAAAACCCCAGTTCTCAAACACAAGAAATAAGCAGAGACTTAACAATGGTGAAATCTTAAGAAATTTCATTAAGTAGAAGGAGCAATTACAAGACGAAGGAAATTTAAAGGCAAAAGAGAGAAAAATTCAACTCATAACCTTCGATGCCTTTCAATCTAACAGAAATTGCCTTTATAGCTATTCCTCTAACTAACTCTAGCGGTGGGATTCCTCGCTATAGCCATCGACGGAGAAGGCAGCTGTCGTCGACATCGAGGAGTTTGTTAGCGAGTCTAATGGCTCGTGAGGTGGGTCCCCTACCATTTTTAGATCGACGGTCCTCTTTGAATCTCAACAACTAATCGAGCGCTCCTGATTTAATCATCGCTGACGGCTCGATTCCCTTCAAGTCTTCATCCAACGGCTGTGATTTAATTGAACTGATAGCGCTCCTCGCCTTCACTTCATCGTCTTCGTTCCCTCCACCAATGTTACGAGGTGGAACTCGCGTACAATGAATTTGTATTGAGGAGAACCAAGGGCACGGTGGTTATGTTGAGAGGAGGGTTTAGGTGGGCTATTTAACAAGTGATTAGTGGGGTGAAGAGGTTGGACTTGCCGCCGGGGGGGGCCACGGAGTCAAATCTCTCTGGGCGCGGCGGAGGAAGATGGGACGGCGGGAGGCTGAAGCTGATGTCGACCAAGGGGCGAGCTTTCCTGTAGCACAAGCAACTCGTCAGAAGGGCAGGGTTGGGGTCCAACCCTTAGCCCCTCCGATGCCTAAGTCAGTGATAGGACTTAAAACGGGGGCTAGGCACGCCGGTCGGACTGAGGGTGTGTCGACCGTACGTGACGAGCTATATGTGGGAGAACAAAGATGTGGACGACCTTTGCTCTCGTGTGTGAATAATAGATTTAGAGAGAGAATTTGCCAACCCCTTTCCTCGTAAGAAGTAAGGGGGTATTTATACCTGATGGGAGATGACTAGGTGGGGCTGACCTGGCATGCTGACTCGACGTGCTGAGTTGGCTCGGTTGTCAGCGGAAGCTTCGGACGAGGATGTCAGGAACAGGAGTGCCTGACCTGCTTTTGTCAGACGGCGCAACGGCCAGGGGCACTTTTGTCAGGATGTCAGGGCCGAAAGCATTAAGTGTCAGGGGGCTCAGCTGCCGGGGGGTGCTTTGTCAGACGGTCGGGCGGCGTTTGTGTCGGTCGTGTCCTTATCCTAGGTTGTTTGTCGTTGGTGATGAACTAAAGGTCTGGCTATGCTATCCTAGGCGCCACAGTTCATGGGGATCAGACGGGTCGTCCGGATCGGGGGTTGTCCGGCCCGGCCACGCCCCCAGTTCGGTCGTGGGTTATGGGTCGCTGGCACGGAAGGATACGCCCGTGCCTATGTCAGCATACCCGACGGTGCTGTCCGGGCGCTCCCCAAGCGCACTGCCCCTGGCGGGTCGAGCAACTGCGGTTGTACGCCTCGGCCGGGTGGGGGGGAGTACTGTGAGGTGCGCCCGTTCCCATGTAGCTTCGGTTTTTCGGGGTGGCGGCCCTTTCGTGAAGGGGAGAGTTCACGGGGTATGTCGGCGGATCTGGGTGGGAGTCAGACTCCTACGATCTTTTGGTCGTAACAATTGCCTCCGGCCTTCGAGTCTGAGGCGGTAGCCCGGCTCGACTCGGAGGGCGAACCATCTATGACGTCCTGGACCATCAGTAAGGGCCTTGGCCCACGCCCGGTGGTGGCGGCGGCAGCTTCGGAACTCCCGCCTTACTGGTCATTATTACGATTTGAAAGGGGGTAGAGAAAAACGAAGCGCCTCCACGATTGGGTTTGCGACGCGTGGATGAAGTGACCCTCACGCCAGTCGAGGCATCAAGGACATCCCGATGGGTGCCGCGTGGCGGAAGGCCGACGGCCGTGATGGCCCGGTGGCCCACTTTACAAATAAAAGGGTCTGGGAGGCGGTCGGCGGGAGTTTTTTTATCTCTCTCCGATTCTTCTCCGGGGTTCGATACTTCTATCTGTCGCTTGCTGGCTAGTTTGCTGCTTCCGCCGCTGGTCATCTTCTTCCGAACGTCTTCCGGATTTGAGGGATCAGACAGGTAATAACAATTAATTTCCTTCCTTTCCGACCAATGGCTTCTCGTTTCGAGGTTGGAAGCGGTAGCCGAGTGGGGGAGGAGGAGTTGGTGGGTGAGGTGGCGTCGCAGCCGGGGGTGCGGCGGCCCAGGGAAAGAGGGTCATGGCGTTCCGTTGTCCCGAGAGCGGTTGGATCCCTCCGATGTAGGTTGGATAGGATTAACATCAGGGAGATTCGCGTGTAGTTCGTGCGACAACCCTCTGAGGTTTGGGTTCCCGGGTCAGAGGAAGCGGTGTGTTCGCCTGGAGATAATGAGGTCGGGGTCTATGTCCGGTCATTCGAGTTGGGGCTCCGCTTCCCGATCCATCCGTATTTGTTTTATTTGTTGAATTTCCTGGAGCTGTCGATATTTGCCCTAGCGCCCCGTTCTTGGGGCTTGTTAGTGGGGTTTGTCGTTTTGTGCCTTGCCTGCTCATTGAGTCCCTCACTGGCACTGTTCCAGTATTTCTTCGTAATCCGGAAGAGGGGAATGTATCATTGTGTTTGTGCTAGGAGAGGGCAAGGACTTATCCTCGGGGTGCCCGACGACGCCGGCGATTGGATGAGGGAGTTCGCCTTCGTGATGGTGCCAAGCGACGTGGCGCTGATGTCGAATTGGGGGGGCGCGGAATCCCCTAGTAAATGAAAGGGTGGAGCTGACTGGGGAGGATATTACCAAAGCTCAGATTTTGATGGAACTGCCCGAGGCGTACCGTCAGTTGGCGAGTCTGACGCTGAGCAGTCGGCTCGCCCAGGACTTTTGGCCCCTAGGTACCTTTGATGTTTGGTAAACCTTGGGCTAGGATTGCCCTGATCTTCTTTTTTTTGTAGGCGGAGACGCGATGCGGGGGCCGGAGGAGGTGTCGGGTTCGGCCGGAGCCCCGATCTCTGAGGACACTGATCCCCGTAGGAAAGGCAAGGGGGTGGCGCGTGAGGCAGGATCCCAGGAACGGGGAGGCGGGGTTCCCCATGGGGAGAGGGCGCATCCGAGATGGAGGGCAGCTGAGCCAGGTATCTCTGTCGATGGGCCCGGCGAAGATCTTCATGAGGGCGCGTCCGCGCGGGGGGCCGAATCCTCCGTCCCGCCGAGGGTATCAGAGGTGGTCGAGCCTCGCCGAGCGCCTTTGGTTCAAAAGTGGCCATATGGAATCCCTTCGTGGGAAATGGGGGGGTCGTCGAGCCCGGGTTGTGAGGACGCCCTCATTCGTTTCAAGAGGACCCGAGAAGAGGTCGAGGCGTATCCAGATGACCATCTCCATAAGTTCCCTTTTCGAGTAGGCTGCGACGAGTCGGTATTCGAGGACGCTGGAGTGGCAGTGCGCCTTGCCGAGTATTGCGTGTTACCGCGCGATCGCGAGTCTTTGACTCGTGTGGGGGCGGAACGGTTGTGTGGCTCTGCTATATGGCACGTCATGCAGGTAAGCCGGTTTTCTTTCCTCGCCCTTGAGCTTTCTTTGTTCGTGCCCCGCTGATTCGGGTCTTCTGTAGATGGTTACGAACATGTTAGCCCTGCGGGGCCGTACTCCTATGGCCGTCACCAGAGCGTCTCTTGAGGTAGCGAGGGCGAACCTCGGCGAGGTCAAGGCGAAGCTGAGGGACACGGAAGCGGAGCTGGAGAGGGTTAGGAAGGCCTATGAGGTGGAGAAGGGGCGGGCTGCATATTTTGATTCGTCAAAAGCAAAGGTCGAGAGCCAACTCCAAGAAGTAACGAGGGAGAGGGATGACATCCGGTCGAAGCACGCCGCGGAATTGGTTAGCAAGGAGACGGTGATCGGGGTACAGAGGCGGCAAATAGCAGGCCTAAAGGAGGCCCTTGAGGCCAAGAAAAGGGAGAGGGGTGTTGCGACGCGGCGGCTGGAGGAAAAACGGGAATCTGAAGGCGAAATGATCGGTGCCGCTATCCGTCGCTATCATGATGAGCATGTTGTGCCGATGTTGCCAGAGGCGAGGGATGCGGGGATTCGGCAAGTGGCGAGAGAGGTGAGGGCTCGGTCGGCTGAGAGGGGGCGCCGCTAAGAAAGTGGGTTTGGGGAGGGCTGTACCTTCTTGTGGAAGGGTTATAGCCAGTGTTTTTGTTGTAGCGTTTGGAATGTTCAGTGTATAACATTGCTATTTGGGCAAATGCATTGTATTGGTCTTGTATCGAAACTGTATTCTTCCTTGTCGTGTCCGTAGACCGGCAGATTTGTGAGGGACGTGACTGCCCCCAACTTCGCTCTGCCGAGGATATTCCGGTCGTCGGTAGAGGGAAGTTGAGATATACCAGAGTGACTCTCGATGGACCCGAGGCAGGCCGAGGTAGCTTGTTCCGTACGAACGTTTGCTAAGCCTTGCAACCGAGATCCAGAACTGATTGAGCGTTGGATTATCGGTTGTGCCGTCCCGACGGAGGTTAGATGCGGCCTTGGGATGAGCGACGCCTTCGCGTTTCGGCCTCCTCGACGGAGGTCAGACTCAGCCTTTAGGCGGGCGGTGCTTAGAAAGAAGAGGCGAAGGGTGGAGTAATTTCGAATGGGGGTAATCATCTCACAGGGATTTGGGCGGGAATTGACGGGCCTGCTGGCGATCGCGTGATTGGATGTCAGCTTGGCGAATCGACGGCGGGCGGGAATCGAAGCGGTCTGACCACTTCAAAAGCGGACGCGTGACAGAAGTGACGGTTGCCAGCACGCGAGGCGTCAGAGCGCGTGGATCGACGTTGGACAGGGAACGGATTGATGACACGTGTCGCGAGGTCGACGGTCCTGATGCTTTGCGCAGTTGCGTAAAAGAGATTTCAGGGAGGGGAGCGAAGCAAAGCTGACTGTTGGGGGAAGGTTTTGCGAGCGGCTGGAGCTCGTCGGAGACTTCATTTTCCTTGCCAGAATCGTCCTCGCGGGAGCGGTCGACGACGAAGCGAAGCCGTCCGAGTTGCCGGAGCCCATTAGGTAAGAGGTCCGTTTTATAGATGTCGTCCTCGACGTCTTCATTTCGTGGTCAGAGGTCGAGGGTGGTCGGGGAGGCGAGCTCCGCCGCAGAGACTGGAGAGGTGCCTCTCGAGATTGCGGGCGTGAAGTCGGTGCTGAAGAAATCCATCGAGGAGATCTTCGAGATGTATGTCAGGCCACCGTATTCTGTTCGCGAACCGGAGCCGCAAGAGAGGGTGTGTTTCACGGGCGACCGTGAGGTGGGAGTGTATGTTTCCTCGTTTGAGCAAGGGTTGCGCTTCCCCCCCATCCGTTCTTGCTAGATGTGTTGAACTTCCTGGAGCTGCCCTTGTATCGCCTGATGCCCAATGCCATTAGTGCCGTTGTGGGATTCCTAGTGTTTTGCGTGAGCAACCAGGTTCACCCATCGCTGTCCTTATTTCGCTATTTCTTCTCGGTGAAGAGGTTGGGGTCCTGCTACTATCTCTCCACGAAAAAGAGCCATCCGCTCATTAGGGGGTTGCCCGGGAAGATTAAGTGGTGGCGCCAGCAGTATGTGTTTGTGGGCGTGCCGGAGGATGTGCTGATGAGATCTGATTGGGCGGAGCTTAATCCCGAGGCGAAGGAGGGGGTTGAATTGGGAGATGAGGAGAAAATGGTGGCCCAGCTTTTAATGGCAATACCAGTGGAGGGCCGAGATTACCGGATGCTCGCTTGGGCTGAGATGATAGCGGCGAACATCTGGCCCGAAGGTACAACAGATTTTGGTGTTAGTGTATCTGAAGTGCTTACTCTGAACTTTCTCTCTTTGGCAGGTCGCACGATGAGTTTGTCCCTTGAGAAAATGATGCAGCTCGCCTCAGAGCAGGCGGGGCGAGCGTCGAAGAGAATTGGCCCCAAGAGGTTGCGAGAGGAAGGAGGGGTAGGGAGCTCGACGGGGGTGCCGGTGTCCACGAAGAGGAGGAAGAGGCCGACGAGGTCGTCCGCACTTGATGCGCCGGGGCGGGGGGAAGCTGGTCAGCAGGAGGGTGGGACCGCTGAGGGGATAGCAAACCCCGTCATCGACCTGGAGGGCGGGGACGAAGGGTCTACAGGGGGAGGGGTGGAAGCCCCCAGGACGCGGTCGTCTAGCCCCCTGGCCCCTGCAGGAGTGGAGGGGGCGGTCGCTACCAGTCAGTCAGGGAGGGCCGAGACGTCAGGTGGCCCGACCGGGTCCGCCGGTTGGGACAGTTGGCCCTATGGTTGTCCGTTGTTCGGTCTCGAGAGGGCCGCCGATCCCCGCTGTGAGGCCTCATTGGTCCAGTTCAAGGCCAAGAGGACCGATGTCGAGGGTTATTCTGACGAGGCTCTTCATCGGGCGCCGTTCAAGGTGGCGAGTGATGAGTCCGTGTTCGAGGACGGAGGCGTGGCGGCGAGGCTGGCGGAGAACATTTTCTTGCCCCGCGATAGGGTGGCACTGGAAGCGGTGGAGCCCGAGGGTCTGTGTGGGACCACGGTGTTGCACGGCGTCCAGGTAGGTATTGTAAGACGGATGACGTTTTCCAGTGGATTTTATTGAACACCCTAAATGGGTTCTCTTCTCTGCTTTTCTTTGTTCAGGCCGTCAACTTGATGCTTGGAGTGATGAGGCACGTGCCTGCCATACATAAGGCCGAGGGTGCCATAGCTAAAGTGGTGGCCGAGTTCGCCGCCTTTTGTAAGAGCGCTGGCGAGGACCTGGCGAAGGAGAGGGAGAGGGGCGGCCAATATGAGGCGGAGGTAGAGCGCCTGAAGGCGGTCATGGCCGATCATGAGCTGCGGGCGACCGGGGCTAGAGAGAGAGCGAAGGAGCTGGAGGAGGCCCTTGGGAAGGAGGAAGTTCGTGCAGAGGGTCTGGCGGGACGTGCCAAGGCCGCCGAGGAGGAGTTGGCTCGCAGGGTCGATGAATTTCACACGTACCAGGAGAAGACCGTCATACCTGCCCTCGCAGATTCGATGTCCAGGGGCATTGAGAAAGGTCGGGCGGAGGGGTGGGAAACCTGCTTGGTTCGGATAAAGGAGAATGTGGCGGGTCTGTCCCCGCCAGTTGAGCTCGACCTTGACGGACTCACAGCTTGCAGCGACGAGGAGGGGGATGGTGAGGGGGAGACCGGCGGGGCGGTGGGAGATTCCCCTGAAGGGGACGGGGAGGACGTCGTGACTGGCGGATGCGCCATCGGCGCGGGAAATGTAAACAAGTAGTTTTGTACAGGCGTTTAAAAAAGAAAGAAAGTAAAGTTATGTGGGGTTGATACCCGCACTTTTCTGGGATCTCCCATCTGTGTGTGTGCATAAGTTCTCTTTCAGAGTTACGCTTTGGTGCGGCTGTCTCTATCCCGGCGTTGGGGGAGTTGTGTTAATTCCCTTTATTTCGGGTAGTGCGCCCGAGAAAATTTACAGCGGGTTAGTCTCTTTTTTCGGGGGTTGCTCCCATGCCTAAGTGCGCCTGAGCTATAGCTAATGGTCAACCGGGAATAGTCTTTCCATCAGCTATTATTAATATTTTAATAAACAGGACGGGCCCGTAGGCAAAACGTTGAATCGTTCTAGTTAGGTTGACGTCATCGTCGTATTTGATGCGTCCCTCCCCGGCGTCGTGCCCCTGAAAGGGGTGGAGAGTTACTTCAGAGGGTTCCCGCTCGAGGTAGGGGTGGATGGTTGTGTCGATGCCGGGGGCGGTGGCTTTGGCCCTCGGTCCCGGAATTGGGGGGAGAGAGAGTCCTTGGTGGTTGCTCTATCCCACGGGGCCTTGTTGCCCCTATCGACTGGAGTCGCCGTGTGACGGGCGCGGGAGGACGTGGTCCGCCGCCGATCCGTGTGTCTTCCTGGCGTATGTGGTCCAGGAGAAGTCGAGGAGTGGAAGGTGGGGCGCTACAGGTGTAAGCGGAATAGCCTGTTGGAATTCTCCGGTGCTCGGGGGAAAGTCCCCTGTGGTCGGGGCGACTTTGGCGGTTGCTGGGGTGCCCGATGGGGTGATTTGGCAGGTCTGTCCCATCCATCGGGTTGTCTGCCAGCCGCGCCTACGTCCGCGAAGCATCCGTGGAGGGGCATGGTATGCCAGTGGAGCTCCAGTTCCAGTGCCTTAAGTTGTCTAAGGGAAGGCGGGGAGCAGCAGGTCGGGTGCCCCTCGTGTAAGAGGAATATCCTGTTGGGGGATCGTTTACTAGAGCTGTCGACGTCCCTCGCATTTTCCACGTCTTCTAGGGGGAGAGAGTGGCGAAAGGATTGGTCTTTCCTCATATTCTCTCTTTCGCCCCCCTCCACTCTGAAGAGGCTGAGGGGGGGGGGGGGGGGGGGATTTATAAAGGTGTATTTTCGCCTCCTCCATTTCCTCATCGTGATGAGCTGGGGCCATCTTGGAATTGCGTTCCTTGGGGACCGTTCCCGACGGGTGACGTCTGACGTGACTCCTCAGCTCCTGTTTTTCGGCGGGCGTGCCATTTATCAGTGGCGCTCGTCCCGAGCGTCCTTTTGGCTTGACGAGTCATTTCGGTTGTCGGCTTTAAAGGTGTCAAGCGTTACTCCTCAGTGATGGCCCCGCGTGGGGGTTTCCTCGATCCGCGAGCCCTGATTCGTTACCCGATGTTTGAGGAGAGTGGTCGCAGGCCCTCTCTGGGGAGGGCGGGTATTGGGCCGTCGTCTACCCCGCATATGGCGCTCCGGTTTGGGTGGCTAAGCTTCGCAAGCTTGCCCCAGAGATCTTCATGGGGGGGGAGCGAGCGCGTAGCTCAGCCCGTGCCCCTCTCCGGTTTGGGTGGCGAGGATTGGTCCTGCCCCGGAGTCTTTGAGAGGGGGGTATTGGGCCGTCGCCTCCCCGCAGCCTCTATAGTCGGACGGGTATTGGGCCGTCGCCTACCCCGCATATGGCGCTCCGGTTTGGGTGGCTAAGCTCTGTAAGCTTGCCCCGGAGGTCTTCTTTAGGGGGGGAGCGAGTGCGCAGCTCGGCCCGTGCCCCTCTCCGGTTTGGGTGGCAAGGACTGGTCCTGCCTCGGAGTCTTTGAGAGGGGGGGGGGGGGGGTATTGGGCCGTCGCCTCCCCACAGCCTCTATAGTCGGATGGGTATTGTGCCGTCGCCTACTGATCACTCCTTATTTTACACTTTTTTCCCGCATGTTTGCATGCCATTTAGATCGCCCAAATCATGTTTTTCACGATATATCGACGATATTGCGATGCTTTTCACGATTTGTCGTTTTTGTCGCATTTCAGGTGATTTGGCGCGATTCGGAGTGATCTCGAGATGCGCTTACTCCAGAGGGTCACCGACGACCTCCCTAAGGGGTATTTTGCTGTTGGAGAGGAGCGGAAGAAGAACGGACGTCGCAGGAGCGACGAGGAGGCCAAAACAAGCTGTTTGGGCATTTTTGGTGTCCCACTCGGCCGAGTGGAGGAGTCACTCGGCCGACCAGCGAGACACCGCTCGGCCGACCAGATCGGATACGTTTCATACGTGCACTCGGCCGAGCGACGGAGACCACATCGGCCGAGTGACGACATCCCGTCCGCCCGAGTGGCGCCCAGACGAAGCCATTCAAAAATCGCCAACTTACTGTTTTTCGTCTGCCTGAGCTTCAGAAGACCCACTCGGCCGAGTGGATAATCCCGACCGCCCGAGTACCATGAAGCCATCGGCCGAGTGACGACAACTCACTCGGCCGAGCCGCCCCCGAAGTGAAGAACCCTGAAGATCAAGACTTACTGGAAATTTACATGGTTTATCACTTGGCCGAGCGACTTTTGTCACTTGGCCGAGTGCGACGCGCTGCCTGTAGCGAAAATTACGGATTTCAGGCTGCGCAGGGGTATTTTGGTGACAGTTTTTGGACGATTTTGGGGGGTATTTAACCCCTGTTTTTACCCTAGTTTTAGAGAGCTTTTCTCTTAGATTTTTACAGCTTTTTAGATTAACTTTTTAGCTTTATTCTTGTGATTGGAGAGGAGACAAAAGTTGATTTTTGTTGAATTATTTGAAGAACTCCATTGGTTTTGCCTCTCTCTTCTCTAAAAATTCTATTTTTATTGCATATCTCAATATTGTGATGAATTCTCTTGCTTATTTCATTGATTATTCTTGTGTTTGTGCTATGGATTGTGAGTAGTCTCCACGTCTTGGGGCGTGGGGATGAACCCTACAAGCCCAATTTCATATTTGTGATGAATTGGTAGAAATTTTGCTAGAATCGCTGTTAGGGATTAGTTTGGGAGTGATTTACTACGGATAGCTAGGAGTTCATACCGATTGGGATTTGCAAGAGATTGGATCCCAATTCGATAGGAAACCCTAGAAATCCGAATTGGGTTGGAATCAAATTTCCGTAGTATCGGTTTGCAAGAGATTGGACCGATACTAGGGTTCCCGGTTGCAATTCCGTGCCGATACCCGTTTGCAAGAGATTGGACGGGTAGGAACTATCCCGACCTAGGTCGTGGGCCGAGTTTGCACGAGAGTGGGCTCGGTGCGCGATTGAACGATGATGTTGATCCTAATGCTAGCTTCCATAGGCTAGGGTTTGTAAGAGATTGGACCCAAACCTAGGATAGCTATAGACCGGCAACAGCGCGAGAGCGTGAGCTTGGTTCTACATTCAGTTGCAACTAGTTCATCCAAAATCTTATTCTAGCAATTTGATACAGATGAACCACATTTACGAAATACGGTGAGTAGCGGGAATTCCCCATTCCCTAGACGGTCTTTATTTGATTTGATATTTCCGTACTTTGTCTGACGATTGTGACAGGATCGACAAAGGCAAATTTCTCTCTTCTTAAATAGCCAGGTTGATTGGAACAAGCACGGTCATTCGTCCTCCCTGTGTTCGATAACCCGCTCGCCGCTATACCGTGCGCTTGCGGTAAAACTACAACCGTTCTTTGGGTTACATTCCGGAGCGATCAAGTTTTTGGCGCCGTTGCCGGGGAGGCGATTGCGTTTGATCTTACCACCTTAGCTATTATTATTATTATTATTATTTTATTTCTTATTTTTCTTTTACCTAACCCTTCCATTGTGCTAATCACTTCTTTGAAACTTTGTTCTCCTGTGCATGTACACGAGATCTACGGCGGACCCTGAAGCTATATTATTTGATCCCGAGATCGAACGTACCGCGCGGAGACTTAGAGCGGAAAGGAGACAAGATCGGGAAGTGAGGTTTATGACCAACCCGGAAACTGCGGACCAATTAGCGGCAAGAATGGCGAGGATAATTTCTATTCGAGATAGGCTTCTGCCTAAAACCTCTTCTACGACCTCATCCATTGCCATGCCGGAGTTGGCGGCTGACAAGAACTTTGAGCTGAAGACTGGATTAGTGGTTCTGATGCAGCAGGATCCATTTCATGGGAATGCCCATGAAAATCCCCACTACCACATCCAATTATTCTTGTCGAAGTGCGCCACATTTCAGATGCCGGGGGTCTCCATCGATGCCATCAGACTGCGTCTCTTCCCCTTCACGCTGAAAGACAAGGCACTCTATTGGTTGAGGACGCAGGCTGAGGGAGTCTTTACCACTTGGGACGAGTTGGCGAGTGCATTCATTGATAAGTTCTATCCGCCCTCCAAGACGGTGAAGATTCGGAGCGCTCTTATGTCCTTCAAGCAAGGACCCCAAGAGACACTCTATGAGGCTTGGGAGCGTTTTAAAGATCTACAGCATCAATGCCCGCACCATAGCATTGAAGATTGGGAGCTAGTACATAGCTTCTACAATGGTCTCCAACCGGGGACCAAACAAATTATTGATGCCGCAGCGAATGGTGCTATCTTATCAAAGACTCCCGAAGAAGCTACGGCCCTAATTGAGGAGATGGCCTCAAACAATCAACAATGGGGCGATGAGCGAGGACACTCTACGTCCTCCTTGAAGCCGACTAGTATCTATGAAGCGAAGGCCGTAGCGGAGCTTACAAGCAAGTTTGATTCTCTCCACAAGGTAGTGGAGAGACTGGAGAAGTTTATCACGGAGCCCCAAGGATCCCCTTCCACCTCCGCACCAACAAACCAAATGTGTGATTGGCAAGACCAATCTCAAGCCATGTATGTGGGAGGAGAGCACTGAGAAGGATCCTTGGAGCAAGTACAATATGTCGCGGGGAACCAAGGGTATTGGGCCAATCCGGCCACAAGAAATCATCCCGGTTTCTCTTACGCCAACAATGAAGGAGCTTTGAACCCGCCACAACAACCACCTCAACAAGCCCGACCACAACAACCACCTCAACAAGCCCGACCACAACAACCACCCCAACAACACTATCCACCGAGGGGGCCTCCACAACAAAATTTTCAACCGAAGCAACAAGTTCCACCATATAGGCCGCCCGGATACAATCAAGGGTGGAGAAATCAAAATCAAAACCCTCCACAAGCTCAACAACAATCTGACTTCGAAGCTAGAGTGGAGGCGTTTATGGTCGAGCAAAAGAAGGTCAATGCTACCTTGAAGGCGGGGCAAGACTCCCTTACAACCGTTGTAGCTCAAATCTCGGAGAAATTGGCGTTGCTCAACCGGAATACTCAACAATTGCCGGCGCAACCCGAGCAAAACCCACGGGGCAACACCGGCCACATCAATGCCGTAGTTACCGTTACTACTAGAGGCGGGAAGGATACCACCCCGCCATGATTCCTACCGAGGAGCCAGTGGAGGAAAGTTTGGAGCCAATTGAGCCGGTAGTTGAAGTTGAGAAGGAGAAAGAGCCGCAAGAAAAGGAGAAATCTAGAGCGGAGAAATTGATTGAGGAGAGGCGCTTCATGCCACCGGTCCCATTCCCCCAAAGGCTTGCTAGAGCTAAAATGGAGAAAAGGCTAGCAAAGTTTCTCGAGTATCTGAGAGGGGTTAGCCTCAACATTCCCTTCCTCGACGCCATCGTGGAGATCCCCACATATGCTAAATTCTTAAAGGATTTGATTTCAGGGAGAAAGAGGAAGGAGAAGATTATGCTAGCCGAGGAGGGCTCTTGGTTCACCAAGAGAGAAAAGGAGCCGGCCAAATTCAAGGATCCGGGGAGTTTTCGGATTCCTTGCACCTTGGGCGGCGTCCCTTTACAAAAAGCGTTGGTGGATTTAGGGGCTAGTGTAAGCCTCATGCCTCTCTCCATGTTCCTAAGGCTAAACACCTGGACGAAGTTGAAACCTACCGACATGCGGATACAATTAGCCGATGGACGGATAACAAGGCCGGTAGGGATCGCCGAAGACATCCTGATCACTCCATATTTTACACCTTTTTTCTGCATATTTGCATACCGTTTTGATCGCCCATATCACGCTTTTCACGATTATTCGACAATATTGCGATACTTTTCACTATTTCTTATTTTTGTCGTATTTCAGGAAATATGGAGCGATTTGGATCGATTGTGAGATCAAGAGGATTTGCACCCACTCCGGAGTGTCAACCATGGCCCTTTTGAGGGTTATTCTGCAATGGAAGAGGAGTGGAAGAAGAAAGAACGTCATAGGAGCGACGGGGGAGCGAAAAGATGAAGATTGGGCATTTTCAGCATGCCACTCGGCCGAGTGAAGGAGTCACTCGACCGAGCATTGAGACCCCGCTCGGCCGGCCAGATCGGACACGCAACAGAGATGTATCGGCGTGCACTCGGCCGAGCATCGCACGCCGACTCGGCCGAGTGAGGAGACTCCGTCCGTCCGAGTGGCACCCAGACGACGGCAAGCCAAAATGTCCAACTTACTGTAATCCGTCAGTCTGCCCCAGAAGCCCGACTCGGCTGAGTGACGAAAGCCGTCCGCCCGAGTACTAAATGCCCCTCGGCCGAGTGACATTTGCCACTCGACCGGGTGATGCCGAGGACACACGACGCCCAGATTTTCAGACATCCTCCTACTCTTTTCAAATCTTATATCATTCCAGCCATCAAATTATTTTTCTCATATTTTTTTATGGATAGTAGACTTCATGACGGTTCCAACACCGCCAAGAACGCGCAAATCGGAGGTCGGATGAAATCTGGGGAATTTCTGCAAGTCGACGCTGCAGTGCTGGAATTCTCACTCGGCCGAGTGAGCTTTCCCCACTCGGCCGAGTCGTAACTTGCCCAGAATTGAAGTTGTACGCGGACTCCGTTTCGTGCGTGAGTTGGAGGGGATTTCTAGGGCTTTTTGCTAGGGTTTTTTGGGGGCTATTTAAGGGGGTTTGTAGCCACCATTAGGGGGGTTCCCAAGATGTTTTAGGAGGGATTTATTTTAGAGGTTAGGCCATGCCCTAGGCCCCCTCTTGGATCTAAAAGCTTGTATTTTGGATTGAATATCTTCATTAAAGCTAAGTATTTTCTTCTTTTTATTTGAATCTTTGTTTTTCTATCTTTTTTGTATGCAAGCAATGATTTCTATTGATTCTCATATCCTTATTGCTATGCTAGAGTAGATTTGTTGTTCTAGGGTTTGGGGATGAACCCTATGGATCTAATTTCATATTTGTGAAGAATGAATTCTAAATTGCTAGAATTGCTAGGAGGTTAGGTTGTGATTGATTTCCTACGGATAGCTAGGGATTTCCATCGATTTGGGATTTGCAAGAGATTGGATTCTAATCGATGGAAGGCCTAGATATTCGATTTAGGTTTACAATTGGGTTTCTCTAGATTTGGTTTGCAAGAGATTGGACCAAAGCTAGGATTTTTAATTGTAAATCTATACACATATTCGTTTGCAAGAGATTGGACGAATACGAACTATCACAACCTAGATCGTAACTCGAGTTTGCACGAGAGTGGGCTCGAGGGGCGATTGAACGATGATGTCGATCCTCATGCTAGTGGCTTAGGTTAGGGTTTGCAAGAGATTGGGCCCTAACCTAGGTTTGCTATAGACCGGCAATAGCGCGAGAGCATGAGCTTGGTTCTACATTAAGTTGCGACTAGTTCACCTCAACGTAAATCTAGTAATATTGAGATTCACAATTAACAATGATGCATGACGGTCCGTAGTGGGGATTCCCTAGCCCTAGACGTCTTTATTTGATTTTATATCCCCATACTTTGCCCGACGATTGTGACAGGATCGCCGCAAGGCAAATTCCCTCTTTTATTATATTGTATTTGAATCGATATTTGACCGACTTCTTTATCTCCGACACCGACATCCACCACCATTTCCATTACATCATACCATACCCATCTCCACCAATAAAACATTCGTAGTCAAACCAACCTAGGATAGATTGGAGCTCAATACCACCTCCTCGTGTTCGATACCCGCTCGCCACTACGCCGTGCGCTTGCGGTAAAACTACAGTCGTTCTCCGGGTGTGTATCCGGGGCCGACCAAGTTTTTGACTAGGTTGTGCTCTTGGGTTGCATTTTGGAGCGATCAAGTTTTTGGCGCCGTTGCCGGGGAGGTGTTTCCCGTTGGGTGCCAATTTGTCACAATTAGGTTGATTAGATTACATTGAAAAAAAAATCAAAAAAAAAATCAAAAAAAAAACATTGAGAGAGATTTTTTCCCACCACCTGCTATTATTATCTTTATCTCTCTTTGTACCACTGACGTCTTTTCCAGGTTGTTTACTTTGATTGATCAGGTACAGTTGTTGCAGCGATGGTGCTTCCAAAGAAAATGCGAGCGGGCTCTATACAATCCTACATATATCTCGCTGCATTCTCTCAGGCTGATGGAGAATCCTTTGGGGAAGCCTTGTCTAGGTTTGAAGGAATGTTAGAAATGTTCCAGACGGAGTCAGACCATGAGTGGAATGACTCCACGCTATTTGATATCTTCACTAGAAGGCTAAAGGGACCCTCACGTGAGTTTTTGAAGAGGATGCAAGTGGGAAAGTTCAGTGATTTGCAGTTGGCAGCAGCCTTGGAGCAAATGATAGATGATGCTCGATCTACTGGTTCACTAATCCTTACGGTAAGTAAACCATACGACCAAGTATTCATCGATTTTGTTATGGCTAATGTGTCTAGTGCAGGTACTATCATAGATGGAGTGTATGCTTCACTTGAAGGTGATCATATACACCTTTATACCATCAACACTCCACAAATAGAGACATCTGAGTTGCCAAAGGAGGACATGTACACGGACCTATTGAGAAACATTGTCGACGTAGTTCAAAATTCCGGTCCATTGACAATAACGGCAGGTGATCCTTTTGAGCTTGAATTTCAAAACTTTATTACTCATCGTATCTCTTCCACATGCACAATTGATGATGGAGTCTATGCTCTAGTTGAGGGGCACAAGACCCACTTTTATACCGCGGTCAAGATACATGAGCCCATAGAGCCACCTGCACCTACTATTGAGGAGGCCAAGCCATGCAATCGGGTGCCTCGATCTCCAGGACAGAAACAAAGAAGGAGGCATGAAAAGGAGATGATGATGTTTACATTGCCTTCTATACCTGAGGAGCATGTAGAGGATGTCCACGTTCAGCTCGGGGGAGAGTCAGCTTGTGCCATCGTCGCTCCCCCTTGCCACCCACATGAGCCAGAGCTTGCTTTTGAGGAGGCCTTACACGCGGAGCCAGAGCTTGTCACCGAGGAGGCCATGCATTGGGACGAGGACACAGCCATTCATGAGGATCCCAAGCATTACCCTCCTCCTTTCGAGCTACTGCAGCCATCCCCACCTTCTACAGAGGCTGAGCATCCCTCAGAGGACCACCCTTCCACTGACGCCGAGGACAATCCCACAGAGCTTATGGCTCCCCTTCAGGGAGATCTCTTTACTCCCTCGCCCTTTATATTTGATTCCCCTCCCGTGTATGATGCTTTCTATGATTCAGATTTTGATGACTCATTGCACCTTTTGCAGGATTCATGTACATACGATCAAGAGGTACGATGGGACGTATACGAGGAGGAGAGCGAGGAGTTAGCACCCATGGATGCTATTAATTATGATCAGGAGGTGAGATGGGATAAGTCTGACGATGAAGAGGAGCTGCCTGATGAGACCTACGCTTATATGCCCGAGCCACCTGAACAACCTGAGGCGAACAATGTGGAGTTGATCGATGTGGTACACGAGAGTAGAGATTTATTTCCAGGGAAGTGTTGTCAACCGTTTTTAATTTTAAATACTTATGTTGATGACCCTCTTTGGAATACATTTATTTTGGGGAAGAATTATCCACATCAGATTGATGCGGCTTATCTCTTGCAGGGTACAGGTGGAGTCCTTGGAGAGATGCTGGGAGCCGCATTGCTGGAATCTGATTGAGTCCGTGGGCATGTGCACCTGGCAGAGCCACGGAAGGAGCAGTTGGAGCAGTTGCCTGCACCGGTAAAGATACTGGATCCGCCTTTTGCTATAGGTGATATCAATCCAGTAGTGTAGAAATTTTTATGCTTTGAATAAACACGAATTCTCTCGACAGCGAGAGGACCGTATAGATTTGCTTGAATAAATATCACCTCATATGACGGCCACAATAATCATTTACACCCCAAACCCATTATATATATTAATTGCCCTCTCCATATTTTGATGTGTCACATCCTTTTGCTCACCACATTCGAGCATTTCTTTCAAGTGAAACTTTACTTTCTTATTCGTTTGACTTGATCACGCTTTGCAAAGCCATGACATTTTTGGTCAAGTCACTTGAATAGGATTGTTTGGCATAAGCTTGGGGGAAAACGCTCTCATGCATCATTGTATGTGCATGTAGTTGCATTAGGATTTCATGTCATTCATTTCATCTTTTTTCATTCACCCCCTTATTATTATCGTTGTTCCTCATATTCTTTCATTATGATCACATTGAGGACAATGTGAAGTTTAAGCTTGGGGGAGTGCATTTCCATGCCATTTAGATGCATTAGTTGCATTTTTACTTTATTTTAGGGTTTTTAGAATTTTTCAAATTTTTGCATCATCTTTTTGATTTTTCCATCTTATTTTCCTTTTATGTGTGTTCATGCAACATATTGTGTGCCTGATTTTTTTTTCTTTTCTTTCCCCTCTTTTATTTTATTTTCTTTATTTTCTTTTCCTTCTTTTCCCTCTTTTGCTAGATTTGTTCCTTATGATGATATCTCTTATTGCTTTACCAACCATCACGATGCTTATTATTCCTTGCCATGCTACTTAGAGTATTCCATAGTCTTGCTATTCACATGTGCTTGCAAAATCTATTTCTTTTGATGATTCCTCTACATGAATGCATGATATTAATTGAAACTGAATGTATGGATTAGTGTTTAGTATGCTTTTGTTGGAACTGCACCAAGATTCACGCATCATTAGTATATCTGAAGCATCAGTTTTATTGTGTTATTCACCTTCTGTTGCATGCATGCCTGATATGGTGGTAAACTTTACTGCTTGACTTCACTATTTATTGAAATGATTGAGAATATCCTTGCTTACATATGAGTTTTAGTTGATGTATTATCTTATTGAACCGTTCGTGCACATCTTAGAGTGAACCGAGTGTTACATTATTTCTTTCTCCACATATATCTTTTTATTCTCTACATGTCACTTGAGTTCACCTCCTAAAGCTACTTATATCGCATCTATTTCCCAAAAAAAAATCCCCACAAAAGAAAAGTTAGCTCCAAAAAGTCCAAAAAGCCAAAAAGGAGCCAAAATCCAAAAATACAAATCAAATAGCTCCTACAAAAATCCAAAAAGAAAAGTGAGAAACAAAAAAAGTTCAAAAAGAAAAAAAAAGAAGAAAAAAAATGTTTCTCTATCTCATTATTGGAGCCACAAAAAACTTGGGAAAACCAAGGCAAAAATCCCATTTTCCACTATCATATTCCTTTAGATGCGATGCCTCAAGCTAAGCTTGGGGGGGGGGGGGGTTGAATTCATTTGACCATATGAGTGAGTACGACATTAGAGTGGAGAGGTGCACGAATGGGGAAGTTTGATAATGCTGAAACTTAGCAAAATACCTAAGTTATGGAGATTTTTTATGAATTGATATAAATATGTGAATGCCATGATTTATTCCATTCTCCATTGCATGTTTGGCGTGATTCTTATATGCTTCAGTTATAACTCTTGATTGAAAAGTGCATCGCCAACATTTGTATATTAAATCCTATGAAATGCGTGATGTGGATATGAATTGATTGTATGAATTTAGAGAATCCCTTTTGTTGTTCTTAAAAACTTGCAAGTACCATGTTTATGTAAGATGTGAAATCCTTATAGCATGTGATTTGTATTTTCCAAGTTATCGTGATGTGTAGCTTATGGCTTGAGATCTGAGAGAAGAATCTAGCGACCCCTTCCACCTCGTGTTCTTTCTTTTTTCATTTCATTTTCTTTATTTTCATCTCCCGAGTTCGTCTCTCTACTTATCTTCCTCGAGGACGAGTAAGAGGTAAGCTTGGGGGATTTTGATCACTCCATATTTTACACCTTTTTTCTGCATATTTGCATACCGTTTTGATCGCCCATATCACGCTTTTCACGATTATTCGACAATATTGCGATACTTTTCACTATTTCTTGTTTTTGTCGTATTTTAGGAAATATGGAGCGATTTGGATCGATTGTGAGATCAAGAGGATTTGCACCCACTCCGGAGTGTCAACCATGGCCCTTTTGAGAGTTATTCTGCAATGGAAGAGGAGTGGAAGAAGAAAGAACGTCGTAGGAGCGACGGGGGAGCGAAAAGATGAAGATTGGGCATTTTCAGCATGCCACTCGGCCGAGTGAAGGAGTCACTCGGCCGAGCAATGAGACCCCGCTCGGCCGGCCAGATCGGACACGCAACAGAGATGTATCGGCGTGCACTCGGCCGAGCATCGCACGCCGACTCGGCCGAGTGAGGAGACTCCGTCCGTCCGAGTGGCACCCAGACGACGGCAAGCCAAAATGTCCAACTTACTGTAATCCGTCAGTCTGCCCCAGAAGCCTAACTCGGCCGAGTGAAGAAAGCCGTCCGCCCGAGTACCAAATGCCCCTCGGCCGAGTGACATTTGCCACTCGACCGAGTGATGCCGAGGACACACGACGCCCAGATTTTCAGACATCCTCCTACTCTTTTCAAATCTGCTATCATTCCAGCCATCAAATTATTTTTCTCATATTTTTTTATGGATATTAGACTTCATGACGGTTCCAACGCCGCCAAGAACGTGCAAATCGGAGGTCGGATGAAATCTGGGGAATTTCTGCAAGTCGACGCTGCAGTGCTGGAATTTTCACTCGGCCGAGTGAGCTTTCCCCACTCGGCCGAGTCGTAACTTGCCCAGAATTGAAGTTGTACGCGGACTCCGTTTCGTGCGTGAGTTGGAGGGGATTTCTAGGGCTTTTTGCTAGGGTTTTTTGGGGGCTATTTAAGGGGGTTTGTAGCCACCATTAGGGGGGTTCCCAAGATGTTTTAGGAGGGATTTATTTTAGAGGTTAGGCCATGCCCTAGGCCCCCTCTTGGATCTAAAAGCTTGTATTTTGGATTGAATATCTTCATTAAAGCTAAGTATTTTCTTCTTTTTATTTGAATCTTTGTTTTTCTATCTTTTTTGTATGCAAGCAATGATTTCTATTGATTCTCATATCCTTATTGCTATGCTAGAGTAGATTTGTTGTTCTAGGGTTTGGGGATGAACCCTATGGATCTAATTTCATATTTGTGAAGAATGAATTCTAAATTGCTAGAATTGCTAGGAGGTTAGGTTGTGATTGATTTCCTACGGATAGCTAGGGATTTCCATCGATTTGGGATTTGCAAGAGATTGGATTCTAATCGATGGGAAGGCCTAGATATTCGATTTAGGTTTACAATTGGGTTTCTCTAGATTTGGTTTGCAAGAGATTGGACCAAAGCTAGGATTTTTAATTGTAAATCTATACACATATTCGTTTGCAAGAGATTGGACGAATACGAACTATCACAACCTAGATCGTAACTCGAGTTTGCACGAGAGTGGGCTCGAGGGGCGATTGAACGATGATGTCGATCCTCATGCTAGTGGCTTAGGTTAGGGTTTGCAAGAGATTGGGCCCTAACCTAGGTTTGCTATAGACCGGTAATAGCGCGAGAGCGTGAGCTTGGTTCTACATTAAGTTGCGACTAGTTCACCTCAACGTAAATCTAGTAATATTGAGATTCACAATTAACAATGATGCATGACGGTCCGTAGTGGGGATTCCCTAGCCCTAGACGTCTTTATTTGATTTTATATCCCCATACTTTGCCCGACGATTGTGACAGGATCGCCGCAAGGCAAATTCCCTCTTTTATTATATTGTATTTGAATCGATATTTGACCGACTTCTTTATCTCCGACACCGACATCCACCACCATTTCCATTACATCATACCATACCCATCTCCACCAATAAAACATTCGTAGTCAAACCAACCTATGATAGATTGGAGCTCAACACCACCTCCTCGTGTTCGATACCCGCTCGCCACTACGCCGTGCGCTTGCGGTAAAACTACAGTCGTTCTCTGGGTGTGTATCCGGGGCCGACCAAGTTTTTGACTAGGTTGTGCTCTTGGGTTGCATTTTGGAGCGATCACATCCCGCTACAAGTCCCTGGGGGCATATGCTTGCCATGTGACTTCGTAATCATGGACGTTAAGGAGGAGGGAGATACGTCATTGATACTTGGACGCCCGTTCCTCGCCACCGCCGGAGTCATTGTCGACGTGCGAGAAGGTACCCTAACTTTAAACGTCGGCAAAATCGAGGTGGAGCTTCACATTCCTAAGGCTATGAAACACATGCCTTACCACGAGGATCATGACTACATGGACCTCCTTGATGAGGTAATTGAGGAGGCGATCCCTCACTCGATTGGCGCTCTTTTCGATGAGGATTTCGAGGAAGGCCCGGATTTAGGCCAAGAAGAGAAGATAGATGATTCCCCCGACCTCTCCGCTGAAAATGATGAAGGCGACGCTGATGTCGCAAGGATTCGAGAGCTCTGTAAGCTCTCGAAATTGAAGTCTCCGAAGAAAGCTCCGCCGATACGGAAATCGGCGTCACCGGTGAAGCCGTTGACCGGAGCAAACGCTAGCTTGGGGGAGCCTCCCCCCAACACTATTCGAGACGGGAGACCACCGAGGGAGAACACGTCGCCGCAACTTTCGAATCCAAGCGTTCTCCCCGGAAAGTTTGATGGGTGCATCTCATATGCACCAAACATCCCGCACTAATTGAAAATCATAGGGGGTCGAGCTCACGACCTTAAACGAGCGCTTGTCGGGAGGCAACCCGACGGTTATTGCTTTATTTTCATTTTTCTTTTATTTTTGTTTTAGAAATTTTTAGTGTTTCGAGTCGTTCGCCCAAAAATCTTGTGATAACGGGTCCTATTTTTCCTGACAGGAGAGGAGAATGAGGTACCCATCATTAGGAGGATGCACGAGACGGCGAGGAGCGCCCCAGGAAGGCGCTCGATGCTTAGGAGGAAGATGAAATCGACTGGAGGAAGAAAGACGGAGTTTAGAGCCCAAACGAAGACAGACAGCAGAAGACAAGGCTCACTCGGCCGAGTATACTAGTCACTCGGCCGAGTACACAAGTTCATCCGGCCGAGCCGCTCACGAACGAGGGAAGTCTGCTACACCCAACTCTCTGTTTATTTTCCTGATTTCAGTATAACTGCTACTCGGCCGAGTAAACGGATACGCTCCTAGGGCGAGTCTTGCCGAGTAGCTTGAGCCACTCGGCCGAATGGACTTACTCCACTCGGCCGAGGCTGGCAAGGCCACTCGGCCGAAGCGTAAGCGGGGAGGAATTTTCCATTGATCTTACTCGGCCGAGTGACCAGGTCACTCGGCCGAGTCGTAACTTTTCCTATAAAAGGGGGCGGGGTCGGGCTCGTTTTTCGAAACGACGCAAACCGAATTCGCCCGACTCTTCGCATTCCCCTTGCCCGTTCCCCTCGCTCGCGCCCCCACTCGCCCGACCGACGTCGCCGTGCCGCCGCTCGGCCAGCCACCGCTGGCCGAGCCGCCGCCGCTCCTCGCCCGAGTCGCCGCCGGCGGCCACCACTCCGGCCACCTCCGGTATCGCCCATTTAGCCTATTTCTCCTCTTTTTGTGTATTTTTCGAGGATCCATGCGATAAACGAACCCAAAACCCAAATTAATTTCTATATCTATCTATTATACCCCTAACTCTCCATACGTTTTGAATATTACTCGCTGATATCTCCATTTCATGCGCAGGTTGTTTCTGGGAGCTTAGGGGAGCCCAGGGGAGCTTCTAGGGACTGATTCGGGCTTCGCGGAGGCGTTGTCTTCGCACGCTTCCATTGCTTTGCACTCGCGGCATGTCGGGGTATACTCTTTCCTTTATTTTACGTACGCCTCACTTTTTACGCTTTTCGGTGCGCGCTCGGGGCCCATATGCCGCCCCGGACACGGCCGCGGTCGAAGAGAGCTTCTGCCAAACGGAAGCGGTCAGATGATGCCGGCCCCTCCCACGAGTTGGAGGACTCTCCTCCGCCTTCTCCCACACACACCGTCCACCCAGCACAGCCTGCAGGCCCCACACACCCCGCACAGCCTGCAGAGCCCGCACAGCCCATACACCCCGCACAGCCGCTCCCTGCCGCTCGACAGCCACCACCTCCGGCTCCACTTATCGGGCCACTGGGGATCACGTTTCGGAACGACGCACACCGCGTCGCTTTCGAGCGTATCTCCCAGCGCTCGATCGTACCCTCCAGGTTTGCACACCATGCCGACCTAGGACGCCTGGGGGTACTAGAGGGGATGCTCACGTTGTACGACAACGTGGGCTGGCGAGATTTCTTTCAGGTGTCGACGGACACGTTTATCCGTCCGACACTTGAGGTACTTAGTTTGATCGCCCGGACCGACGAGGGATGCTCGTTTCGGTTCATGGATCGGGAGTGCCAGGTCACTCTCGGTATGATGAGAGCCTTCTTCTCGTGGCCCGATGTCCCCGGGGCCAATCGAGGTTACGCCCCCACCCATATCCCCCCACCTTCCTTCGACACCGGTGCCTTCTGGGCCCGGATTAGGGGTCTTCACGCTGTCTTTGACCCTAGTAGGGCCAAGGCCTCGGCCATTGTCCATCCCTGCCTCCGTATAGCTCAACGCCTTATGGCGACGACCTTTTTGGCCAGATATGAGCCAGGCACGATGTCTACGCCGGAGCTCTACATGCTCTACGCGATGACATGGCCCAGAGCTCTTTCTAGGGATGGCGATGAGCTGGTCCCCGTCGTCGTGATTGATGTCGCGGCTTGGTTTTTGGACCGCATCATCGTATCGGTGGGCACTCGCTCACCGATATGCTGCGGCGGCCTGATCACCTTGCTTTCCCTTATGACCGGCGAGGACTTCCCTGACGACCTGCGACGAGCACCGGGCCCCACTTCTCTGTCGATTGATGTTATGGCCCGGATGAAGATGCTTCGTCCGCACGGTGAGCGACACTGGGTCTGGTTGCACGGCCCTTACGATGCCGATTACATGATTCTTCCGAGCCCAGCTCGGACTCAGATTGCACCAGCCCATGTGGACTGGCTCCCTGCGATGGATGTGCTCATCCCAGCTGCTTACGTGCTCGATGCCGAGGAGGCCGAGCAGGCCCACGCTGCCCACGCTGCCCCTGCAGACCCTGTTGCACCTGCCGAGCCTGCCGCCCTTGTTGACCCCGTGGCCCCTCAGCCTATCCCCGATGTTTCCGATGCTCCAGACACCTCTGTCCACACTGCTGTTGGTGTCGGGAGTCCCTTAGCTGAGCCCACTTCCACTGCTTCCATGCCTGTCACCACCACTACTGGCCCTCTGTCTGCTGAGCCCGTTTCTTCTGCCCCACCCGAGCGCCCGCCGACCGTAGTTGAGTGCAGAGAGCCCTCTGTCTCCACTACTGCTGTATTTTCCGAGAGTGTCGTGGCGTCTGTCCACACTTCTGTGCCACCGACCTCTCCGGCCACCTCACTGCCTCTTTTGTATTCTTCTGTCATTGCTGCTGCCTCCGCTTCTCACCGTCCTGCCCAGCCTCGCACTGAGGCTAGGCCCCCACTTGCGAGTGCAGCACCTTTTGTTCCCCTACCCGCTGAGCCCGTCACCTACGCCACCAGAGTACGCCAGCCCCGACCCGCACAGCCTCGACCGGTGCGTCCCTCTGCACCACCTCCCCCCGACACTGTACTTCTGAGCATTCGTGCTCTGGAGGGGGCGGTGAGTGGCCTCAGAGGCGACCTTAGGACCCTGTCTGCCACCGTCGCCGATATGGCTCACCGCTTTGACCTGCTTCCACACATTCACTACTGTCTTACCCAGGTCCTGGAGCGTCTCCCACGCGTACCCCTGCCCACCCAGCAGGTTCCCACCCCCACTTCCACACACACTCAGCCTACTACCACTTCCACACCCACCCCTGCTCAGGAGCCTACACCACCACCACTTCCGCCTCAGGACGGAGACGGCGCAGCACCACCTTCTTAGGCACCCTTGATGCCATCGATTATTTTTGCCGTTGTGCTGCCCGTTTCTGCTTGGTCCTGTTGCATTTTTGTCCACCCCCCTCCCCTCACTTATTTTTGAGATTCTCATTTTGATCGTATCTTTATATATCTTTTTTGGGAGAGAGGGAGAGTTTTTGGTGCCACATCTATATATCTGTATCACTCCTATCTTTGCATGCATCATGTCCGCATCATATTTTCCTTTCTTTATTTTTATTTTCTTTTTTTTCCTTCCATCATGCATGCATCCTCACTTACCCCTCACATTGCTTGTCTCTCGGTGTGCCACACTTTGCACATTGAGGACACTGTGCCATTTAGCTTGGGGGAGTGAGTTCTCACGTTCTTTTTCGATTTGCCACCTTTATTTTTAGTTTTTCACACCATTTTCCGCTTTTGCACTTATTTTCATCAATTTTCTTTTATTTTACCATGCATCACGTTTTTCTTATTTTTCTGTGTGCCGCATTGTAAATAGTTCTATTTTCCCTTTATCTTTATTTCTTTCTTTTTTTCATCTCATGCTAGAGATGACTTTTCTATGATGATGACGACGTGGAGTTAGCTTACTCTATTTGCATGCTTTATTTGTCATGTCTTAGACTTTATTTCTGATATCATATGCTATGACTTGCCTTGCATCTAGAGATAGTAACCCACACTTTTTCCACATGAAAATGGATGAAATTTTATTATTAGCTGAGTCTGAATATTCATATGTATGCTATCACAGAAAACACACCAAGATTCACGCATTGAATGCCTATATCTGGAGTACCGATTTCTTTTCCTATATCACTTCTGTATGCATGAATTGTACATTTCACTTCAGGATGATTGAATGATGTTAGCTATGATAAATCTGGATTAGTTAGCTTTTTTGTGATCGAAACTGAGTAGATTAGATTACCATGCTGAAGTTGTCGTGCATGTCTTATAGAGTGAACCGAGAGATATATTTATTTCTTTCTCCACAAATCTTGAACATCATTTCTCTACTTTTAAAATCATTGGTGAATCTCCACTTAGCGATTCTATTATATGGCATTTCCCCCGCTATTAATTCCTAGCTCCAAATTTCCCGAATTCAAAAAAAAAGAGAAGAGAAAATATTCTTGTATATCATTATCTCTCTTTGAGTTGGGATCGTTGTGTATATCTGCTATATGAAAAAAAAAAAGAAAAAAAGAAAAAAAAGGGAAAAAGAAAAGAGGAAAAATCCTCAATAAAAGATCCCATCTCACTTTCTTTCTTTCTTCTTTCTTTTCATTGCTTTTGGAGCTTTATAAAGATGGGGATGTGATTATTTTTTATGCCACCATGCTTATAGATAAGCTTGGGGGAGGGAATCCATTGATGTGTGAGAGAGTGACTACTTGACGTTGCACGACAACCTAGGCTAAGTAATATTCTATACTCGGTGAGATTATTTTTAGCTTTACGAAGTCCAGAAATCTAAGCCTAGCATTCATATCATGAAGTCCACACTCTTCTATTCTCTCTATTCTATTGTGTGATACTCTTATACTCCTCATAGAAAGTATTCAATTGAAAAGTGTGTGATCTGCGATTTGTATACCGCTTTAAATGATTCAGACGATGTTAATTCTAAAATTATTCCGTTTTTCATGATTATATCGTTGTTCGTGGGTTTTCTATTTCTATTTGCACTATTATACTATGATATCAAAATAAAACTCTTTGACATGTATTTTTCATTCAGTGCATGCTATATGAGTAAGCGAAACCCACGTCCTGAGAAAATGATCTAGCAGCTTACCTCTTCGCTTCTTTCTTTCTTCTTTATTTTTATTTCGTTTTTCATTCTTCTCCGTTTTTCATTTTTCATTTTTCGCCGTTTTCGTTTTCCGAATCCACCGGGTTCGCCTTTTACTTATCTTCCTCGAGGACGAGTAAGAGGTAAGCTTGGGAGATTTTGATCACTCCTTATTTTACACTTTTTTCCCGCATGTTTGCATGCCATTTAGATCGCCCAAATCATGTTTTTCACGATATATCGACGATATTGCGATGCTTTTCACGATTTGTCGTTTTTGTCGCATTTCAGGTGATTTGGCGCGATTCGGAGTGATCTCAAGATGCACTTACTCCAGAGGGTCACCGACGACCTCCCCTAGGGGTATTTTGCTGTTGGAGAGGAGCGGAAGAAGAACGGACGTCGCAGGAGCGACGAGGAGGCCAAAACAAGCTGTTTGGGCATTTTTGGTGTCCCACTCGGCCGAGTGGAGGAGTCACTCGGCCGACCAGCGAGACACCGCTCGGCCGACCAGATCGGATACGTTTCATACGTGCACTCGGCCGAGCGACGGAGACCACATCGGCCGAGTGACGACATCCCGTCCGCCCGAGTGGCGCCCAGACGAAGCCATTCAAAAATCGCCAACTTACTGTTTTTTGTCTACCTGAGCTTCAGAAGACCACTCGGCCGAGTGGATAATCCCGACCGCCTGAGTACCATGAAGCCATCGGCCGAGTGACGACAACTCACTCGGCCGAGCCGCCCCCGAAGTGAAGAACCCTGAAGATCAAGACTTACTGGAAATTTACATGGTTTATCACTCGGCCGAGCGACTTTTGTCACTTGGCCGAGTGCGACGCGCTGCCTGTAGCGAAAATTACGGATTTCAGGCTGCGCAGGGGTATTTTGGTCACAGTTTTTGGACGATTTTGGGGGTATTTAACCCCTGTTTTTACCCTAGTTTTAGAGAGCTTTTCTCTTAGATTTTTGCAGCTTTTTAGATTAACTTTTTAGCTTTATTCTTGTGATTGGAGAGGAGACAAAAGTTATTTTTTGTTGAATTATTTGAAGAACTCCATTGGTTTTGCCTCTCTCTTCTCTAAAAATTCTATTTTTATTGCATATCTCAATATTGTGATGAATTCTCTTGCTTATTTCATTGATTATTCTTGTGTTTGTGCGATGGATTGTGAGTAGTCTCCACGTCTTGGGGCGTGGGGATGAACCTTACAAGCCCAATTTCATATTTGTGATGAATTGGTAGAAATTTTGCTAGAATCGCTGTTAGGGATTAGTTTGGGAGCGATTTACTACGGATAGCTAGGAGTTCATACCGATTGGGATTTGCAAGAGATTGGATCCCAATTCGATAGGAAACCCTAGAAATCCGAATTGGGTTGGAATCGAATTTCCGTAGTATCGGTTTGCAAGAGATTGGATCGATACTAGGGTTTCCGGTTGCAATTCCGTGCCAATACCCGTTTACAAGAGATTGGACGGGTAGGAACTATCCCGACCTAGGTCGTGGGCCGAGTTTGCACGAGAGTGGGCTCGGTGCGCGATTGAACGATGATGTTGATCTTAATGCTAGCTTCCCTAGGCTAGGGTTTGCAAGAGATTGGACCCAAACCTAGGATAGCTATAGAACGGCAACAACACGAGAGCGTGAGCTTGGTTCTACATTCAGTTGCAACTAGTTCATCCAAAATCTTATTCTAGCAATTTGATACCGATGAACCACATTTACGAAATACGGTGAGTAGCGGGAATTCCCCATTCCCTAGACGTTCTTTATTTGATTTGATATTTCCGTACTTTGTCTGACGATTGTGACAGGATCGCCAAAGGCAAATTTCTCTCTTATTAAATAGCCAGGTTGATTGGAACAAGCACGGTCATTCGTCCTCCCTGTGTTCGATAACCCGCTCGCCGCTATACCGTGCGCTTGCGGTAAAACTACAACCGTTCTTTGGGTTACATTCCGGAGCGATCACCTACCCTGCATATGGCGCTCCGGTTTGGGTGGCTAAGCTCCGTAAGCTTGCCCCGGAGGTCTTCTTTGGGGGGGGAGCGAGTGCGCAGCTCGGTCCGTGCCCCTCTCCGGTTTAGGTGGCGAGGATTGGTCCTGCCCCGGAGTCTTTGAGAGGGCGGGTATTGGGCCGTCGCCTCCTCGCAGCCTCTATAGTCGGACGGGTATTGGGCCGTCGCCTACCCCGCATATGGCGCTCCGGTTTGGGTGGCTAAGCTCCGTAAGCTTGCCCCGGAGGTCTTCTTTGGGGGGGAGCGAGTGCGCAGCTCGGCCCGTGCCCCTCTCCAGTTTGGGTGGCGAGGATTGGTCCTGCCCCGGAGTCTTTGAGAGGGCGGGTATTGGGCCGTCGCCTCCCCGCAGCCTCTATAGTCGGACGGGTATTGGGCCGTCGCCTACCCCGCATATGGCGCTCCGGTTTGGGTGGCTAAGCTCCGTTAGCTTGCCCCGGAGGTCTTCTTTGGGGGGGAGCGAGTGCGCAGCTCGGACCGTGCCCCTCTCCGGTTTGGGTGGCGAGGATTGGTCCTGCCCCGGAGTCTTTGAGAGGGGGGGGGGGGGGGGGGTATTGGGCCGTCGCCTCCCCGCAGCCTCTATAGTCGGACGGGTATTGGGCCGTCGCCTACCCCGCATATGGCGCTCCGGTTTGGGTGGCTAAGCTCCGTAAGCTTGCCCCGGAGGTCTTCTTTAGGGGGGGGAGCGAGTGCGCAGCTCGGCCCATGCCCCTCTCCAGTTTGGGTGGCGAGGATTGGTCCTGCCTTGGAGTCTTTGAGAGGGGGGGTATTGGGCCGTCGCCTCCCCGTAGCCTCTATAGTCGGACGGGTATTGGGCCGTCGCCTACCCCGCATATGGCGCTCCGGTTTGGGTGGCTAAGCTCCGTAAGCTTGCCCCGGAGGTCTTCTTTGGGGGGGGGGGGGGGGGCGAGTGCGCAGCTCGGCCCGTGCCCCTCTCCGGTTTGGGTGGCGAGGATTGGTCCTGCCCCGGAGTCTTTGAGAGGGTGGGTATTGGGCCGTCGCCTCCCCGCAGCCTCTATAGTCGGACGGGTATTGGGCCGTCGCCTACCCCGCATATGGTGCTCCGGTTTGGGTGGCTAAGCTCCGTAAGCTTGCCCCGGAGGTCTTCTTTGGGGGGGAGCGAGTGCGCAGCTTGGCCTGTGCCCCTCTCCGGTTTGGGTGGCGAGGATTGGTCCTGCCCCGGAGTCTTTGAGAGGGGGGTATTGGGCTGTCGCCTCCCCACAACCTCTATAGTCGGACGGGTATTGGGCAGTCGCCTACCCCGCATATGGCGCTCCGGTTTGGGTGGCTAAGCTCCGTAAGCTTGCCCCGGAGGTCTTCTTTGGGGGGGAGCGAGTGCGCAGCTCGGCCCGTGCCCCTCTCCGGTTTGGGTGGCGAGGATTGGTCCTGCCCCAGAGTCTTGCACGTTTTGAACTGAAAAATTTTTATGTAGAAAAGGCAAAATTCGAAAATGCAAAGGGGACAAGATATTTCATTCGCGACTTACAGTTTCCGGCTATATTAAGACTGGCGTTCCGCATTCTTCTGAGTGATTAGCCCGTCCTCATCAGGGGGGCTTTGGTGGGCTGGGCAGGTCCTGTTCCCTTCTGCGGTGCCATCAGCTGGAGCTAACTTTTGGTGGTAGGAGTCGTCCCTCCGTCCTGTTAGGTCGACCCTCAGGTTCAGCTCTGGTCCCTTGTGCTTGGTCGATCCCACTTAGCAGCTCCTAGACAGCTTCTGGCTTCCCCGTACGAACCCAACCCCTTGGGGGGTTTGGAATGTGACCATCTGGTGGAGAAGGCTGGGGAGTGCTCCGATGGCCGCCATGTAAGGTCGTCCTATGATCCCGTTGTACGCCGACGCAATGTCGACCACAACGAACAAAGTCATCCGAGTGACGACCTGCGGCTCTTCTCCGAGGGTTATTGGCAAGGTGATCACTCCTACAATAGGGGTCGAGTGACCGGTGAAGCCGACGAGGGGTCCGGTACAGGGTCTCAGGTCCGTCGGCCTTAACCCCATCTTTTCGATTGTGGACATGAACAGGATGTCGCAGGAGCTCCCTGTGTCGATCAGGAGGCGGCTGACGATGGCCGTCCCTATCTGGGCCTCGATGACGATGGCATCGTCATGGGGCAGCTCGACTCCCTCTAGATCCTCATCGCTGAAAGTGATGGGAGGGTAGGTTATCCTTCTCCCTCTCGGATCCCCTCCGAGACCCGCCGTCATCACTTGTCCAGCGTACGCCTTTTTGCTTGACGATGATGCTCCTCCGGAGGATGGCCCGCTGCATATCGTGTTTATGCGCATGACTGGTTTCGGGGGGTGAGGCTCTTCCAGCTCACCGTTTGTAGGAGGGTCTGCCCTCCGTGCCCTTCGGTCGTTCCCCTCCTCTCGGTCTGGTCTCCTGCCCCCCGACGTAGCCCCCTAGGTGGCCCGCCTGGATCAGCCGCTCGATTTCCCTTTTGAGGGTGAAGCAGTCATCGGTGTCATGGCCATAGTCCCGGTGGTATCAGCAGTATTTTTTGAAATCTCTCCGGGCCGGATCCGACTTCATTTCTCGAGGCGGCTCCGGCAGCAGTCCGGCTCTTGTAGCCGCGGCCATCACCTCGATCAGGGGGGCATTGAGTTGCGTGTAATGTGCCCGTAGGGGGCCTTGTCTCGGGACGACTCGGGGGGGGGGGGGGGGGGGCTTGGGCCGGGGAGAACTCGCGCGCCGGGCCAGGGCGATCTTGCGGGCGTCCCCCCGCCGGTTCCCGCCTTGGTTAGGCCAGCTGGTCGCGACCTCGGTGCCCCTCTTCTTGTCTCGGCCGAGGGTGTGACCGGGGCTCGCCTTGGGATGGCTTCGCTGGGGGGAATATGGCCTTTGTGTAGGAAGATATGTGCCCATAAGGCAATTTATCTTGATTATACGTCTTGTTCAATACCGTATATGGTACGTATTATTCTAAGTATAAAACATTTGTATTAATATACTTAGATAATATCCATAGACTTAGAGTTAGGTCCTTACATATCTAGATGAGATCTCGATTATGAGTAAGTAAGAGACCGAACAGAAACGTAAGTCTAAAACGGTTCGTGATCATAGATGTGTCGAGAACTGGATATCGACACATCGGATAGATCACTGTGTCTTCGTCTTACCTTCGGGTAATGATGATCTCATAGTCATTCGACTTGCTGAAGTCGGAGACGAGACACAGGTGCTCATTGGAGAATGAGTTCACTGAATGACCAAGTTAGAGTTATTAAATGGTTAAACTTTAATGATCTGTCTTTAATAACTCTAGGGTGATGATAGGTTAGTTGATCCTTAAGACCTGAAGTCAACTGTATAAACCTGTGAACGGACGGTGTAGCTTAGACCCATGATCTAGCTTCGAGGACCAGTCCTGATGAAAGATCTTAGGTTGGGTTGCACCAGAAGCTCTCTAGGTGAGTAAGTGACTAAGATGGGATTCGTCACTTTCATTAAAGGGAAGTTAGTGTTATAGGCTCAGTACGGTCTTTATGTTAATCCTCGGCCGGGGTACGTTGCAAGTAGTACAACGTGTATACAATAAAGACCGCTGTATACTGACCAATGTTGTCTGATAGGGTTGACAGAAAACCATACCCTAGGCCAATATCAAACACAGTCTTGACGAAGGGATTTTATCTAACGGAATTCATCACTGACACAGCCAATGCAAACCCTATGATACTTTTGTCAAAGGGTCGATCACGTTATGATGACTCTGAAACAGGGACGACAGCTACTGCTCGTAGTGACCGTCGTCTAGGGGTTTCGAGCCCCAACCTGTAGTAAGGTCAGGCTGTAGGGTCTCACACCGAGTAGTACTCGTGTCTTAGTAATAGGAATATAGAATAGAGAGAAATATCATTTGATGATATTCACAAGTTGAGTTGTGAAAGTTAGTCGCAATAGCAATAGGGACACAACGTTGCATTAGATGCTAACGTTAACTAAACTTGTTGTAAATTAGTTACGACGAATTTTGTAGGAACAAACTTGTTGGAAAGGGTTACCTGGATGACGGGATCGTCCCGGTCTAAACACAGGTTCAAACCGTGTCCAAATCGGAGCTCAAACGAGCCCAGAAACGCAGAAAGAGTTCAAGGGGAAGTGGGTTAGACCCACCGGGCCAAGAGGCCCATGTGCAAGGGCAAAACGGGCGCGGCCCGCTGCAACAGCAGGCATGACCCGCTGTGTGCAGCGGGCGGGCGCCCGCTGCATTAGCGGGCGTGGCCCGCTGCACAGCGGGCCAGCGCCCGCTGATGCAGCGGGCACGGCCCGCTGCACGCAGCGGGCCAGCGCCCGCTGCTGCAGCGGGCCAGCGCCCGCTTGTGCAGCGGGCGCCCGCCCGCTGCTTGCAGCGGGCGGGTGGCCCGCCCTTCCCTCCTTGGGCGGGCGCGCCCGCTAAGCCTAGCGGGCGCGCCCGCAACTTAAGTTAAAATTAGGGTTTTTGAAACCCAAATGACGGCTACGAATTTTGTGGAAATTGCTAAACTTTGAGCAATTGTTTGAGGGGTCAAACGAAGTCGAAATTCGACACCGTCAGTTCCTACGCGTTCACCATTCCAAGCTCTTCTGATTGATAGCTTGTTTGGTGTCTGAAGTTTAGTGTGTGAGGAGAATTAATTCGTTAAAGTTTGACTTTGTGAAAGGCTAACTTTAAAATTGAAATTAAGCCAAATGGCTTAATTGGTTTTTCTCTTCATGTGGATTGTCCCACATTGCCCGCAACGAGAGGGTGAGTGCTCACTCCCTATATAAATAGGGGTGCACTCTCCTCGTTGAAAAACACACCAGTCAACGATCGGGTAGCTCCAAATTATTGAGCAAGCTCGGTCTGCGACTAAATCTCTCTCTCTAATTTCCTATTCTCTGGAGTAGTCCTAGCACGACTACGAAAGGGTTTTGGATCTGATCCGGACGTCTAAGACGCGGGTTTCTTCTCAAGTGAAACTTTCTACCGCGTGTGATCGGCTCGGAGGCGAAAGCGGCTCGGGTGGATCGGTGCGAGGGTGCGAGGGGGCTCAGGGAGATCGGGTCAACGCGGCTCGGCTACGAGGAGCTTCTCAAGACGGTGCGGTACATCTTGCCTGCTCCAGGGCCAAGATTCAGGGTATGTGGTTAAGCGTTTTTAGCGTAATTTTAATTAGTCGCTTAGTGTAGATCCTTCTTGGAGTGGTCAGACCCACTCCAAGTCGGCATAGATCGGGCTGGGTTCTGGCTCCCCAGAGCCTAGCTAAAATGTTTAGCTAGAGTAGAAATTTTAGATTTCTGTTTTTCCGCTGCATTTTTTTGCCTCCGTGGTCCGTCCGACTTAGGACGGATACGGATCCGAGCTCTGGGGGTCCGCCTAAAACCCCAACAGTGGTATCAGAGCCACGGTTATGCTATAGATCTACTATAGCGACTTTTTTAAATAGTTAAAAATGCTTAGCTTTAATTCGCAAAACTTTTTTTTATGTTAAATTAGTTTTGAAAATAATTTTGTGTTTCAAAAATTAGTTTTGCAACACGGAAATTTGTTTTAAATTTAGGGACAATTATTTTTATGCGATAAATCTAAAAAGTAGTCTCTTTTGTTTTTAAATACTTTATGAAAAATTTTTTATGAGACATTAAAATTTTTTAAAAGAGTATTTAAAGTTTATGTAAACTTTAGAAAAATTTTATTTTTGAATTTTTCTTTAGTTACATAAAAGTTAGAGATCTTTAAAACTTTATTTGAAAGCTTCTAAAAGATTTCTAAAAGTTTTAAAAGAGTTTTTAAAACCATTTTAAAATATGTGAATAATTGAAATGTTTTATTTTCATGAGATGAAACATAAATTAATTTCTTTTATTGCATAGCTGTTTCTAAAATTTTTTATGTGATATTTTAATTTTAGAAATAAGGTTAAAATTTTTTTAAAAAGGCCTAGTCTTAAAATTATTAGATTATTTTGTACGACTTAGTTTTATGCGATAAAATTTTTGTGAATGGATTTAAAATTTTAATCTTTAATTTTAAGTGTTAAAATTTAGATTTGCATGTTTGTATTATATAGATAATTTTTTTAAAAACTTGCAAATACCTTTTATATGTCACTTAAAATAAAACTTTCTTTTATGCGGATAAAGTTAGTTTTCATTTCATGTTGTATAATGTATACACAAACCTTGTTAGGTTAGCCATTAAAACATGATAGTGACATGCTACGTTTGATAAAACAAAACAACATCGAACCTAATACCAGATTAGGGTAGTCCCCTTATTTGTAAATCATTTCATTAAATCGTTTAAATAATGATTTTCACAAAAGACAAAAATGTTGAATTGTTTTATTAAAATCCTAATAAGATTGGGGTAGTAAGTTGAACGAAAAACCTTATAGTTGATAAGGACTTAATAAAAGATGTTCAACCAATCTGAAAAATTTTGAATTTTTAGGATCCACTAGTTGATAAGGATTAACTAGTTCTTTTAATTAAAAGCCATTTAGTTGTTTGGAAAACATAAGATTGATGACAACTCCTTCAATGGATCATGATGTCGGTCAATGTGCTTGGCTAAAGTTTTTGGACCAACCTAGCTAGACTGGGTAACAAGTGGTCCTGGCTTAGTCAATTCCCTGGCCGCGTCCGCTGGACCGCAAGGAGTCGATTCATGACTATGTAAGTCCATCGACTATACCTAAGTCAATACGATAATAATCTTGTTCAAGATAAATCGTAGCCCTCCTTGTTTTAGGAGTTGGCAACTGTAAGAAACATGTTCCGGTTGTTGAGCTACACTCAAGCCGTGACATGTCAATCTTATAGAAACCGATTTCTTGATTGACATCTTAACCTGACTAAAACCGTTGTCTCATCCCTCGAGCTTCGGCGTAAGTCTAACCAAGAATGTAGTCTAAGACCTGACCCAAACCGGCGCGTCGTGCATACACCGAGCAAAGGGGCAAGTCAGGCTAGACACGAAAACAAGGGTCCGACTAAGGCTGGCCATTGTGATCCGGTTGAGCACACTCATGATCACAAATGACTAGGGGTAAAAAAATCGATAGGGAATCATAGTAAATATGATTGACGACGAGTTCGTCTACCGACTGCAGAGTCGGACAACTTGTTGAGATACACTCAAGGTTGTCAGACTCAGGGTAGTCGGATCCCTCTCTCACAAATGTTATTTTATAATAAATTGGTTATTATCGTGGCTTTAAATAAATTTAGTGGGAGAATATAGTTTTATTAAAACCATTAAAACTATACTACGAACATTTACTAACTATAGTATCTATAAAATACAGAATGGATTCGGGACTTAGATACATGGTTGAGAAGAACGTGCTGGATGGAACGAACTACAAAGACTGGCTTAGGAACATCAAGTTGGTCCTTTCCCTAGCCGGAATAGGATACGTACTGTTCGAGGACGCTCCAGATAAGCCCGATGAAGATTCGACCCACGAAGAGAAGGAAGCCTACAAATTGTACCAGATGGATGCAGAGAAGGCCAGGTGCCTTACTCTGGCTTCGATGACCAACGAGTTGCAGAGGAAGCATGAACATATGGATGTTCAAAGCATGCTCCTCAACGCACAAGAGTTGTACGGCAAGCGATCTCGTGCTGCCAAGTTCGAAGCTACCAGTAACCTCTGGGGCACCAAGATGGGGACGGAACCCGTACAGGATCATGTTATCAAGATGATCGGGTACGTGGAGGATGCGGCCCAGTTAGGTTTTGTCTTGGACAATGAGATGTCCACGGACATTATCCTAAAGTCTTTGACTCCCGATTTCAAGCCTTTTATAACTGGCTTTATAATGAACAGCCTTGAGACGGATCTTCCGGGTCTCCTCAATATGCTCCGGCAGTTTGAGGAGATTCATAAGAAGCCGGCTGCACTGGTTGTTGGCTCTGCTACTTCCGACCAGCCAAAAGGCAAAGGGAAGAAGAGGCAGGTCCCACAACCTGCGAAGGCTAAGAATAGGAAGAAAAAGAACAAAGGGGCCCCGTCGAAATCTGAGTGCTTCCATTGCCACAAGATTGGCCACTGGAAGAGGAACTGCAAGATCTATCTTGCAGAGAAGAAGAAGGGGCATACTGATGCCTCTACCTCAGGTACAAATTAAAATTCAATTAAATGCAATGATTTCCATTCATATAGTATGAGAAACTTATAGACATCTGTGTACTGTATACAGGTGGCTGATAAGAACTGGAGATTGGAGAAGTACGGAGATCGGTCGGCAATTAAAGCAACAGTTGCTGCTGGGACCGCTCAAAGACTTCTGGAGACGCTGATCGTGATGGAGATGATATTTTTCTTATTTGAATGAAATGTATCATCTTTAAGGATCGAAAACAATGAATGAGTGCTTTGCACTCAAAGTTTATTTTTGATAAACATATCAAGGTTCCTTTTATGAACCCGTTGTTTTGGAATAGATGTCTCGTTTGCTGCAACTGAAATTGAATTGGCTTAAAATTCTGTGGATGTGGCTTTTCTGTGATGGTTGCGTATATTTTCGAATAATGGTGTTTAGCTTCGATAATATTGATTTTGAAGCTGACTAAATGTCTGAAGTCAATCAGTAGTTAAGTATAGGTTCCAGGGGGCGTATAAATTGTGTGCAATCACAATAAATACGCACATCAAGATTAACTCGAGATTATCTGCATTTAGTTATTAAAAAGGTTAATACTAAATGTGGTTAAAGGAATTAGTACAGCGTAGAACGTTTTGATTGAACGAGTCAATGTCAAGATTCCTTAATACGATCTTGACTTGACTCATTCGTCAAACCGAATCTGACACTTGTACATTCCATCTAAGGCACTTACCAAAAGGTTATTTTTGCACATAAATCTAAATATGATTTAGTCATTATGTTGAAGTAATTTAACCAGGTAATTCTCAAAGTCAGTGGGAGCAAGTAAGTATACTTAGTTCCGGCTTTTCCGGACTAAGTAAAAAGGATTTTTCACTTTAATGAATCTTCTATATAAATCATTAAGTCAAAATTGTTTTGATTTAATTGCATATATATAGAGACTTCGGGTGTCAAATATGTACTTGACATATTGACACAGTAAAGTGGAGTGAGCTAGAACTGACTTACGGAAATGTTAGACCCCACATCTAAATAGTATAAGCTAACTGTTAGCTATACAAAGTTAGGAAAATTGATCCAGATCATTTTTCCAAAGGATCAACCCTGTGTGATCAAGAGATGTAATTTCAATCCATTAAAATTTATTGTAGATACTTATTAGTAGAACCACTCTTAGGTTTGCCATATCAAATGTCAAAGTGACTGATATGCTATAACGGCATGAGATACCGAGATAAATAGCCTAAGTGCAAGTGGGAGATGTAGGAAGATATGTGCCCATAAGGTAATTTATCTTGATTATACGTCTTGTTCAATACCGTATATGGTACGTATTATTCTAAGTATAAAACATTTGTATTAATATACTTAGATAATATCCATAGACTTAGAGTTAGGTCCTTACATATCTAGATGAGATCTCGATTATGAGTAAGTAAGAGACCGAACAGAAACGTAAGTCTAAAACGGTTCGTGATCATAGATGTGTCGAGAACTGGATATCGACACATCGGATAGATCACTGTGTCTTCGTCTTACCTTCGGGTAATGATGATCTCATAGTCATTCGACTTGCTGAAGTCAGAGACGAGACACAGGTGCTCATTGGAGAATGAGTTCACTGAATGACCAAGTTAGAGTTATTAAATGGTTAAACTTTAATGATCTGTCTTTAATAACTCTAGGGTGATGATAGGTTAGTTGATCCTTAAGACCTGAAGTCAACTGTATAAACCTGTGAACGGACGGTGTAGCTTAGACCCATGATCTAGCTTCGAGGACCAGTCCTGATGAAAGATCTTAGGTTGGGTTGCACCAGAAGCTCTCTAGGTGAGTAAGTGACTAAGATGGGATTCGTCACTTCCATTAAAGGGAAGTTAGTGTTATAGGCTCAGTACGGTCTTTATGTTAATCCTCGGCTGGGGTACGTTGCAAGTAGTACAACGTGTATACAATAAAGACCGCTGTATACTGACCAATGTTGTCTGATAGGGTTGACAGAAAACCATACCCTAGGCCAATATCAAACACAGTCTTGACGAAGGGATTTTATCTAACGGAATTCATCACTGACATAGCCAATGCAAACCCTATGATACTTTTGTCAAAGGGTCGATCACGTTATGATGACTCTGAAACAGGGACGACAGCTACTGCTCGTAGTGACCGTCGTCTAGGGGTTTCGAGCCCCAACCTGTAGTAAGGTCAGGCTGTAGGGTCTCACACCGAGTAGTACTCGTGTCTTAGTAATAGGAATATAGAATAGAGAGAAATATCATTTGATGATATTCACAAGTTGAGTTGTGAAAGTTAGTCGCAATAGCAATAGGGACACAACGTTGCATTAGATGCTAACGTTAACTAAACGTGTTGTAAATTAGTTACGACGAATTTTGTAGGAACAAACTTGTTGGAAAGGGTTACCTGGATGACGGGATCGTCCCGGTCTAAACACAGGTTCAAACCGCGTCCAAATCGGAGCTCAAACGAGCCCAGAAACGCAGAAAGAGTTCAAGGGGAAGTGGGTTAGACCCACCGGGCCAAGAGGCCCATGTGCAAGGGCAAAACGGGCGCGGCCCGCTGCAACATCGGGCATGACCCGCTGTGTGCAGCGGGCGGGCGCCCGCTGCATTAGCGGGCGTGGCCCGCTGCACAGCGGGCCAGCGCCCGCTGATGCAGCGGGCACGGCCCGCTGCACGCAGCGGGCCAGCGCCCGCTGCAAGCGGGCGCAGCCCGCTGCACAGCGGGCACGGCCCGCTGCAGCAGCGGGCGCCCGCCCGCTGCTTGCAGCGGGCGGGTGGCCCGCCCTTCCCTCCTTGGGCGGGCGCGCCCGCAACTTAAGTTAAAATTAGGGTTTTTGAAACCCAAATGACGGCTACGAATTTTGTGGAAATTGCTAAACTTTGAGCAATTGTTTGAGGGGTCAAACGAAGTCGAAATTCGACACCGTCAGTTCCTACGCGTTCACCATTCCAAGCTCTTCTGATTGATAGCTTGTTTGGTGTCTGAAGTTTAGTGTGTGAGGAGAATTAATTTGTTAAAGTTTGACTTTGTGAAAGGCTAACTTTAAAATTGAAATTAAGCCAAATGGCTTAATTGGTTTTTCTCTTCATGTGGATTGTCCCACATTGCCCGCAACGAGAGGGTGAGTGCTCACTCCCTATATAAATAGGGGTGCACTCTCCTCGTTGAAAAACACACCAGTCAACGATCGGGTAGCTCCAAATTATTGAGCAAGCTCGGTCTGCGACTAAATCTCTCTCTCTAATTTCCTATTCTCTGGAGTAGTCCTAGCATGACTACGAAAGGGGTTTGGATCTGATCCGGACGTCTAAGACGTGGGTTTCTTCTCAAGTGAAACTTTCTACCGCGTGTGATCGGCTCGGAGGCGAAAGCGGCTCGGGTGGATCGGTGCGAGGGTGCGAGGGGGCTCAGGGAGATCGGGTCAACGCGGCTCGGCTACGAGGAGCTTCTCAAGACGGTGCGGTACATCTTGCCTGCTCCAGGGCCAAGATTCCGGGTATGTGGTTAAGCGTTTTTAGCGTAATTTTAATTAGTCGCTTAGTGTAGATCCTTCTTGGAGTGGTCAGACCCACTCCAAGTCGGCATAGATCGGGCTGGGTTCTGGCTCCCCAGAGCCTAGCTAAAATGTTTAGCTAGAGTAGAAATTTTAGATTTCTGTTTTTCCGCTGCATTTTTTGCCTCCGTGGTCCGTCCGACTTAGGACGGATACGGATCCGAGCTCTGGGGGTCCGCCTAAAACCCCAACACTTTGTGCCGAGAGTCTCTTCGGCCAACGCATGCCTCTCCGCCATAGCAACCAACGCCTCATAGTCGGTCGGCGGATCCCGGAGCAGGGATTTGTAGAGGCTCCAAGTCCGCAACCCCTTCTTGAAGGCCAGCATAAGCACCTCGTCGCCGCATGTCACCACCACCCGTCTCTCATCCTGAAAGCGGCGGAGGTATCTGCCCGTTGTCTCCCACTCTCCTTGGACTATCGTGCTGAGATAGTCTAAGGGCTTCTTTTTCGTCCGCCCGGCCCAAACTCTTGGCAGAACTTGTGGGATAGCTCGCTAAAGCTCCCAACGGATCTCGCGGGTAAGCCGAAGTACCAGTCCAACGCGGTGTCCCTCAGGCTTTGGGAGAAATGCCGGCATAGGAACGCCTCATCCACATCCTGCGTCTCCATTTCCCCCCGGTACTACTGCACGTGCGTGAGGGGGTCGCCTCTTCCGTTGTACGTGGCCAAGTGGGGGGGGGGGGGTTTGAACCTTATGGGCCTTGGGGCGGACGTAATCCACCGTGCAAGCGGGTGTGGCCTCCTCCGGATAGGTAAGGCGATCGGACGCCTCCCCTCTCCGCCATTCGGGGGTCTGGCTTCGGTCGCGCCTCGGCCGCCGACGGTCCTCCCGCCCCGGGGAGTGGCCTGGGGGTCGCCGGGTGGGGCTCCTTCCCCGGGTCGAGGATTCGATGGGTTGCGGGCTACGGTTCTCCCAGTGCCATCGCCTCCCGGCTGCCTCCCCTCGGGCCTCCGTCCGCTCCTGATTCTCTCGTAGAAGCCTTTCAAGCTCGGCGGCGAGGAAGCGTAATTGTCGACAAACGGCTTCCTCGCACAGGTGATCGGAGTGGGGCAGGCGAGGCGAACTGCCTCCTCCTGGTGGGGACCTGGCCAACAACGGGCCCCGCCCGTCCCTGAGCCGCCAGCCCGTCACCGTCACCTCCAGGATTTCCCGGTTGCTCTCGTTCTCCCTTCTTAGCCTCTCGCGCCCCGCGATGATGAAGCGGAGCTGGTGGCGGGCGGTTTCTTCGTCCTGGTAGGCCCTCCGGGCGGTCTCAGCCGCTTCGTCCAAACGCCTTTGCGCGGCGGCTGCCTCCTCCCGGTGCCTCCACAGCCGCACGACCTCCATTTCCTCTTCCAGGAGCTTCTGCTGGGCAGCAACCTCCTTGGCGAGCCCCCTGTCGTCCCCCTCCTCCTCGAACTGAGGGTTGAGATTCCGTCTCACGTTCTGGGGCTCCGAGGGGCCGAGCTGCGGCTTCGCCACCGCCGCCGGGCAGCCTCCCATCGCCTGAGTAACGGCCTCGAAGCTCTTCAGGACTGCGCGGGCCGAAATATGGTCTGTCTCGGTGCCCATCCCCGGAGGGGGGTCGGGCGCCGGGGTGATTAATAGAGAGAGCGGCTCCTGACCCACGGGATCCTTGCCGTGGTCAGGGTTCCGAGTGATCGGCATGGAGTCTAACATGGGTGTGACCCTTCGTTCCCACAGACGGCGCCAATTGTTACGAGGTGGAACTCGCGTACAATGAATTTGTATTGAGGAGAACCAAGGGTACAGTGGTTATGTTGAGAGGAGGGTTTAGGTGGGCTATTTAACAAGTGATTAGTGGGGTGAAGAGGTTGGACTTGCCGTCGGGGGTGGCCACGGAGTCAAATCTCTCCGGGCGCGGCGGAGGAAGATGGGACGACGGGAGGCTGAAGCTGATGTCTACCAAGAGGCGAGCTTTCCTGCAGCACGATCAACTCGTCAGAAGGGCAGGGTTGGGGTCCAACCCTTAACCCCTCCGATGCCTAAGTCAGTGATAGGACTTAAAACGGGGGCTAGGCACGCCGGTCGGACTGATGGTGTGTCGACCGTACGTGACGAGCTATATGTAGGAGAACAAAGATGTGGACGACCTTTGCTCTCATGTGTGAATAATAGATTTAGAGAGAGAATTTGCCAACCCCTTTCCTCGTAAGAAGTAAGGGGGTATTTATACCTGATGGGAGATGACTAGGTGGGGCTGACCTGGCATGCTGACTCGATGTGCTGAGTTGGCTCGGTTGTTAGCGGAAGCTTCGGACGAGGATGTCAGGAACAGGAGTGCCTGACCTGCTTTTGTCAGACGGCGCAATGGCCAGGGGAACTTTTGTCAGGATGTCAGGGCCGAAAGCATTAAGTGTCAGGGGGCTCAGCTGCCAGGGGGTGCTTTGTCAGACGGTCGGGCGGCGTTTGTGTCGGTCGTGTCCTTATCCTAGGTTGTTTGTCGTTGGTGATGAACTAAAGGTCTGGCTATGCTATCCTAGGCACCGCGGTTCATGGGGATCAGACGGGTCGTCCGGATCGGGGGTTGTCCGGCCCGGCCGTGCCCCCGGTTCGGTCGTGGGTTATGGGTCACTGGCACGGAAGGATACGCCCGTGCCTATGTCAGCATACCCGACGGTGCTGTCCGGGCGCTCCCCAAGTGCACTGCCCCTGGCGGGTCGAGCAACTGCGGTTGTACGCCTCGGTCGGGTGGGGGGAGTGCTGTGAGGTGCGCCCGTTCCCATATAGCTTCGGTTTTCCGGGGTGGTGGCCCTTTCGTGAAGGCGAGAGTTCACGGGGTATGTCGGCGGATCTGGGTGGGACTCGGACTCCTACGATCTTTTGGTTGCAGATCTGGGTGGGAGTCGGACACTGTTCATCACCATTGCAGCTTGCAGATGGGTTCTAACATTCCCTCCCGCATTTCGAGACCTTGCCTCAAGGTCGAATGCTGGGAACCTTCGTACCAAATCCCAATAGGACTTACATGTTGCTTCCTCTAACGTTCGCTTCTTCTATTTGACCAAAACTTGAGATATCAGAGCTCGCCTCTCCTTCACTATCCATCGATCAACAATAAGCTCAGGTTCATCCACAATCTCCTCCGTATAAGTGGGTTGGGACTCTTGGATGACTGTATGAGTTCCGATCTTCTCCTTCAGCTAGGAAATATGGAAGACGGGGGTGGATTCGGGCCTCTGCTGGGAGCTCCAGTCTGTACGTAACTTCTCCAATTCGTTCTAGAACAGGATAGGGGCCATAGTATTTAGGTGAGAGCTTGTGAGTTTTTCTAGCAGCCAAGCTAATTTGCCTATATGGTTGTAGTTTAAGATAGACCCAATCCCCCACTTGGAAGCTTCTTTCAGTACGGTGCTGACCTGTGTAATGACGCATCCTTTCTCTTGCCTTTTCTAGGTTGTCTTTTAGTATCTTCAGGGTCACTTCTCTTGTGATTAGTTCATCTTTCACAGCTGCCACTTTAGCCGTATTTGGTAAATAGGAGATTAGTGTTGGAGCAGCCCTGCCGTATAATGCTTCAAAGGGAGTCATTTGCGTTGAACTTCTTCAAGTGGTGTTGAACCAGAATTCTGCTAGAGGCAACCACTTGGTCCACTCCTTTGGCTTGTAGCTACAAAAACAACGGAGATTACAATCCAAACTTCTATTAGTAACCTCAGTTTGGACATCACTTTGGGGATGATAGGCTGAACTATGTGCTAGTTGAGTGCCTTGGAGTTTAAAAATTTCTGTCCAGAATTGGCTAGTGAAGACTACATCTCTATAACTCACAATGTTGGTTGGAATGCCATGGAGCTTGAAAACTCCTTCAAAGAAGACTTGAGCAATTCCTTGTGCTGTGAATGGGTGTTTAAGGCGAAAAATGAGAGTATTTAGTTAGTTTGTCCACCACCACATATACCACACTGAACCCATTACATGCTGGCAGCCCAATGATGGAATCCATAGATATGTTGTCCCAAACCTTAGTAGGAATAGGCAGGGGCTGTAGGAGCACTGGGTAGGCAATATTCTCAGATTTATTCCTTTGGCAAACTTAACACTCATGCACAAACTTCTGAACATCTACTTTCATCCCTACCCAATGGAATGACTTCCTCAACCTATGTAGAGTTTTATGAGCATCAGAATGTCCACCTACTGCTGAGTTGTGGAATTCACTGAGGAGGGTTTTCTGTATCTCCTTTGAATCTGAGCTAATAAGTATTCTCCCTTTGTAGTAGTAGATCCCATCCAACATGGTATATCTCTGTCTTCCTCCAGCATTTGTTTGCAATTTGCCTTCAATTAGTAAGAAATAGGGATCATTACCTACCATTCTTTTAATTTCTTGTATCCAATCACATAAGGGTAAGGATATGTGAAATACAAAAGTGTAGTCTTCCTCCATCCCAAAACTATTATCAATCTCTCTTGAAAGGCTATCAGCAGCCCTATTGGACTTCCCAGGTTTATACTCCACTTTATAATTGTAAGATTGCAATTTCATTAGCCACTCACTTTGCATCTCATGCTGCAGCTTCTGAGTGAGTAAATGTCTCAAACTTTGATGGTCTGTCCTGATGATGAATTTCCTTCCCATAAGGTATTGGCCTCATTTTGTTACTGCTAGAATAATTGCAAGGAACTCTTTCTCATTAGTGGATAACAGAAGATTCCTCCTAGTGAGCTTAGTGCTTAGATATGCAATAGGCTGGCCATGCTGCATCTGGACAGCCCCAATTCCTCTTTCTGAAGCATCACACTCCAACACAAACTCATCATTGAAATTGGGCATAGCTAATACAGGAGCTGTGGTTAAGGCTTCTTTCAGTGACTCAAAGGATTTACTAGCTGTTTCATTGCACAAAAAACCTTCCTTTTTTAATAAATCAGTTAAGGGTGCTGCTATCCCACCAAATCCCCTGATGAATTTCCTATAATACCCAGCAAGTCTTAAGAACCCTCTTTCAGCTTTTGTAGTTTTAGGTGTTGGCCAATTCTTAATTGCTTCAATTTTTCTAGGATCAACAGCCACTCCTTGCTTGGAAATTACATGTCCCAAGTACCCTACTGTTTCCTATCCAAATGAACACTTTGATAACCTGATTACCAACTGATGATTATTCAATATCTGCAGTACCTTGTGCATGTGTTCCAAATCTTTGCTATAAATCAGTATGTTATCAAAAAAAACCAGGACAAAGGTCCTAAGATACTCCCTGAATATGGTGTTCATTAAGGATTGAAATGTGGAAGGGGCATTGGTTAATCCAAAGGGCATTACAAGGAATTCATAATGTCCTTCATGTGTATGGAATGCAGTCTTGTAAATATCCTCTTCATGCATATGTATCTGGTGATATCCGACCTTAGATCCAATTTAGAGAAATGTTGTGCTCCATACAATTCTTCCAATAACTCATTTATAACTGGTATTGGGAATTTATTTTTGATAGTTTGTTGGTTGAGGGACCTGTAATCCACACACATATGCCATCTGGAGTTAGCTTTTCTATCCATAACTACTGGAGAAGCATAAGAGCTATAACTGGGTCTAATAACATCAGTTTTCACCATTTCAACCACTTGCCTTTCTATTTCTGATTTGAGAAAGCATGCATGTTTATATGGCCTAATGTATATAGGTTTGGCCCCTGGAATAGTGGGTATTTTGTGGTCACATTCCCTCCAGGGTGGTAACCCCTTTGGGTCCTCATACACCTCAGGAAACTGGGCCAAGATCCCCTTTAATTCTTCAGGAATATTATCCATTTCTACTTCTGATAGCTGTTTAAGATCCTGGGCTCCTTCCAGCTCCATCAAACCAATTGTATCTAGCATCATTCACCTTCTTGCTTTAAGAATTTGTCAATTTTCTTTCCTTCCACCAATTTAGTATTCCTGGTACTATTCCCTGCCACAGACATTCCTGGCCTTCCCAATTAAATTTCATTTGTAATTTCCTGAAATTGAAGGTAATGTCACCCAATTGTCTCAACCATTGTGTCCCCAAGACCACTTGTTGCCCTCCCAATGGTAATATCAACAAATTAACTGAGATCAAAACCCCTTGACAATATATATGTACTTCAGTGCAAACTCCTGAACCCGACAACTTATCTCCACTAGCTACTACCACATCAAATGATTCAGATTTCTTGCTGTTTAACCCCAAAGATTTCACTAGTTTGGGGTGTATGAAATTATGTGTTGATCCTGTATCAACTAAAATATGGATTATTTGGCCTTTAATACTTCCCTTGAGTCTAAGGGTCTGTGCATTAGGAATTCCTGCTAAGGCATGAATTGAAATGGATGGGAACTCATCTGATGCTAGCTCCTGCATCTCAGCAGCCATATCAATTTCTACATTCTTCAACTCAACCTTAGCTGTCTCACTCTCATCCTCAATATCAAGGATGTACAATTGCTTCTTACATCTATGGCATCTCTCCCATTTTTCATTGCACGTAAAACACAAATTATTTTTCCTCCTCTCTTGTATTTCATCCTGAGATAATAACCTGCCTTGGGCACAAAAGTAGCACCCCCTTTAATTCCTTCCTTAGCTATTCCAGGTGGCTGTGGCTGATGAGACCTAGGGAAGGACTGCGGATTGAAGTGAGATCCGTTTCTCCTAGCTAAAAGTACTTTCTCCTCAAAAGTTCTAGCTAGTTGGACATCCCTCCTATAAGTTTCTGGACTAGCTGCCATCACATCTAAGCGTATCTCATCCTTCAGCCCATTAATGAACTTGTACAAACATACTCCTCAGGCATTTTTCTCAACAACCCAACAACCTGCTCATATTTCCCTAAATATTCCTTGTCTGTCCCAGTTTGTTTGATATTAAAGAAGATGGCAAAAGGTTTGTCTAACTCCGTTGGCCCAAATCTTACCACCATTTCTTCTTTAAACTTTTCCCAATTAAAGAAATTCTCAACATTTACATTCCCCCATTCAAACCAGTGTAATGCTAATCCCCTCAAATAAAATGAACATGTAGTTACCCAATTAGCATACGGAGTAGAGTAGTAAGCAAAAATCTGCTGTACCTGACTAAGCCACATCAAGACATCTTCACCTCCTTTGATAATGGGAAATTCAGGCTTCAGGATTCTAGGCTGTGGAATGTCACGCCTCTCTAAATTTCTGTCACCATTATGATGAAAGTCACCATTTCTCTCGTCCTTCTGGTTCCCAGATCCTCCCTCTTGGTTACTCAAGCTAGCATTACTTTTGTTTTGATGGCCGCGGATGAATTGGATTTGGCTTTCATGATTGTGGTACCTCTCCTCAGCTTTATTCAACATTGCTTGGATTTGGGCAGCCAGGTTTTGAATCTGAGCCCCCAGTTTTGATTCCACAAGCTGGCCTTAGTGCTGGATTTGTGAACCCAAGGTCACCTCCTTCTCCCTGATGCGATCTTCCTGTTGACTCCTCCATCCAACCAGGTCTTCCAAAGTTGGATAATCTGGTTGGAACTCTGCCATCGGTCTTCATCATTGATCTCGTTTCTTTTCTTCCCCATGGCTGCGTAGCTGGTTCTGATACCAATTGATAAAACCCCAGTTCTCAAACACAAGAAATAAGCAGAGATTTCTCCAACAGTGGTGAATCTTAAGAAATTTCATTAAGTAGAAGGAGCAATTACAAGACGAAGTAAATTTAAATGCAAAAGAGAGAAAAATTCAGCTCATAATCTTCGATGCCTTTCAATCTAACAGAAATTGCCTTTATAGCTATTCCCCTAACTAACTCCAGCGGTGGGATTCCTCGCTATAGCCATCGACGGAGAAGGAAGCTGTCGTCGACGTCGATGAGTTTGTTAGCGAGTCTAACGGCTCGTGAGGTGGGTCCCTTACCCTTTTTAGATCGACGGTCCTCTTTGAATCTCAACAACTAATCGAGCACTCCTGATTTATCATCGCTGACCGCTCAATTCCCCTCAAGCCTTCATCCAACGGCTGTGGCTTAATTGAACTGATAGCGCTCCCCACCTTCACTTCCTCGTCTTCGTTCCCTCCACCAACACCGTTCATCATCATAGCAGCTTGCAGATGGGTTCTAACAGTTTCAACTCAGAATGTTTTTGAAAGGAAATGAGCTTTAGAGTCACATTAACGGGTTATCTACTATTACTAAAGATGACAAGAAACTTAGCCAATGGGAGGCAAAAGATGCTCAAATTATCGCTTGGATTCTAGCAAAAGATGCTCATTTTAGTCTAATTTCGGTCCGTCAAATGGTGGATAATAACTGTGCTGTATACTTCTCTCGTAATGGTTGCCTTATGCAAGATCAGGTGTCGGTGAAGGTGATCGTGAGGGGGCATAAAGTGGAAAGGTTATTTCCATTACTATCTACTATTCCTAAAGCTTTGTCTTTAGCTTCTATTGATGTTGAAAGTAAGGCTGCAGTGCTTGTGCCATCCAAATAATGTGAGTTTGCCTGATTTAATGAAGCGTGGTTTTCTTAACAAAGATTAGTGCTCACAGATTGCCTCTTGATTGCTCTGCTTGTAAACTAGGGAAACGTAACATTTTACATTTTCCTACTTTTGGTACCTGTGCTAATAAATTTTTGGAGATCATACACTCAGATGTTTGGGGAATTACTTCTGTCATTTCACGTACACAACATAAATATTTTGAGACATTCATTGACGACTATAGTGTAGGGTTTTCTATGTCCTTAAGGCTATAAATTCGACGTCCGGCCTAAGACGAACGGACGACGAAAACATATCAGCAACAAAAATTAGACTTAGATTTAATTTTAAATCAAGCACTAAAGATATTAACCCTAGACAAGATCTCTACTATCCCAGGGTTGGGTCCGACCAACCCCTAAGGATAGATCTATCTAACATTTACAATTATAAACGCATGAATATTTAAACTACATACCTTTCACTTCGTTTTCGTAGAATACGAAGCGTCATTTTCAGCAATATTTCTTTGGCCACGCGCCGCTTCTCCCAAGCCGAGCCACGTCCCGAGCTGCATCTCGTCCCGAGCCGAACCACTTCCTAAACCGCACCGCGTCCCGAGGCAAGCAACACCCTTGTCGCTAAGCCAACCATGCACCGAAGAAAATTTCACCTTTAGTGGATCCTTCGTCAAGACTTCGGATCCGATCCGAGCTCCTTCGTAGCTTTGCTAGAGCCCGATTAGGAGTAAGGAAGAATTATTTGAGAGAAAGATGGAATATTTAATTTAAGCTCAGATCTGGGCTTGCTCACGTTTAATGGAGGTACTCAGATATGGAGCTTGGGACGAGTTTCAAGGAGGGGAGTAGCCCCCTATTTATATAGGTGGCTGACCCCTTAGAAAGGTGATATGAGCAACTCCTTCTTCGTAGTAGTATAGTTCCTTTGTGCTTCATTCAACGTTTTACTGGCATAGTAGATCACACAAGGAACTTTCTCTTTCTTTTGCCCAAGCACTGCCCCCATTGCGTAGTCACTTGCATCACACATGATTTCAAATGGCATACTCCAGTCTGGAACCTGCAAAATAGGGGAGGAAACAAGTGAGTTTTTTAATTTATCAAATGAAACTTGACACTCTTGTGTCCATATGAAATCATCATTTAAAGTTAATAAGTGGCAGAGGGGGCGGGAGATGGCGCTGAAATCCTTTATGAATCTTCGATAAAATCCTGCATGGCCTAGAAAGGATCGTATGTCCTTGACGCATTTAGGTGTAGGCAACTTCTCAATCACCTCGACTTTTGCTCTGTCTACCTGAATACCTGCTTTGGAGACTAGGTGTCCAAGAACCAAACCCTCAGTGGTCATGAAATGACATTTTTCCCAGTTTAATAACAGGTTCTTTTCCTGGCACCTGTGCAAGACAAGAGCTAAGTTAGATAAACAATTTTCAAATGAAGTGCCATATACAGAGAAATCATCCATAAACACTTCCATAATCCTCTCAACCATATCGCTAAAGATACTCAACATGCAACGCTGAAAAGTAGCAGGTGCATTGCATAATACAAAAGGCATTCTCCTAAAAGCGAAAGTTCCAAAGGGGCAAGTGAAGGTAGTCTTCTCTTAATCCTCTGGAGCTATCTCTATCTGATAATAGCCAGAATAACCATCTAGAAAACAATAAAATTCGTTACCTGCTACTCTTTCTAAGATTTGATCAATGAAAGGTAATGGGAAGTGATCTTTTCGTGTTTTAGCATTTAACTTTCTGTAATCAACACGCATCCTCCAACCTGTGGTGGTCCGCATCAGTATAAGCTCATTACTCTCATTTCTTACCACTGTGAGGCCTGATTTCTTCGGAACCACATGTATGGGGCTAACCCATCTGCTGTCTGAAATAGGATATATTATACCTGCAGCAAGTAACTTAAGAATCTCCCCCTTAACAACCTCTTTTAATGTAGGATTTAATCGACGTTGCATCTCACATGTAGGTTTGGCATCATCCTCAAGATAAATATGACGAGTGCAAATTAAGGGATTTATACCTGTAATGTCCGCAATAGACCATCCAATGGCCCCTTTGTGTTCCCTAAGCACATCAAGCAAAGCACTTTCTTGTTCAGGCGTGAGTTTAGAGGATATTACCACAGGGAAGGTCTCCTCCTTTCCAAGGAAAGCGTATTTCAAGTAGTCTAGCAGAGGCTTCAATTCCAGCTTTGGATGCTCAATCTCTGAAGGTTGTTGTGGTGGCAATTCCACTGGCAATGTCTCGAACTTTGGCACCCATGCATCCCTAGATCTTTCATTTTTTCCCTGCACAAAATAAGATTCATCAATATCGTCGAAATTATAATCAATAAAATTGGACGAACATTCATACTTAGCATCAAAATAGTCTTCGATTAAGCTCTCAATAAAGCATACCTCTTTCACGTCATCAACATTCGCAGGTAACTTACATGATTTAAAAATGTTCAGCTCAAGTTTCATGTTACCAAAGCTTATCTTCAATTGTCCATCCCTACAATTTATCATAGCATTGCAAGTCGCTAGGAATGGACGCCCTAATATAATCGGAGTGCAATTACCTGATTGTGGCCCATGAATATCAAGGACGATAAAGTCCACGGGATAATAGAATTTGTCAACCTGGACCAGCACATCCTCCACGCATCCTCGTGGGATTTTTACCGACCTGTCTGCTAACTGTAAAACCACAGGTGTCGTCTTCAGCTCCCCTAATCCTAACTGCACATAACCAGAGTAAGGCAAAATGTTAACACTAGAACCCAAATCAAGTAAAGCATCTCCAAATTTCTTAGTTCCTATAATGCATGGGATAGTAGGAGAACCTGGATCCTTATATTTAGGAGGAGTGTTATGTTGTACCATTGCACTTACCTGTTGTGTTAAGAATGCTTTCTTTTTCACATTTAGACTCCGCTTTACAGTGCATAGCTCCTTCAGAAATTTAGCATATGCAGGCACTTGGTTGATTGCATCAAGTAATGGGATATTAATTTTTACCTGCTTGAAGATATCTCTTATCTCTGCCTGATACCTGTCTTTTGATGGTGGAGCAAGTCTGTGTGGGAATGGAGCTGGAGGTACATATGGTTCTGGCTCTTTTTCTGCTACCTCTTCCTCAACCTGCAAACTTTCAGGTGCTTGTGCCTCCTCTTTCTCCTCAGCTGGTTGTTCATGTCTAGGCATTTCTGGTTTTTCAATTTCACGTCTGCTACGCAATGTAGTCACTGCCTGACATGGTTTGATGTTGTTTCCTGAAAAAGAAGAAGAAGGATTCGTATTAGGATTTGCAATAGGCTGAGCAGGTAATTTACCTTTGTCTTGTGATGCTATAAATCTCGAAAAATTTTCAGTGAGCTGTTGTTGCATCTGAGCCATCTGTTGAACTGCAGCAGTGAGACTCTGAATTTCATTGTTCTGCTCCCTTTTTCCTTGATAATTGGAGTGGTTGGGATGGTAATAGGGAGTGGATGTCTGCTGCTTCTGCTGATATGAAGCACCTCCTTGGTTTGATGGGTTCTTCCAATTGGTGTTGTAGCCTTGATTTGCCACCCAATTCACCTCTGATTCTGGATTTCTGCCCAATTCTTTAATCGCTGGGATCAGTGGGCAGACGGTAGTATCGTGAACTGGCTTCTCACAGACGCAGTATGGCTCTGATGTGACTGCCTTTGCTGCTCTGAGATCAATGTTTTGTAGCTTTTGCATCACCAATGCCTCCACTTGTGCCATCAATGCATCTTCAGGCTTCAAAGTCTGCAAGCCACCTTTTGTTTGATGGGTAGACATGGACCTGTCAAATTCTGAAGGTGGCTCCCATCTTCTTGCATTCTCTGGAATGTTCTCCAAATATGCCCACGCCTCCGTCGGGGTCTTCTCAAAGAAAGCTCTATTGCACATCATCTCTACATATTGCTTCGTATTTGGCTACAATCCATCGTAAAAGAATCCAATGGTGCGTCCCTTGTCAAAACCGTGATGTGGGCACGCCAACAGAAGCTCCTTAAATCTTTCCAAAGTTTGATCGTATGCTTCAGTTTCCTTCTGCGAAAAAGACATGATATGCCTCTTTAAAGCTTGAGTCCTGGCCAAAGAAAAGAATTTTTTCAGAAACTCAGTTTGCATTGTTAGCCAAGAAGTAATAGATCTAGGAGGTAATGCATTGAACCAATTCTTTGCCTTGTCTTTCAATGAGAATGGAAAAAGTTTAAGATAAACAACATCATCACTAACTTTTCCATCCAACTGTGTAGAGCATGCTTCTTCAAACGTTTTAATATGCAAGTAAGGGTTTTCCCTATCCTTTCCATGGTAAGAGGGAAGGATCTGGATCACCCCGGCTTTAAGCGAAAAAGAATGAGCACCCTCAAGCAAAACAATACATGATTCAGAAGCAACTCTAGTGGGCATATAAGTAGCACTCAATGGTAATTCTTGTGGGTGTACAAGAGGTTGTTCGTTATTATTAGCCATGTTTTCAATTCTTATCAATCTGTGTGAAGTGGAGGTCCAATGCCACATAAACTAGCAAAGAGATATTTTTTTTCAATAATAAAACTAAGCTATAAAGTGGAAGGATCTCATCGAGTACTCCTCTTAAAAGCTGAAAATGTGGATCAAAGATACCGTTGTCCCCGGCAACGGCGCCAAAAACTTGCCTCTCTCAAAACAATGTGAGCTTTACTCCCAAGCGCAGGAGATCGTGCAAGTAGTACCTGGAGAGTCCAGAGTCGAATCCTCGGGATAAGTCGACCTGAGATAACACAAATTCAACTAATCAAATAAAATATACGGTTAAAAAAACAACCACCTTTGTGAAGGTGAAGAATAGTGTAAGGATTTGTAGCAAAGAAAGTGGTTCCTACAAGTATTACGGTATCACGAAAGTTTGGTATTCAATGAGACAAGTATGCTATGGTTGTGAGTTCATTAGGAGTTTATAGTCGCTGAAATTTCACGTCTTTTAATATCACACAACGCTTCACCCGGTCAAAGTGTGAAGGCGTCAGAAGATGAAACGATGAAAACTAGTCAAAATAGCCTTAAACGTATTACTAGCAATGTTGATTTCATTAAAAAATAATCGCAGCGATAAGTTCAGATTAGAGAACACAAATTAGCTAGCCTTATCAGGGCCTAGCCATAGGGCACATCAACAATATCGACAATAAGCAAATACCCATCAAATACGATGTAGAAATCAACATTACTAGCAATTTAGACATGATAATAGGGCTAAAGACCTGAAATTTAGCAACTACATACTCCTAACTACATCATAACCATAGCACAAAGAGATTAGCCACGCATGGTGCAATAAAAATCAGATTTGATAGCAAAATACATCGTTTAGGAAGCAAAATACAAAGAAATACACCAAATACGGGGTATAAGTTCAAGAAATTGTCACCAAATCTCCACTTTAGAACCCAAAACTATCTAAGAATAGGAAGAACAGCCTCTGGAAATTTTCAGAATTTTCTCCTGGAGAAATACGCACAGTAGCCGCTCCAAAAGTCCCAAAATACGCCAGAATACCCCCAAAACCCTAGAATACTCTTATATAATAGCATTGCGGGTTTTGGGGGTATAATGGGTCGAAACCCGCTTTGTTTTCACGCCCGAACCCACTATCCCCGAGCGGCGTAAATTACGACCGTCGGATCGAGCGGGATCGCTCCACGAAGCGACGCGTGTACTTCAAAAACCGTGCTGCACCCGCATCCGCATTCTAACCTTCGAACCCAATTCGGAGTGAACTGGGACCGTTCGATCGAACGATCGAACGGTCGAGATCTCACGTGCTCGCGAGTTTGGATTCAAAACACGGGGTGTTCTTCCGCCGTTGGATCACGCATCTACCGCCCAAAACAACCCACGTCAACCGCTTCTTCGCCATCATCTGCACCCGTTCGATCGCTCATCAACGGACCACGAAGAGCCACGTAGCCGCTTGAAGAGTCGCCCGCCTCGCTGCGTTGAGGGATGATGGGATCCGTTGGATCACCATCAAACGGTCAATAGCTGCCCACGTCGCCCTTTTGTTACAGCTGTTGGATTTAAGCGGGGCGCGTTCAGATGCGGCCACGTGGTGCTTCCGATGGAGGCCGCGTCATGCGCCAAGATTCGTGCGCCTATTTTCTTTTTATTTCTTCTTTTAAATTGTATTCTGCATTCAAAAATTCATAGTAATTAGCACAGATCTCAGAAAAATACAAATAAATAGTCGTTGGAATCGTGAGATCGAGATGATGCTAAGAAAAATATAAAAATGCAGAAATACTCAATATAATTCGTGTTTTGTGCACAAATAATGTGATTTCTCTAATAAATTTTGGTGTACAAAATACGCACATATTAGAGAACAATTAAGTATTATATAGGCACATCATAGGACTAATTAGGGGGTTAAATACGCAATATTCAACCCGATTCACCCCTCCCATCCACTTCATATCGATGCGGGACTAAACCTTTGGAGAGGGAAAACTTAAATTAGTTTGCCTTACACTAAGGCTTAAGTTCAACTAATTTTTCCTCACTCACCATTGAGCTTCGCAAGTGATACAACCTATCTAATCGAAGAGCACTGAACGATGAACCCGTAGGAAAAACGGGGATTCCTTCCGAGTTTGTTTAACCCCTCAAATAACGCTCCAAAGTTAGCCAAAATTAGTGTTTTTGCAAAACGTAACCGCCAGCATTACTGGGCACGAAGCTCTAGGCAGTGGGGGCCCTGACACGGGCCCCACGTGCTCTGCACATGCAGCGCACGTGCATGGGCACGTGCAAGGCATAGGTGCATGCCTTGCACATGCCCAGCAGCCGGGGCCTGCCCGCTTCTAGCAGGCGGGCCCCGCCTGGCTGGCGCGGGCGCGCACTCTCCCACCTTACTGGCCGGGTGGCCCACGGGTTGAGCTCCCGCAGGTGCAGGCTCCGACCCGCAATGCCCTTAATGGGCTTCTCTGGCTGTCTTGGCGATATTTTGTGTGTTTGGAGTCCGTTTTCAACGCGGTTTGAACCTGCGTTTAGACCGGTACGATCCCGTCATCCAGATAACCCTTTCCATGCGTTTATTATATTAAATATGCACGTAAATATTTTACGACACATGTAATTTCCTTTGCATCATATGCAAAATTCCCACTTCTAATATTAAAAAAAATTTGCATCAAATACAAATGAACTGAGGGCATACATCCCTCAACATATAGTCGTTTCACATGGATATATTTTCTACGCACCAAAGCTGAGGTGTTCACTGCTCTTCCAAGCATTTTGGCTTATATATTGAGACACAATTTTTCACCTGAATTAACGTTCTAATAATGCAGGCGAATATATGTTACATGACTTTTAAGATTTTCTTCAACAAAAAGGTATTAAATCTCAACGATCTTCTCTTTATACCCCTCGATCATTAGAATTGGGTGGTTGAATGTAAGAACCGTCACTTGTTGGATACGGTTCGAATGATACTCTTGGAGTCTTCAGTTCCGCCTAAATTTTGGGTGGATGCTTTATCTACAGCAATTTATTTAATTAATCGTCTACCTTCTCAATAATTGAATTTTGATGCTCCTTCCTATTGTCTTTTTGATATGCATCCGGATTATCACATGCTACACATATTTGGATGTGGTTGCTTTGTTCACTTACCTTCTCATGAATGCAACAAGCTTACCACTCAATCAATAAAGTGTGCCATTATGGGTTATATCATTACTCAAAAGGAGTTTCTATATTATGATGATGTTGCTAATTGTATGCGTATTTGTAGAGATGGGATTTCCTTTGAACAAGAATAATATTTTCAATATGTATCCCCTTTCGAAGGTGTTCCTTCCAAGATTTGATGATATCTCTCCACTGATTGATCACTTTAAGCCTGGTTTTGTTCATCATCGACGATAGCCCCCATGTCACAAATCCTTCCTGACCCTGATCTAGTATCTGCTCCGATAGCTCTTTGGAGATCCCTCAGTTTCAGCTGACCTCCAGATTGGTATGGTTTCTCTACCATTTTGGCTAATACTAAGTTCCTACCTGTATTCTCAGGCAACTAAACATGCATGTTGGGTAAAAGCTATGCAAGAAGAACATCATGCTCTTCATAAGAATCATGACATATTCTTCAATGTCATATTGGTGTTAAGTCCATTGGTTGTAAATGCCCATATTCCATTAATCTAAGGTCTGATGGATCCCTTTACAGATAGAAAGCAAGACTGGTGGCACTCGAAAATCGAAAAGAGTATGTGCTGGCCTATGAGGAGACATTCACTCACTCAGCCGGATATCTCCTTTCCTGCTCAATAAGTTAGCCAATTTATGCAGACATTTGCACATCTCAACTTGTCTGTTGTTCATCGCATTATTCACTATTTGCAAGGTACTGTGTTGCATGTGGCCTTTTCTTCCATGTGAACTCTCCTATTTGCTTGGTTGCATATAGTGATGCAGATTGGGCTGGTTGTTCTGATATTCAACGTTACATTACTGGTTGGTGCATGTTTCTGGTAACTTCCTTATTTCTTGAAAAAGCAAGAAGTAGGATGGCGTGTCTAAGTCCTCCATTGAGTATGAATATCATGCTATATCCTCTGCATGCTTTGAAATTGTTTGGCTTCGAGGATTATTGGGTTAGCATGGATTTCCTCCAATTGATCCCACTTCGCTTTATGCAGATAATACTAGTGTCATTCAAAAGTGTTTCTAATCCAGTATTTCATGAGCATACCAAGCACATTGAAGTGGATTGTCATTCCATTCGTAAAGCATATGATGCTCATGTTATTTCTCTTCTACACATCAACACTACCCTCCAAACTGCAAACATGTTTACGAAGGGTCTCTCTCTTGACATTGACATCACTTTCTAGTTGACAATTGATGCTTTTTGATCACCGAGCATCAATTTGAGGGGGACATCAATGGTTGAAATTATGAGATATCAATGGAAGATATTATGGTTGATATTATGACCGCGATTATGAGATATCAATGGCACATATTATGGATATCAATGACAGATATTATGACGACTTTTATGGGATAGCAATGGCAGATATTATGGCTGTTATTATGACATTTTAAAGCCATAATTAGTGTAATATATGTGCATATATATTCTTACCTACAATAGAATATCAATAGTTAATGTATTAAATGTATATTATAATATAGGGAAATGAAAGGGGAAAAGGAAAAGAAAAATCAGGGAAGGAAATAGAAAAATTTCTAAAAATAATTAATATGGGGACGTAGCTCAATTATAAAATTTTTCTGAACTAGACCCCATTACCTATGTTCATAATTCAATTTTCAGCATATTATTCATCTGTGATGTCTATTTTAGGATCATTTAAATATGCTTCAGATCACATATTATCTGACAGTTGCCTAGGATAATTTTCTGCTTATTTTCATAAGAATTCGCTTAATAATTACGAGGATCATGCGTCCACTCTACCTTAGTTACCTAACAATACACCATGATGTCTTCTGTGGTCCAATTAATTATTAAGTATAAAATATTTAAAATTTATATATCTTGTGAATATGTGATATGACTATGAAATGTGATGAAAATATTTTTGAGCAAAAATTTGCATGAACGACTATTTTGTGGTTTTGGATCAGCCTGTTCAAGTCCCACTTTTATTTTCCCACAGTTTCTTTTCTTTTTGTGAGAGAGAGAGAGAGAGAGAGAGAGAGAGAGAGAGAGAGAGAGAGAGAGAGTAGTGAGAAATATTATGTAATGCCCAAAACTAATGGACATTTCCATGGAGGTGGATGCCTCCCCTGATGAAGAAGAATTTTTATGGGACTTATGTGGTTTCCAAAGCTGTATTTTCTTTTTCATTTATGCGAAAAGGGACTGTATCATTTGGAATTTGGACATTATTCTTTTATGATGCCTGGCCAATCCACACAATTAACTTTTCATTTTAAATTGCCATTGCATGATATAATTTTCAGTGTTATTAATTCATGCAAATTGTGCTTTTCTAGATAAATGTAAAAAATCACAAGTGTTAATTTCGAAATTCTGGAAGTCTTTGGAAAGAACTACCTCAGTTGACAGTTGACAGTTGGAAGTCAAATTCCATTTGCAAGCACAATCTCTAAGTCCCATAATTACCAAGGATAGCTCTACGACAGACATAGAAAAAGCAAAGGAAATAATGTACATTCGTCACCACGTGGACAAGAACTTAAAGGCTGAATACCTTACGGTCGAAGATTCACTTGAGCTGTGGACTGCCCTTGAGGATATGTATAAACATAAAAAATATGATATACTCCCAAGGGCCCGTTATGAGTAGGAGAATCTCAGATTACAGGACTTTACATCCATGGCTGAGTACAACTCAGCTCTGTTCAATATCACTTCATGCTTGAAGTTGTGAGGTGAAAAAGTCTCAGAAGAACACATACTAGAAAGACTTACATGTCTTTTCATGAAAAGATGCAATTTTAATGTAGCAATACCATGAACAAAAGTTCACTAAGTATTCTGAGCTGCTGCCATGCTTATTAATGGTTGAACATAATAGAGAGCTTCTCCTCGCCACTTATAACATGCACCCTCCTGGTATGTCCCTTCTCACAGAAGCTCATAATACATCTTCTTCCAAACAGAAGAGTAAAAGAAAATGGAAATTTCAAAAGGGGACCAAATAAAAAGTAGGCCAGAGGACAAACCTACCAGAACAATAAAAATGCAGGAAAGATGATGTTCACATGGCAGAAAAATGAACATAATAATAGAAATCATGCATCCCCACCAAAGAAGGATTAGGAAGACAAGTGCCACAATTGTGGCATGACCGGACACTGGTCCAAAGTGTGCAAAACTCTGCGACACCTACAAGATTTGTAACAAGTGAGCATGAAGAAAAAAGCCCAGTCAAATCTGGTAGCCAACTACTCCCAAGCTCTAGTATGGTTTACTGCTAATGATTTCGAGAAAGATGACTTATTTGATTAAATGCCTTTATCTTAATTAAATAAACCTTGTCATAAAGATCTTTCTTTTTCATAACTATGTATGGTTTTATTTCCATTAAATAAATTATTTACGTTTCTGCAATGTTCTTATGTGCTTCATCTTTGACTAGATGGTTTGCGCTTATGACTGCCTAGTAGACCATGCCTCAACACATACAATCCTTCAATATAAATGTTATTTTCATAGCATAATACCATATGATAGCATGGTGAATACAATATCATGGCCATCAAATATATTGTAAGGATCAAGATATGCAACTTTGTTTCTCCCAAATGGTACACAAATAAAAATAAAGGATGCATTATGCTCTCCGAATTTGAAAGGAAATTTACTAAGTTTCAAGGACATCAGCCAAAACGGATCCACTTAGAAACTGCAAGCAAAAATAGTAAAGAATATTTGTATCTAATGTCTCAAGAAAATGGACACAAATCCATACTTAAGCAATTTGATAGCCTTTTCATCAGGCCTCTACCATACAAAGACTTGGAGAAAGGAAGAAAATTTGACGGAGCACCTTAAGTGCCTGATATCATCCAAGTTTCTATTTTGGCATGATATACTTGGCGACCCTAGATCGGTGATGATGCATTGTATCATATCCCAATCATATGGGTATGATTTGAAGAACTCGAAGATTCTTTAAAAGGATGAATTCCTTTGCCTCCCTTGTTATAAGGGAAAATTGATTACAATGTCATCTCCACTAAAAGTGGATAATGAATCTCCAAGCTTCCTCGAAAGAATACAATGAGATATATGTGGATCAATCCATCCCTATTGAGCCTTTTTGGTACTTCATGGTACTGATTGATGCATCTTCAAAATGTGTTAGGACCAAGTGGGGCTACACAATACACTAGGGGGTGAATAGTGTAAAGGCAAGAAAAGTGCTTAATTAAAAGTTACCGAAATTAATGCACAATAAGTAGCATGCTCAACAACAACAATTACAATCACAAGGATTTTACCCGGGTTCCCCAAACTTGGGTACATCCAGTCACACCAATATTCACTATGATCCTACATAATGTAGTGAATACAATCTCACACAGAGATACCTCACACAAAGGATTTGTATTCTTATAAAGAGAAATCCTTCCTCTCACATAGAGAGACTCTAACTCCCACAAAGAGAGTACCTAACTCCCACAAAGAGAGTAACTCCCACAAAGAGAGTAACACTAACTTTCACAAAGAAAGTTAGGATTTCAAGAAACGAAACCAAACAACACTTACATATGCCTTGATATGATCTTACCAATATGAAGAAGAAGGCATGCAAGTGAAACCCAAGTGCTTGAGATGAGGATTTGATTGCACTTAATAATCTTTTTCTCTTCTAGGAATGAATCCTAACACTTCTCACTTGAGTGTATGCAATGAAGAGAAGAAAGATGTTCTCCAAGAAAAGGAATGAGACTGAAATCCCTTGGAGAAATTCCATAGAGCTTGACTTTAATGCATGAAGGGGATTTAGAGCTCTAAGATGGAAATGCGAGAGTTTAAGAGTGTCTTAATGATTCTCAAATGATCTTCAATAGTCTCAAGAAGTTCTAAAATGAATTAAGCCATCTCCTTTATAAAGGAAGCCACGAAAAGCCCATAAAACCAACCAACAACCCAAAGGGAAGAAATCTGCAACGACTAGATTTTGGCAGTTTACAGTAAAGATAGTCGACTGAAGAAGGTCGGACAGTCAACTGGGCAACAGTTATAAAATTTCCAACGGTTATAATTTGAGCCAGGACAGACGACTGTAGAAGACTACATCAGCACCTGTACAAGGTGCAAGTGCATGAATATCCTTCAGCAGGCGATTGTCACATGGGATGGAAAGGAGCTGAGAAAAACACAACTTTAGCACTAGCGCCTTCAGACAATAGATGACCAAGTCTTAGGCATCTGTAATTTGACAGGTGACTGAAAACCTCTCATCAATCGACTGACTTGCAAAGTCAGTTGAAACCCCAAAAAATGCAAGTTACGCACTTTCCCAGGTGACTGTTGGAAGACATGCGCTTGAATAATGAACTTTAGTCGACTGTTCCAAAAGCTCAAGAAAGAGTCAAGAATTGTTGACTTGAGCTGTGCATACCAGTCGGCTGTAGAAGGCTGGTCAGGCACCTGGAGGTCATCCAGTCGCCTGTCCTTCCTTCAGCAGTCTACTGTAGGAGAGCAAAATACTCCAGTTAGAGTATTTGGCAAGATGAACCTATTGGGACGACTTCTATGATAATACTAAGGCATACAAAGATGGAAAATCCATATATATGAATGAGTTAGTCCATTTATTAAGTCATTACAATAAACCTAGACTCAAAGAGAGAAAAGCAATAAATGAAATAATACATGGATTACATTGCTTCTCTTAGAGTCTAATCTTCAAGCACATGATGCTTGATGCTTCCCATCATCTTTCTGGCATCTCTTAATGAGCTTCCTTTCATCAAGTTTCAAGATTTGGCAATCCATCACTCTTGAAGGTCTTCAAGATATCCATTGCAACATCCTCCAAATATTATGCTTTGTCTCATCAACATATAATCATTAAGATAAACTGAGACTAAAACATAAGATTGATTAGCACACTAACATAATGTATTGATCATCATCAAAACAACGTTAGTCTTGAACCCAAGAACTAATAAAATGGTCGTATTTGTGTCTACCATCCACTTGTAATTTAGCTTTTTCAAAGGTTGTCACGCCCCGCTTCCCATTATACTTGGGAGCGAGGATACGAGCGGGTCCGCGTTGTGCTTAAAACAAGGAGGATTAATTTTTTCTTTTCTTTCTCCCTCCTTGGCTTAAACTCACTAAGCGGCTATGTAAAAACTGTAGGTCCTTGCATGCAGATTTAAGAAACAGCTCAAACGACATCATTACATATCAAGCGTACAGAGTTAAGATACATTATGGGCTTAGCATGGCCAATACATCAACATTCAGCAATTTACATTATTCAAATATAAGTGCTGATGCGAAGGTAAATGAAAACGCCCTAGTCTCTTGTGGGCGGAAACTCTACGTGATCCTCGAGCGCAGGCTAGAACTCTGTAGTAGGATCCTTTGTAAACTCACTTTCAAGTCCTGATAGACATTTCATAAGACAACAAAATGAAATGCCCGTCAGTGAGGGTTACTCGGTAAGTATATACCCATAGTAAATAAAAAGGTAAAAATATAAGTATAAGAGAGGCATGAGTTAAAGCATATCTTGAGTATGAGCATGGTATGTTAAAGCATGATAGGAAATGTTATACTAACGTGGCATAGTAGCATGGTATATAAGTATCGTATGAACATTTAACGGGTTTAATTCATAAGAACTACATCATGTATGAAGTGACATAAGGAAAAGCATAGTGAGATATATAAGGTTTGAAACGATATTAACTATTAGTTAGAACATTTAATATTATTACCAATATGAAATAAAAAGAGTGATTGCAACCTGTAGCAGTTAAATGATTGATAGCAATTCGCAACCTGTAAGGAAAAGGTTATATAAAACTATGAAGTGGATACTTACTAACATTTGTTCTAGTGTAAAGCCCAATGTTCAAGGAAGGATGTAATTAAGATGCACTATAACATCGGGAGCTACCCATAGTTCTCTACTTACCGACTCCATCAGGACGACGGTCAAGATTTATAATAGGGTTGATCTAGTCAATCAGCAACCTCTACTACAGTGGACTACCCCCATCCCACGGGTCAAGTCAATGTCAGGTCAAAGTACGGGTATATCAGTCGGTCAGTCCATTTGCATTTTATCAGATGCATACATTTATTCCATGATGTCTCAATAGTCTGTACCATGATTCTCACAAAATTTCACAACCTTTTGATTCAATTCATCAATCAAATGAAACATGGAAACATGCAATAATATTAAGAAATGAGCACAGTAATGATTTCAACTGAGATAATGAGTCTAATTAAGCTAAAAATACTTTTCTAAAACTAGTATGTATTTTTCAAGATTTTACAATAATTAACAGATATTTTTCTTAATTTAAAAAGGTCAAAAACTAATTTTTAAACTAAGAAAACGATTTTCACAATATATTCGAAGATTTATTCGGGGCAAAACATACGTCGGAATTTCTCCAATAAGGGGTAAAATTGAGCATCTTGTTTAGCACTACGACATATATTTTTCTCGTACATCAGTGTACGTGAAAATTTTACGATATACATCTTTATGTGATAATCCTTAATTGGGTTTTAACTTCAAAAATTTACTGTGGAAAATATACTTGCCTTTTGGTGATGAAACCAGCGCCAATGCGTCTATTTCATCGAACTGGATTTTCTGGCTCTTCCCGTATATTTTTCTGATACCTATACAATATAATATGAATTTAATACGATCTTTGGTTATAAAATATATATACGTAAATACGTAAATACACATATATACGTTTTTACTGTGCACCCCTCACATATTAACGCAAACACTATTCATGTAACAAACCGCAGGGGCTTCTTGCATTCACCGACGACGACAGTGGCAGCAACGGGGTCGAGTGACGGTACAGTCGAGGTCAAGCGGCGACAACTGAGCGTCTGGTGATGCAGCGGTGGTGAGGCAGAGGCTACAGGAGCGAAGAATGGTGGCAGTGAACGGTGAAATCGGGGGCTGTAGCCAGGAGTTTCGTGGCTGTCGGGGGCTTTGGTTGACGATGGCGGCGGCGGTCTCCGTCGACGGTGGTAGGTGGCAGAGTGCCGTGGGGTGCATGATATTGGAAAAATATGACTTTCAAAGCATTTATGTCCATTTCAGGGATTTGGAGCGATATTGGAGCAATTTGGAGTCAATGAGAAGATCAGAGATGTGAGAGAACCAAGAAGACTCATGATGACATGCCTGAGGTGCCAAAGAAGAAGACAAGAGGAGGAGGAGAGAGCAAAAGAAGAGAAGCTCAGGCCATCTTCAGTTTCCCAGGCGACTCGACCGAGTAGCAACAGCTACTCGGTCGAGCTGACACGCAGAGTTAGCACGGAAATGGCCACGACCTACTCGACCGAGTAGGGGGGCTACTCGACCGAGCACGAAGGCTACTCGGTCGAGTAAGGCAAGTGCCCAGATTTTCAGACAGCCTCTCACTCTTTTGAGATCTGCTATCATTCTAGTTGGCAAAGTATTTTTCTTATATTTTTTATGATAGTAGACTTCATGAAGGTTCCAACGTCACCATGAACACGTCAATCAGAGGTCAGATAAAATCTGGGGAATTTCTGCACATTGATGCTGCAGTGCTAAAATCTGTACTCGACTCGAGCAGTCTTGCTGCTCGACCAGCTACTCGACCAAGCAGCATACCTACTCGACCCAAGTCGCACCAAACAGAGCGATGATTCTGAGCTTCTCTCCAGGATCCTGCAACTCGACCGAGCAGGTCACCTACTCGACCCGAGTCGTCATCAAACAGAGCATCATTTTGAAGGAAGTTCTGATCTACTGTAGCTCGACCGAGTAGGGGGGCTACTCGAATGAGCACGCTGGGGCCCAGAACTTAAGTTGCGGCCAGAATTGATTTTGGCACGAATTTCAGAGGGTTTCTTATGTTATTTGCTAGGGTTTTAAGGGGACATATATGGGGATTGTAGTCGTCATTAGAGGAGAGTTTTTTTAGGAGATTAGATCTTATTTTCTTTGGAGCTCTTGGAGGCTCTTTTAGGAGTTAGGCCATGCCGCTCCTCTTATATCAAGCTAAGTATTCTATCTCTTTAATTCTATTTTAGTTCTTCTTATTGTTTTTCTATGATGCTAGCAATGATCTCTATTATTTTCATAATGTTTGCTATGCTTGAGTAGTCTTTTCTAGGGCTAATGGATTAGCAATATGTTTTTAGGATTTAGATGTAAAGTTGGGATTTTTATGTTGCGTTGGTATAAAAGGGACGTATTTTAGTTGATCTTGCAAAGTTTGTAGGAGATCTCGTACTGAGATCGTGCCCACGGTCGATGGAATCGATTAGCTTAAGGAGTATCCTATAAACTTAATTAGGGAGTTATAGTGGATTCAATTAGGGCTCGTGACCATGCCCGGCTCGTGTCTTGATGGGATCCACCGACGAAATTTATTGCTAATTGATGGCTACCGCCATTGCGTCAATGAGAGCCACCAAAATACATCGAAGCTTTAAACCACGAGAGTGGCGTGAGCTGAGATCATTCTGACCACGCGAGTGGCCTGAATAATTGTCACTTCTTAATGCACGGATCATGTGTGCATGTCGCGATAGCGGGGTTAATGCGATACGTTAGACAAATGGTGCTAATATTAGCTGGCCATTGTTCTACATCTTAGATACGACAACCCCTAATAACTCCAATGCAATATAAGAGTCCTAACCTAGCATCGATATCCAACGATCCTACTGGTGAGTCCTAACGTCCTAGTCTTTTCTCTTTTCTTTCTTTCTTTCTTTCTTTCTTTGTATGGAGTCTTTTGTTTACGACATCGAGTGAAACGAATTTCGCATCCATCACCATTACGACACTCCACAATCCACATCCACTAATAAACTTGCAAGTCTAACCCAACCAAGAGTAGATAGGTAGTATATCACCGCTTCCCCGTGTTCGATACCCGCTTGCCACTATACCGTGCGCTTGTGGTAAAACGACATCGTTTCAGAGTTAATTCTGGGCCGATCATGTTTTTGGCACCGTTGCCGGGGAGGCGTTCCGTCATATTATCTATTTATCACAATTAGGTTGATTAGATTGCGTTTAAAAAAACAGAGGGAGAGAGAGAAATTTTTTCTGACACCTGCTTTGTTATTATTTCTATCTTCTTGTACCACTGATATCTTTTCCAGGTTGTTTATTTTTGACTATTTAGGTACTATGGATCACTTTTGCTATATTTCAGGCAATGATTATTTGGCACAGTATGAGGCTCCAATGGAAGAATGCAGATATTATTCACAGGACCCATACTTTCAGATGGAGGGATATGATCACTATACAGAGTGCTATGTCTACTGTGAGTCTTGTGACAAGGAGGGACACATGCCCTCTGAAAGCCACGTCTGTCTCTTGAATCCTAACCATCCTCTCAATTTGGCACTCAATGCGTTTCTGGCACAGGCAGAGGAGGGCACGACTGTCAGTGCTATACTGAATGAGTCATATGATCGATGACAGAAAGATAAGGAAGAAATCAACAGGTATCTTTCATCTTTTGAGCCCGAGGGAGAGACTGAGGACATTGATGCTTCCACCTCTGAGGAGACAACGTACCAGGCACTGATGAGAGAACTACGATGAGATAATCGAGAGGTGTTGCTGCAGAGCTAGGTTGCACCGTCATCACTCCCCTACCCACCTATACAGCTTGTTCATATGATGAGTGGATGGACGATTCAGATGGAGAAGACATTGATGTTATCTACCTCATGGAGCCAGAGCTTGTCACCGAGGAGGCCGTGCATTGGGACGAGGACATAACCATTCATGAGGATCCCAAGCATTATCCTCCTCCTTTAGAGCTTTCGCAGCCACCTCATCCTTTCACTGACGCCGAGGACCATCCCACAAAGCTTATAGCTCTCCTTCAGGGAGATCCCTTTACTCCCTCGCCCTTTACATTTGATTCCCCTCCCGTGTATGATGTTTACTATGATTCATATTTAGATGACTCATAGTGCCTTTTTGCAGGATACACATACAAATAATAAAGAGGTACGATGGGACGTACACGAGGAGGAGAGCGAGGAGTTAGCACCCATAGATGCTATTAAATATGATCATGAGGTGCGCTGGGATGAGTCTGACGATGATGAGGAGTTGCCTGATGAGAACCAAGCTTATATGCCAAAGCTACCTGAAGAACCTGAAACGAACAACGAGGAGTTAGTCGATGTGGTGCACGGGAGTAGAGATTTATTTCCAGGGAAGTGTTGTCAACCATCCTTAATTTTAAATACTTATGTTAATGAATTTCTTTGGAATACATTTATTTTGGGGAAGAATTATCCACATCAGATTATGCGGCTTATCTCTTGCAGGGTACAGGTGGAGTCCTTGGAGAGATGCTGAAAGTCGCATTGCTGGAAGCTGATGGAGTCCGTGGACACACGTGTCTGTCAGAGCCACGGAAGGAGCAGTTGGAGCAGTTGCCTGCACCGACAAAGATATTGGATCTGCCTTTTGATATAGTTGATATCAATCCAGTAGTGTAGTATTATATGCTTTAAATAAACACAAATCCTCTCGACAGTGAGAGGACCGTATAGATTTGCTTGAATAAATATCACTTCATATGACGGCAACAATAATCTTTTACAACCCAAAACCATTATATATATTAATTGCCCTTTTCATATTTTGATGTGCCACATCCTTTTGCTCACCACCATCGAGCATTTCTTTTAAGTGAATACTCACTTTCTTATTCGTTTGACTTGATATCGCTTAGCAAAATCGTGTCATTTTTGATCGAGTCATTTGAATAGGATTGTTTGGTATAAGCTTGGGGGAAGGCGCTCTCATACATCATTGCATGTGCATATAGTTGCATTATGATTTCATGTCATTCATTTCATCATTTTTCATTCAACCCCCTCATATTTATCGTTGTTCCTCATATTTACCTTTTATGATCACATTGAGGACAATGTGATGTTTAAGCTTGGGGAAATGTATTTCCATGCCTTTTAGTTATACATTTTAGGATTTTTAGGATTTTTCAAATTTTTGCATAATCTTTTCAATTTTTCCACCTTATTTTCATTTTATGTGTGTTCATGCATCATATTGTGTGTTTGTTTTTCTTTTCCTTCTTCTCTTTTGTATTCATTTCTTCATTCTCTTTTCCTTCTTTTGCTAGATATGTTCCTTATGATGATATCTCTTATTGCTTTAGTAGCCATCACGATGCTTATATCTCTTACCATGCTATTTGGAGTATTTCAGTATCATGCTATCCATGTTCTTGCTTATATATTCTTTTGATGATTCCTCTATATGAATGCATGATACTAATTGAAATTGAATGTATGTAATAATATCTAGTATGCTTTTATTGGAAATGCACCAAGATTCACGCATCATTTGTATATCTGAAGCATCTTTATTATTGTCTTATTCACCTTCTATTGCATGCCTGATATGATTGTACGCTTTACCGCTTGACTTCACTATTTATTGAGATGATTAAGAACATCCATGCTTACATATGAGTTTTAGTTGAGGTATTATCTTATTGAACCATTTGTGCACATATTATGAGTGAACCGAGTGTTACATCATTTCATTCTCCACATATATCTTTTTATTCTCTACATATCACCTGAGTTCACTCCTTGCAGCTACTCATACCGCATCTATTCCCAAAAATCCATTACAAAAGAAAAATTAGCTCCAAAAAGTTCAAAAAGACAAAAAGGAGCCAAAAACCAAAAATACATATCATATAGCTCCAACAAAAATCTAGAAAGAAAAATGAGTACAAAAAAGAAAAAGAAAAATATTTCTTTATCTCATTATTGGAGCCACAAAAATACTTGGAAAAACCAAGGCAAAAATTCGATTTTTCTCCTATCCTTTTCCTTTGGATGCGATGCCTCAAGCTAAGCTTGGGGGGTGAATTCATTTGAACACATGAGTGAGTACCAACATTAGAGTGGAGTTGTGCATGAATGGGAATATTTGATAATGCCGAAACTTAGCGAAATACATTAGCTATGGAGATTTCTTATTATTTGAAATGAATATGTGAGTGCCATGTCTTTTATTCTATTATCCATTGCATGCTTAGTGTGATTCTTATATGCTTCTGTTATAACTCTTGATTAAAAGGTGCATCACCAATGATCTGTATATTAAATCCTATGAAATGCGTGATGTGGATATGAGTATATCACATGAATTTAGAGAGTCTATTTTGTTGTTCTTGAAAGCTTGCAAGTATCATGTTTAAGTAAGATATGAAATATTTATAGCATATGATTCGTATTTTCCGAGTTATCGTGATGTGTAGCTTATGGCTTGAGATCTGAGAGAATAATCTAGCGACCTCTTCCACTTCGTATTCTTTTTCGTTTTCTCTTTTTTACCTTTCGGTGAGCTTCTATTCGTCTTCCTCGAGGACGAGTAAGAGGTAAGCTTAGGGGATTTTGATATGATCCTATTTTGCATGAATTATCACATATTTTCATGATGCATTTCACCCTCCAAACCCCCATTTTATATGCTTTTATGCTATTATTTGGAACAATATGACTTTCAGAGTGTTTATGTCCATTTCAGAGATTTGGAGCGATATTGGAGCAATTTGGGTCAATGAGACGATCGGAGACGTGAGAGCACCTAGAACACTCATGATGACATGCCTGAGGTGCCAAAGATGAAGATGAGAGGAGGAGAAGAGAGCGAAAGATGAGAAGTTCATGCCATCTTCAGTTTCCCAGGCGACTCGACCGAGTAGCAACAGCTACTCGGCCGAGCTGACACGTAGAGTTAGTACAAAAATGACCACGACCTACTCGACCGAGTAGGGGGCTACTAGACCGAGCATGAAGGCTACTCGGTCGAGTAAGGCAAGCGCCCAGATTTTCAGACAGGCTCTCACTCTACTGAGATCTGTTATCATTCCAGTTGGCAAAGTATTTTTCTAATATTTTTTATGGATAGTAGACTTTATGAAGGTTCCAACGCCGCCAAGAATGTGTCAATCGGAGGTCGTGTGAAATCTAAATTTTTTTTGCACGTTGACGCTATAGTGCTGAAATCTATACTCGACCCGAGCAACAAGGCTGCTCGACCAGCTACTCGACCGAGCAGCATACCTACTTGACCCGAGTCGCACCAAACAGAGCGACGATTCTGAGCTTCTCCCTAGGACCCTGTGACTTGACCGAGCAGGTCACCTACTCGACCGAAGTCATCATCAAATAGAGCAGCATTTTGGAGGAAGTTCTGATCTACTATAGCTCGACCGAATAGGGGGCTACTCGACCGAGCACGCTGGGGCCCAAAACTTAAGTTGCGGCCAGAATTACTTTTAGGCACGAATTTCAGAGGGTTTCTTAGGTTATTTGCTAGGGTTTTGAGGGGACTATATATAGGGATTGTAGCCGTCATTAGAGGAGAGTTTTTAGGAGGTTAGGTCTTATTTTCTTTGGAGCTCTTGGAGGCTCTTTTAGGAGTTAGGCCGTGCCACTCCTCTTATATCAAGCTAAGTATTCTATCTCTTTAATTCTATTTTAGTTATTCTTATTGTTTTTCTATGATGCTAGAAATGATCTCTATTGTTTTCATAATGTTTGCTATGTTTGAGTAGTCTTTTCTAGGGCTAATGGATTAGCCCTATGATTTTAGGATTTAGATGTAAAGTTGGGATTTTTATGGTGCGTTGGTATAAAAGGGACATATTTTGGTTGATCTTGTAAAGTTTGTAGGAGATCTCGTATTGAGATCGTGCCCTCGGTCGGTGGAATCGATTAGCTTAAGGAGTATCCTATAAACTTAATTAGAGAGTTAGTGGATTCAATAGGGCTCGTGACCATGCCCGGCTCGTGTCTTGATGGGATCCACCGACAAACTATATTACTAATTGACGGATACCGCCATTGTGTCAATGAGAGCAATCAAAATACATCGAAGATCTAACCCACGAGAGTGACATGAGCTGAGATCATTCTGACCACGAGAGTGGCATGAATAGTTGTCGATTCTTAATGCATGGATCGTGTGTGCTTGTCGCGAGAGCGGGGTTAATGTGATACGTTAGACAAATGGTGCTAATGTTTGCTGGACATTGTTCTACATCTTAGATGAGACAACCCCTAATAAAACCAATGCAAGTAAGAGTCCTAACCTAGCATCAATATCAGACGATCCTAGTGGTGAGTCCTAACGTCCTAGTCTTTTCTCTTTTCTTCCTTTCTTTGTGTGGAGTCTTTTGTTTGCGGCATCGAGTGACACGACTTTCGCATCTATCACCATTACGACACTCCACAATCCATATCCACCAATAAACTCGGAAGTCTAACCCAACCTAGGAGTAGATAGGTAGTATAACGATGCTTCCCCGTGTTCGATACCCTCTTACCACTATACCGTGCGCTTGCGGTAAAACGACATCGTTTCGGAGTTAATTCCGGGCCGACCAGTGCACAGTGACACTGGAGGAGGGTGCATGCGAGCTCGAGGGAGTGGCTAGTGGTGCAGAGAGGAAGGGCTTGGCGGCTTTCTTGTGGAGCTCGCTGCGGTGGAGTTGTAGGCGGGGGTCGCTAGAGAAGGGGCGGGGGTCGTCAGAGAAGGAGAAGGATAAGAGGGAAGCGGGATACGGGATGATGCCATGGAGTTGCGTTATGGGGTTTGTGTGCGGCTGTAAGTTACGTGAGGGGGAGAGGGTAGCTATATATAAGGTAATTAAATTAATTATATAATATGTATATTAATAAATTGAATAGTAATGAAATGGGTTGGGATGTTGGATCTGACCAACTCATTCGGTAGGTTAAATGGGGTGGGTTAGGGAATTAATTAAGTGGGGTTAGGGGTAAATGGTAATAGATAATTGGGTAATTAGTAATAGTAAAAACGTAATTAGTGATGGTAATTAGAATAAACGATATAACACTATTATTTAATATTAAAACATCGTTTTTGCGCATGCCCTGAAAAATTCCCAAACAATTACCATGGATTCACCGGTGGAAAAAGGGTCTACAACCATGGATATTTGGCCACGGACAATTCCATGGCTGATAGTATGATATCAGCCACAAATTTTCGTGGCTAAATATCTGTGGCTATATAAAATATTGGCCCACAGAGTATTGCCCACGGACTTTTCTGTGGGCGTTAGTGGACCTTCAGCCACTGAATTATCTGTGGCCGATAACTATCAGCCATAGAAAAGTGGTGAATAAATTTGACGTGGCTGTTACGTTTTAGCCAGGGATATTTCCGTGGCCAATAATAGTAACAGCCACGGATATGTCCGTGGCTAAAGGTTCGTTGCCAGTAAAATTTTTTTTACCCAATTTGGGGGAGCCCTTGCCCCCCAATTTGAATAAGATTTCACTTTTCATCCGCGAGAGAGAGAGAGAGAGAGAGAGAGAGAGAGAGAGAGAGAGAGAGAGAGAGAGACGACGAAGGCGACAGCCTACGCTGACGTTGACGAAGACAGTCGTCATGCAATGTACGCTAAATTTTTCCCCCATTTTTTCTATTATTTTCTAGAATGGGCGGAGGGGGTGTCGGAGGGGTGTCGGCTCCCACTGTTGCCCTATCTCCCCTTGCCTCCTTCTGAACTAAAGGAGGAGAACAGGAGCTGGGGCAATGGCGGTTGCCGATGCCTCCTCCGACCACTCTCTCTCTCCTACTCCCCCAATCCCGGACCCCGACCCCCCACCGACCTATCCCTCACCGACGACCCCCCGCTCGAGAAACGTGTTAATTGTCAGGGTTAGGGTTAGTGTTAGGGTTAAGGTTAGGTGTAGGGGTAGGGTTAGGGTTAGGGTTAGGGGTTGGGGTTGGGGTTGGGTTGGGGCTGGGGCTGGGGTTGAGGTTTTGGTTGTGTTATGGTTGGGGTTGAGTCTAGGGAAGGGGTTGGGGCTAGGGTGAGGGTATGGGAAGGGGTTCGGTTTAGGTGTGGGGGTAGGGTAGGGTTTAAAAATATGGTTTTGGGTTATGGTTCGGTTAGTGTTAGGATTGGAGTCAGGGCTAGGATTATGGTTGGGGGCAAGGCAAAGGGTTAGGTGTCGGATTGGGGTTAGGGGAAGGTTTCGGGTTATGGCTAGGGTTAGGATTATGGTTATGGTCAGGGAATGGTTAGGGTGGGTTATGGTTCGGTTAGGGTTGGGGTTGGGGTTGGGTCTAGGGTATGTTGGGTTTTATAGACCCTCAAGACACAAATCTATGCCCGTCCTAAGTCTGACGGACTATAGAGAGAAAAGAATGCAGCGGAAAAATTTGATTCGTTAAACTATTTTAACGAAGTCCAAAGGTTCAAGACCCTTAGCCAGGATCTTTGCCGACTTGGCATGGATCTGACCACACCAAGAAGAATCTAAACTACTGTGATTAAATTAAAGGAAAGCTAATTAAATTCACATACCCGGAACCTTGACTTGGTACAGGCAAGGTGTACCGCACCGTCTTCCGAGCCGCTCCCCGTCTCGCGTCGAACTGCTCCTTGAACCGTTCCGCGTCTCGAGGCGAGCAATCCTTAAGTCGCCGAGCCAACCCACGTCGAAGAAAGTTTCACCCGAGTGTGAACCTTCGCCAAGATTTCAGATCGGATCCAAACTCCTTCGTGGCTTTGCAAGAGCCCTTCAGGAGTAAGGCAGGAATAATAGGGAGAAGAGAATATTTAATTTAAGCCTAGATCCGAGCGTGCTCCAACGTTTTTTGGAGCTGCTCAGATCTAGAACTTGGGACGAGTTTTGAGGAGTAGAGCAGACCCCTATTTATATAGGGAGTTGAACCCTCCCCTTTACTCCACTTTCGATGTGGGACTAAAGTTTGGAGTTAAATAATTCAAGTTAGTTTGCCTTTCACAAAGGGCAAACTTCCATGAATTTTAACTCCCTCACCATTGAACTTCACGATTGATACAACCTATCAAATCGAAGGGTGTTCAATAGTGAACGCGTAGGAAAAAATGGCGAGTCAATCTGAGTCCGTTTGACCCTTCAATTGATTGTTCACAGATCAGCCCAAGAGTTGTTTTTCATAAAAACTGAGCCGCCGCCCAAAACTAATCCTAGGGTTCGAAACCCTATTGTGTGGGGCCCGAAGTGTGGACCCTACTAATTGACCCAGGCCTTGGGGCGCACGCGCAGTGCATCACGCGCCCCAATGGACGCTTGCCAGGCACGCGCCCGTTGGGGCGCGTGCTGCAGCGCCCCAAAAATTGGGGCGCTGATTTGGGGCGCTGTAATTTTTAGGGGGCTACAGGCAGCGTCCCATAAGCTCCATTTGATTTTTTAATTGTTTCTAAAAACAATTGCTTTAACATATTAAAGCTTTGGGCTTTTCTTCTTGGGCTGCCATCTGGACTTTCTATTTAAACGCCTTTAAAGAGATTTTTTGGGCTCGTTGATTCTAAGAGAATATTATATTTTTACCCCTTATTTAGACTGTATTTTGCATATATGTAATATATATTTTATCTCTAATAAGTGTATTTTTGTAATATCATTTAATAATAGAGTAAATCACTTGTTTATACGCAAAATACAACTTTATGGCCTAATTTTGTCTCAAAATTATTTTTCAGGAGAAGCTTGCAACTTTCTGAATCCAACGGCTATTTTTCCACATTTTTCGGAGATCGGAGCAAATTTCTGCGAATTAAAAGGCACAATAAAGCTATGTATAAGAGAGATATATTAAAAAAATGAAACAGCACTGGCGTCATCGCTGACGCCAGCGCTGAGAAACGCGCGCGGCATGTAAAATGAGCGGGCGCTGCCTGCTCGTAAAATAAGCGGGCCCACAGGCCCGCTGTTCAAATTGCGGGCTGCGCCCGCATTCACACAGCGGGCCTGCGCCTGCGTCGATAGAGGGGTGGGTGCCCGCCCACTTTGACCACGCGGACGGCACCCGCCAAGACTTACATGCTCCCGCCTCCATTGACGCACGCGGGCTGCGCCCGCCAAGGCTGAATTTTGACCCAGACCCGTTTGGCTATAAAAAGAGAGATTTGGGCATAACTTTCACTACACAACTCCAAATTGATTGATTTTCATTTCATTTCGAAGCTAAGGAGTTCTTCTATCCATTCCAGAGGAGTATGCTCAGATCAAGAAGAGTTTTGGGGGTGTTTGGGCTTCAAAAGTGGTGAAAAACTCCCTTTCTTTACCCATTTGTATTAATTTTGTATTACGGTTTGTATTAAAATTATTTTTCTATTAATGAAACTCTCTGTTTTTGTTACCATACTTGGCTAAAGTATTGTGAGTTTGTTGTGTGGAAATTAGTGTTGCTAGGATATCGCTTTCATATCTCCAAATATTGTGCAAATATCAAAACCGTTTAAGAACGTCGATTTCTTTACTTTTTCAAATATGCACAATCCGTAGAGGAATCCGCTTAGGATGACGTGCCGCGAGGCATTGTCTAAGTGCATCAATCCGTAGAGGAGCCCAAGGAGGGTGATGAAACGCGAGGTTCATCTTTTATATTTTAAAATTCAAAGAAATCGCCTTTTTTACGTTATCTTTTTAATTGAAAAACATCGTTTTAAAGCTTTATCTTCCGATCCCCATACCTTGGCATGGATGCGGGATTGAGAAACTATGGAGAATGAATAGCATAACCTAATGCAACACTAATGGAAACACAACACACACACTCTTTTTATAAATCATACTTTCACGTTCACGTTACTCCACTTTCGTAATTTCTTAAAACAACTTTTACCTCGCGTTAAAACCAAATCAAAAATCGCCTTCAAAGGGTGGTTCATCTCTCATCAAATAAATTTTCTTTCTTAATTCTAAACTGTGAACTTTGCAGGTTTCTTTGTCCCTGAGGAATACGATTCTGGACTCACCTGATTTTACTACTTGACCGACGTCCTATACTTGGGATTATCAGTACATCTTTTTGGACCAGTCAAGTTTTTGGCGCCGTTGCCGGGGACAACAGTCTACATATTTTACGGTTTCCAATTAACTTGGAAAATTCGGTGAGATCGTTCCACTCTTTTGTGTATAAAAACTTTGTAAATCCATTCTTTTTGAATTATTTTTGTTTTGTTATGTTTGTTTGCTTTAATTTCTTTTTAAATATTTTCAAAACCCATAAAAATTAGCTTGAGATAAAACAAAAACAACAAAAATATCATCTTTTGTGTTCTTATTTGTTTATGTGGCTTAGAACCCCTAGGACACATAGATTAGTTCGACACGTAAATATGGCACACAACATAAATGACACCAGTGGAAATGACAATGGCGACCATTCTTAAACTTTCAGGGATAGGTCACTTAGAGGTGTGCTCAGACCTACTAGGTCTGCTTCTGGCTAATGCATCGTGCTTCAAGCTGATGCCAATTCCTTTAGTCTTAAACCAGGAATGGTTCAACTTCTCCCTACCTATCACGGTATGGAGAGGGAGAACCCATATTTACATATAAAGGAATTTGAGGATGTTTGCTTAACCTGTGTAGATGGAAAAGAGAGCAATGAAACTATATATCTTAAACTTTTTTCATTTTCACTTAAAGATAAAGCAAAGAATTGGCTCAACGCTTTACCTTCGCATTCTATCACTTCATGGGTAAATTTACAAGCAGAGTTTCTTAAAAAGTTTTTTCCTTTGCACAGGACTCAGGGGCTGAAGAAACAGATTGTGAACTTCTCACAGAAAGGAAATGAATCATTTGATGCCGCTTGGGAGAGGTTCAAATACTTGCTACTTGCATGCCCCCACCATGGATTCGATGAGTACCGACTCATCGGCTTCTTCTATGATGGGCTTCCCCCTTCCATGAAGAAATTTGTAGAGATGATGTGCAACGGAGAGTTCTCCGACAAAAAGCCAGCTGAGGCATGGGATTACTTGGAGTCCATCGCTGAGAGTGCACAGACATGGGAAGCGACTTCTGACTATGATCGGACGGACCAGCCTCAATCTTCATCCCGTGAAGGCTCTTTTACATTGAAACCCGAAGAGGCGTTAGAAGCAAAAATGGAAGCCCTCATCACTAGGAAGCTCCAAAACCTAGAGATGAACGGAGTGAAGGCAGTGACTATTGAAGAGAACTGTGCTCTTTGCGACTGTCTGGAGCACAATACATCGGGGTGTCCAACCATTCCAACACTTAAAGATGTGCTCAAGGATCCTAGTCAGGTAAATAACATTTCAAATTCTTATCCAGGTCAAGGATTCAACCTGAACGCATATAGTTCCAATTGGCGCAACCACCCCAATCTCAGTTGGCAAAATAAGCCACAAGCTTCTCAACCATACAGAACACCACCTCAAAACAACTACCAAGGTGGAAATCAGAGAAAGAAGGAGGAATCTGGAGCAGATCCATATTTTCAGACACTCAGCGACACGCTCCAACAGTTCATGTAGCTGCAGCAGAACCAAAAGCAACAACTTCAACAACAGCAGCAAGCTCAGTTCCAACAGATGCAACAACTTCAGCAGCAGCAACAAATGCAGCAGACTCAGTTCCAACAAATGAATGATGGCATCACAAAGCTTATGGCAAGTCTGGAGAAGGGAAAGCTCCCTGCTCAAACACTCCCGAATCCCAGCATGAGTTCATCATCGGTAATCAGCAACATCAAACCATGCCAAGCGGTGACTACTTTGAGGAGTGGAAAAGAAGTTCAAAAGCCTGAGCCGCCGAAGGACACTTCTGAGATGGTGGTAGAGGAAGATGATCGTGAACCGTAAGAAGTACCAGAGGAGAGCTTCAACAAGGACACAGACGCTTCAAAGACGAGAGTTCCAGAACCAGAGCCTTACTCTCCTCCCGCACCATACCCATATAGGCTTTTGCATCCAAAGAAAGATAAGTATCAACCTGAAATTCGTGAAATTTTTCAAAGATTAATATTCCTTTATTAGATGCCATCAATCAAATCCCTGCATATGCCAAATTTCTTAAAGACCTCTGCACTGTCAAGCGAAATCTTAATGTTAAGAAAAAGGCATTTTTAACTTAACAGGTTAGCTCCAGTTTTCAACATAACACGCCACCCAAATTCAAGGACCCTGGATCCCCTACCATTTCTTGCACCATAGGCACCAAACAGATAGGTCAGGCTCTTCTTGACTTAGGGTCCAGTATTAATATTTTGCCATATCCTGTGTTTACACAATTGGGGCTTGGGGAATTGAAAGCCACACATGTTATTCTCCAGTTGGCTGATAGATCTGTGAAAATCCCGAGGGGATGTGTTGAGGATGTACTTGTCCAAGTGGATAATTTTTATTACCCCGTGGACTTTATTGTATTAGATCTTCAGGGACCCCAGTCTGCCACTCCAACCCCGATTATTTTACGTCGACCCTTCCTAGCTACTAGTAATGCTATTATTAACTGCAGGAATGGTCAACTTAAACTTTCTTTTGGTAACATGTATTTGGATCTAAATATTTTTAATGCTTGCAAATTGCCAACAGGGGTAAAGGAGTATGATGAAGTAAGCATGATTGACGCTCTTGTTGTTGATCATTTTGATGAAGAATTCGTTTCTGCTATTGATTTTGTTGATCAACTATGCGACGGCATTGACGATAAATCTTTTTTGCAGGAAGCTGGAGAGGTGTCTCGCACCACCTGGGTGCCACGTTTTGAGCCACTACCATTGGAGACACCGTGCCAAATGCCATCCGATCTTGAGCATCCACAGTTGGAGCTCAAACCATTGCCATCATATTTGAAATACGCTTATCTTGGAGAAGACAGTACATTTTCTGTGGTAATATCTTCCAAACTCTCTTTAGATCAGGAAAATGAATTGTTAAATGTTTTGAAGAAACATAAGGGGGCAATAGGATGGACAATTGCTGATATCAAAGGTATTAGCCCTCTTATATGTGCACATCATATATATTTAGAAGATGATACCAAACCTACCCGTGAACCCCAACGAAGGTTGAACCCAACCTTAAAAGAAGTAGTTAAGGGTGATGTTTTGAAATTGCTTGATGCGGGTATCATATACCCCATTTCTGATAGTAGGTGGGTTAGTCCGACCCAAGTTGTACCAAAGAAATCTGGGTTAACTATTATAAAAAATGAAAACAATGAATTGGTACCCATGAGAGCCGTCGCTGGATGGCGTATGTGCATAGACTTTAGGAAGCTTAACTCAAAGACGCGAACCGACCACTTCCCTCTTCCCTTCCTAGACCAAATTTTAGAGAGAGTGGCTGGACACGAGTTTTACTGCTTCCTAGATGGATACTCCGGTTACTACCAAATTGAAATAGCCCCAGAGGACCAGGAGAAGACCACCTTCACTTGTCCCTTTGGCACTTTTGCTTTTCGAAGAATGCCATTTGGTTTGTGCAACGCCCCTGCAACTTTTCAACGGTGCATGTTAAGTATATTTGATGATATGGTTGAAAAGATTGTAGAAGTATTTATGGATGATTTTTCCGTATATGGTAACTCATTTTCTGATTGTTTGACTAACTTGGCTTGTGTGCTGCATAGATGCATCGAAAAGAACCTGCTCCTTAACTTGGAAAAATGTCACTTCATGACCACTTAGGGCATTGTCCTTGGTCACATAGTCTCCAGGGAAGGAATACAGGTAGACAAAGCCAAGGTAGAAGTCATCGAGAAGTTACCCACTCCGAAATGTGTTAAGGACATTCAGTCCTTCCTTGGTCATGCCGGATTCTACAGGCGGTTCATAAAGGATTTTAGTTTGATTTCACGTCCTTTATGCAAACTTCTTATGCATGACACTGAATCCATTTGGACAGAAGAGCGTAAAAACTCTTTTAATACTTTAAAACAATCACTTATATCTTCTCCCATTTTGCAGGTACAAGATTGGACACTGCCATTTGAAATCATGTGTGACGCCAGAAATTTTGCAGTTGGCGCAGTTCTTGGACAACAGAAAGACAAATCTCCAGTTGTCATTTACTACGCAAGCAAGAGTTTGAATGAAGCTCAGAGGAACTATACCACCACAGAGAAGGAGCTGCTTGCCATAGTATTTGCATTGGAAAAATTTAGGAGCTACATTTTGGGATTTCCCATTATTAATTTTACAGATCATTCCGCTCTTAAATACCTTTTGTCCAAAAAAGATGCAAAGCCAAGACTAATACGTTGGATTTTACTTTTGCAGGAGTTCCAGGTGCAGATAAAAGATAAGAAAGGAGTTGAGAATCATGTGGCTGACCATCTTTCACGGCTAACAATTGGTACCGAGTCTGCTTCCATCCCCATTGAAGACTCCTTCCCAGATGAGCACCTATTTTCCGTCTCCTCACTTCCATGGTATGCGGATATTGTCAATTATTTGGTAACTGGTAAGACCCCCTCAGCTTGGTCAATTCAGGATAAGAAAAGGTTTAATCACGAGGTAAAATCATTTTTCTTTGATGATCCATACCTTTATCAATATTGCAATGATCAAATAGTAAGGAGATGTATACCAGACCAGGAAATAGATAATGTCTTGCATTTTTGTCACGAGAGTGCATGTGGGGGACATTTTTCAGCTCATAAAACTGTGGCTAAAATTTTACAATGCGGATTTTATTGGCCAAGCATGTTTAAAGATACTTTTTCATTTGGTAAGTCATGCTTGCCTTGCCAGTAGTTGGGGGGATCACTAGGAGGAATATGATGCCATTAAACCCTATATTGGAAATTGAAAATTTTGATTGTTGGGGTATTGATTTTATGGGGCCATTTCCCCCTTCTTTTGGACATACTTTTATTTTACTTGCTATTGATTATGTGTCTAAATGGGTTGAAGCTATCCCTTGCAGGACAAATGATGCATCTGTCATACTCAAGTTCATGAAGGAACATATCTTTGCACGCTTTGGGGTGCCCAAGGCAATGATTAGTGATGGAGGCTCCCATTTCTGCAACCGCCTTTTTGCAAGCTTGATGACAAAGTTTGGGGTGATGCACAAAGTCTCTACACCTTACCATCCCCAAACTAATGGCCATGCGGAGTTGGCAAACATGGAGATAAAGAATATTCTCCAAAAGACAGTGAATCCTACTCGAAAGGATTGGAGAATTCGACTTCCTGAAGCATTATGGGCATACCGTACCGCCTACAAAACCATATTATGGATGTCTCCTTATCGTATTGTTTACAGAAAGCATTGTCATTTGCCCGTCGAAATTGAACATAAATATTTTTGGGCAGTGAAGAAATTAAATTTTAATGCTGATTCTTCTTCTTCTTTACGCAGGTTGCAATTGGTTGAACTTGAGGAGCTGAGGAGAGAAGCATACGACAATGCAAAATTGGCAAAAGAAAGATTGAAAGTTGCACATGATCGCACCATACTGAGGAGAGAATTTGTTCCTGGCCAAAAAGTGCTCTTGTACTATTCACGCTTGCATCTCTTCCCAGGAAAGCTACGCTCCAAGTGGAATGGACCTTATATTGTAAAAATGAGTTATCCACATGGAGCAGTTACCTTAGTTAACCCGAAAGATGGCAATGAGTTCAAGGTCAACGGCCAGCGCTTGAAGCACCATCAAGAGCCATGGCCACAGGAGGACGACACCATGCTACTTATAGACCCACCCTTGGGTGGTAACTGAATAGGTGTGTACTTTCCATAACTCTTTAGTATTAGTTTATATATTACTAAATAAATTTGCATCTTACCCTTCAAACATCGAGGACTATGTTTACTTTTAGTTGGGGGGAGGAAGTGTTTGCATTACAAAAAAAAGTTTGCATATATAGTTTGCTTATATTTTTATTTATATATATACCAAAAAAATTAAAAAAAATTAAAACAAAAAAACCAAAAACAGAGTGCTGTGTTTTTCATCAAAACCATCTATATGTCCATTTGTGAAAATTCCATCAAACTTTAATTGAACACCTATATTCATTATTGTAAAATAAATTAAGAATGTTTTACCCTTGCGTAGAATTTTACATTATCATGACCTTCATGTAAATTGGTGCATGTATCTGCAATTGTAATCTCATGAAACTATTATTTGGTTCATGCACTTTCATGTCACGATTGGTAATTATATGAAGACGGTTATAAATTCTAAGGATAATGGCCAATCACATACACATGTTTGCTGATTACTAAGTGATGGAGAATCTTATTCAAACATGTCTCGTGTAAAAAAAAGAAAAAAAAGAAAAAAATGAATGAATAAAATGCATCGTTCTTCCAGCTTGTTTAAGTAGCCGGGTCCTCGTGCCTCAGGAAGCATGGGGCTCCGCGCCGAAAAATGAAGTATGGGGGAGTGCATAAGAATCTTTAGACATTCCAAGTTATTAAGTCAGAGGGGTTTTCAAAACCTAATGCCCTAAAACCATCTGGTTTGGGAGTCATTGACCTAACACTCGTTACATGGATTGTTTTAAAAAGTTATCAAAAAAAGAAAAAAAAGAAAAAGAAAAAAGATATGAGATATTTTGAGTAGATTCAAGATCATGATCTTACGATTTTGATGTTGTGATGGCCTAATCCTATGAAATTTACAGCCTAGGACATATGATTACCTATTTCATTAAACAATTGTATTTGTGTGATATTGAATATGTATGGATTGAGATAAGATTGTGATTCTTTGCATTAGTACATGAAAAACATGATAGGTATTGAACTTTGTTGGGTAATATTATTCTTAATTCATTTTAAGCTTATTAAAATGAATAGAAGGTGTATGACATATTGTTGGAATATTCGCTTATTTTGCTAAGAGACTAGCAAAAAGCTAGTTCGGGGGTGTGATTCTGAGAGAATATTACATTTTTACCCCTTATTTAGACCGTATTTTGTGTATATGTAATATATATTTTATCTCTAATAAGTGTATTTTTGTAATATCATTTAATAATAGAGTAAATCACTTGTTTATACACAAATTATAACTTTATGGCTTAATTTTGTCTCAATTTTATTTTTAGGAGAAGCTTGCAATTTTCCGAATCCAACGGCTATTTTTTCACATTTTTCAGAGATCGGAGCAAATTTCTGCGAATTAAAAGGCCCAATAAAGCTATGTATAAGAGAGATATATTAAAAAACAAAACAGCGCTGGCGTCAGCGCTGACGCCAGCGCTGAGAAGCACGCGCGGCATGTAAAATGAGCGGGCGCTGCCCGCTCGTAAAATAAGCGGGCCCACAGGCCCGCTGTTCAAATTGCGGGCTGAGCCCGCATTCACACAGCGGACCCGCGCCCGCGTCTACAGAGGGGCGGGCGATCGCCCGCTTTGACCATGCAGGCAACGCCTGTCAAGAATTACCTGCGCCCGCCTCCATTGACGCACGCGGGCTGCACCCGCCAAGGTTGAAGTTTGACCCGTAGACCCGTTTGGCTATAAAAAGAGAGATTTGGGCATAACTTTCACTACACAACTCCAAATTGAGTGATTTTCGTTTCATTTAGAAGCTAAGGAGTTCTTCTATCCATTCCAAAGGAGTTTGCTCAGATCAAGAAGAGTTTTGGGGGTGTTTGGACTTCAAAAGTGGTGAAAAACTCCCTTTCTTTACCCGTTTGTATTAATTTTGTATTACGGTTTGTATTAAAATTATGTTTCTATTAATGAAACTTGCTATTTTTGTTACCATGCTTGGCTAAAGTATTGTGGATGTGTTGTGTGGAAGTTAGTATTGCTAGGATATTGCTTTCATATCTCCAAATATTGTGCAAATATCAAAACCGTTTAAAAACGTCGATTTCTTTACTTTTTCAAAAACTCACAATCCGTAGAGGAATCCGCTTAGGATGACGTGCCGCGAGGCATTGTCTAAGTGCATCAATCCGTAGAGGAGCCCAAGGAGGGTGATGAACCGCGAGGTTTATCTTTTATATTTTAAAATTCAAAGAAATCGCATTTTTTACGTTATCTTTTTAATTGAAAAACATCGTTTTAAAGCTTTATCTTCCGATCCCTATACCTTGGCATGGATGCGGGATTGAGAAACCATGGAGAATGAATAGCATAACCTAATGCAACACTAATGGAAACACAACACACACACGCTTTTTATAAATCATACTTTCACGTTCAAGTTACTCCACTTTCGTAATTTCTTAAAACAATTTTTACCTCGCATTAAATCCAAATCAAAAATCGCCTTCAAAGGGTGGTTCATCTCTCATCAAATAACTTTTCTTGCTTAATTCAAAAGTGTGAACTTTACAGGTTTCTTTGTCCCTGAGGAATACGATTCTGGACTCACCAGATTTTACTACTTGACCGACGTCCTATACTTGGGATTATCAGTACATCTTTTTGGACCAGTCACTCGTTTGGACTCCGTTTTGATGCGGTTTGAACCTGCGTTTAGACCGGGATGATCCTGTCATACATGTAACCTTTTCAACGCGTTTATCTTTTTAAATATTATCTTAAACAATTTAAGACACATTTAACCCCTTTTGCATTCTATGCAAATTAGTCCCTATCTAAGCTTAAAATTATCATTTGCATCAAATACAATTTTCTATCCATTGCATATTCTTCCTAATATTTCTACCTATTACTAGACGAAGGTCGCACTCTGTGTGAGACCTTACAGCCTGACCCTACTTCAAGTTGGGCTCGAAGCCCCATACGGTAGTAACCGCAAGCAGCAGGTGCCGTCCCTGTTTCAGTATCATACTTATGTGGTTAACTCATCGACATGAGTATCGTCGAGACCACCCTGACTGTGTCCGTGATGAATTTTGTAGTTTTAGTCTCTTCGTCTAAACTGTCGTTTAATTCAAGTCTAAGGTACGGTCAAACTGTCAACCCTAATCACTCGATTCCAGTTAGTTTCCATCGATCTTTAGTCAAATAATATTGGACTTCTTCCAACATACTCTGGCCAGAGTTTTCACTAAAGAACAAACTAACTCTACGACACTAACTTCCATTGACTGGGAGAGACGAATCCTCTCTTGGTCATTACTCTCCTCGTATGCTTCAAGTGTCACCCAACCAAAGACATTTCGATAGGCATAAACTTGAAGTTAGGTCAGTGATCTAAGTAACATCATTCACACACAGGTTCGTACAATGACCTCAAGTCAAAGACCAACTTGCATATCATTATTAAGAGTTATCAGTGACAGATTTGTCATTCATCACCATATGATAACTCTTGTGAGTCGTTCAATGAACTCATTCTCTAATGAGCACCTGTGTCTTGTTTTCGACTTCGCCAAGTCAAATGATCATGTGATCATCGTCACCGCTATACGATGAAGACTAGTACACAATGGTCTATCCGATGTTTCGATATCATTTTCTCGAAACATCTACGACCACGAACGCTTTTAGACTTATGCTACAGACGGTCAAACATTTCTACTTGATCGAGATACTCATCTCGATACACGTTTGACCTCTCATTAAGTCTCAGGACTTTACCTAAGTTAATTACTTATGTTAACTACATTATGATTTAACTTAGATAAATTCTTACCATACAGCTTACTATAATCTTGAACAAGATGTTTGTACAGATACACGGAGATAAATTGCCTTGAGGGCATACATCTTGCAACATCTCCCAATTACACTCAGGCCCATTTATCCCGGTATCTCATACCGCATTTACACATAAGTCTTTCAGACTTCACATGGTAGAGCCTTCGTGAGTGGATCTACTAAACTGTCTATTGATTAGACTTAAGGGGGTTTTCTATGTTTAGCTTAGACCATTCATTGGAATCATATCCAAATAATTTACTTTGGTCCTTCAGAATCCATTTAATTTTCCTAGATCTCATCCAGCTCATCGTACCTTACGACAATAATTTTTAATAAGTTATTGGTCTTTTTAGATGGTTCATATTTAAAAGTGTCAAACTCTTTTGACCACTTTATCAAAATATTTTCCATCCCCTTGAAACCTCGCATGTGTTTTATTCGCTCCCACCGACCTTGAAAACACTCTGGCTAATTCATATATGTTCATTCGTTTAAATCATATTTAGAAACCAAACTATAAATGAATGCTCTTGTTTTCATGGTTATCATGAGCGTTTACATCGAGTTCGATCCGAGTAGATCTGTACGCATCTGCTGGCGAGACAGTTTCATCATAATCCATTTATAGGAATCAGGATGAAAACGTTCTCAACCAACGTAAGATGTACTTCACTACTTTCCCTTCTGCACCAATCTTCTAACTTGAAGATTTACTTGCAGATATTAAGAAACAATTTCTTTGGGTATGTAAACTAAAGGCTGTACCTTATTCATGTTCTCAGACAATTTCTGATTGCATCAAGTTATTAATCGGAGTCACTACTCCGAATTTCGACCAGGAAGTTGACTAAGCCATCATTGACTATGATGTCTAACTCGACTCTTCGTCTTACGAGACTCGAGTAATTCTATAACTTCCTTACGATTGATTTAATGAATATATTACTGATAATGTTCTCATAGAACCTTATCAAAACATAGGCATTTTATCTGGGCTTTAACCCAGAGGGAGGACTATAACTCAGAGTCACCAGGCATGCACCACACCATGTCTAACAAAGTGCGATTCATGCTCTTCAATACACCGATGTGTTAAGAGACTTGACTTGAGAGAAAATCACATTTTCTTTTAATTTATGCAAGATTTATGCAGCTAATTATTCGACTTTTCGATCTAATCAAATCAGTTCAAATATTTCTGTGTTTTGTTCTCTATTTTATCAGACTTGTGTTTCATCAAGAACACGTGTCGTAATAATAATAAGAATAACTTACCCTGGCTAACTTAGACTTGAGTCCGGCTACGTCAGCATGTATGAGACTGTGAGTTCAACAACTCATTCTCCTACTGTCTTACAGAAGGAGTTTTGGCTATCATACTTTTGAGAATAAGATTCACAAGTGTCCGTAGACTTCATAATACGTGAGGTCAGACCCCTCTTTATGTTACATGTGAAGCTTAGTCTCTATAATACATCCTAGTCTATTTTTCCATATAAGTTCATTACTATCTTGCGTATTCATATATTAACATTTAATATATTATAGTTATTCCAAATTACAAATCACAAAACATTGCTTCAGAAGCAAGGTGACAACATTCGTCAAAATGTGTTAGACGTCTTTTGTATAACAATTATTCTGAAATCGTGACATCAAATATGTCACATTTTCAGTCCCTCCTATATGCCTTTACTAATGATAAATAAAACTATCTTTCTCAATTTGACTTTTCTTTATTGCCTTCTTCCTTTTCTAAATCTCATTTAGATATTAAACGTTTCAACGAAAAATTTAAATAGCTATGCAAGCATCTCATGTATCCAAACGCCTGAGCTTTGCAACCTTGAGTGTAGCTCAACAAGTTGCTCGACTCAAGATCCAGTTGGGATACATGGTCTTGCACCGCTCATGCACTCATATTCGATTCAAACATTTTGATCGAATTTTCGAACCTGCTTTCCATACAACCTTGACTGTAGCTCAACAAATTGTATGGAGAAACTTGCTATTGAACATCGATATGTTCGAGTTGCCCCATATAGAGGTGAGTGACATATAGCGAGCATTTATTTTGTTGGACTCAGAACTTAATGAAATCATATTTCTTAAGTCTGTCTTTAAGAAGGTCATTTTAGTGTCAACGAGAATATAGTTTAGTCTATCAATTAGAATTTAACTTGATATTACATTAATTAACCTATTTGACCAGTTAGCTTATTCTTTTAGAATATTATATTTGGATTCCGTCGGTAAACTTAGAACTTGCCCTAGTTTAGCATATGTTCAGGTTTTTAAATATAGGTAGAATGACTTTTATCTATCTATATCCTTCCACTAATTTTGCGATCATTCTAGGCCTTAATAATGAATGATTTAATAAGATTAAATTAATGGGTAAGAGATCCAATCACCCTAAGCCTAACAACCTTGAGTGTAGCTTAACAAATTGCCTAACTCTGCAATCGGTAGATGACTCTTCATCAATCATATCAGATATGGTTCTATTATCGGTTTTTACGCCTAGCTATTTGTGATCATGGGTGTGCTCATCCAAATCACAATGACCAGTCTAGTCGGACCCTTGTTTTCATGTCTAGCCTAACTTACGCCGGCGCTCGGTGTATTCACGACAACACGGTTTGGGTCAGGACTAGACTACATCATAGACTCAACTTACCCCGGCGCTCGGTGTATTCACGATACGACGGGTTGGGTCTAGTCTAGCTAGACTACATCAATGGCTTAACTTACGCCGGTGCTTGGTGTATTCACGACACGACGGTTTGGGTCAAGTCAAGATTTCATCTTATGTATAGAGAAGTTGGTTTCTACAAGGTTGCCATGACACAGCTTGAGTATAGCTCAACAACTGGAACACGGGTCCTATAGTTGCCAATCCCTAAAACAAGGAGGGCTACAGCTAATCTTGAAGAAGATTATTAACGTATTTGACTTAGATATAGTCCAGGGTGTCATATATTCATGATTCGCGTCATTGCGGTCCAGCGGAACACGGCAAGGGAATTGACTAATCCAGGATCACTTATCCCTTAGACTAGCTAGGGTGATCCAACAAACTTGCCAAGCACATTGACCGGATCATGGTCCATTGAATGAAGCTTGTCATTTTTATATGCATGCCATAGACTAAAAGGCTTTTATTAAGAACTAATTAATCCTATCAACTAGTGGAATCCTTAAAATTCAAAATTTTAAGATTTGTTTAATAACTTTTATTAAATCCTTATCAACTATAAGGTCTACGTGCTATCCTAATCGTCATTATGATTTTAATAAATTCATTTACAACGCTTTAAGCGTAGTCATTTAATGAGAATTATTATTATAACAATTAAAATAATAATCGTCGTTAAAGTGACTACCCTAATCAGGAATTAGGTCTCAAAAGGTTGTTAATGATTTATTAAAACATAGCATGTCATTAAAATTCATTTCATAAATTTTAACAAGTTCTTAATGGCTAACCTAAAAGGGTTGTCTTGCGCTAACAAATAAAGGCCAACAATAACATAGACATTAAGCACAAACTACACTAATTTTAACGCATAAAATGAGTGTACAACTATTTAAAAATTAAATAGAACAACAAGTTTAAAATATTTATCTAATAAATAATTAAAATGCATTTATAATTTAACACTTAAATTAAAACCATGATTTTAAAACTTAAAAAAATTTTCATAAAAAATTTTCATATAATTTTTATTTCATAAACTACGTTTTAAAATCATCATAAAAATTTACATGCTACTAAAATCTTTATCACATAAAATTTTAAAGTATTTAAAGTCATTTTAAAATTATCACATAAATTTAAAAATTTTTAAAATGCATTTAAAAAGCATTTCAATAAATTAAAATCGCAGTCCTAAATCATGCAAATGAGGCTCTGATACCAATGTTGGGTTTTATAGACCCCTAGGGCACAAATCTATGCCCGTCCTAAGTCGGACGGACTATAGAGAGAAAAGAATGCAGCAGAAAAATTTGATTTGTTAAACTATTTTAACGAAGACCTAAGGTTCAAGACTCTTAGCCAGGATCATTACCGACTTGGCATTGATCTGACCACCCCAAGAAGGATCTAAACTACTGTGATTAAATTAAAAGAAAGCTAATTAAACTCACATACCCGGAACCTTGCCTTGGTATAGGCAAGGTGTACCGCACCATCTTTCGAGCTGCTCCCATCTCGCGTCGAACCGCTCCGCGTTTTGAGGCAAGCAATCCTCATGTTGCCGAGCCAACCACATGCCGAAGAAAGTTTCACCCGAGTGTGAACATTCGCCAAGATTTCGGATCGGATCCGAACCCCTTCGTGGCTTTGCTAGAGCCCTTCAGCAGTAAGGCAAAAACTATAGGGAGAAGAGAATATTTAATTTAAGCCTAGATCCGAGCATGCTCCAACGTTTTTGGGAGCCGCTCAGATCTAGAGCTTGGGATGAGTTTTGAGGAGGAGAGCAGACCCATATTTATATAGGGAGCTGAACCCTCCCCTTTACTCCACTTCCGATGTGGGACTAAAGTTTGGAGTTAAATAATTCAAGTTAGTTTGCCTTTCACAAAGGCCTAACTGCCATAACTTTTAACTCCCTCACCATTGAGCTTCACGATTGATACAACCTATCAAATCGAAGGGTGTTCAACGGTGAACGCGTAGGAAAAATGGTGAGTCAATCGGAGTCTGTTTGACCCTTCAATTGATCGTCCAAAGATCAGCCGAAGAATTTTTTCGCAAAAACTGAGCCACCGCCCAAAATTAATCCTAGGGTTTGAAACCCTATTGTGTGGGGCCTGCAATGTGGATCCCCACTAATTGACCGATGCCTTGGGGTGCATGTGCAGCTGTAGCATGCGCCCCAACGTATGCGTACTAGGCACGCGCCCGTTGGGGCGCGTGCTGCATCACCCCACGCGAGGCACTGCAAGCAGCGACCCAAATTGGGGCGCTGCAGCGCCTCCACGTGGGGCGTTGTCAGTGCCCCAATTTGGGGTGCTGCTTGCAGCGCCCCATAAGCCCCATTTGATTTTTTTAAATTGTTTCTAAAAACAATTGCTTTAACATATTAAAGCTTTGGGCTTTTCTTCTTGGGCTGCCATCTGGGCTTTCTATTTAAACGCCTTGAAATAGATTTATTGGGCTCGTTTGGACTCCGTTTTTAACGAGGTTTGAACCAGCGTTTAGACCGGGATGATCCCGTCATATAGGTAATCTTTTTAATACGTTTATCTCTTTAAATATTTTCTTAAACAATTTAAGACACATTTAACCCCTTTTGCATCATATGCAAATTAGTCCTTATCTAAGCTTAAAATTATCATTTGCATCAAATGTAATTTTTTATCCCTGGCATATTCTCCCTAATGTTTCTACCTATTACTAGACGAAGGTCGCACTCTGTGTGAGACCTTACAGCCTGACCCTACTACAAGTTGGGCTCGAAGCCCCATACGGTAGTAACCACGAGCAGCATGTGTCGTCCATGTTTCAGTATCAAACTTATGTGGTTAACTCATTGACATGAATATTATCGGGACCACCCTGACTGTGTCCGTAATGAATTCCGTAGTTTTAGTCTCTTCGTCTAAACTATGTCGTTTAATTCAAGTCTAGGGTACGGTCAAACTGTCAACCCCAATAACTCGAATCCAGTTAGTTTCCATCGATCTTTAGTCAAATAATGTTGGACTTTTTCCAACATACTCTGGCCAGAGTTTTCACTAAAGAACGAACTAACTCTATGACACTAACTCCCATTGACCGGGAGATACGAATCCTCTCTTTGTCATTACTCTCCTCGTACGCTTGAAGTGTCACCCAACCAAAGGCCTTTCGACAGGCCTAGCCTCGAAGTTAGGTCAGTGATCTAAGTAACATCGTTCATGCACAGGTTCGTTCAATGATCTCAAGTCAAAGACCAACATGTATATCATCACTAAGAGTTATCATTGACAGATTTGTCAATCATAACCATATGATTACTCTTGTGGGTCGTTCAGTGAACTCATTCTCCAATGAGCACCTCTGTCTCGTCTTCGACTTCGCCAAGTCAAACGATCATGAGATCATCGTCACCGCTATACGGTGAAGACTAGGACACAATGGTCTATCTGATGTTTTGATATCCTTTTCTCGAAACATCTACGACCACGAACGCATTTAGACTTATGCTACAGACAGTCAAACCTTTCTACATGATCGATATAATCATCTCGATACATGATTGACCTTGCATTAAAACTCAGGACTTTACCTGAGTTAATTACTAATGATAACTACATTATGATTTAACTTAGATAAATTCTTACCATACAGCTTACTGTAATCTTGAACAAGATGTTTGTATAGATACACAGAGATAGATTGCCTTGAGGGCATACATCTCGCAACAAGGTATGTGTTGGTGCTAGGGTTGGGGGAGGGGTAGAGGTAGGGGTTAGGGTCAGAGTGAGGGTGTACCTTGGGACTTGCATCATGATGCAATTTCAATATCCATCACTATATGGAATTAATTTGGTAAAATCTGAATTGCAAAAGGAGAATACTCGTAAGCGGACCGTGGCTTGGACTTAGTCAAATCAACTCCGACACTACACTCTTGGTATACTCGTTAGACGACTATGTCATAAAATTTATTTTAGTTATACTATTGATATCAATGGAAAAATAAAATTTATTTTAATTTTAGATTAATGAGAACATAGCCATGTTAAAACATACACTCTTGGTATAAAATTTATTTAAGTTATATTGTCGATATCAAGGAAAAAATAGAATTTATTTTAATTTTAGATTAATGATAACCTAGCCATATTAAAACATACATTCTTGGTATCACAATGATAGCATCATATTTTTACGAAAGAGTCGACTATCATTTAAAGGTTCTCAAAATAGTTAATTTAGAAATATATAAATGGTTGATACACAATTACATGTAAATTTCATCGTCAATTACAGATGCTGGAGGTTCCTGGCAAGTCGTTTATGGAAATATCGGATCTAAACATGACTGGAAACCGAAGATACTTAGAGGGGATAGATGTGTTCTTAGCGTACGCTGATGCCAACCCTCTAAGCATGTCCAGTGGAAAAATCTATTGCCCTTGCAAGGGGTTCCATAACAATGAGATCCTTCATAAACATTGTACGTGTCCATTTGGTGTCTCAAGGGTTCGAACCCAATTATAAATTTTGGAGTTACCACGGAGAAGATGTCGTAACAGAGGAGATACTTAAGACAGAAGAGCGTATTGTACATAGAGATCAACGGGCAGATGACATAGATACAATGTTGGAATATATTGGTGCTCCTAGCGAAAACATGTCTAATGATGATCTTCACACCGTTGACTATGATCGATTGATGAAATTAATGGAGGATAATGAGTCTGATTTATACGAAAGATGCACGGAGTTCACGAGGCTATCATTCATGATTAGACTGCTACATATCCAAACACTAAGCGGAATGGCGATTACACATTTTGAGATGTTGTTGGATTTGTTGAGAAGGGTAGTTCCTGGTTGGAAGGACAACATTCCAGCTACTCATTATGAAGCGAGCAAAATCGTTAATACGTTAGGGCTCGATTACAAGAAAATTGATGCATTCCCTAATGATTGCATTCTATACTACAAACACAACAAGGACATACATGAATGTCTAACGTGTCATGTTCCCCGGTGGCAAGTTGAACAAGGAACAGGTGTGACGAAGTATGGTCCTATAATCCAAAAGAAGAAGCAGACTCCGGCGAATGTTCTCCAATATTTCCCAATTATACCAAGGCTACAGAGGTTTTTCATGTCTGCTGAATTGGTAGGAAAAATGCGATGGCATGCCACCGACCACAGAGAGGAAGGAAAATTAAGGCATCCTGCCGATGGAGAAGCATGGAAGAATATCAACCGTATTTATCCCGACTTTGCAAGGGAGATGAGGAATCTTAGGCTTGGTCTCGTAAGCGATGTGTTTAATCCATTTGGAGTGATGAGCTCTGGTTGGTCCATTTGGCCCGTGTTGCTGACCCAGTATAACATCCCGCCTCATATGTGCATGAAGCAACCATACTTGATACTGTCACTATTGATTCCTGGGAAATACTCGCTTGGAAATGATATCGATGTTTTCATGCAGCCCTTAATTGATGATTTGAAGCTTTTATGTGAACAAGGTGTAGGCACTTTCGACGCCGGGACAAAGAAAAGTTTCTGCATGCGTGCTATTGTTTTATGAAAGATAAACGACTTCCTGGCATATGCTAATCTATATGGTTGGTCGACGAAAGGTAGGACGGCTTGCCATGTTTGCATGACAGGTTATGAGGGCACATTCCTGAAATATAGCCGTATGTTTTGCTTTTGGCAGAATAGAAGATGGTTGCATGCGAGTCATAGTTATAGGAGACAGGGACAGTTGTTCGACGGTAAAACCGAACGCCGAGAAGCCTTAGAAAACTAACCGGAGAGGACATATTTGAAGCACTTTACCCTTTGCGAAGAGTGAAGTTTGGAAAGAACAGATATATCAAAGAGCATCCTCTTAGTGTTAGAAGGCAGATTGCAAAGGGAAAAGGAAAGAGCAAGGGCAAGGGCAAGGGCAAGGGCGAAACTAAAAGAAGAATGCTTCGAGTGTCGCGCACAGATTCTAACACAGAGGATGTTCAAATACTACCAAGTGGTTGGTCAAAGTTTAGTATTTTCTTCCAATTGCCATATTGGAAGAATTTGAAAATACGTCACAACCTGGACGTCATGCACATCGAAAAGAACATATGTGAAAATCTGTTGTATACCTTGATGCAAGACACCAACACGTCAAAAGACGGAGTAAAGGCTCGGATTGACTTAAAAGAATTGAATATACATCCTGAATTGCAGGCTGTACAAAAGGAAAATTTCAAGTACGACCTACCAGCTACTTGGGTCACCCTGTCAAGAGATGAAATTCATAATCTGTATGTGTTTCTCAAGTCATTGAAGACACCAGATGGATATGCTTCGAATACATCAAGATGTGTGCACATAGACCAGATGAAGATATTTGGATTGAAGACACATGATTATCATATCTTGCTACATCAGTTGCTTCCGGTTGCTTTATGTCATGTCGATAAGAAGCTGGCAAAAGTCCTGATACAATTCCATGGGTTCTTCAAGCAGGTGTGCTCGAAGGTGATAAACGTTGGTAAGTTTGAAGATTTAGAGGCACAGGATGTCCTTGCACTGTGTAATATGGAAAAAAGTTTTCCCCCTTCATTCTTTACAATCATGGTTCATCTTACTATGCACTTGGCACAGGAGGCCCGCATTGCTGGGCCGATATAATATCGGTGGATGTACGCCGTTGAAAGGTGAACGTCGTGCCATAGATTATTCTATTTTGCTAGGAACAAAATTAAACGTGAATTTGCATCTTTTTATGATTTTTGAACCACATGTATCTAGGGTTCATGAAGCAACTTGTGCACAATCGTGCACGGCTAGAAGATTCAATATCCAAGAATTATACGTCAAACGAGGCCTTGATGTTCATATCTCATTATTTGCAGGGTGTAGCCACAAGGGTAAATCGTCCGGTAAGAGTTACTGATGGAGTATTCTATAATGATTATGGATAGGACACACGCTTTAGTAAAATTGATCTTGAACAAGCACATTCATATGTCTAAATAATCTACGCATATTTGACTCCTATCGGAGGTAATAAAGCTGAGTTATTCGCTTTTTAAGTAGTGCAATTCCCAACTTTTAATAGTTTTCTTTACTTTTCCCTCAGTCTTCATATAGAATTACTCCAAGACAAATTACACGCAAAAACTCTTAAACAAAAGGTTGCAGATGCACATCTAAAGAATTTACGTCACGGTTGAAACTGACGGTACACGCATCGATTTCTCACGATAGTTACACACCTACTACAAAATCAATTTCTATAACTTGTGTATATGAGTGCGATTCTTATTTATCTTAAAGGTGGCATATCAATGTGTTCGCGGTGCACGGCTATACAAGGATATCCAAAAATACGCCAGAGGTTCTGACGGCACAGTACATCGATATGGAGGTAATTCTATCAATGGTTACAGATTTAATACCATTGAAGTCGAGAAGGACCGATGCACCCAAAATAGTGGCATCTTCTCATCCTTTACGTAGTTGTCATATGCAAGATCCAGAGATCAACAACCAAAAGAAGGTCAAATATTCTATTATGGCCAGGTTGTAGACGTGGTTGAGTTATTTTATGGCTTTTAGAAGGAAGTGAGCAATGTTATGTTTAAGGTGCGGTGGTATGAGCAAGGAAAGAAGGACGACTTGGGCTTCACGGTCATTAATCTGAAGAAGGAAATCTATCCGGATGAGAAGTTCATGTTTGCCTCACAAGCAAAACAATGTTTTTATGTTAAATATATAATGGTAGATGATGATTGCGTGGTTCTTAGAAATCCACCAAGAGCATATGCACCGGATGAAACAGGTGCTGAAGAGGGCAGTGAAGATGACGAAGATGTTGTAATCGTAGGAGATGATGTCGTGGATGATTTTTCAATCGAGACAAATAATGAAACACCGGATGAAACATGTGCTGAAGAGGGCAGTGAAGATGACTAAGATGTTGTAATCGTAGTAGATGATGTCGTGGATGATTTTTCAATCGAGACAAATAATGAAACGACTGATGACATCACACCGTTGCATGTTGATATACCCGATTTGGCGATCACATGCACGGGTATTGTAGCAGCGGAGTGCACAAGACGAAGAAACAAAATAAACAAAGTCATTTCATCTACCGTTCAGACTAGGTCACAAAGGGCGTCAACATCAACATCAAATTGTTGAACTTTTTTCAGTAATAAGCTGAAAAAATATGTAAATGTATAAAAATGTTCATTACGATGATTTTGCTTGGAATCAATAAAGAATGTGAATTACTCCATGTTTTATATCCCATTTATTTCATATAAATTACGCAAATATTTACAGCACGTAAGCATCAATTTTTTTATTAATAAATATTATGAAGTGCAGAGGAAGAGAGTTTGGAACACGATTTTACACTTGGTGCAGGGACATCCCAGACCTCCCGGTCATCTGGGTCAGGTACGCATATTTTGTGGTTTAAGTACGGCTGTATAAAATGCACAATTTAATTTGTTGGAAAACTAAATGGTCAAATGCTTCATATATTTTTAGGCAGTGCAGGTCAAGGCTTCCCTTCGGCACATACCACCCCGCCCTCTGGGTTAGGTATGCATATGTTGTAGTACTGCTGTATAACGTGCACAATTTAAATTTTTGTAAAACTAATTGGTAAATGACGTGTGCCCCGGTTGCTATCCGCAAATGGCCGGGGGACCCGCGAGGGGGTTTAGAAATTTGTAACCGCAAGCGCACGGTGTTGTAGTGTGGCTTGGGGGTCGAACACAGGGAGGCTAGGATGTGCTTGAGTCAAGTAGGACCAAAATCACCCCGTAGGCGAGCTAGCCCGAATCGGTAAATGGTTGTCACAGAAAGGAATGAAGGGTATGAACAAGAAGAAAATAAACCCAGGACCTTGGTTTCCACTCCGACGAGCGACTCTCGCCGATACGGCCTACGGGTATGGATAGCGATCGGAATTAGGGTCTAATGGTGGGACGTTGCCTCTGAAAGTGGTACCCCGGCATCCCATAGGCCCGATATTCCGGTCGGTGCCCAGGATGATACACCAGACTTCCCGGATTCGATCAGTGGGCACTCCCGTGTCCATTAACACTGATCGATTCCGGGAGCACTAAGCTCGCAACGATAACTCCCAACGTCTCATCATGCCGCTCCCGCGTGCTAGGATTCGGCGTCTACGCTAAGGGCGTGAGCTATGGCTAGGGAGTCAATCGCCAAGTTTATTCCCCCTTGGCCCAACGGTCAAAGGCGGTCTTTTTCCCGCCGATGACAATGAAACACCACGCGTAACCGTTAGATTCCTAATCCCTATCGATTTCCTAACCCTATGGACGCATCGGGAAGAGCCCCCGAAGGGGTTTCCACCAAAATCCCAGATTTGGGAACTACTCACAAAAATCCATTAAAAAGCGATCTAAATGAAAATTAACCGTTGGAATCATAATCGGACGATTGGAATGCGGAAGTAATAGAGTAATTAAGACAATACTAAAATTTGAGAAAGATCCGAAAACTTACAAAAGAACAGTAATTACAGCCGTCACAATGGGAGAAAACAGTAAAAACTAGCAGCTCCCTCGTTTCTGGAACCCTAGGGGTTCTATTTATAGACTCTCGCATCACCCGATCGGTTGACAAGTCAACCGATCAGATGATCCGTTACAGATAATGAACAGAAAACGGCGAGCTTTCACCCGGTCATATGAACCGGTCGGGTGAGTTCTTGGAGTGACCGGTTGGATCTTGGCACCATCGGGTGAAGCGATCGGTTGGGTGCCCGTGTCTTCAGCTCCTCATCATCAGCTACAGATGAACCGATCGGGTGAGAGTCACCCAATCGGTTGGAATTCTGCTCGAAAAGACAGAGAACAGGCCCCCGCTGAACCGGTCTATGAACCGGTCGGGTGACTTCCATATGAGCTCTGGCTGAGACCGGGTGGTGCACGCGTGCATCACCCGATCGGTTGGAGATGGCCAACCGACCGGGTGAGGGGCTGAAAGATGTATTCTTTGTCGTTTGACCCCCTGGATCACGCGTGACTCCTCCCGTTGCTCCGAGGACTTGAGATATCGTCGTTAAACGTCCCCTACGCGGTCAATCTCCTACAAACATGGATAAACAAATAAAAGTGAAAGAGAACGAGAAAATACGAGAAAACGAATAAAAGACGGCGGAAAACACGGAGAAACACAAAAGAAAACATGCGTGAATTTATAAAATATAAACGCACGTCAAAATCCCCCAAGCTGAACTCTTCCTCGTCCTCGAGGAAGACGAGTGAGAGTAGGAGCTCGGAGGGAGAAAATAGAGAGGAAGAAAGAAAAAGAAAACTCTATATCCTAGATCGTCCGTCAGAGCCAACAAAAATCAAAAATGACACACCAAGCAAGCAAACGTCAAATCACACCACTAAACCTAGGAAAACGAGTCCAAATAAGTGCCGTGGGCCCACGCGGTGAAGCGCGAGTGAGTGTGGTCGTGCGCTAGCAGTCCGTGTCGCTTTCTACAATGTGCTATAAGCTCATATACGCAAATCCAGGAAGTGACCCAAATACCAATTCGAATTTGAAATTGCGGTGAATATTAGTTCAAGCATGCATGAGAAGAGTATAAGAATAGAAGCGTATCATGCATCGGGGACTCCACAACTAGGGTTAAGGAAATCACGCCACTATAGCCTAGATAATAGCTAAGAAGTTCCTAAGCCAAGTGTTTTCGAAAACGATGGGGGTTGAGATGATGTGGAGTAGAACACTCGGTGCAAATTCTCGCCTTCCCTTTATTCTCGGCAAGTAGGAAAATATTCACACTGGAATTTTATTTGGGTTTTGGGTATTTATATTTTTTTGGCTTTTTGGCTATACAATTTTTTTCTTTTCTTTTCTTCTTTTTTTTGGGTTTTTCTTTTCTTTTCTCCTTTTTTTTTGGATTTTTGGGTTTTTGGCTATACACATGTGCACTCTCCCAAGTGGGAGAACGGTACACGACGAGGGGATTTGCACCAAGTAAAGCAAAAAAAAGAAGTCGAAATCTAAACACTCGGGCATAGGAAACTATTCTCGCTAAATAGAGCGTAGGCTAAATGGGTTATCCTAGTCCTTAATTGTGGAATCCCGACACATGCGAGTTGAAATTATACGATATAAATATAGCATGCATATAATGGAAGCAAGTACCGCATATTCAAATCGAAGCATGATAATCTAGGGGTCATTCCTGAACATGTATATAAAGTAAAATCACCAAGTAGAAGCACATCAAATAGCTAGGCACGACGCACGACTCACAAAAAGCTAAGCGGACCCACGACGCGTGAAATGCAAGAGGGCTCGAAATCCTAGGGTTAGTGAGTGTGATTATCGATGCAATGCTAGGTGTGTGTGATTTTGTGGCGATTCATCATAGGGTTCATCTCTAGGAGAAAGAGCTAAAAAGAAGAGAAGAGAAAAAAAAGAAAAAATAAAAAACACGATGAAAACGACACAAAAAACGAAAGAGAAGGACTCAAATGACGCACACAGTGCGACTCCCCCAAGCTGAAGCTTGCATTGCCCTCAATGCAATATGAGTGAGTACGGGAGGGCAATGAAGATGGGGGGAATACGCACCGACACAAAAAGAAATGAAAACAAGGAAAACCCAGAGATGATACTTAAAATAAAGAAAGATCAAAATCGAAATCAAACGACACGAAAGTAAAAATAAAAATAAAACCACACGATACGACACTCAAAAGGGGAAAAACAAGCACACACACAAAAATGAGAAAAACAACAAAACACGACAGCACACCAAAATAGACGTCCCCCAAGCTAGACCTGACAGTGCTAGCGAAATGATATGATCAATGAAATGCAGAGATATGCAAAGGGGAGTCAAAAACAAACAAGGAGAAATCAAAAAGCAGGAGAAGGTGAGTCCTCGTCCTCCTCGGAAGAGGGTGTGGATGGGTGGTCGGGGGAGGCTGGGGGTGTGCGGAGAAGTGGGGAACGAGGCGGAGGAATAGGGGCAGCGGTGGTGTGAACAATGGGAGGAGTGTCGGTGGAGGTGGGTGGTGGTGGTAGGAAGGCGATCAAGGCGGTGGTGAGAGGAATAGAAATGGGGGAAGAAGATGTGGTGGTGACGGTAGTGGGAGGTGGTGGGAGGGATCTGGAGTGCACCGGCAATTTCCTCCGACGCACATATGGAGTGATGGAGGAAGGGGGTAGCGTGGGTGCGATGGAAGTGGTCGGGAGGGGGGAAGTGGATGCCGGGATGGGATAAGATGAGGGAGGAGAAGAATGTGGTGAGGGGGTGAAGGAGAAGATCACCGAGGTGGTGAAGGTGGAGGTGAAGATCGCCGAGGTGGTGAAGGTGGAGGTGGTCCGTGGATATGAGTGAGAAGGCGAAGAATGGCGGCCACGTTCCTCTCAAGTGCAAGGAAACGTGGGTGAGTAAGAAAAGAGGACGGTGATGGGTCCGAGGAGGCAGAGGACATGGCGAGCTCACGAAGGGCAGCGACCTCCCTCTCAAGACCTAGACGGGCAGAGACCTGAGGGCGACCAAAAGATGTGGACTGACGTGAGGCAGAAGTGGTGCCGGCAGGTAAGGTCGAAGTGGTGCCGGCGGCAGTGGTCATGCCGGCACAGGAGACAAGGCCAGAAATGGCCGCAAAGAGGTGCTCAGACGTGATGGGTCCCGGAGCAGAAACATGACGACTCGGGCCATCCCCTAAATCTCCCCCAGACGCAGGGATATCCTGCTCGCCCAAGTGGGCGGCAGGGGACAGTGGTCTGCGCGCGTCCGCGGGAAGGAAAGGAAGGTTCAACCCCGCTAGGAAGTTGGGATCAGGTGGGAAGGTCCAATCTCCCACAAGAGCAATGGTCATGCGAGCGGGGTTGGGGAGAATGGTGTAAGGGGCTGGGGGTGGCCATAATTGAAGATGAAGCGGCCATCGGAGTGGGGTCTAATCATGTGAATGTGCCGCAGGACATCAATATCTAGCTGTGAGGGTCCTGCGGCAGCGGGAAGATTATTGGGGATGGGAATATTAAAATGGGGGTAAGAGCAGATGATAGTTATGATGCCCCCACAACAAAACTTCCCCTTACCGGCCCGGCTGATCTCGAGTAGCTTGTAAACAAGCCAATCGCCGTCATGGATGGGGACGGTAGGGGCCCTGAAGCTAATTCCATCATCGTCCCGGACAAAAGGGAAAGTCATGGCCCAGAGGATAAAAAGGTCGGGGATAGTCACGGTGCCAGACTCGTCCCTGGGAAAAAATGCAGATGATATGATCCTGTGGGCCAAACGAAACACAGGATGAATGATGGAGGAGGCCTTGGCCCTTCCTCGGGGATAGTCATGGAACATTGTGAGGCGGAACCAAAATTGATCGACGTCAAACTCGGGCGTGTACCCGTAGTGTCGGATGGAATCATCTCCAAGATTGAGGAAACCAAATATATCGTTAATCGTGTTCAGATTTGTGGTGACACTCCTGTTACGCACCCTGAATTTAATGATCGACCCGGACTCCCAAACACGTGTAGAGAGAAATTCGAGGGTGAGTGCCGGGTAGGATATGGCAGAAGCATTAAGGAAGGCCAACCATCCTAAGTTAGCGAAAAGAGATTCGACCTTGGTGTAGACACCGAGATCGACAAGTGTTTGTGTGTGCGGGAACTTAGTAGATAGATGCCCCCGAGCATCGAGCCTACGGTAAAAATCCTTGTGCTCCTGGTTCCTAAAGATATACCCATGCGGGCCCAACATTGGGTCCACAGGGGGGATAACAGGCGGGGGAGGGCCAAGTGTAAGTGCTCGTGTGCGAGAAGGGGGACGTGTTTGTTTTCGTCTCTTTCGAGACGGTTCCTCCTCCCGCATAATTCCCTTCCCCTTGTCCTTATCCTTAGCCATGCGTGAGTGTGCGTGTATGAATGAGTGCAAAAGCAATGAATGCACACTAACACAAGCAAAATGAGCAAGCGCAATTTATAGGGCAAAAATAGAAATATGAGCGTAGGAGCGAGTGTACCCAAGCGAAGTGGCGAAGCTTGCCCATAGATGTCCCCACACTGCGCAATGAGAGTAGCGTGGAGCCGCGGCGACCTCTTTCAGCAAGAATTTTCGAAATGGGCGTTGTTTGGGGGGAATTAGGTCAGAAATTTGAAATGGAAGGAGAGAGAGAATGAAGATGATGGAATGGTTGATGGAGGAGGTGGAGAGAAGGAGTATTGGAGGAGGGGAGGACGTGGGGGAGTGAGAATCGGCCGTTGGGGAGGAGAGGCAGGCAAAACGACGGTGATTTTGGCGATCGGGCGAGGATGAAAACGAACGGGTGGTCGGGGGTTTATATAGGGTTTTAAGTCGAACCGATCGGGTGACTTGTCACCCGATCGGTTGACGATTAGGTCAAGAATTCTTGCCGAAGAAGTGCTACAAGTGACCCGGTCGGTTGACTTGTCAACCGATCGGTTGGCCGCTCCACTCATTTTCTCGAGAGTTGAGGGCTGCTCACCCGGTCGCTTCAACCGATCGCGCTCGAACTCAACCGATCGGTTGATATTCCCCAAAAATTTCCCGAGAGTTCTTCCCAGCTCACCCGGTATGTCACCCGGTCTCTTCATTCTTCAACCGATCGGTTCATTTGGGGACAGATCTCGGCTTGTATCTGATACATCCCAACCGATCGGTTGAGTTATCAACCGATCGGTTGGGGCTTTGTTCCCTGCAAAAACCAACAGATTTGTCTAAGTCCCTGAACGGATGTTCTCGCGGCTGATTTTATTTATAAAAACAGATAAAATAAAGTAAAAAAATAACACTAAAAAGTGGGGAAAAAGTTTAGAACATGGGTTGCCTCCCATGAAGCGCACTTGTTTAACGTCGTTGGCTCGACGCCCGCAAGAGATGTTCACGGTGGTTAATACGGGTGATGCCCGAAGTTCGGCATCTCTTCTTCATTGGAGCTGAAGGGTCTTGGAGTAGTCAGCGGCTGGAGAAAGATTTGCTCGACTACCCTTTCCTTGTTCTTGGGATCCGGGGGTTTCTCTTTTGTATTGGCGCTTACCGCCATCTTCTTAAGGATCCGGACCTCATCCCTGGTGAGGTCCATGGGCTCTTTCCCCGTTCTCCTCGCAGGAGGAGCCTTGGGGAACCCGGGAGGGGTCGTTCTTGCTGCACTCGCTTTCCCAGCAGCATCATTGTTCTTAGGGCCGTCTTGGTCTTCTAAATCCCCCAAGTCATCGGGGGGGTTTCTTAAGAGAATCTCCCAGGAGCTCTCTTCAGCAGCTTTTTCTTCTTCTACCTCAAGCAAATTACACCGAGGGTCATCTGGGGGATCGGGATACTTCATGGACAACCCCAGATCAAATTCAACTTTTTCTCCGCTGACGTTTAGAGAAAGTTTTCCGTTCTTCACATCAATCAAAACGCCAGCAGTGGCCATGAAAGGCCGTCCCAGGATGATGGGAGTGTGTGCGTCTTCAGGCATGTCCATGACTACGAAGTCCACTGGCACATGCACCCCTTTTACATTAACGGGGAGGTCATCCACAATTCCCACCGGATATTTGACCGACCGGTCAGCTAGTTGTAGAGTCATACCGATGGGCTCCAAATCACCCATTCCTATCCTTTTATACATCGACAAGGGCATCAAACTTACACTTGTTCCGAGATCGACGAGTGCACGATGAATCTTTACTGCCCCGATCGTGCAAGGAATTAAGAAGCTCCCCGGGTCTTTAAGTTTCGGCGGATTTGCCCTCTGGATAAGAGCGCTACATTCCGCTGTCAACACTACTTTCTCCTTTCTAGACCCTCTCGTCACCAAATCCTTCAGGAATTTTGCATAGGAGGGGATTGTTTCGATTGCTTCTAGGAAGGGGATTTGCAAGCTTAGGTCCTTGACCATGGCGAAGAACTTGCCATATTTCTCGTCGATTTTGGCTTGAGCTAACCGTTGTGGAAATGGCACAACGGGTTTGAACACTTTCGGGCTCCCTTCCTCGTTCTTCTTCTTCTCTTCTTCAGAGACTCCCTCCGGAGTCGTAGGATTTGATGACGAAGCACCGGCGTCGTTTGATTTTTCGATTGATCGCTCAACGACCAACGGTGCTTCCGGTCTTTTAGGAGGCACTCTAGTAGGGATTTGTGTCCCGCTTCTCAGAACGATAGCGGACACATTTGCGTGCTCGTGCATGAGTGCCGACGTTTGGGTTGCTCCCCTCGGGTTCACCTCCGGTTGTGACGGCAATTGGTTTTGTGACCTTGAAAGGTTCGCCACTTGTAACCCCAGCTGGGTTACTTGGTCCGTGAGGGCCCACTGACCCATTTCCAGCTTTTGATTAATCTTCTCCTGGTTGGTTATATATTGAGTCAAGAGAGACTCAACCGGAGAGACGGCCCTCTGTTGGCCATACTGCTGCTGCTGCTGGATTGGCTGCTGATTCCTAGGGGCATAAAATTGTTGCTGAGGTTGCTGCTGATATTGTTTCTACGGCTGACTCTGCTGTGGCCTAGCCGGCTGATATGTTTGTTGCTGCGGCTGCTGAGGCGGCGAGGGCTGAAATGGTGGCCGGTAACTGAAGTTTGGGTGGTTCCGGTTGTTTGGAGAGTAGGTCGGGTTGGAATTGGTCCTTGGAGGATACGACGCATTTCCCGTAGGGTTGTAAAATAGTGCGCTCGCCTGATCCAACGGTGGTGAGATGTCACCACCGTCGAATTCCCAAAGAATTCGGATTCTACCGCTGAAATTTGCTGTGTACCGGCCCCACCGGCTCCTACCATTAGTGCGGAGATCTGGGTCGAAAGCAAGTCGAACTTGCTTGAAAGTTTGTCGACGTCCTCGACTCTGTGTATACCCCCAGACCTGGGTGTGGCTCTCTCGTCACACCACCGCTCATTGTTGGATGCCATATTTTCCAGAATATGTCCGGTATCTTCCTCGCTCCTAGACATGAAGGAACCCCCAGCCGTGGTGTCCATAGAAGATTTCAGGTCATCCCTCAACCCATTGTAGAACAGATTAATAATCTGCCACTTCGGAAGCTCATGGTGAGGGCATCTTCTTTGCATCTCCTTGTATCTCGTCCAAGCTTCATGCAAGGACTCGTGGCTGGCCTGGGAGAAGGAGGAGATCTCACTCCTCAACTTCATGGTCTTCCTCGGAGGAAAGAACTTCGTCAGAAAAGCGTTGGAGAGCTTCTTCCAGGTATTGAAAGTGTTTGGGTCCTTCCCCCTAAGCCATTGCTTGGCTTTGTCTCGCAAAGAGAAGGGGAACAGCTTCAGACGGATAGCCTCAGTCGTGACACCATTAATCTGGAAGGTGTCACACTTCTCCAAGGAGTCTAGATGCTCGATCGGGCTCTCCATGGGTGCACCCGCAAACTGGTCCTGCTGGATCCATGTCACTAAAGACGGCTTTAGCTCAAAGCTTTGGGCCGTAATAGCTGGAGAACGGATGGCGGAAGTGGACTCGATAGATGGCATCGAGTACTCCAACAGAGACTTGTGAGGCAGGGTGTTCTCCTCCATGGATTCAGGATCCTCTCTTTTTGCTTCTCGGCGGCCAAATGCCTAAGGGTGGCATTAATCTCTGGATCGAGGGGAATCAAGTCGTCAAGACTTCTTGAACTCCTGCGCATGAAAAACAACAAACACCGGTGAAGCGACAAGTGGGAAAGAAACAGATAAAATAAGAAATAAAAATAAGAAAAATAAAAAGGAAAAGGGAGAATGCGAAAATTATCGCGAGGTAGGGATAAGAGCTAGACACTAGGGTTCAAGAGATCCTAAAATAACAAGCACGTTGCCTCCCCGGTAACGGCGCCATAAACTTGACGTGTGCCCCGGCTTGCTATCCGCAAATGGCCGGGGACCCGCGAGGGGGTTTAGAAATTTGTAACCGCAAGCGCACGGTGTTGTAGTGTGGCTTGGGGGTCGAACACAGGGAGGCTAGGATGTGCTTGAGTCAAGTAGGACCAAAATCACCCCGTAGGCGAGCTAGCCTGAATCGGTAAATGGTTGTCACAGAAAGGAATGAAGGGTATGAACAAGAAGAAAATAAACCCAGGACCTTGGTTTCCACTCCGACGAGCGACTCTCATCGATACGGCCTACGGGTATGGATAGCGATCGGAATTAGGGTCTAATGGTGGGACGTTGCCTCTGAAAGTGGTACCGGCATCCCATGGGCCCGATATTCCGGTCGGTGCCCATGATGATACACCGGACTTCCCGGATTCGATCAGTGGTCACACCCGTGTCCATTAACACTGATCGATTCCGGGAGCACTAAGCTTGCAACGATAACTCCAAATGTCTCATCCTGCCGCTCCCGCGTGCTAGGATTCGGCGTCTACGCTAAGGGCGTGAGCTATGGATAGGGAGTCAACCGCCAAGTTTATTCCCCCTTGGCCCAACGGTCAAAGGCGGTATTTTTCCCGCCGATGACAATGAAACACCCCGTGTAACCGTTAGATTCCTAATCCCTATCGATTTCCTAACCCTATGGACGCAACAGGAAGAGCCCCCGAAGGGGTTTCCACCAAAATCCCAGATTTGGGAACTACTCACAAAAATCCATTAAAAAGCGATCTAAATGAAAATTAACCGTTGGAATCATAATCGGACGATTGGAATGCGGAAGTAATAGAGTAATTAAGACAATACTAAAATTTGAGAAAGATCCGAAAACTTACAAAAGAACAGTAATTACAGCCGTCACAATGGGAGAAAACAGTAAAAACTAGCAGCTCCCTCGTTTCTGGAACCCTAGGGGTTCTATTTATAGACTCTCGCATCACCCGATCGGTTGACAAGTCAACCGATCAGATGATCCGTTACAGATAATGAACAGAAAACGGTGAGCTTTCACCCGGTCATATGAACCGGTCGGGTGAGTTCTTGGAGTGACCGGTTGGATCTTGGCACCATCGGGTGAAGCGATCGGTTGGGTGCCCGTGTCTTCAGCTCCTCATCATCAGCTACAGATGAACCGATCGGGTGAGAGTCACCCGATCGGTTGGAATTCTGCTCGAAAAGACAGAGAACAGGCCCCCGCTGAACCGGTCTATGAACCGGTCGGGTGACTTCCATATGAGCTCCGGCTGAGACCGGGTGGTGCACGCGTGCATCACCCGATCGGTTGGAGATGGCCAACCGACCGGGTGAGGGGCTGAAAGATGTATTCTTTGTCGTTTGACCCCCTGGATCACGCGTGACTCCTCCCGTTGCTCCGGGGACTTGAGATATCGTCGTTAAACGTCCCCTACGCGGTCAATCTCCTGCAAACATGGATAAACAAAGAAAAGTGAAAGAAAACGAGAAAATACGAGAAAATGAATAAAAGACGGCAGAAAACACGAAGAAACACAAAAGAAAACGTGCGTGAATATATAAAATATAAACGCACATCAGTAAAATGCTTCAAACATTTCTAGGTGGTGCAGGACATGGCTCACCGGTGGCACATACCCCAGCCATCTGAGACATGTACGCTTATTGTAGTTTTAGTATGTGTCTAAATGTGGACCTTTTAAGTTTTTGTATAACTAAGTGCATAACATTCTTTATATATTTTCAGGCACTGCAGGACATATTCCCTCTTCCACACATACCCCATTGTCAACATGTACATATACAAATATTTTTATTTTAAATGTTCAGTCCAATTTGTTAAACTAATTGAATTTGCAATTGTCTTATTGCGTATGGATGCAGGTGGGCTTGAGGATATACATATTGAGACTCCCAACACGGCCGGGTCACATGTCACCTCCACTTCTCAGACTGCACATCCACATGTCGAACCAGAGCCAGTGGTGTTCATTCCATATGACCCGGAGATAGAGCGTGCCTCCTTACCGACGGCCTGTAGGCACGAAGAGGCAAATAGGGGGTCGCCGGAAGTGGTAAACACGCAGTGGCTTGTGATCGTGCAATTGGCGGACAAAGTTGCACCGAGGATGATAGAGGCCAAAGCTGAGTGCTTTAGACGACAGGGTAGTATAATGTAATCATATTTATTGTAATCTTATACATTCATAAAGTATGTTTGGTTTTCGCACGCACAAACCCTCCGCCGATGGAAGGACAAGGCAGGACGAAAATTTCGACTTGATACCTGGAAACGGCCAGCGGGTCGTTATACGGTGGAGCCACCAAGCTTACATTGGCCCGTGGGCAGTAAAATTTAATTATTTCCTTGCTGTCCAGTCTAAAAGGTTGGACATATTCAACCTCTGCCTGACGTGGAAGGATCAGCGGCACGAGTCCTAGGTCACATGTTGGCAGGAGATCAATGTAAGTTAGCTACCTTTTAATTTAAGGTTCTTAATAGGTAATTACTGTTATAATGTGTTTGTTATATGGCATAAAGGCATTACGTCATGGACCGCAACCCTGATGCATGTGGCTACTGCATGGATAAGATTCAGAACAGACTTGTCCAGTGGCAAAAGGAATTGAAAAAGAAGTACTGGAAATGGTTCACTGAGGACTGGGAGCGGTACTAGCACCTGGACAACCATGCTGACCCAGTGCAGTTCTTTGGCTATGGTTTCCTGTGGGAGTCTGCTGCTGGGCAGGTATAGTTCATATTTTTTAAGCACATATTATATATATGTTTTTCTGACATACTGTAATATAGAAAATTTCGGAAACGACCGTCGCCAACCCTAGTGCACCTCGAGGCTATGAGCATCATGGCAGCTCGAAGAGCTTCAGCCAGATTGGGTACGAGTTGGCACGTCAGGTAAAAATGTTGTAATTAATTTTTGTAACAAATATTTTTTTTGAAAGAGTGTCTAAATTTTTTCTTATTGATTTTAGGGCCGCCTGGGCATCGAGTCTTTGGTGGAGCATACACTAACTAAGGCCCACCCAAAGTACAATGATCCCAAGAAGTTGGCAAAGAATCGTGCGCTGGCGATTAGTAAAAGATTAAGTTTACATTATTATGCAGTTTTAGTGCATGGAATATATAAATCTTTTTCTCTTCTATTCAGGAGGTCGTCCATAATGCTGCCACGGTGATGAGGGCATAGTCCCAGGCAGGCTCGAGTTCCATGGAGCCTCTCACTAGGGTTGATGAGGACGTGATCATTGGGATACATTGGGAGGGAGGAGGAAGAACTGGTACCTGATGCGAGGCGCGGAGAAGCACGACTATGAAGAGGACTCGGTCGATTCTTCTTCACAGCATGAGAGTGTCACACAACCTCCCCAGTCCATCGAATTGCAGGGCACGACTCAAGTTTAGGCGACCTTGACACAGGTCGTGGAGGATATGAGGAACCTGAAGGGGGAGAATGCATTTTTTCGATCCTGGGTGGGCCTTAATCCAGCAGAGTTGGAGGTTATTAAGCGCATGAGAGCGGCACATGTAATAATTTTCTGTAATAGTTCCTTTAATTATATGTGCTATGTGATGATGTGTATGCGTCCGTCTTATTCATTATGTTTATGATTCGTAACACACGCATGATAAAGAGCATTCCTAACAGGTTTTAGGGTTATAAGTGATATTTGGATTTAGATTATAAGTCGCTGAGTATGAATTCTTTTATCTCCCCATATAAGTTCTCAAGAGGGCAATGCAAATGTGGTTCTTAGATTAAATTGAAATATACACAGAGTTTAGACTATATGGTTTATGGTTATATGCGAGATATATATATATGTATATATCATATAGAAGAAGAATAAGATGATGATGTGTGTGTGTGTGTGTGTGTGTTTGTGTGTGTGTGTGTGTGGGTGGGGTGGGAGGGGTTGAGTAGAGATAGATAATGCCATACACACACACACACATACACATACATATACATATCTTAATCTTAATTATTCCAAACACATTAAAGTTTGGATATAATTAAGTTGTAGACTAGTCTCATCCATGAAGTCCATGGGGAGATAAATGAATTCATACTCAAATAGCGATTATCCTTCAGCTGCAGAACTGCTGTTCTCTGGAGAGCAGTGCTGATCCAACAAAGTAATCAACAAATCTAGAATACAACAAAAATCTAGATCTAAATTAGATAGACGTGCATGCATTAAGTATGATATATTGGTTACAGACTACACAGGGTTACAAATCAGAACTGGGATTGTTGGGTATGATATTAGTCATGACAGTTGTACGTAGCATAAAGCTACGACAAGAATTACTGCTACCAACCCCAACCCCCTCAGTGTAAAGTAGGATTGCGGTTGTAGGTGTAGTAGCAATAACTTTGGGGTCGAAAACATCTAGTAGCTGGAGGTGGTGGGCGGTGAGTGGCATGGTAGTAGTGCAGTGTTTGTTGAAGTACTAGTGGTTCCTCCACCACACTCTCGTATGATGAAAGTGGAGCCTTATGATTAAGGTTAGAGTAATCTATGGATAATATGCCGGCACAAGAATGAGTGCGTTATGGGTTTTCACGGAAGATGTAGCCCGCAAAAAAACCAGGCAGAACGTATGAAGTCTTGGGTCCCGCTCATCTCATCTGGTACCGTGACTAAGGTTCTAGCCCATCAACACTTCAATACTTGCTTCCTCAGCCTTCCTGCAGAGCGACGTCATGGACCTATCTTGATTAACATAACGAAATCACCGATGATACATACGAGAAGGATAAAACCGTATCAACTTTGGTAGAAATAAGTTTCCTTGCCGAGGAGGCTTCTACAGCCATTGATAAGTGCAGTATGTTACAAAAAATTAAACGACTCAGAACGTACCTGCATGGACCACCAAGAAAATATGTCACGCCTTGCAACCCGGGGCTGTTGCATGTTTCATAAAGTTGGCAGGTCTTGCAGTTAACCAGTGATAATAATCTAAGCTATGAGCAGACATGTACAAAATGCGTAAAGGAAAACTTCGTTATCTATTATAACCTGCGCCGCCGAACGGCTCTGCGTCGCGGGCGTATAAATATTTTTGCACGTATATATATATATGCACATACATATGTACATACATATATGCACATATATATGTATATATATACACACATATATGTATATATATGAGCAAGTCTTACAAAAGAGGCTCTTAGAACATGTTCTATGTACAACACAAAATAGAATCACATTCTAAGACCTAGGTACACAAAAAGTTCCACCAGATAACATATCATCACCTGACGACCACTACATCAAAGATCCGCTGATTCCACTTTCGGCTCTAAAATCCCAACTACAGGATACTCCTCGGAACTATCAACACCTGGTGTTCAATGCAAAGCAAGAGGACCAAGTAAATCACAATAACTTCAAGAATTTTGGTATTTGAACATTTATGTGAGTGTAGTATTACTTATTACGGAAAACGAGGCTCAAAATAATGAGAAGCACATTTGTCAAGGAGCTAACTACTTAAAGCTAAAAAAGAATAAAGTAGCATGCATCATTTTGTGGTAGATTTCTTACTTTCTACAAGTTAAGCCAAATCAAGGCTGTTAATCATATTGGGGAGTACAAGAGCAACCAAGGAGTCCACTATAGGCCACGAGGGCGCTCACCCGGGCTAATCCCATAGAAACAACAGGAGGGCAGACACATGACTCATTGACTTACATTAACAACCTGACTGTAACTGTCTTTTGGGACAAAGCATGGCTCATGTCGCTCCCATACTTCCACTAATATGATTTACCCCACACTCAGTGAGTCTCAAGTGCTCAGTGTAAACCAAGTGTACTTCACTCCACCTCTCAGTGATATGTCACACGTGTTACACTAATTTAATATCATTTCTTTTATTTGTCATATGAGACAAGTATTCAATTTCTTGATTCAAGTGTAGTAACATTGAATTTAGGCAATATGTGGGTATGCTATGTGGTACCATACATTCTCATGTCCATGAATTTAACAAGAAGTTCATTCAGCACGGGATATTCATAACTGGATCCAACAAGACTTTCTAGTGTCCGTATTTATCATTGCACACCCATCATAAAGCTGAATTCAATGTCATGGACTTAGCATGTAGTAAACATCAATTACTTGAAACATTTAAGAGCATGACAACAAGTAGCATGATTGTAGCCATATCATCAAGCATTTAACATGTGATATTATAAACATTGTTTCATTTTCAGTATTAACTGAAAATAAAGCACTAATAGCATAATAAATACCTGTATCTAAGGATCATGCTACGGTTGCACTTCATTTTGAAATCAAGATAGACTTTCAAGTGGAAAGGGGTCATTGATGGTGATCTTAGTTAAGTATCATCATTGATCATTTTATGGGACTTAGCCATATTTTTGGCTTTAATTTCATCTTTAGGCAACATAGGGACTTAAGTATCAAACCATATGTTCATGGTTTAATCTTATGATCCTTCAAGCATTCATTTAGGGACTTAAGGGACCGAAGGGACTGAACCCTCAATTTACATCATTGGGCAATCTGAATTTTTAAGGGACAAGTATACAACGTAGCTTAAAGGCAACCATTCATTCAATGAAATCATGATTTATGGGTCTATGGTCTCCATAACAACAAATATGGTTCAGCCATACTCAAAAAATAGAAATGCAGGTTCATATTAACACCAAAAAATTTGCCTAACAAGAATAACAGAGCCAATGTTATGCTTGGCTGAAATTTTAGAGCCAAATATGGCTCAAAACATCATGAAAGAGGTGCAACCGAGCATAGGGCAGCGGTATAGGTTGCCACCAAGCCCAGAAACTACAATTTTAAGCTCAGATTTCATCATAGCTATGAAACATAAAGGTTTAACACCAAAGTTCCTGAAGTTGAGAGTGATTTACCTTGACTTTGAGTTCATAGGACGAACATAACAGAGATCCTAACTTCAGTTTCAGATCAGTCCTCAATCAGAGAAAGAAAAACCCCAAATCGCAATAAAAAGGCAACCTTTTTGTGAAAAACGAAAACATGCCTTTGAGCTATACATTCATCCTTCAATTTTTGTGTAACATACTGCACCTATCAATGGCTGTAGATGCCTCCTCGATAAGGAAACCCATTTCTGCCAAAGTTGGTACGGTTTTGTCCTTCTCGTATGTATCATCGGAGATATCGTTATGTTAATCAAGATAGTTCCATGACGTCGCTCTGTAGGAAGGCCGAGGAAGCAAGTGTTGAAGTGTTGATGGGCTAGAACCTTAGTCACGGTACCTGATGCGAAGAAGCGAGACCCGAGACAACATACGTTTTGCCTGGTTCTTCCTCGGGCTACATCTATCATGAAAACCCATAACACACCCATTCTTGTGCTGACATATTATCCATGGATTACTCTAACCTTAACCCTAAGGCTCCACCTTCATCAGCCGAGAGTGTGGTGGAGGAACCACTGGTACTTCAACAAACACTGCACTACTACCATGTCATCCATCGCCCACCACCTCAAACTACTACCTGTTTGGGACCCCAAAGTTATTGCTACCGTAAATACAACCACAATCCAACTTTCCACCGAGGGGGTTGGCATTGGTAGCAGTAGTTGCTGCCGTAGCTTTATGGTATGTACAACTATCATGACTAATATCATACCCAACAATCCCAGATCTGATTTGTATCCATGTGTAGTCTTTAACAAATATATCTTACTTAATGCATGCACGTCTATCTAATTCAGATCTAGATTTTTGTTGTATTCTAGATTTGTTGATTACTTTGTTGGATTAGCACTGCACTACAGAGAACATCGGTTCTGTAACTGTAGTATAGCAGCTCTTTGAGTTTGACTTCATTTATCTGTCCATGGACTTCAAGTATGATACCATTCTACTACTTAATTGTATCCAAACTTTGATGTGTATGGATTAATTAAGATTAAGATATATATATATATGACATTATCTATCTTTACTTACCCACTCCCTCCCCACACATATCATATATATTATATATATCACATATAACCATATAGCATATTACATATAACACTTTGTGTCTGGGTCTGCGTATATATATCAGTAGGAATTACCCGTGCACATAGTGCACCAGGATCAAAGTCAAAACAGACCCATATACATATCAAGATGGGCAACGCATTAGAGCATCTCCAACCATCCCCTTCAAAAAATTCCCTTCAAAATTGAATATTGTCATGCACCGCTTCCCATTATACTTGGGAGCAAGGACGCAAGCGGGTCCGCATGTGCTTAAAGCAAAGAAGAAGTACTTATTTATTTTTCTTTCTTTCTTTCATCTTTGACTTAAGCACAATAAGCGTCTGTGTATTAAGCTTTGCAGGTTCTTGCATGCGAACTCAGAACAACACAAAAAATCAGTATTACAACTCAATGTCCAGATTACATGTACATAAATAAGGCCTAGCATGGCCATTAGAAACATTTACATAAAGTAGAATTACACCTGAATGAGTTTACAATAACAATATTAAATTATAGCAGCGATGCGAAGGCACGTTGTTCCTCATCAAGGGATCTCAGTGTCAAAGTATTAAATTTGCTAAGTCTCAAGGTATGTTCCTCTGTCTCAAACTTGACATATATTTCACAAGATGAAGACAAGGAAATATACGTCAGCAAGGGTCGCTAAGCAAGATATAAAACGTTAGGAAAACTGAACCTCGGCAAGATTTTCAAAATCATGGCAATTAAAGAATTATGAATAAACGAACAATTATAGTTTCTAAACAGAAATTAAATTAGCATGGCAGTCTTAATATAAGTGAAATCAGTAACAACAATTATAATTTCTAAGCAGTATGAACAGAAATTATACTAGTATGACAGTTCTATTTAAGTGAAAACATGGCAATTCTATTTAAGTGGAAGCAGAAACAATTATACATGTCGTACGTTTTCGGTATATCATTTTCAAGATGTTCAAGAGTGTATTTAATTTAGTGCACTAAGGTTCACATCGTTAGGCAGCAAGCAAGTGAATCTATCTTCAAGTGCACCTGAAGGTGACCCGTTTACTTCCGACTAGTGCCCGCGAACCCAACCACACACACGTGTACTTTCTGGACCACGAGCCAGAATCAGCCAAACCGGCCATCAAAGTTTGTAATACTGGGACACGAGTCAGACTAGCCGAACCGGCCCACGGAAATATCCAAATCTTGGCATGCAATATCTATAATTAGCCAAACCGGCCCACACGTCTATGATTTTCAAGTAGTTCAAGCAATTCATATAAGTCCAGAAATGTTGCAATTCACAAGGCATATTCAATTAACTTTTTAAAGTGTCCACACGCACGCACGCAGGTTTTTATCTTACAATACACAACCGGTGACATGTGAAGTTTGGTGTCGCATTAAATGAAACTGTATTTAAAAATATGGAGAAAAATGTACAATTGCAATAGTATAAAGAAATGAGCACCGAAATGATTCCAATTGAGCAAATGTGTCTAATTAAGCTTGAAATATTTTTCTAAGACCAGTAGACATCTTTCAAGATTTTAAAATAATTAATGGGGATTTTTCTTAATTTATACGACCCAAAAACTAATTAACAACGAGAAAACAATTTTTCATTATATTTTTCAAAGATTTCTATAGGAAAAACCATACGTCAGAATTCTTCCAACAAGGGGTCAAAACGACCATATTAACTAGTACTATAACATATATTTTTTCGTACGTCAGTGTACATGAAAATCTCGTGATATTAATTTTAAAGCGAATTTAGATTTATTGAGTTTTGCCTTTGAAAAATCATTGTAGAATATATACTTGCCTTTTGGCGATGAAACTAGTGCCAATGAGTTCGTTTCATCGTTTCTGATTTTCTGGGCCTTGTCTCGTATTTTTCTGAGGTTTGTACAATTTACTATGAATTTATTTCAATCTGTATATACTATACGTATTTCTATACGTATTTAAACACGTATTTAATACGTATTTGTATTAAAATCTTTCGTTTCTCACCCTCATACATGCGTTTGACGTCGTACACGACGGTGGCGGTGTGGGAGACAGCGACAGGTTGCGGGGCTCGGCTGCGGGGCTCCGGCGAAGGCGGGAGGTGAGTGGCAACGGCGACGGTGGCTAGCGTCGTCGTACAATGGCAAAACATGACGGCGAAGTGTGATGAGCTTGAAGGAGCTGTCGGAGGTCGCTGTGGGCATCGTCTGGGCTTCAGTCAGAGGAGGGAGGTGGTAGAAGCGGTGATGCGGCAGAGAGGATGTCAGAGGGGTGTCAGCGAGCGGTGAAGCAGATATGGGAGTTGAGGGGAGCTCGGAGGCTGTTATTGCAGCGAGTGGGGAGGGGACTTGTCGGAGCTTTGAGGGTGAGCGAGGAGCGAGTGGGGGAGGGCTATCGTTAGGGTGGCGGCGCTCGTCGGGGTTGGCCTTGTCGGAGGGGAGCTGGGCGAGTGGAGTCAGAGTAGGGAGAGCTCAGGGGTGAGGGTGTCAGGTGGGGGTTTTGAGGCTGTCAGGGGGACGTCAGAGGAGGGCTCAGGGCAGTGACAGTGGTGGTCTGGTGATGCAGCGTTGGGCCAAAGGGGGAGGCAGCGGGATGATGCACGGGGAAGGGTGGCACTCGTCCCTGGGGAGTGGGGCTCTTGGGTAGAGCATGAGGCGGCGATCGTAAGTATGAAGCGGTGGGAGAGGCTGTGGGGAGGCACTCGGGCAGTGTTGGACACGGGGTTGAGCGTTGGCGGCGTCGGGGTAGAGGGGAGAGGGGTGGAGAGAGTTGGGGGGGTTCTTCGCATGGGTTCGGGCTGGTTGAAGGTGATGGGAGAGGATGGGTTTGGGGTTGGTTGCGTTTCCTTTGCTGTGGGTGAGTGAAGGAGTAGGGTAGTTAATATATAGGGTTAGAAATTATTTAGCTAATAAAAAACGTATAATAATAAAATAAATATATAGAGTAGTAATGGATTGGGTTGGGATGGTGGATTTGGCCAACCCATTCGGTGGGTTAATGGGGGGGGGGTAGGTTAGGGGATTGATTAGGGGTAATAGTAACTAGTTAAAAGTAATTAGTAATAGTAAAATCGTCATTAGTGATTGTAATTAGTAAAAATGATGTAATACTACACCGTTTTTGCATACGACTCCGAAAAATTACGAAAACATAGCCACGGGTTCATATCGTCGTGAGAATCGCGAATACGAGGTCCATTTCGAAGTTTGAGCTACGTCGATATGAATTTTGGGCCAAAACGTTTGGGATGCGGGTTTGTAGGTTCTAGGTCGATTTGACTCCTGAAATTTACGAAATTAATATGGGGAGCCCTAAATGATCATAGAATCATATTGTAGAAGTTTGAAATCTTTTTGATAATGTTTATATAGAAAATTAATTGATGATACCATTGCAGTAATAAATAAGTAGAAAATATTATGTTAACTATTTAAACTTTTCGACGACACTTAAACTTACGAATACTTTTATAACTAGTATGATGATATGAAAATATTTTTATATACGTGATTTGAAATTATTTTTTGGTATAAAACTCTTGACAAACCATTTCAAAATATCTTCAAAGTATAAAATACGTAGAATTCGAAAACACGTGTACTGATGGATACAGGTCGTCACATCCTACACACCTTATAAAAATTCTGTCCTCGGAATTTTTCAAAACTCTACGAAACAGCTAATTACTGTTATTAAGAAGCTCAAGCAAATAAATGATAAAATGGAATGTTTGATGAATGATTACAATTTAGGAAATAAGTTGTTAATAGTATGAAATACAATGTGATATTATAGCATCAAGAAAACACGAGATAATAATAATAAATATATACTATTAACATCACCATAGCTTTCGTAATTAGTCCTGAGACCAATATCATCATAATAATTACGTTGACTCTTCAAGTAGCCAAAAAGTTAATATGAGCTAATGGCATTAGATGAAAATGATAGTTATTATGATAACGTCTGTTCGAACTTGGAACCTGAAGTGATAAGCTAGAAGCAAGCCATTCAACCACATCAAAATGAAGATCATAAAGTTTTAAAATTTCAACTCAGGCTAATGATGACTAACGATCTAGACAAGGAAGTCATCAATAATGTAGCATACAAAGACGTAACGACTAATCTATATGCACTCATTCTCTTATACCTAACCAGCCTAGTGCAAATGTCATCAACTCTTATAAGTACCAAATACAAGTCAACGTCCAAAACAACACAAATAAACAAGTACAAGGTCAACTACTAAAGACCATACTTATCACTATACTCATCACTGCCACTCCTTGTATCAATTCCCATAACACACAATAACAATCCAACAACGAAACCATTATCCAATTCCAAGCACAAGATCGACATCCAACTTTAACACCTAAGGCCAACAACATTCGAATACCGATCGATAATGATACTCCTTGTCCACACCAATTGTCGATATCCACGGCTCTCATCATCAACCCCAAACAAGCCAACAGCCAAAAACATACAGTTCCACAATCTTGAAGGAGTGGACCTGCAGAGATGACTAAGCGGGATGCCAATAGGGGTAAGATCCAGGGCAATGAGCTCAAAAGAAGCACACGAATCGCGACTTGCCAAGATCTCAACCACACGGCGGCAGTGAGGGTGGCCGAGAAAAAGATCTTTGCTAAACCCAAAAATCTTAAAACAGAACATCGAAGGGCCATCGGCGGTTGTCGATCCACGTCGTGCAGCGATGACGGTTGCTCAGCGACGACGGGTGGCGTGGCGGAACTCAGAGTGAGGCCGAAGGAGCTTGAGGCGAGAGGGGTTGGGCTCGCGAAGGGATTGACACAGTGAAGTGGTGGTGTTGCCGTGGCAGAGAGGAAGTCATGGGATGGGTTGGTGAGGGAAGAGATGAGAGGGTTTAAAGGGGGCACCGAAGTCATCAATAGGGTAAGGTAGGGTAGGCGGGACCGGGGCTCGAGGAGAGGATGCAGACAAAAGGTAATAATGAGGGGGAGATGGTAGGCAGGAAAAGGATTCAAACCATGGAAAATCGGGTACAAGATGAAAGTAGTGGGTAGAAGAGAAATACGAGATCAAAAAGATGAAGAAGAAGTAGCTGCATATGCTTGCACGTAACGACTTTGGATCGTCTCTAAGTCTCTAACACCATCCTCAAATTCTTGGCAGACTTCTGAGTCTCTTTCGAAACTTCGTCACCACGAATACGCTTAGACACTCGTAGAATACCTAGATTACGAGACTCGTGAATGCACGCGGTGGGTTGACCACATCAACGACATCATCAAGTATTCGTAACTTATATACTTGGCTATGCCATCCTCTTCTCTGATCCAATCTTTGCTTGATCCTCCAAGTTGATCGAATTATAATCAGTGCGAGGAAGACGACATTTCCTCTTCACAGTCTTCTCATTCAGCGATCAAAGTTGATACTCATGTGCCAAGATCCATTCTTCCAAGAGCACTCCTATGTTAAGTCGTATCCATTCATTTTGCAACAAATCATCCATCCGAGACTAAAGCTTAGATGGCATTTTGCATAAAGTGCCTTTGATATTAGTCGGGTACTTGGCACCAGATCATTTGAAAACTTGAGGACGTGATCTAGAATAATCCTAGAAGATTATTCAGAAATACGTCCATGAGTTCTCGAATCGTTTCAGCTTTCCTTAGCTTATCTTCCATCGTAGTTGTCACTGCCTCCGTAAGTCTTGCCTGATCTTCACTGGTCCTTCTGATCTGCTCCCGTTGTCAGACTTGAACTTTAGATGATCGATAAATTCGAATGCTACCCTTCTTATAAAAGGATGTAGCTAGAGGTCAAGCGAAAAAAAATGTCATAATGAATATTCTAAGAATGAGAAGGTTGGTTGGAAGGCAATGACATCCTAAAAGAACGGTGATGAAGATGAAGTGAATAAATGGTCCCACTTATGGAAGATTACTCTAAGTTGATGAAGGAGGTTACTAGTAGAAGTAAAGATATACTCAGAGGATGGAAAAAAATTCGAAGGGTTCAAAGAAGGGAATGAGTGTCAGAGAAGATGGGTAATAAGGATAGTTCACCCATATGTCCTATACAGGTGAGAACTCAAGACGTCATATATTCGAGGTCAATTTAAGTATTGCATACTGTACATCCTGGTCATACTATATTGTTCACGAGATAGTTATCGTGGAGGAGGAGGTGGTGCATGTTGTGCATGTGGTTGTCCTTGCCGTATCAGTTGTTGTTGAATCTCCGACATTCCTCTGATGACACCCATAAGTTTATGGACGTCGGGTACACTTTTTTTGTTGGCTCCATTCCTGTCCTGAGTGTGTGGTCTTCCTACCATGCTGCAAGAAAAACAAGGTAAACATTTGCGTACAAGATTTATCTAGACCATCTAGCTAATAATGACATCTATATTATTCCGAGTATTTCGTGAAATCTAGACTTGCATGGGCCACCACAACAACTTTTCACACCCCGCTTCCCATTATACTTGGGAGTGAGTACGCGATGTAGGAAGATATGTGCCCATAAGGCAATTTATCTTGATTATACGTCTTGTTCAATACCGTATATGGTACGTATTATTCTAAGTATAAAACATTTGTATTAATATACTTAGATAATATCCATAGACTTAGAGTTAGGTCCTTACATATCTAGATGAGATCTCGATTATGAGTAAGTAAGAGACCGAACAGAAACGTAAGTCTAAAACGGTTCGTGATCATAGATGTGTCGAGAACTGGATATCGACACATCGGATAGATCACTGTGTCTTCGTCTTACCTTCGGGTAATGATGATCTCATAGTCATTCGACTTGCTGAAGTCGGAGACGAGACACAGGTGCTCATTGGAGAATGAGTTCACTGAATGACCAAGTTAGAGTTATTAAATGGTTAAACTTTAATGATCTGTCTTTAATAACTCTAGGGTGATGATAGGTTAGTTGATCCTTAAGACCTGAAGTCAACTGTATAAACCTGTGAACGGACGGTGTAGCTTAGACCCATGATCTAGCTTTGAGGACCAGTCCTGATGAAAGATCTTAGGTTGGGTTGCACCAGAAGCTCTCTAGGTGAGTAAGTGACTAAGATGGGATTCGTCACTTCCATTAAAGGGAAGTTAGTGTTATAGGCTCAGTACGGTCTTTATGTTAATCCTCGGCCGGGGTACGTTGCAAGTAGTACAACGTGTATACAATAAAGACCGCTGTATACTGACCAATGTTGTCTGATAGGGTTGACAGAAAACCATACCCTAGGCCAATATCAAACACAGTCTTGACGAAGGGATTTTATCTAACGGAATTCATCACTGACACAGCCAATGCAAACCCTATGATACTTTTGCCAAAGGGTCGATCACGTTATGATGACTCTGAAACAGGGACGACAGCTACTGCTCGTAGTGACCGTCGTCTAGGGGTTTCGAGCCCCAACCTGTAGTAAGGTCAGGCTGTAGGGTCTCACACCGAGTAGTACTCGTGTCTTAGTAATAGGAATATAGAATAGAGAGAAATATCATTTGATGATATTCACAAGTTGAGTTGTGAAAGTTAGTCGCAATAGCAATAGGGACACAACGTTGCATTAGATGCTAACGTTAACTAAACGTGTTGTAAATTAGTTACGACGAATTTTGTAGGAACAAACTTGTTGGAAAGGGTTACCTGGATGACGGGATCGTCCCGGTCTAAACACAGGTTCAAACCGCGTCCAAATCGGAGCTCAAACGAGCCCAGAAACGCAGAAAGAGTTCAAGGGGAAGTGGGTTAGACCCACCGGGCCAAGAGGCCCATGTGCAAGGGCAAAACGGGCGCGGCCCGCTGCAACAGCGGGCATGACCCGCTGTGTGCAGCGGGCGGGCGCCCGCTGCATTAGCGGGCGTGGCCCGCTGCACAGCGGGCCAGCGCCCGCTGATGCAGCGGGCACGGCCCGCTGTGCAGCGGGCGCCCGCCCGCTGCTTGCAGCGGGCGGGTGGCCCGCCCTTCCCTCCTTGGGCGGGCGCGCCCGCTAAGCCTAGCGGGCGCGCCCGCAACTTAAGTTAAAATTAGGGTTTTTGAAACCCAAATGACGGCTACGAATTTTGTGGAAATTGCTAAACTTTGAGCAATTGTTTGAGGGGTCAAACGAAGTCGAAATTCGACACCGTCAGTTCCTACGCGTTCACCATTCCAAGCTCTTCTGATTGATAGCTTGTTTGGTGTCTGAAGTTTAGTGTGTGAGGAGAATTAATTCGTTAAAGTTTGACTTTGTGAAAGGCTAACTTTAAAATTGAAATTAAGCCAAATGGCTTAATTGGTTTTTCTCTTCATGTGGATTGTCCCACATTGCCCGCAACGAGAGGGTGAGTGCTCACTCCCTATATAAATAGGGGTGCACTCTCCTCGTTGAAAAACACACCAGTCAACGATCGGGTAGCTCCAAATTATTGAGCAAGCTCGGTCTGCGACTAAATCTCTCTCTCTAATTTCCTATTCTCTGGAGTAGTCCTAGCACGACTACGAAAGGGGTTTGGATCTGATCCGGACGTCTAAGACGCGGGTTTCTTCTCAAGTGAAACTTTCTACCGCGTGTGATCGGCTCGGAGGCGAAAGCGGCTCGGGTGGATCGGTGCGAGGGTGCGAGGGGGCTCAGGGAGATCGGGTCAACGCGGCTCGGCTACGAGGAGCTTCTCAAGACGGTGCGGTACATCTTGCCTGCTCCAGGGCCAAGATTCCGGGTATGTGGTTAAGCGTTTTTAGCGTAATTTTAATTAGTCGCTTAGTGTAGATCCTTCTTGGAGTGGTCAGACCCACTCCAAGTCGGCATAGATCGGGCTGGGTTCTGGCTCCCCAGAGCCTAGCTAAAATGTTTAGCTAGAGTAGAAATTTTAGATTTCTGTTTTTCCGCTGCATTTTTGCCTCCGTGGTCCGTCCGACTTAGGACGGATACGGATCCGAGCTCTGGGGGTCCGCCTAAAACCCCAACAGTGGTATCAGAGCCACGGTTATGCTATAGATCTACTATAGCGACTTTTTTAAATAGTTAAAAATGCTTAGCTTTAATTCGCAAAACTTTTTTTTATGTTAAATTAGTTTTGAAAATAATTTTGTGTTTCAAAAATTAGTTTTGCAACACGGAAATTTGTTTTAAATTTAGGGACAATTATTTTTATGCGATAAATCTAAAAAGTAGTCTCTTTTGTTTTTAAATACTTTATGAAAAATTTTTTATGAGACATTAAAATTTTTTAAAAGAGTATTTAAAGTTTATGTAAACTTTAGAAAAATTTTATTTTTGAATTTTTCTTTAGTTACATAAAAGTTAGAGATCTTTAAAACTTTATTTGAAAGCTTCTAAAAGATTTCTAAAAGTTTTAAAAGAGTTTTTAAAACCATTTTAAAATATGTGAATAATTGAAATGTTTTATTTTCATGAGATGAAACATAAATTAATTTCTTTTATTGCATAGCTGTTTCTAAAATTTTTTTTGTGATATTTTAATTTTAGAAATAAGGTTAAAATTTTTTAAAAAAGGCCTAGTCTTAAAATTATTAGATAATTTTGTACGACTTAGTTTTATGCGATAAAATTTTTTAATGAAGGCTTTAAAATTTCAATCTTTAATTTTAAGTGTTAAAATTTAGATTTGCATGTTTGTATTATATAGATAATTTTTAAACTTGCAAATACCTTTTATATGTCACTAAAAATGAAACTTTCTTTTATGCGGATAAAGTTAGTTTTCATTTCATGTTGTATAATGTATACACAAACCTTGTTAGGTTAGCCATTAAAACATGATAGTGACATGTTATGTTTAATAAAACAAAACAACATTGAACCTAATACCTGATTAGGGTAGTCCCCTTGTTTGTAAATCATCTCATTAAATCGTTTAATTAATGATTTTCATAAAAGACAAAATGTTGAATTGTTTTATAAATCCTAATTAGATTGGGGTAGTAAGTTGAACGTAGAACCTTATAGTTGATAAGGACTTAATAAAAGATGTTCAACCAATCTGAAAAATTTTGAATTTTTAGGATCCACTAGTTGATAAGGATTAACTAGTTCTTTTAATTAAAAGCCATTTAGTTGTTTGGAAAACATAAGATTGATGACAACTCCTTCAATGGATCATGATGTCGGTCAATGTGCTTGGCTAAAGTTTTTGGACCAACCTAGCTAGACTGGGTAACAAGTGGTCCTGGCTTAGTCAATTCCCTGGCCGCGTCCGCTGGACCGCAAGGAGTCGATTCATGACTATGTAAGTCCATCGACTATACCTAAGTCAATACGATAATAATCTTGTTCAAGATAAATCGTAGCCCTCCTTGTTTTAGGAGTTGGCAACTGTAAGAAACATGTTCCGGTTGTTGAGCTACACTCAAGCCGTGACATGTCAATCTTATAGAAACCGATTTCTTGATTGACATCTTAACCTGACTAAAACCGTTGTCTCATCCCTCGAGCTTCGGCGTAAGTCTAACCAAGAATGTAGTCTAAGACCTGACCCAAACCGGCGCGTCGTGCATACACCGAGCAAAGGGGCAAGTCAGGCTAGACACGAAAACAAGGGTCCGACTAAGGCTGGCCATTGTGATCCGGTTGAGCACACTCATGATCACAAATGACTAGGGGTAAAAAAATCGATAGGGAATCATAGTAAATATGATTGACGACGAGTTCGTCTACCGACTGCAGAGTCGGACAACTTGTTGAGATACACTCAAGGTTGTCAGACTCAGGGTAGTCGGATCCCTCTCTCACAAATGTTATTTTATAATAAATTGGTTATTATCGTGGCTTTAAATAAATTTAGTGGGAGAATATAGTTTTATTAAAACCATTAAAACTATACTACGAACATTTACTAACTATAGTATCTATAAAATACAGAATGGATTCGGGACTTAGATACATGGTTGAGAAGAACGTGCTGGATGGAACGAACTACAAAGACTGGCTTAGGAACATCAAGTTGGTCCTTTCCCTAGCCGGAATAGGATACGTACTGTTCGAGGACGCTCCAGATAAGCCCGATGAAGATTCGACCCACGAAGAGAAGGAAGCCTACAAATTGTACCAGAGGGATGCAGAGAAGGCCAGGTGCCTTACTCTGGCTTCGATGACCAACGAGTTGCAGAGGAAGCATGAACATATGGATGTTCAAAGCATGCTTCTCAACGCACAAGAGTTGTACGGCAAGCGATCTCGTGCTGCCAAGTTCGAAGCTACCAGTAACCTCTGGGGCACCAAGATGGGGACGGAACCCGTACAGGATCATGTTATCAAGATGATCGGGTACGTGGAGGATGCGGCCCAGTTAGGTTTTGTCTTGGACAATGAGATGTCCACGGACATTATCCTAAAGTCTTTGACTCCCGATTTCAAGCCTTTTATAACTGGCTTTATAATGAACAGCCTTGAGACGGATCTTCCGGGTCTCCTCAATATGCTCCGGCAGTTTGAGGAGATTCATAAGAAGCCGGCTGCACTGGTTGTTGGCTCTGCTACTTCCGACCAGCCAAAAGGCAAAGGGAAGAAGAGGCAGGTCCCACAACCTGCGAAGGCTAAGAATGGGAAGAAAAAGAACAAAGGGGCCCCGTCGAAATCTGAGTGCTTCCATTGCCACAAGATTGGCCACTGGAAGAGGAACTGCAAGATCTATCTTGCAGAGAAGAAGAAGGGGCATACTGATGCCTCTACCTCAGGTACAAATTAAAATTCAATTAAATGCAATGATTTCCATTCATATAGTATGAGAAACTTATAGACATCTGTGTACTGTATACAGGTGGCTGATAAGAACTGGAGATTGGAGAAGTACGGAGATCGGTCGGCAATTAAAGCAACAGTTGCTGCTGGGACCGCTCAAAGACTTCTGGAGACGCTGATCGTGATGGAGATGATATTTTTCTTATTTGAATGAAATGTATCATCTTTAAGGATCGAAAACAATGAATGAGTGCTTTGCACTCAAAGTTTATTTTTGATAAACATATCAAGGTTCCTTTTATGAACCCGTTGTTTTGGAATAGATGTCTCGTTTGCTGCAACTGAAATTGAATTGGCTTAAAATTCTGTGGATGTGGCTTTTCTGTGATGGTTGCGTATATTTTCGAATAATGGTGTTTAGCTTCGATAATATTGATTTTGAAGCTGCTAAATGTCTGAAGTCAATCAGTAGTTAAGTATAGGTTCCAGGGGGCGTATAAATTGTGTGCAATCACAATAAATACGCACATCAAGATTAACTCGAGATTATCTGCATTTAGTTATTAAAAAGGTTAATACTAAATGTGGTTAAAGGAATTAGTACAGCGTAGAACGTTTTGATTGAACGAGTCAATGTCAAGATTCCTTAATACGATCTTGACTTGACTCATTCGTCAAACCGAATCTGACACTTGTACATTCCATCTAAGGCACTTACCAAAAGGTTATTTTTGCACATAAATCTAAATATGATTTAGTCATTATGTTGAAGTAATTTAACCAGGTAATTCTCAAAGTCAGTGGGAGCAAGTAAGTATACTTAGTTCCGGCTTTTCCGGACTAAGTAAAAAGGATTTTTCACTTTAATGAATCTTCTATATAAATCATTAAGTCAAAATTGTTTTGATTTAATTGCATATATATAGAGACTTAGGGTGTCAAATATGTACTTGACATATTGACACAGTAAAGTGGAGTGAGCTAGAACTGACTTACGGAAATGTTAGACCCCACATCTAAATAGTATAAGCTAATTGTTAGCTATACAAAGTTAGGAAAATTGATCCAGATCATTTTTCCAAAGGATCAACCCTGTGTGATCAAGAGATGTAATTTCAATCCATTAAAATTTATTGTAGATACTTATTAGTAGAACCACTCTTAGGTTTGCCATATCAAATGTCAAAGTGACTGATATGCTATAACGGCATGAGATACCGAGATAAATAGCCTAAGTGCAAGTGGGAGATGTAGGAAGATATGTGCCCATAAGGCAATTTATCTTGATTATACGTCTTGTTCAATACCGTATATGGTACGTATTATTCTAAGTATAAAACATTTGTATTAATATACTTAGATAATATCCATAGACTTAGAGTTAGGTCCTTACATATCTAGATGAGATCTCGATTATGAGTAAGTAAGAGACCGAACAGAAACGTAAGTCTAAAACGGTTCGTGATCATAGATGTGTCGAGAACTGGATATCGACACATCGGATAGATCACTGTGTCTTCGTCTTACCTTCGGGTAATGATGATCTCATAGTCATTTGACTTGCTGAAGTCGGAGACGTGACACAGGTGCTCATTGGAGAATGAGTTCACTGAATGACCAAGTTAGAGTTATTAAATGGTTAAACTTTAATGATCTGTCTTTAATAACTCTAGGGTGATGATAGGTTAGTTGATCCTTAAGACCTGAAGTCAACTGTATAAACCTGTGAACGGACGGTGTAGCTTAGACCCATGATCTAGCTTCGAGGACCAGTCCTGATGAAAGATCTTAGGTTGGGTTGCACCAGAAGCTCTCTAGGTGAGTAAGTGACTAAGATGGGATTCGTCACTTCCATTAAAGGGAAGTTAGTGTTATAGGCTCAGTACGGTCTTTATGTTAATCCTCGGCAGGGGTACGTTGCAAGTAGTACAACGTGTATACAATAAAGACCGCTGTATACTGACCAATGTTGTCTGATAGGGTTGACAGAAAACCATACCCTAGGCCAATATCAAACACAGTCTTGACGAAGGGATTTTATCTAACGGAATTCATCACTGACACAGCCAATGCAAACCCTATGATACTTTTGTCAAAGGGTCGATCACGTTATGATGACTCTGAAACAGGGACGACAGCTACTGCTCGTAGTGACCGTCGTCTAGGGGTTTCGAGCCCCAACCTGTAGTAAGGTCAGGCTGTAGGGTCTCACACCGAGTAGTACTCGTGTCTTAGTAATAGGAATATAGAATAGAGAGAAATATCATTTGATGATATTCACAAGTTGAGTTGTGAAAGTTAGTCGCAATAGCAATAGGGACACAACGTTGCATTAGATGCTAACGTTAACTAAACGTGTTGTAAATTAGTTACGACGAATTTTGTAGGAACAAACTTGTTGGAAAGGGTTACCTGGATGACGGGATCGTCCCGGTCTAAACACAGGTTCAAACCGCGTCCAAATCGGAGCTCAAACGAGCCCAGAAACGCAGAAAGAGTTCAAGGGGAAGTGGGTTAGACCCACCGGGCCAAGAGGCCCATGTGCAAGGGCAAAACGGGCGCGGCCCGCTGCAACAGCGGGCATGACCCGCTGTGTGCAGCGGGCGGGCGCCCGCTGCATTAGCGGGCGTGGCCCGCTGCACAGCGGGCCAGCGCCCGCTGATGCAGCGGGCACGGCCCGCTGCACGCAGCGGGCCAGCGCCCGCTGCAAGCGGGCGCAGCCCGCTGCACAGCGGGCCAGTGCCCGCTTGTGCAGCGGGCGCAGCCCGCTGCTTGCAGCGGGCCAGCGCCCGCTGCTTGCAGCGGGCACGGCCCGCTGCAGCAGCGGGCGCCCGCCTGCTGCTTGCAGCGGGCGGGTGGCCCGCCCTTCCCTCCTTGGGCGGGCGCGCCCGCTAAGCCTAGCGGGCGCGCCCACAACTTAAGTTAAAATTAGGGTTTTTGAAACCCAAATGACGGCTACGAATTTTGTGGAAATTGCTAAACTTTGAGCAATTGTTTGAGGGGTCAAACGAAGTCGAAATTCGACACCGTCAGTTCCTACGCGTTCACCATTCCAAGCTCTTCTGATTGATAGCTTGTTTGGTGTCTGAAGTTTAGTGTGTGAGGAGAATTAATTCGTTAAAGTTTGACTTTGTGAAAGGCTAACTTTAAAATTGAAATTAAGCCAAATGGCTTAATTGGTTTTTCTCTTCATGTGGATTGTCCCACATTGCCCGCAACGAGAGGGTGAGTGCTCACTCCCTATATAAATAGGGGTGCACTCTCCTCGTTGAAAAACACACCAGTCAACGATCGGGTAGCTCCAAATTATTGAGCAAGCTCGGTCTGCGACTAAATCTCTCTCTCTAATTTCCTATTCTCTGGAGTAGTCCTAGCACGACTACGAAAGGGGTTTGGATCTGATCCGGACGTCTAAGACGCGGGTTTCTTCTCAAGTGAAACTTTCTACCGCGTGTGATCGGCTCGGAGGCGAAAGCGGCTCGGGTGGATCGGTGCGAGGGTGCGAGGGGGCTCAGGGAGATCGGGTCAACGCGGCTCGGCTACGAGGAGCTTCTCAAGACGGTGCGGTACATCTTGCCTGCTCCAGGGCCAAGATTCCGGGTATGTGGTTAAGCGTTTTTAGCGTAATTTTAATTAGTCGCTTAGTGTAGATCCTTCTTGGAGTGGTCAGACCCACTCCAAGTCGGCATAGATCGGGCTGGGTTCTGGCTCCCCAGAGCCTAGCTAAAATGTTTAGCTAGAGTAGAAATTTTAGATTTCTGTTTTTCCGCTGCATTTTTGCCTCCGTGGTCCGTCCGACTTAGGACGGATACGGATCCGAGCTCTGGGGGTCCGCCTAAAACCCCAACACGCGAGTGGGTCCGCATGTGCTTAAAGAAAAAAAGAAGTACTTATTTATTTTTTCTTTCTTTCTTCTTTGACTTAAGCATAATAAGCGTCTGTGTATTAAGCTTTGCAGGTTCTTGCATGCGAACTCAAAACAACACAAAATATCATTTTACAACTCAATGTCCAGATTACATGTACATAAATAAGGCATAGCATAGCCATTAGAAACAGTTACACAAAGTGGAATTACACCTGAATGAGTTTACAATAACAATATTAAATTATAGTAGCGAAGCGAAGGCACGTTGTTCCTCATCAAGGGATCTTAGTGCCAAAGTACTCAACCTGCTAAGTCTCAAGGTATGTTCCTTTGTCTCAAACCTGACGTATATTTCACAAGATGAAGACAAGAAAATATACGTCAGCAAGGATCGCTCAGCAAGATATAAAACGGTAGGAAAACTGACCCTCGGCAAGATTTTCAAAAGCATGGCAATTAAAGAATTATGAATAAACGAACAATTATAGTTTCTAAGCAGAAATTAAATTAGCATGGCAGTCTTAAGCAGTAACAACAATTATAATTTCAAAGTAGTATGAACGGAAATTATACTAGCATGACAGTTCTATTTAAGTGAAAATATGGCAATTCTATTTAAGAGGAAGCAGAAACAATTCTACTTGTCGTACGTTTTCGGTATAGCATTTTCAAGAATGTTCAAGAGTGTATTCAATTTAGTGCACTAAGGTTCACATCGTTAGGCAGCAAACAAGTGAATCTACCTTCAAGTGCCCCCAAAGGTGACCCGTTTACTTTCGACTACTGCCCGCGAACCCAACCCCACCCACGTGTACTTTCTGGACCACGAGACAGAATCAGCCAAACCGGCCATCAAAAGTTGTAATACTGGAACACGAGCCAGACTAGCCAAACCGACCCACGGGAATTGCCAAATCTTGGCATGCAATATCTATGATTAGCCAAACTGGCCCGCACGTCTTTGAATTTCAAGTAGTTCAAGCAATTCATATAAGTCCATAAATGTTGCAATTCACAAAGCATATTCAATTAACTTTTTAAAGTGTCCATACGCATGCATGCGTGTTTTTATCTTGCAATACACAACATGTGACATGTGAAGTTTGGTGTCGCATTAAATGAAATGGTATTCTAAAACATGGAGAAAATGCACAATTACAATAGTATAAAGAAATGAGCACTGAAATGATTCCAATTAAGCAAATGTTGTTGGATGAAAATGAACTCAAGAGAGAGAGAGATAATTTCATTGCTAAGAATGAGTAACCATGGCTAAGATCCATGGTGCTCTATTTATTTATCTCATAGTGGGGAGGCCAAAAGCCTCTAGTAGACCAAGGGTCCACATTACCCTAAGTAATGGGGGACCTAATGAATGGGTAATGAAGGAGGGGAGGCCAAAGGCCTCCCTCATTCATAACACTCCCACTTACACATTCATCACTTCGGTCTCAGCTACTAGGGCAATGGGTGGATACTTCTGGATCCAGAGTAAGTGTGTTTGCCTCGTTAAAACCTTAGCTGTGGAAAACCTAGTGGAAAACCCCAATAGCTTAAGGAAAAAGAGTGCAACCCACAGGTTACTCCCCCTGATCCGTACAAGCTTCAGGCTTGCAGGTCTTTCAACTGTCGCATACCAATGTTCTTTACAAGCTTTACAAAAGTACATTTAGGCAATGCCTTAGTAAAAAGATCAGTTAAGTTGTTGCATGACTGGATCTGTCGAACTTCAATCAGCTTGTCGTTCTTCTTCTCGTGCGTCCAGAAAAACTTGGGAGAAATATGCTTTGTCATGTCACCTTTGATGTAGCCCTTCTGAAGCTGAGCAATGCACGCGGCGTTGTCTTCGAATAGGGCAGTAGGCTCCAGATCACCGGTCTTCATGCCAGTGGATTGGAGGATGTGTTAGACGACGGAGCGTAGCCAAAAACATTCTCTGCTCGCTTCATGGATCGCGATGAGCTCTGCATGGTTAGAAGATGTAGCAGTAGTGGTTTGTTTTACCGATCTCCAGGAGATAGCAGTTCCTCCGTAGGTAAAGACAAAACCAGTCTGTGATTTTGCTGTATGCAGATCTGAAAGATAGCCTGCATCGGCATAACCAAGTAACTGGGAGGAGGCACCTCTTTGGTAGTAAAGTCCAAGGTCTACGGAACCCTGGAGGTATCGCAGAAGATGCTTTACTCCATTCCAGTGGTGCTTTGTAGGCGCTGCACTGTGTCTGGCTAGGAGATTGACTGCAAACGCTATATTGGGATGCATGCAATTAGCTAGATAGAGAAGTGCACCAATGGCACTTAGGTAGGGTACTTCTGGACTCAGTATCTCCTCCCCCTCTTCTAGAGGCCGGAAGGGGTCCTTTTGTATGTCTAATGATCTCACGACCAAAGGGGTACATAAAGGATGACATTTATCAATTTGGAACTTATTTAAAAGCTTCCTGGTATAATTGGATTGATGTAGAAGGATTCCACCTCTTAGGTGTTCAATCTGCAAGCTAAGGCAATACTTCGTTCTGCCTAGGTCTTTCATTTCAAAAGTGTGCTTTAGCCTTGCAGATATCTCATTAATCTCCGCTGGAGAGCATATGAGATTTAAGTCATCAACGTAAACTGCGATGATGACGAATCATTTTCCCGTTCTTTTGATAAAGATGCACGGGCAGACTTCGTTATTAGTGAATCCTTGCTGTGCAAGGAAATCACTTAGTCTATTATACCACATTTTGCCTGACTGTTTTAGTCCATACAAGGATCTATGTAGTCTAACAGAGAATACGTCCCGAGGTATCTCTTTCATCTCTGTGGGTAAGTTAAACCCATCTGGTAGTTTCATATAGATCTTTTTATCTAAATCGCCATAAAGATATGCAGTCATAACGTCCATGAGCTGCATTTCTAGGCTTGCCAGAGATGATAGGCTTATTAAGAATCTGAATGTATTAGCGTCCATTACCGGGGAGTATGTATCTTTATAATCAATACCAGGTCTTTGGGAAAAACCCTTTGCTACAAGACGCGCCTTGTAGCGGACGATCAGATTTTCTTCATTTCTTTTTCTAATGAAAACACACTTATATCCCACAGGTCTAACACCTACTGGTGTTTGGACTATAGGTCCAAAGACTTTGCGTTTCGAGAGTGAGTCCAGATCTACTCTTATCGCCTCGTCCCACTTTGGTCAATCATCTATGCGTTTACAATCCTCTAGAGAAAGTGGTTCGATGTCATCGTCTTATTCAGCGACGTGAACGGCAATTGGAACAAAAAATCGTCGACGACGACTGTGCTATGTCGGTCCAGTACCTCCCCAGTACGTACAAAGTTTAATGATGTTTCTCCTAATGTTTCCTCTGCAGGGAAAATTAGGAGGGGAGCGGTAGCTGTCCTGAGCTCAGTATCCTGTGGAGGGATAATCTTATTTTCACCAGGAATCTTCCTCGTTCGAGGAACTTTATCTTTTGAACCTGGTGGCCGTCCTCTTTTCAATTGAGGTACAGCTATTTCTGCTGCTGGTGGATTGCATCCATTTATAGGGATGTCAATCCTAGCTGGAGTGTTAGCAGCAGGGACGTATGAATGGACAATCTTCTGGCTGTCCGTGAATTTATCCGGCAATTGGTGTACTGTATTCTGGATGTGAAGGATCTTCAGGATCTCATCTTCATACAGATTTGTACGCAGATCATAAAGGGACAAAGACTTATTTTCCCAATTAATGGTCTCCGAAGCTTTAGGCTTCTTGGAATGTGTGCCTATCTTTGGAAAAGTTTTCTCATCGAATTCACAATCAGTAAGACGTGCTTTAAATGCGTCCCCGGTTAGGGGTTCTAGGTATCTAATAATCGAGGGTGAATCAAATCCAATATAGATTCCTAGACGACGTTGAGGACCCATTTTGGTCCTCTGAGGTGGTGCTATTGGGACATAGATCGCACAGCCAAATATTCTCAAATGAGATATATCTGGAGTTGAGCCGTATGCTAGTTGCATCGGGGATAATGTATGACCTCCAGAGGGGCGTATCCTGATAAGAGATGCGGCATGCAGAATAGCTTGCCCCCAAGCATCCACCGGCAATTGGGATTGCATAATCAATGGACGTCCAATCCATTGGAGTCTCTTTATAAGAGACTCTGCTAATCCATTCTGGGTGTGAACATGAGCTACTGGATGTTCAACTTCTATACCCGTTGCCTGGTAATAGTCTTCGAAGACTTGAGATGTGAATTCGCCCGCATTATCAAGACGTAGTTTCTTGATATGGTTATCGGGGAAATGAGCACGTAACCTAATTATCTGTGCCAACAGCTTTGGAAAAGCTAGGTTACGGGTGGACAAGAGGCACACATAAGACCATTTTGTGGATGCATCTATTAGTACCATGAAGTACCGAAATGGGCCACTTGCGGGGTGAATAGGCCCGCAAATGTCACCATGTATCCTCTCAAGGAAGATAGGAGACTCTAAACCCACTTTTAGGGGCGATGGTCTCGTTATTAGTTTCCCCTTGAAACAAGGGGGACAAGGAAATTCACCTTTCTGAAGAATCTTCTGGTTCTTCAAATCATGTCCGCGGGATTCATATAAGATGCGTCGCATCAGAATGGATCCAGGGTAACCAAGTCTGTTATGCCATAGTTGAAATGGTGGCATTGGCTGGCACGTCTGGTGCTTAGTCATATTGGCTTCGACTGGTTGAATGTATGTTTGGTAGAGACCCGACGAGAGTCCCTTAAATATTTCGCAGATGGTCTTCTGGCCATCTTTACGAAGAGCGACATACATGTATTCAACCTTATTTTCATCTCTAGTTTCTAAGTGATATCCATTTAAACGGATGTCCTTGAAGCTTATGAGATTTCTATTTGATCTTGGAGAAAATAGTGCATTTTTGATTTTTAGTCCGGTATTATTTTGGAGCAATACTATTGCGTCACCATATCCTTTGATTATTTTGGACAGTCCTGAAATTGTAATGACAGGACCGTCATATTTACTTATGCTATTGAAATAGCATTCATCATGAAGGATAGTGTGCATCGAGGCACTGTCCACTAGGCACTCATACTTCATCTATATAAGCAAAAAACGATAATTTATTGATGGAAATGTAAAATGCATACATTCAAAATAAAAGATCGTCTTTATTAAGCATGCTAGAGATGAAGCTACAATTTATTCTTTGAAAAGCCTAGATAAAGATAATGCTCAATCGAGCAGGTCGTCATTTTTGAAATCCTTCGAAGTGAACTTCGTCGGAGTTTCCACATCTGCCATGTTTGTTTCAGGCGGAGGCTTCTGGCTCGCCTGATACAGTTCCTAGAAGTGGCGAGGTGTGCGACAGTTTCTGGACCAATGTCCAGGCATGCCACAACGATGACATTTGTCCTCCCATGTCTTCTTTGGAATTGACACTGTATCAGTGTTCTTACGATTCCAAGTGAAGTTTTTCTTCCATTTGTTATTCTTGCGTTGGGAAGGAGCATTGGCTGGTTTCATAGGGGCCTTTCCTTTGTTCTTTCTGCCCCTATTCTTGTTCTTCCACTTCGGGGGGTGAACACTGTGGGCTTCGGGGATAGGAGCTGAGCCTGCCGGATGCTGGTTATGAGTGGCCAGTAAAAGGTCTCTATTCTGCTCTGCCCTCAGGAGGCAAGAGAGCAGGTCAGAGAACTTCGTGAAATTGCGTTCACGATACTGCTGCATGAGGATAGCATCTTTCTCGTGAAACGAGGTAAATGTCTTTTTCAACATGCGGTGCTCCGAGACTTCTTCACCACACAACTTCTGGCGTGAGGTGATGTTGTGAAGTGCTGAGTTGTACTCAGCAACGGACTTGTAGTCCTGTAGTCGGAGGTTCTCCCACTCATAGCTGGAACGCGGGAGTATGACATCAATTTGATGTCTGTAGCGTGCCTCTAATGCTGTCCATAACTCCAGAGGGTCCTCTACCGTCAAGTATTCGGCCTTCAGGGTCCGATCTATGTGTCGTCTGATATAGATAATGGCTTTCGCCTTATCCATGTCAGAGACAGTGGTAGAGGTACTGCTAGCTGAAGGGGCCGCTTCTGGGGATTTGCTAGAAGATGCATCGGATGCTGCGGGAGCCGATGATTGGGCCATTGCGGGGGCCAGGATGGAGTGCAGGAGCGCTATGGAGCGCAAGTGGAACTTCAGGTCCACTCGCCAGCTCAAGTAATTCTTACCAGCTGCATCGAGCACCTCGAAATCGACGCTTGCTAATTTAGCCATTTTATCTATGCAATTTAAAGATAAGCATGAATTAAAATAAATTCAACAATACATGCATAAAGAAATTAATAAGTAAAAATGCGGGGATCGGCCAGATACCCAAAATAATACACAGTCCAAAGTCCGATTACAGTCCAAAGAAAAGAGAATGAAAAATACAACTTTGGAAACCCCGGGTGGGTCCCTATTTCTGCATCCGTCTTCTTATGCTGTTGCACCGAGCCTTGGCTATTTATACAATTTCCTCACTTACAAATTCTCTCAAAAAAAGAAAAAGTGCTGGAAATGTAAATAGGTATGCAATGGCCGATCCCGAAAGATACATTTTTACTTATTTTAAACATCCACGCAGTTTATATAAATATGCAACAGGCATAAATTAAACAATCACGCATATATCTCAAGCACAAAAATATGGAAAAAGTAAACTAGAAAATATAATTATCTCGTAGACCACGTGGAAACGTCATACACCGTTAGGTTAGTTAACTAACGGCAGAGCGGTCTCAGCCCCCCCACCCCCCCCGGCAGGGGGGTGCGGCCACAACAAGCGCCCCCCCTGGAGGGGGGGTGCCGGTCGGAGAAGGCCCCCCCTGCAGGGGGGCTGGCTATCGGGAAGGCCCCCCTCCCCCGCAGGGGGGGTCAGCTGCGGCAAGCGCCCCCCCTGCAGGGGGGTGGCGGGCGATGAAAGCCCCCCGGCAGGGGGAGGTGGCCATCGGGAAAGCCCCCCTGCAGGGGGGTTCGGCTGCGGCAAGCGTCCCCCCTTCTGGGGGGTGGCGGGCGAAGAAGGCCCCCCGGTAGGGGGGGTGGCCATCGGGAAGGCCCCCCCTGCAGGGGGGGTTTGGTTGCGGCAAGCGCCCCCCTGCAGGGGGGGTGGTGGGCGAAGAAGGCCCCCCCGGCAGGGGGGGTGGCCATCGGGAAGGCCCCCCCTGCAGGGGGGGTTTGGTTGCGGCAAGCGCCCCCCCTGCAGGGGGGGTGGCGGGCGAAGAAGGCCCCCCGGCAGTGGGGGTGGCCATCGGGAAGGCCCCCCCTGCAGGGGGGGTTCGGCTGTGGAAAGCGCCCCCCCCCCCCCCCCCCTGCAGGGGGTGGCGGGCGGAGAAGGGCCCCCCCGGGGGGGAGGGGGGTTTGGCCGCGGGGAAAAGGCCCCCCTCTGCCGGAGGGGGGTGGTCAATCCGTTTAATCTTCCCGAAAAGAAATTCATGGCAAAATGAAGAAATTACTTTGTAAAACGAAATTTTTTTTCATTTACTTGTATTTTAACAATGTAAAAATTTTCATGTATAGACCATTGTAATCTACGGGAATAAGAATTTTACCTCTAGATTGATGATCTAGGGACGACCGTAGATTAGAACCGTAAAATAAAAATCCGAGCTCCCGAACGCTTTGAGGATGCCGCAACGCTCCAACGAATCGCCGCAGCAACTATAGATTCCTTGCGCGTAGGGGATGAAATTTTGTTGAAAATTTGTGCTCAAGAGGAGAACACGTGCTGATAACGTGTTGGATGAAAATGAACTAGAGAGAGAGAGAGAGAGAGAGAGAGAGAGAGAATTTCATTGCTAAGAATGAGTAACAATGGCTAAGAGCCATGGTGCTCTATTTATTTATCTCATAGTAGGGAGGCCAAAAGCCTCTAGTAGACCAAGGGTCCCCATTACCCTAAGTAACGGGGGACCTAATGAATAGGTAATGAAGGAGGGGAGGCCAAAGGCCTCCCTCATTCATAACAAATGTGACTAATTAAGCTTGAAATATTTTTCTAAGGCTAATAGACATCTTTCAAGATCTTAAAGTAATTAATGGGGATTTTTCTTAATTTATACGACCCAAAAACTAATTAAAAACGAGACAACGATTTTTCATTATATTTTTCAAATATTTCTATAGGACAAACCATACGTCGGAATTCTTCCAACATGGGGTCAAAACGACTGTATTAACTAGTACTATAATATATATTTTTCTCGTACGTCAGTATTCTGAAAATCTCATGCTATGAATTTTAAAGCGAATTTAGTTTTATTGAGTTTTGCCTTTGAAAAATCATTGTGGGAGATATACTTGCCTTTTGGCGATGAAACCAGCTCCAATGAGTTCGTTTCGCTGTTTATGATATTCTGGGTCTTGTCTCGTGTTTTTCTGAGGCCTGTACAATTTACTATGAATTTATTTCAATCAGTATATTCTATACGTATTTCTATACGTATTTAAACACATATTTTAATACGTATTTGTATTAAAATCTTTCGTTTCTCACCCTCAAACACACGTTCGACGTCCTACGCGGCAGTGGCGGTGTGGGAGGTGGCGACATGCGACGGGGATCAGCGGCGAGGCTCCGACGAAGGCAGGCAGCGAGTGGCAGCGGCGGTGGCGACTAGCGTCATCGTACGGCGGTAAAACACGACCGCAAAGTGGGGTGAGGTTGAAGGAGCTGTCGAAGCTTGCAGTGGGCGTCGTCGGGGCTTCAGTTGGAGGAGGGATATGGCAGAAGCGGCGACGAGGCAGAGAGGAGGTCAAAGGGGCGGTAGTGAGCGACGAAGAGGACGTGGGAGTTGAGGAGAGCTTGGAGGCTGCTATTGCACCGAGCGGGGAGGGGACTCGTCAGAGCTTCGAGGGTGAGGGAGGAGTGGAACGGGGGAGGGCTGTCGTGAGGGTGGCGATGCTCGTCGGGGTTGGCCTCGTCAGAGGGGAGCTGGGCGCTTGGAGTCAGAGATGGGAGAGCTTGAGGGTGGTGGTGTCGGGCTGTGGGGTTTTGAGGCTGTTGGGGCGACGTTGGAGGCGGGCTCAGGGTGGTGAAGGCGGTGGTCCAGTGATGCAGCGGCGTGGCAGCGGGTTGGGCCAAAGGGGGAGGCAGCGGGATGATGCACAGCGAAGGGTGGCGATTGTGCATGGGGAGTGGGGCTCTTGGGCAGAGCGTGAGGCAGAGATCGTGGGGAGGAGGCGGTGGGAGTGGCTGTGGGGAGGCGCTCGGGCGGTGTTGGACGCGGGGGTGAGCATTGGCGGCGTTGGGGGTAGAGGGGAGAAGGTGGAGAGAGTTGGGGGGTTCTTCGCATGGTTCGGGCTGGTTGAAGGTGAAGGGACAGGATGGGTTTGGGGTTGGTTTCGTTTGCGGTGGGTGAGTGAAGGAGCAGGGTAGTTAATATATAGGGTTAGAAATTATTTAGTTAATAAAATATGTATAATGATAAAATAAATATGTATAGTAGTAATGGATTAGGGATGTTGGATCTGACCAACACATTCGATTGGTTAATGAGGGGTAGGTTAGGGAAGTTATTCGGGCGTAATAGTAACTAGTTAAACGTAATTAGTAATAGTAAAAACGTCATTAGTGATTGTAATTAGTAAAAATGATGTAATACTATCCCGTTTTCGTATATGACTCCGAAAAATTACGAAAAAATAACCACGGGTTCGTATCGTCGTGAGGATCGCGAATACGAGGTCCATTTCGAAGTTTGAGCTACGGAGATACGAATTTTGCGCAAAAATGTTTGCGATGCGGGTTTGCAGGTTCTAGGTTGATTTGACTCCTAAAATTTACAAAATTAATATTAGGAGCACAAAATGATCATAGAATCATATTATAGAAGTTTGAAATTGTTTTGATAGCGTTTATATATAAAATTAATTGATGAGACCATTTCAGTATTAATTAAGTAGAAAATATTATATAAACTATTTAAATTTTTAGATGACACTTAGACTTACGAATACATGTTATAACTAGTATGATGATACGAAAATATTTTTATATAAGTGATTTGAAATCATTTTTGGTATAAAACTCCTGACAAACCATTTCAAAATATCTTCAAAGTATAAAAATACGTAGAATACGAAAATACGTGTAGTGATGGATACAGGTCGTCACAAATATGCTTTAAAGATTCCGTTATGAAGGATGTGCAACTCTAATCCACCCTCTTCAAAACCTATTTTTTTCATTTTTATTTATCTTTATTGAAATACTTAAGGAAAATTTTGTATTTTAGACATGGATTAATATAATAATCAATATTTATTTATTAGATAAATTTATAATGAAATATAAAATTATAATTAAGTTATAAATAAAATTATTTTGGTTAAATTATTACATATTATAATTAAATCTGTCTTCATAATGATGCCGGGTTGGCGCTCCACCGTGCTTCAAAATAAAAAAATGAAGCACTGTTAGAGATGCTCTTCGGGCTAGGTTAGGGTTAGTGTATTGGTTAGAATGAGTCGTAGAGTTGAGTTTCAACTTGATTCGTGACAAGCGTGCATGTGTGAATGCAAAAGCGAAGCACGTGTGAATGCGAAAACTAAGGACGCACGCGTGCTTTGGGCAGAATCTGCCGAGAACTGGGTAGAATTCTGCCCAGTCCTGGACAGATCACTCTGCCCAGTTTCTGGGCAGTAGTCTGCCCAGTAAACTGGGAAGACTATGCCCAGAGCGTGCGCCCAGATCGTGCATCCACAGCTTTCGTCCGGGTCACACGTGCACACAAGTACATGCTTGGCTCTGTCCAGTTTTGGGAATTTTCTGTGCCTACTTAAATTTTGAAGCGTTTCTGGGCATACTCAAAAATTTAAAGTTTTTCTTTTCATTCTATATAATTTTTTGTGTTAACTCGTTTATTATATATTTTTATTTACAGTCTTTGACACATTATTTTTTGGTAGGGTCAACATGTCGAGGGAGGTCTTGGCGCTGGAGATCATTCAGGACCTGAGGGTGGAATCGATGGTGGTCTTGGCAAGGGGAGCGGGCATGGGGGCGATGGCGATGATGGCGTTAGATAGCGTGCTTGGGGGAGACGATGGGGATGGCGATGTCAATGAGCTTGGGGGCGACGATGGCGATGGTGGCGATGTTGGCGGCAACGATGGCATTTGAGAGCGAGCAGTTTTTATTTTTATATATGTGTATTTCTGTAAGAGTCTTGTTATTCTCACCACAGAAATTTATGAATACACCACACTACTTGATTCACCACACCTATATTTTTAACATCAGACGTTCGGATTTGGAGATCCGAACGGCTATAATACTTTTATTCTTCCGTTCGGAATTGCAAAGCCGAACAGTATAATAAAATATGTATTGTGTACGGATTTACACATATATTGTATTAGAGTCGTTCGGATCTCCAAATCCGAACGTCTGATGTTAAAATATAGGTGTGGTGAATCAAGTAGTGTGGTGTATTCATAAATTTCTGTGGTGCTAATAACAACACTCTTTCTGTAATCAGCGTACATTATTTTTATTTTTATTTGGTTAAACTGTGACGTTTTCTTAAATAATTAATGTGAGCTTTTTTCGTTCATTTTGTGGTTTTAATTTTATTTATTTGATTACTTTAATTTTTTGTACACATGTACATTAATTTTTATAAATATATATTTTTGTATGTAGCAAATTCAGCTGTTTTAAAAAAATCAGTTTAGACTATCGGCGATGGACAAATCCATGGCTGATACTGATATACGGCCACGTAAATATCCGTAGCTATCGGCCACGGATATTGTGCACAGAGTGGCCGATTTCGTGCACATAAACCGTGGCCGAAACCGTATCGACAACGGACATTTCAGTTGCCGATAAATATTTATGGCCACGAAAATGTCCGTGGCCGATAAATAACGACCACGTTTTTGTGCACGGTTTACGTCAACTTTGTGCACAATATCCGTGGCAGATATACGGACATTTTCGTGGCCATAAATACTTATCGGCCACTGATTTGTCCGTGGACGATAGTCTAAACTGATTTTTTAATCAGAATTATCGGCCACGGATATCCATGGGTGTTACTCCATGGATGATTATTAGCCACTGCATAGTTCGTGGGCGAAGGGGGTCTCAGCCACTACAGTATCAGCCACGTCGTTTTGGCCACTGAATTTTTTCTGTGGCCGTAGGATTTCGGCCACGGATTCACGACTTTAAGCCACGTATTTGTTCGTGGCTGAAAGCCGTATATGTAGTACTGGTTTGTATATATACGAGGATCATGAATAGAAGTCTATTTTGGTGTTTGAGATACGAAGATACGCGTTTTGGGCCAAAACGTTTGGGGTGTGGGTTTGCGGGTTCTAGGTCGATTTGACTCCAGAAAAATATGAAAATAATATGGGAAGTACTAAATGACTATATAATTACGTTTTAAAAGTTTCAAATCGTTTCGATAACGTTTATATAGCAAAATAATTAACAAGACTATTCTCCCGGTATTCAATTGAAAAATAATATAAAACTATTTATTACTTTTTGATGTGTCTTAAAAACATGGAAATGAGTTATAATTATTTTGATGATGCCAAATATTTCTTTTATAAGAGATTTAAAATCATTCTAGGTGTCATACTCCCGACTAACCATTTCAAAATACTTTTAAAGTATAAAAATACGTAGAATACGAAAATACGTGTTCTGATGGATACGTGTCATCACAAAGGTATTGGCACAAATAATTAAATTACATGTGCATTTTCTAGACAATAAAATAAAGAAAATTCGTCTAGACAATTTTGAAAAAGTTATTTTCCAGTCATTTTAAGAATACTGCCTAGCAACTGGGATAGAAGTTGAACATCCTGTATCGCATATTCACACCCAAAATGGATTAGCAGATTCACTAATAAAAAGACTCTAATGGATTACACATCTACTAGTAATGAAATCCAAGTTGCTTGTGACTGTATGGGGGACATGCAATATTGCATACGGCTTCTTTAATAAGACACAGACCCTCTGGGAGTCAGAGTAACACATCGATGTAACTTGCATACATAACACCACCAAATATTTCTCATTTGAGGATTTTTAATTGTGCATTTTATATCACCATAGCACCACTGCAGATGGCAAAAATGGGTCATCAACGTTGTCTAGGAATCTATGTAGGGTTTAACTCACCCTCAATTATAATATATATAGAACCCCAAACGGAGGACGCTTTCAAGGCACGTCTTGAAGACTGCGAATTTGATGAGACAACGTTTCCCAAATTAGGCACAGACTTAATGAAGTCTGGAGTTTCACAAAGTATATCGTGGGATACAAAACATCTACCCACTATGATTCAAGAACTAAGGAATGTGAAGACGAGATCCTGAAGATACTTCACATTCAGAACATTGTTCATTAGTTCCAAGATTCATTTACTAACAACAAGAAGATTATCAATCACACATCCCTACTGCTAATACTTCATCTAGGATTGATATTCCCGAGAATGGATGCAATCCAGAAGCAACAGAAGTGGTTGCTCCTCAATTGAAAAGAGGTATACCACCATGCTTCAAGGACAAAAATCCAAGAAAAAGAAAAACTCCTAGATGCCTTGAGATAATACCACCATAGAAAAATGAGCTCATGTCCATATCCTCATCCCTTGCAGAATCCCATAAAGAGGAAAAACTGGGAGAAATAGAAATATCATTAAATTATGTACGTACATTGGAGGTGTTGGACAGAAAATGCACAATCGTCGATGATAACTTCGCGTTTTATATTGCCATTCACATCGCTGATAGCAATGATGATAAGGATTCATATTTCGTTTCTTAAAGCAAATGGAGAAATGATTGGCCAAAGTGGAATGATGCAATAGAAGCAGAGCTGAACTTGTTTAAGAAACAAGAAGTATTTGGACCAATAGTCCAGACACCAAATGGTGTCAACCCTGTGAGATATAAATGAATATTTGTCTGAAAAAGAAATGAAAATAATGAGATTGCATGCTACAAAGCACGGCTGGTAGCTCAGGGATTTTTCCAAAGACCGTGTATTGACTATGAAGAAACATACTCACCGATTATGGCCGCGATAACTTTTTGATTTTTAATAAGCTTAACAACAAAGGAAGGATTAGATATGTAGTTGATGGATGTTGTCACTGCATATCTATATGGAAATCTCGATAAAAATATTTATATGGAACTTCCTGATGGTTTTCAACTGCTTATTACTTTAAAAGATAGACCTTGAAACGTTTATTCTGTTAATCTACTGTTAATACCTGGGTCCGACACACGAATCGGGTAGGTGAATTCTACCTGAAGAGCATGCCAACTGAGAATGGTATGCCTCGACCCATAGCCCTGAGGCTCGCCAAGGAATATAGGCCTAGTAAATCTGCCAGGCCACGACCCACGGCCCATTACTCTTGGGTTGAACGAGTCAACCCTCACTTCCCTCATAAAGTGCCATCCACGAAGGAAGGTTGCAACTTCATGATAGTCCAATTTAATAGCCATGAATTAAGTAATTAATGTCTAAAATGATGGTGGTGGTTACACTCCATGATGGACTAATTCAATACCCACCAATTGATCAATAAAGGGCTAAATTCATGGAGGGAGTTATGGGAAAAAGATCATTTAATCAGGTATGATGTTACAAGTTAAAGGGGAGACATAAAATGAAAGGACAATGGAGAGGGAGAGGCCAGATCTCCCCTAAAGGCTAAGAATCAAATTACAAGATTCCTTCATCATCTTCTCTCACTTTTCCCCTTTTATGTTTCTACCATGAGAAACTAACTTGGGCATCGGAGGGGAATCGGCTGGGCCCCAACTCCGATCCCCTAATGATCTTCTTATTATGCAGGATAATAGAGATACCGCGAAGCTAGGCCAACATCTATTTGTGGAGTCCAATCCTAGCTTCCTTGTGTTGGGGTTTTCGCGGACCCCCAGAGCTCGGATCCGTATCCGTCCTAAGTCGGACGGACCACGGAGGCACAAAATGCAGCGGAAAAACAGAAATCTAATATTTCTAGACTAGCTAAACATTTTAGCTAGGCTCTGGGGAGCCAGAACCCAGCCCGATCTATGCCGACTTGGAGTGGGTCTGACCACTCCAAGAAGGATCTACACTAAGCGACTTATTAAAATCTACACTAAAATGCTTAACCACATACCCGGAATCTTGGCCCTGGAGCAGGCAAGATGTACCGCACCGTCTTGAGAAGCTCCTCGTAGCCGAGCCGCGTTGACCCGATCTCCCTGAGCCGCCTCGCACCCTCACACCGATCCGCCCGAGCCGCTTTCGCCTCCGAGCCGATCACACGCGGTAGAAAGTTTCACTTGAGAAGAAACCCGCGTCTTAGACGTCCGGATCAGATCCAAACCCCCTTCGTAGTCGTGCTAGGACTACTCCGGAGAATAGGAAAGTAGATAGAGAGATTTAGTCGCGGACCGAGCTTGCTCAATAATTTGGAGCTACCCGATCGTTGACTGGTGTGTTTTTCAACGAGGAGAGTGCACCCATATTTATATAGGGAGTGAGCACTCACCCTCTCGTTGCGGGCAATGTGGGACAATCCACATGAGGAGAAAAATTGAATTAAGTCATTTGGCTTAATTTCAATCTTAAAGTTAGCCTTTCACAAAGTCAAACTTTAACTAATTAATTCTCCTCGCATACTAAACTTCAGACACCAAACTAGCTATCAATCAGAAAAGCTTGGAATGGTGAACGCGTAGGAACTGACGGTGACGAATTTCGACTTCGTTTGACCCCTCAAACAATTGCTCAAAGTTTAGCAATTTTCACAAAATTCGTAGCCGTCATTTGGGTTTTCAAAAAACCTAATTTGACTTAAGTTGCGGGCGCGCCCGCTAGACTTAGCGGGCGCGCCCGCCCAAGGGGGGCAAGGGCGGGCCACCCGCCCGCTGCTGCAGCGGGCGGGCGCCCGCTGCTGCAGCGGGCCGTGCCCGCTGCTGCAGCGGGCGGGCGCCTGCTGCTGCAGCGGGCCGTGCCCGCTGCAAGCAGCGGGCGCTGGCCCGCTGCTTGCAGCGGGCTGCGCCCGCTGCAACAGCGGGCGCTGGCCCGCTGTGCAGCGGGTGCCCGCCCGCTGCACACAGCGGGCCATGCCCGCTGCTGCAGCGGGTCACGCCCGTTTGCCTTTGCACATGGGCCTTTTGGCCCAGTGGGTCTAACCCACTTCCCCTTGGACTCTTTCTGCGTTTCTGGGCTCGTTTGAGCTCCGATTTGGACACGGTTTGAACCTGTGTTTAGACCGGGACGATCCCGTCATCCAGGTAACCTTTTCCAACAAGTTTGTTCCTACTAAATTCGTTGTAACTAATTTACAACACGTTTAGTCAAAGTTAGCATCTAATGCAACGTTGTGTCCCTATTGCTAATGCGACTAACTTTCACAACTCAGCTTGTGAATATCATCAAATGATATTTCTCTCTATTCTATATTCCTATTACTAAGACACGAATACTACTCGGTGTGAGACCCTACAGCCTGACCTTACTACAGGTTGGGGCTCGAAACCCCTAGACGACGGTCACTACGAGCAGTAGCTGTCGTCCCTGTTTCAGAGTCATCATAACGTGATCGATCCTTTGACAAAAGTGTCATAGGGTTTGCATTGGCCGTGTCAGTGATGAATTCCGTTAGCTAAAATCCCTTCGTCAAGACTGTGTTATTGTTGGCCTAGGGTATGGTTTACTGTCAACCCTATTAGACAACATTGGTCAGTATACGGCGGTCTTTATTGTATACACGTTGTACTACTTGCAACGTACCCCGGCCGAGGATTAACATAAAGACCGTACTGAGCCTATAACACTAACTTCCCTTTAATGGAAGTGACGAATCCCATCTTAGTCACTTACTCACCTAGAGAGCTTCTGGTGCAACCCAACCTAAGATCTTTCATCAGGACTGGTCCTCGAAGCTAGATCATGGGTCTAAGCTACACCGTCCGTTCACAGGTTTATACAGATGACTTCAGGTCTTAAGGATCAACTAACCTATCATCACCCTAGAGTTATTAAAGACAGATCATTAAAGTTAACCATTTAATAACTCTAACTTGGTCGTTCAGTGAACTCATTCTCCAATGAGCACCTGTGTCTCGTCTCCGACTTCAGCAAGTCGAATGACTATGAGATCATCATTACCCGAAGGTAAGACGAAGACACAGTGATCTATCCGATGTGTCGATATCCAGTTCTCGACACATCTATGATCACGAACCGTTTTAGACTTACGTTTCTATTCGGTCTCTTACTTACTCATAATCGAGATCTCATCTAGATATGTAAGGACCTAACTCTAAGTCTATGGATATTATCTAAGTATATTAATACAAGTGTTTTATACTTAGAATAATACGTACCATATACGGTATGAACAAGACGTATAATCAAGATAAATTGCCTTATGGGCACATATCTTCCTACATCTCCCACTTGCACTTAGGCTATTTATCTCGGTATCTCATGCCGTTATAGCATATCAGTCACTTTGACATTTGATATGGCAAACCTAAGAGTGGTTCTACTAATAAGTATCTACAACGAATTTTAATGGATTGAAATTACATCTCTTGATCACACAAGGTTGATCCTTTGGAAAAATGATCTGGATCCATTTTCCTAACTTTGTATAGCTAACAGTTAGCTTATACTATTTAGATGTGGGGTCTAACATTTCCGTAAGTCAGTTCTAGCTCACTCCACTTTACTGTGTCAATATGTCAAGTACATATTTGACACCCTAAGTCTCTATATATATGCGATTAAATCAAAACAATTTTGACTTAATGATTTATATAGAAGATTCATTAAAGTGAAAAATCCTTTTTACTTAGTCCGGAAAAACCGGAACTAAGTATATGAGCTTGCTCCCACTGACTTTAAGAATTACCTGGTCAAATTTCTTTAACATAATATCTAAATCATATTTAGGTTTATGTGCAAAATATAACCATTTAGTAAGTGCCTCAGATGGAATGTACAAGTGTCAGATTCGGTTTGACGAATGAGTCAAGTCAAGATCGTTTTAAGGAATCTTGACATTGACTCGTTCAATCAAAACGTTCTACACTGTACTAATTCCTTTAACCACATTTAGTATTAACTCTTTTAACAACTAAATGCAGATAATCACGAGTTAAACTTGATATGCGTATTTACTGTGATTGCACACAATTTATACGCCCCCTGGAACTTATACTTGACTACTGATTGACTTCAGACATTTAGTCAGCTTCAAAATCAATATTATCGAAGCAATACACCATTATTCGAAAATATACGCAACCATCACAGAAAAGCCACATCCACAGAATTTGAGCCAATTCAATCTCAATTGCAACAAATGAGACATCCATTCCAAAACAACGGGTTCATAAAAGGAACCTTAATTTGTTTATCAAAAATAAACCTTGAGTGCAAAGCACTCATTCATTGTTTTCGATCCTTAAAGATGATACATTTTATTCAAATAAGAAAAATATCATCTCCATCGCGATCAGCGTCTCCAGAAGTCTTTGAGCGGTCCCAGCAGCAACTGTTGCTTTAATTGCCGACCGATCTCCGTACTTCTCCAATCTCCAGTTCTTATCAGCCACCTGTATACAGTACACAGATGTCTATAAGTATCTCATACTTCATGAATGGAAATAATTGTATTTAATTGAATTTTAATTTGTACCTGAGGTGGAGGCATCAGTATGCCCCTTCTTCTTCTCTGCAAGATAGATCTTGCAGTTCCTCTTCCAGTGGCCAATCTTGTGGCAATGGAAGCACTCAGATTTCGACGGGGCCCCTTTGTTCTTTTTCTTCCCATTCTTAGCCTTCGCAGGTTGTGGGACCTGCCTCTTCTTCCCTTTGCCTTTTGGCTGGTCGGAAGTAGCAGAGCCAACAACCAGTGCAGCCGGTTTCTTATGAATCTCCTCAAACTGCCGGAGCATATTGAGGAGACCCGGAAGATCCGTCTCAAGGCTGTTCATTATAAAGCCAGTTATAAAAGGCTTGAAATCGGGAGTCAAAGACTTTAGGATAATGTCCGTGGACATTTCATTGTCCAGGACAAATCCTAATTGGGCGGCGTCCTCCACGTACCCGATCATCTTGATAACATGATCCTGTACGGGTTCCGTCCCCATCTTGGTGCCCCAGAGGTTGCTAGTGGCCTCGAACTTGGCAGCTCTTGATCGCTTGCCATACAACTCTTGTGCGTTGAGGAGCATGCTTTGAACATCCATATGTTCATGCTTCCTCTGCAACTCGTTGGTCATCGAAGCCAGAGTAAGGCACCTGGCCTTCTCCGCATCCCTCTGGTACAATTTGTATGCTTCCTTTTCCTCGTGGGTCGAATCTTCATCCGGCTTATCTGGAGCGTCCTCGAACAGTACGTATCCTATTCCGGCTAGGGAAAGGACCAACTTGATGTTCCTAAGCCAGTCTTTGTAGTTCGTTCCATCCAGCACGTTCTTCTCAACCATGTATCTAAGTCCCGAATCCATTCTGTATTTTATAGATACTATAGTTAGTAAATGTTCGTAGTATAGTTTTAATGGTTTTAATAAAACTATATTCTCCCACTAAATTTATTTAAAGCCATAATAATAAACAATTTATTATAAAATAATATTTGTGAGAGAGGGATCCGACTACCCTGAGTCTGACAACCTTGAGTGTATCTCAACAAGTTGTCCGACTCTGCAGTCGGTAGACGAACTCGTCGTCAATCATATTTACTATGATTCCCTATCGATTTTTACCCCTAGTCATTTGTGATCATGAGTGTGCTCAACCGGATCACAATGGCTAGCCTAGTCGGACCCTTGTTTTCGTGTCTAGCCTGACTTGCCCCTTTGCTCGGTGTATGCACGACGCGCCGGTTTGGGTCAGGTCTTAGACTACATTCTTGGTTAGACTTACGCCGAAGCTCGAGGGATGAGACAACGGTTTCAGTCAGGTTAAGATGTCAATCAAGAAATCGGTTTCTATAAGATTGACATGTCACGGCTTGAGTGTAGCTCAACAACCGGAACATGTTTCTTACAGTTGCCAACTCCTAAAACAAGGAGGGCTACGATTTATCTTGAACAAGATTATTATCGTATTGACTTAGGTATAGTCGATGGACTTACATAGTCATGAATCGACTCCTTGCGGTCCAGCGGATGCGGCCAGGGAATTGACTAAGCCAGGACCACTTGTTACCCAGTCTAGCTAGGTTGGTCCAAAAACTTTAGCCAAGCACATTGACCGACATCATGATCCATTGAAGGAGTTGTCATCAATCTTATGTTTTCCAAACAACTAAATGGCTTTTATTAAAAGAACTAGTTAATCCTTATCAACTAGTGGATCCTAAAAATTCAAAATTTTTTAGATTGGTTGAACATCTTTTATTAAGTCCTTATCAACTATAAGGTTCTTCGTTCAACTTACTACCCCAATCTTATTAGGATTTTAATAAAACAATTCAACATTTTGTCTTTTGTGAAAATCATTATTTAAACATTTTAATGAAATGATTTACAAACAAAGGGACTACCCTAATCAGGTATTAGGTTCAATGTTGTTTTGTTTTTATCAAACATAACATGTCACTAATTAAAATTTCATCTCATAAAATTTTAAATATTTAATGGCTAACCTAATAAGGTTTACAAGTCCATTAAAATGAAGCAACTAATTTATCAACATAAATAAAATGTTCATTTTGTGACATACATGAGCATTTGCAAGTTCTAAAATTATCTATATATTTAAAACATGCAAATCTAAATTTTAACACTTAAAATTAAAGATTAAAATTTTAAAACCTTCATTAAAAATTTTATCGTATAAAATTAGGTCGTACAAAATTATCTAATAATTTTAAACCTAGGCCTTTAAAAAAAAATTTTAACCTTATTTCTAAAATAAAATATCTCATAAAAATTTTAGAAACATTTATGTAAAATAAAAGAAAAATGTTTAGATTTCATCTTATGAAAAAAAAAAATATTTCTTAAAGTTTACATATCCGTTAAATCAATTTTAAACACTTTTAAAATCATTAGAAATATATTTAAAGGCTTTCAAATAAAGTTTTCTAATATTTTTAATCTTTATGTAATTTTAAGAAAATCAAATTTCCAAAAATAAAATTTTCCCTAAAGTTACATAAACATATAAATACTTGTAAAATAATATTTTATCTTATAGAAATAAATTTTACAAAGCTTTTAAAACATTTGAGACAATTTAAAATCATCGCATAAAATTTAAATCGTCCCAACAAAATTTTGTGTTGAAAAACGATTTTTAAAAACACAAAATAATTTGAAACTAAATTAACATAAATCTAAAATAGTTCGAACGAGAAAAACTAAGCATTTTTAAAGATTTTAAAAATCGCTATAGTAGATCTATAGCATAACCGTGGCTCTGATACCACTGTTGGGGTTTTCGCGGACCCCCAGAGCTCGGATCCGTATCCGTCCTAAGTCGGACGGACCACGAAGGCACAAAATGCAGCGGAAAAACAGAAATCTAATATTTCTAGACTAGCTAAACATTTTAGCTAGGCTCTGGGGAGCCAGAACCCAGCCCGATCTATGCCGACTTGGAGTGGGTCTGACCACTCCAAGAAGGATCTACACTAAGCGACTTATTAAAATCTACACTAAAATGCTTAACCACATACCCGGAATCTTGGCCCTGGAGCAGGCAAGATGTACCGCACCGTCTTGAGAAGCTCCTCGTAGCCGAGCCGCGTTGACCCGATCTCCCTGAGCCGCCTCGCACCCTCACACCGATCCGCCCGAGCCGCTTTCGCCTCCGAGCCGATCACACGCGGTAGAAAGTTTCACTTGAGAAGAAACCCGCGTCTTAGACGTCCGGATCAGATCCAAACCCCCTTCGTAGTCGTGCTAGGACTACTCCGGAGAATAGGAAAGTAGATAGAGAGATTTAGTCGCGGACCGAGCTTGCTCAATAATTTGGAGCTACCCGATCGTTGACTGGTGTGTTTTTCAACGAGGAGAGTGCACCCCTATTTATATAGGGAGTGAGCACTCACCCTCTCGTTGCGGGCAATGTGGGACAATCCACATGAGGAGAAAAATTGAATTAAGTCATTTGGCTTAATTTCAATCTTAAAGTTAGCCTTTCACAAAGTCAAACTTTAACTAATTAATTCTCCTCGCATACTAAACTTCAGACACCAAACTAGCTATCAATCAGAAAAGCTTGGAATGGTGAACGCGTAGGAACTGACGGTGACGAATTTCGACTTCGTTTGACCCCTCAAACAATTGCTCAAAGTTTAGCAATTTTCACAAAATTCGTAGCCGTCATTTGGGTTTTCAAAAAACCTAATTTGACTTAAGTTGCGGGCGCGCCCGCTAGACTTAGCGGGCGCGCCCGCCCAAGGGGGGCAAGGGCGGGCCACCCGCCCGCTGCTGCAGCGGGCGGGCGCCCGCTGCTGCAGCGGGCCGTGCCCGCTGCAAGCAGCGGGCGCTGGCCCGCTGCTTGCAGCGGGCTGCGCCCGCTGCAACAGCGGGCGCTGGCCCGCTGTGCAGCGGGCCACGCCCGCTGTGCAGCGGGTGCCCGCCCGCTGCACACAGCGGGCCATGCCCGCTGCTGCAGCGGGTCACGCCCGTTTGCCTTTGCACATGGGCCTTTTGGCCCAGTGGGTCTAACCCACTTCCCCTTGGACTCTTTCTGCGTTTCTGGGCTCGTTTGAGCTCCGATTTGGACACGGTTTGAACCTGTGTTTAGACCGGGACGATCCCGTCATCCAGGTAACCTTTTCCAACAAGTTTGTTCCTACTAAATTCGTTGTAACTAATTTACAACACGTTTAGTCAAAGTTAGCATCTAATGCAACGTTGTGTCCCTATTGCTAATGCGACTAACTTTCACAACTCAGCTTGTGAATATCATCAAATGATATTTCTCTCTATTCTATATTCCTATTACTAAGACACGAATACTACTCGGTGTGAGACCCTACAGCCTGACCTTACTACAGGTTGGGGCTCGAAACCCCTAGACGACGGTCACTACGAGCAGTAGCTGTCGTCCCTGTTTCAGAGTCATCATAACGTGATCGACCCTTTGACAAAAGTGTCATAGGGTTTGCATTGGCCGTGTCAGTGATGAATTCCGTTAGCTAAAATCCCTTCGTCAAGACTGTGTTATTGTTGGCCTAGGGTATGGTTTACTGTCAACCCTATTAGACAACATTGGTCAGTATACAGCGGTCTTTATTGTATACACGTTGTACTACTTGCAACGTACCCCGGCCGAGGATTAACATAAAGACCGTACTGAGCCTATAACACTAACTTCCCTTTAATGGAAGTGACGAATCCCATCTTAGTCACTTACTCACCTAGAGAGCTTCTGGTGCAACCCAACCTAAGATCTTTCATCAGGACTGGTCCTCGAAGCTAGATCATGGGTCTAAGCTACACCGTCCGTTCACAGGTTTATACAGATGACTTCAGGTCTTAAGGATCAACTAACCTATCATCACCCTAGAGTTATTAAAGACAGATCATTAAAGTTAACCATTTAATAACTCTAACTTGGTCGTTCAGTGAACTCATTCTCCAATGAGCACCTGTGTCTCGTCTCCGACTTCAGCAAGTCGAATGACTATGAGATCATCATTACCCGAAGGTAAGACGAAGACACAGTGATCTATCCGATGTGTCGATATCCAGTTCTCGACACATCTATGATCACGAACCGTTTTAGACTTACGTTTCTATTCGGTCTCTTACTTACTCATAATCGAGATCTCATCTAGATATGTAAGGACCTAACTCTAAGTCTATGGATATTATCTAAGTATATTAATACAAGTGTTTTATACTTAGAATAATACGTACCATATACGGTATGAACAAGACGTATAATCAAGATAAATTGCCTTATGGGCACATATCTTCCTACACCTTGGACCCAGAGACTCTTGGTCACGGGTCCCATTTCAACCGTTGACGAGGTTCCATCCCGACGAAGGATGCTTCTTCAGCCCAAATTATTGTTGAGCCGAAAAATAGATTTAACAGCTACAAAGATTATGATATGGTCTTAAACAATCAGGAAGAATGTGGTATAACAGACTCAGCAAATTTCATGTACAACAAGGATTCCACAATAATAAAGTCTACACTTACATCTTTATAAGAGCAAATGGAACATGATTCATGATAATTGCAGTCTACGCAGATGACTTGAATCTCATTGGATCTCACGAAGAGATCGTTGGAATAACTGCAAGCCTAACAAAAGAATTTGAAATGAAATACATAGGTAAATCAAAATTCTGTCTTGGCTTATAGATTGAACTTCTGAAAGATAGAATCCTGTTACATCAAACCACATATACAAATAAATTATTACAAAGATTTCACATGGACGAATGTCATCCATTAAGTACACCTATGGTAGTACGATCTCTGGATGTACATAAAGACACACTTCCGTCTGCTGAAGAGGGGAATGATATTCTTGGTCTAAAAGTCCATTGTCTAAGTGCAACTGGAGTACTTCTTTATCTGGCTAACTACACGCGTCCCGATATAGAATTTGCAGTAAATTTACAAGCCAGATATAGTGCATCGCCTACAAAGCTCCACTGGACTGGAGTTAAGCATCTTCTGTGCTACCTCCGAGTGTTAATAAATTTGGGCTTATTTTATAAGAAAGAATCATCCTCCACACTTGTTGGATATGCAGATGCAGGTTACAGGTCCGATCTCCATAATGAGAAGTCACAAACTAGGCACATATTTACCTACTGTGGGATGACCATCTCTTGGAAATCTGTCAAGCAAACCATGATGACGACCTCATCCAACCACTCAGAAATTCTCGCCAACCATGAAGCAAGTAGAGAATGTGTTTGGCTACGGTCAGTTGCGCATCACATCCTGGTGATGACTAGATTGAAGACCGATGATCTTGAGCTTACCATCATGTTTGAAGACAATGCCGCCTGTATAGCTTAGCTACGAGGAGGTTACATCAAAGGTGACAGGACAAAGCACATTTCTCCAAAATTCTTCTGGATACATGACTTGCAAAATAATGATGAGATCGACGTGAAGCAAGTATAATGTAGTGAAAACCTCACGGACATGTTCACTATGTCACTTCCTACGGCCATTTTCAGGAAGTATGTACAAAAAATTGGTATGAGGAGCATAAGAGAGCTGAAAGCCAAGGGGCTTGTACAGATCAGGTTGAGTTAAAGGAGAATCGTACTCTTGTTCCTTAGCTATGGTTTTTTCCCCACAAGGTTTTCTATAACCAAAGGTTTTAACGAGGCAAATCACATTAACTTAGGATCTCGAAGTATCCACCTCGTGTGATACTTATATGATGCTTAGAATCTCGAAGTATTCATAAGCAGCGTTTACAATTATATGGCGGGATTAGGGGGATTGTTATGAATGTATTATGTAGACGCATGTAAAAGCCCATGTAGGGCTTATCCTATTCAGTAGGAGATTATGAGTTTGTATTCTACCTAAACACGGTATCCTACCATTGTATGAACTTTTTCTTGTTCCACTATAAATAAAATACATTATCTAAGCACCAATGAAGCAGGTAGAAGTACCATTAGGCTACCATGCTATCACAACTAGTTCCCCAAAAGGCTTGAAGCAAGCTTTCAACAGTGAACAACGCAGCAAAGGAAGCAAGAGAAGGATGAATCAAACGAGCAGTTAATGTAGTTTCTTTACTATCTGATCATGACCCAACATTACGATCCCAAATTCTAACGTTCCAATGATAATGATACCCCATGGCATGCCTCAGTTCATTCTTGTACCCAAGCTAATTATCGACTTCAGTACTTTTAAGTAGCTTTATACCAACTCAAGATTCGCTCGACTGTTCATGTCGATTAACTGCCAACAAAAAGACTCTCTCTTTACCCCACCCTCGTTAGCCTGTCAGGAGAGTGTCCTATACGTTCGTGGGGTGTTTAACTACCTTACCTTTTTCTTTAACCAACAAACTCATGATGAAATTGTGCACTGTTACGTAGGCCAGATGCCACGTGTCCTGAAAACTCAGATCCTTGAGATTGTGTGTACACTTGAAGTTAAACACATAGGACTCCATTGAAAACCAAACACCGAAAGTTTTAAGAAGGCCACACAAGCTTGACTCAGACTCCACTGAGGTCTACATCAACAGGGTTTTCTTTGTTCTTGCTTCTGTCCTGATAGATTCCGTATGTTTTAAGCAATAAAATCTGTGTTGATTAAAAAGGACCCAATAAATCAGTTGCCATTGTCCATGGTCTTCTTTGTGGCTGACAAAGCTATGTGGGTTCCCTTTGTTAGATATTATTGACTTAGTCCCACTCGGATCCTGGTCCACTGACCATGTTCACTGCCCTTTGGCCATGTGCGTGTTCACTGCCCTTGTTTATAAACTGTCTCTTGTTAGGTAGGTGTTTAGAATTGCCATCATGTTTCTGAGCTTGTGGTTGCTGGTGACATGCATGAAATTACGATGGTCTTCTCCAAACAATTTGTTTGTGTTAGTGCACCTTTTGATACGATATGTCTCCATGCTTTGTCTAAATAATGACAATACTACACTTGTACAAGCAATGTATATGAGGATGGTGGGTCCCCTTGTTGTATGTTAATTTTGGGATGAATTGTGTTATTGTATAGTATTGTATAATTAACCATGGATATGCATCAAATTATCCGTAGACTTCATTTTCCGTCATTTCCCTTCCTATCTCAATTTGTCATAAGCATTTTCCATATCCAATTTGGCCATAAAGCACTGGTTGCGTTTTCTTTTGTTAGCTTGGAGAGATTTCCATACCCCTCGTATGCATATGATTCCATCCACAATGTCTCTACTTGGTGCATACACCATTTGCGAGTCGTTAACTAGTCAAAAAGGAAATGTCCATAACTCTTTTGGGATGAGAAGGTTTCGTGTCTTCAATATTATTGAGATTAGGGTTGGTCATAATTCTTTCGGGCTGAAGCAGTCACCAAGACAGTTGTATAAGTATTTCGAGCGCTTCATGACGAATGATCAAGGGTATGTCCATAGCCCCTATGATCATTGCATGTTCTTTTGGAGGTTGGATGATGGGTCATTCAACTATCTTTTGCTTTATGTTGATGTCATGCTCATCGCTTCATCAAATAAAGTGGAGATACCGAGACTGAAGTCAGAGCTGAGTTGTGAAATTGAGATGATGGACTTAAGCGAAGAAAGGAAGATTCTTGGGATGGAGATCTACTGAGATTGAAGTGGATGTATATTCCATCTTTAACAAAGTCATTATTTGAAGACTGTTGTATAGAGTGAAAGTATGAAGTCCATAGCCACTCCGCTTGCACCTCACTTCAAGCTCTATGCTGAGCATTTCCCGAATAACGACGATAAGAAGAAGCTCATGGAGAGCATATTGTATGCCAATGCGGTAGGAGTCTTGATGAATGCGATGTTATGTACCCGACCCGACCTATCACATGCGGCTAGTATGGTGAGCCGATACATGCACAATCCAAAAAAGTATATTGGCAAGATGTTCAATGGATACTTAGATACATCAATGGCACCATTGACGTTAGATTGACATATAGACGAGCTAATGATAGTCTGCAAGGTGGTGGGTATGTCGATTCAGACAATGATGGAGACTTAGATGGAAGGAGATCTATGACGGGCTATGTCTTTATCCTGTCAGGAGCTTTGATCTGTTGGCAGCGTATACTTCAGTCTATGGCGACCTTGTTTATTACATAGACAGAGTAGATACAATGACTGAAGCGGTGAAGGAGATGATATGGGCTTGATGGACGACCTGGAATATACCAAGAGAGATATGATCTTCATTGTGACAGCCAAAGTACGATGCACTTAGCTAAGAATCAAATCTCTTAGGTAAGTACCAAGCATATCGATGTGAGGTACCACTTTGTCTAAGACTATGTGGGAGAAGATGATGTTGACATCAATTTGCTGACGATCGAAACAAAAGGCTACCCTGTGGAATTGTAGACTAAAGTTGTATTTGGAGCTAAGTTTGAGCACTGCATGGTTTGCTCAATATTATTTTGAGGTGATTCGATGGAGGCCCCTGTTGGGGCATTGAGGCTCGATGAAGCTAGGTGAGCCCTAATGGGGGCATTGATCTCTCTAGAAAAAGTTGAAGGGATCACAAGGTGACTCTTACTGAGGTGGTGCATTGAAGGTAAACTGTGTAACGGAAGCCTAAATCTTGCCAAGGTGGAGAATTGCGAAAGTTGGCTCAATTGAGGCACTAAAGTGTTGGAATTTCATAATTCCATATTTCTATTACCATATGGTTTTGATATGACAAACACATTCAGTGTTATTAACTCTATGTATGTAGATACAAATCATTGCTGAGTTCCACACAATCAAATATTTTCATGCGTATTCAAACGGATATATAATAATTCATGAAGCTGGAAAGGCAAAGGCACCTACAGCCACTACTTGGATATATAATCACTTGATAAGGATCCCTTGCAAAGAAGCTTCTCAGATTCAGTTGCATATACAGTCCTATCTACGGCTTTATGTAATCAATGTAAAATTTACTTTATTAGAGTTACAAAGCCTTGTGATAATATATCTTTGTCATCTAGGTTCCATTACTCAGATATCTACTCTTCCCAATTTCGAAAATTCGCAACTTTGAAAATTGGCAACCAATAACCCCATTTTGGTCGACCAATTTTAAACCTTCGAATTTGACTATGGGATTACACATGCAAACTCCCATAACCGTGTAGATTCTGGAACTGTCTTCCAACGGTCAAAATTCTCTCTCTAAATTTTGGTCGACCAATGTGGTCATTTTGGTCGACCAATTTCAATACTAGCCGTTTTGACTCCAAATTTTCAGGGACGGTTCATGACCGTTTTCCAACGTTTCTCCCACTCTCCAACCATCCCTAAACACCATCAATAAAGCGGTAGACCCTCTCTTTCAAGACACACAACTTTCCTCTTTTTTTCTTTTCTAGAATTGTTGATTCTAAGCAATCTTTGCTTAGTTGTTCTCATTCTCATTTGCAAGAAGAAATCCATAGATTTCTCTCTTCTTATGAGAACGAAAGAACTTCAAGATTCTTAATCATAGATCTTTTGAGAATTGAAGTTTTCTTCCTTAAAGCAATTTTGCCTTTTTCAACATCATTTTGGAAAGTTGTTTGTGTTCATAATTGTAAGAAGAAATCGATAGATCTCTCTCTTCTTTTATAAACCAGAGAACTTCAAGTATTGTTCTTCAATACATATCTTATACATCTTGAAGTTCGTCTTTTAACACCATCCTTGAATTCTTTCTCTGAAAATTATACCAAGGCTATAGGTGTTTTTCTATTTCATTATTTAACAGATTTGAATCTCTGTTTAGAGATTGTACAAAGTTTGGGACACGGGGAGTGTCGCCATTTTTGTAAGTTTGTGCTTGCGGGGCAAGTGATTATAGTAGATTAAAAATCTCTACTGGGAGTAGAGGACTGGAGTAGGATCAAGAAGATCCGAACTAGGATAAATCCTTGTGTTTGCGATTGATTTAGTTTTAGTACTTGTCATTTTATTTCTGTGCCATCTTTGTAAATATCAGTAACGTTTTATTTGCAACATTTTTATTATATACACTATTCACCCCCCTCTAGTGTATTGATCCATACATGCTAAAATTACATTTGGTATCAAAACAAGGTTAAGATGGCAGAATCAAGCCTGAACGCTGTTCCACACAACTACAACAGAAATTAGCATCCTGAAGGGCACTCTCAAGTTCGTCCTCCTCTATTTGATGGTTCTTACTACTCATATTGGAAAATACGAATGGAGATTCATCTCCAAAGTATGCATTATGAGATATGGGACATCGTAGAGACAGGATACACTAAGCCAACAACTCCTGTTGCTGATTGGTCCACCAACGACAAAGCTGCAAAGACAAACAACTCAAAGGCCATGAATGCTTTATTCTGTGCCATGGATAAGCATGAGTTTAATCGATTATCTCAGGCCAAAAGTGCAAAGGAGATTTGACACATACTCGAGGTAACTCATGAAGGAACCAATAAAGTAAAGGAAACTAAGATTGCCTCTTTGGTTCATAAGTATGAGTTGTTCAAGATGCAAGACAAAGAGACGATTAGAGAAATGAACACCAGATTCACTAACATTATTAATTCTCTTAATGCTCTTGGAAAAGTTTACTCTTCTCTTGATCAGGTACGCAAGATTCTTAAGGTAATCTCCCCAGAATGGCGTCCAAAGATCACTGCTATTGAGGAAGCCAATGATCTTTCCACATTATCCATGGAAAATATTATTGGTAACCTAATGGCCCATGAAGTTACTTTACAAGATGCGAAAGAAGAATCAGATCAAAAGAAGAAAGTACTCGCCTTCAACATAACATCAGATAATGAAGATTCAGATGATGACATGGCATTCTTTGCCAAGAACTTCATAAAGTTCTTTCAAAAAGGTAAGTATAATAATAAATCTAAAAATATTGATTCTTCACTTTGCTTCAATTGTAACAGGCCAGGACATATGGAGAAAGATTGTCCGATTCTCAAGGCCAAATTCAAAACTTCCAACAACAATGATCAATCCAAAAGGGAAAGAAAGTTTGACAAGATGAAGAAAGCATTTGCAGCAACTTGGGATGAATCTTCAGATGATGAAGATGATAATCATAATGAAAGTGCTAATATTTTGTTTATGGCCCAAGATAATGAAGAAGAGGTAAGTGATTTTAATAATGAAGAATTATTAGATGCATTGGAAGATCTCTATTCTCGTTTCAAAATATTAAATGGTCAACATAAATCTTTGAAACAGAATAATGATAATCTCCTTGTTAAATATCAAGAATTGTCTTCTACTAAAAACACTACATCAAATTCTATACATATTGAGAATACATCCTCTCAAGTTTTAGATCTTAATAAAGAGAATGATTTTCTCAAAACTAAGAATCTAGAATTGCATACACAAATATCCGAAATGGATAAAAAATATCTCATCATTAAAGATGAAATATGATGAGATGTCATCCATTGTCAATAAATTTAACAAAGGAAATACAAATCTCGATGATTTGCTAAAAATACAATATCCAGCAAATCATAGACAAGGTCTGGGATATTCTCATAAGGATGCACCCAAGTCTTGTAGCACTTCTTCTTCTTGTGGAAAAACAACTTTTGTTAAACCTCAAAAATAGAATCACGCATTTATTTACACGAAGAAAGTAAACATTCCTACTTCTTTACAAAGAAATGTTACTAACATTTCAAAACCATCACTTAGGAAACCTACTACAATTAGTATATGGGTTCCTAAGAATTCATGCTTAGAAGATAGAAATTATTATATTTCTCATTATTTACATTCTATTGTTCATTCTTATGATTACATTAAAAAGCCAAATTCCACTTGGGTTTGGCTTACTAAAATCTAATCCCAAGGACCCTCAAACAAAGGGTACCAATGCTTAATATTTTATCTTTCAGGTACCTAAAAAGGAAAGATGGATTTTGGATAGTGGATGTTCAAAACATATGACGGGAAATGTCAACTTGCTTTCAACCGTTAAATATAAAGATGGAGGCATAGTTACCTTTGGTGACAACAACAAGGGCAAAATCATAGAACAGTTGGCAATTCAAATCAGACTATCATTGAGAATGTTCTCCTGGTTGACGGTTTGAAACATAATTTACTTTCCATTAGTCAGTTATGCGATAAAAATTACAAAATAGTTTTTGAATAAAATGATTGCATTATTTATGATTCTGATATGTCATCTGTTTTGTTCCGTGGTAAGCGTAAGAATAACATTTATATCTTATGCATGTCTGTTATCATTCATAATCACTGTTTAATGATTACATCTGATGATACACTTTTGTGGCATAAACATTTTGGACACACTAATTTCAAAAATCTAGCACATATTTCAAAACACAAATTAGCAAATGGAATGCCAAATATTTCTTTCAAACACAAACATTTCTGTGATGCTTGTCAATAAGGAAAAATGCACAAATCTTCTTTTAAATCAAAGGACGTTATCTCAACAAAGAGACCGTTAGAACTTCTACACTTAGATTTGTTTGGTCCTTCAAGAGTAGCTTCTTTGAATAGAAGTAGATTTGCATTTGTCATTGTTGATGATTATTCAAGATACACTTGGGTTATATTCTTGCAAAAACAAGAATGATGTGTTTGAAGAATTTTCAATATTTTGTAAAAAGATACAAAAGATCAAATCCTCTAACATTGTCACTATTCGTAGTGATCATGGGGGAGAATTTAAAAATGAATCTTTTACCAAGTTTTGTAATGATAATGGCATTACACACAATTTTTCTTTTCCTCGTACTCCTCCTCAGAATGGAGTAGTAGAGAAAGGAAAAATAGAACTTTACAAGAATGTGCAAGAACAATGCTTTGTGATAGTAAGTTACGAAAATATTTTTGGTCTGAAGCTGTCGCAACTGCTTGTTACATTATGAATAAAGTTCTTATAAGGCCATTGCTTAATAAAACTTGTTTGAATTATTTTTTAATCGCATTCCTCGTGTATCATATTTTAAAGCGTTTGGATGTAAATGTTTTATTCTTAATACTAAAGATGCACTTGATAAGTTTGATTCAAAATCTGATGACGGTATTTTTGTTGGATACTCAACACGTAGCAAAGCCTACAGAGTATATAACAAAAGAACTTCAACAGTTGAAGAATCACTACATGTTTCATTTGATGAGAACCCCTCATCTAATTCTCCCATCATAGATGATGAAGAGAATATATTACATTTATCTAATTCTTTAGATAATATTAAACTTGATGAAATTGATGCTACTAAACCTTGTGTTAAGTCTATTTCAGATAATACAGACCTTCCTAAGGCATTTGCACAAGTTTCAAACCATCCATCAGAGTTAATCATTGGAGATATTACAGATGGAGTTAGAACTCGTCGTCAAATTGAACAAATGGCGCATTGTGCTTTCCTTTCAACCATTGAACCAAAGAACATCAAGGATGCATGTGAAGACAGTTCATGGATTATCGCTATGCAGGAAGAACTCAATCAATTTTAACGAAATGATGTTTGGGAATTAGTTCCCAGACCAACAGAAAATTCAATTATTGGTACCAAGAGGGTATTCAAAAATAAACTGGATGAATCTGGTCAGGTAATTAGAAACAAGGCACGATTGGTTGCACTAGGTTATAATCAAGAAGAAGGTATTGATTATGATGAAACCTATGCACCAGTTGCACGTCTTGAGTCTATTAGAATGTTGTTATCATTTGCATGTTTTAAAGATTTTAAATTATTTCAAATGGATGTCAAAAGTGCTTTTTAAAATGGTTTTCTCAAGGAGGAAGTTTATGTTGAACAACCTCCTGGTTTTATTCATGAAAATTTAGAAAATCATGTTTTCAAATTGAAGAAAGCTTTATATTGTCTCAAACAAGCACCTCGTGCTTGGTTTGAAAGACTTAAAAGCTATCTTTTAAATTCTGGTTATTCAATTGGTAAAATAGATTCCACGTTATTTATTAAGAACATTAAATCTGACATAATCATTATTCAAATATACGTTGATGATATTATTTTTGGTTCTACTAATGAATCTCTTTGTCAAGATTTTTCAAAGATTATGCAGAAAGAATTTGAGATGAGTCACATGGGTGAACTCAATTACTTCCTCGGTATTCAAATCAAACAAATGAAGGAAGGAATCTTCATTCACCAAAGCAAGTATTCTAAAGAAATCATCAAGCGTTTTGGTTTAGAAAGTTCTGTAGAAAAACGTTCTCCAATGAGTACATCTACTTCTCTCGACAAAGACTTAAATGGTAAGAGTGTTGATCAATGTCTTTACAGAAGTATGATTGGCTCTCTACTCTATTTAACTGCTAGTAGACCAGATATTATGTTTTCAGTATGTTTATGTGCACGTTTTCAGGCAGATCCTAAAATTTCACATCTAACTGCCGTAAAAAGGATTATTAGATATGTTAAGCACACTTCTGATATTGGTTTATTTTACCCCAAGTCAAGCACATTTGATTTATTATCGTATAGTGATGCAGATTTTGCTGGTAGCAAATCAGATCGTAAAAGTATCAGTGGTACATGTCACTTCTTAGTACATGCTTTAGTTTCATGGTTTAGCAAAAAGCAAAATTCTGTTTCATTATCTACAACCGAGGCCGAATATATTACCGCCGGTTTAACATGTGCTCAAATCTTATGGGTAAAACAAACTATTTTAGAATATGGTATTGATTGCTCTACTTGCCCTATTATGTGTGATAATACTAGTGCTATTAATCTTTCTAAAAATCATGTGCATCATTCTCGTACAAAACATATTGATGTACATCATCATTTTTTAGATGATCATGTTCAGAAAGGAGATATTGTTCTTAAATTTATAGCTACTGAACATCAGACTGCTGATATTTTGACTAAACCTTTGAAAGAAGAGACTTTTATTAAGCTTCGTAGGAATTTAGGGATTATTAGTGAATTGGACTTATGACACATTCTTATTTTTAGTTTTAGAATTTTTTCAAATTTTTTCCATTTTTTGGCTGTTTTTTAAAATTAGTCGACCAATTCACCAATATTGGTCGCCAATTGTCGAATTTTTTATTATTTTTTTTGGTAACTACTTCATTTTCTCGCTTATTTTCGTTAACAGTTCCCTCCATTTGTCGTTACCAAACTGAACCCATCCTTTCGTTTTCAAATTTTGATCAGTTTTCACAACTCCTCTGCCGATTGAACAAATTCAGTTTCCCAAACTTCCCTTAACTGAATTTATTCTTCCTATTTAATTTGTACCTAGGGACTCACATCCAAAATATCTTCCCAAGAGTTATTTTTTCCCGAAGCCTCATTTCCCCCCCAAATTTTGCCGGCCTCCTCTCTTCCCAAATCGCCACCGATCTAGCCCAAATCGCCGGTGATCTCCCGACTTCTCGCCGGCGCCTCCCTCAAAAGTCCTCCCCCTCACCGATCTTTCGCCTCCTCTCCTCAATCGCACTTCGGCCGCCCTCCCTTTCCCCATCTACAGACTTCGACGGCTCCACCCGCAATATCCCCGGCGCCACCCCTAAATCGCTCTCTCCAAGCCGTTATTTCTCTCGATTGGCTCCACCTACCTCCGATCGGCGCTATTTCCTCCCTCCTTCCCATGGATCCGTGCTCCCTCGACTTTGTTGCGACGGCCTCTCCCGCTTATTTCCGTTCTCCGACGGCTACCCAACACTTTCGCCTCATGGAGAACCTTCCATTACATCCGAAACGCCATGTGGACTTCAACGATCACGGCTTCTCCCGGATCTTCGGCCCTCTCCGATCCGCCGGCCTAGTCTCTCTCTGGTCGACTGCCAACCGCACTCCTTACTTCCCTACTCTCGTCTGAGAATTCTATGCAAATTTGGATTCCTCCACACAGGCTGGTATGCTTTCGATCACCACCATTGTCAATGGATTTTACTTCCGGCTAACTGGCCTGATGCTTTCTTGGCTTCTGACTTTACCCTCGACTCATTTACAGCCTCTCCCAGAAAACCTCACTGACCCCGCCATTACACAACTTCTGTCCACTGATTTTCGCCCCAAATGTTCCGCTACCACACTTCATCCCCCTGCCTGCATGATGGTTAAGATAATCCTCACCAACCACGCCCCAAAGATCGGTTCCCTAAATTACGTCAGTACAAAGACCGCCCGTTGCTTATATGCCTTGATGGGCTCGCTTCCAGTAGATTGGGGTTCTGTTCTTTTGGAAACATTGGCAAAACCTGTCCGCTCTCACTTTTTCTTGCCTTCGCTTATCACTCGGATCCTTCAGGCATTTCAGGTTCCTTTTTCAAATTCAGTCCCGCTCATTAACCCAATAGATTTCAACTCTGAGACACTTACACATATGCAGTCAGTTCTTTCTGACAATTTTGATCCTGAAGAAGAAGACGATGCCGATGCCTCTGTCTATGACACATCTCCCATTCCATCACGTCCTACTACTCACTCCATGTCTCGCTCTCCCCGCACCCGTACCCGCTCTCCCCGACCCCGTACCACTCCCAGCACCCGTCCCACTCCCAGCACCCATACCCCCGGCTCCTCTTCTCGCGCCCGTGGTCGTGTTCCTGTTCGAAAGCGGTATTCTCACTCTGGTGCTTCCCCTAGCACTCCAGTTACACCATCCTCCTCCCATGGTGATGAATTACTTGGTGAGGTCCGTGCTCTCCGTCATTCCATTACACGTGGTTTTTCTGATATTAGAAATGAAATGCATGATGGATTCCACGGCCTTCAGTCTCATATGAGTTCCAGCGATCATACCATGCGCGAGCATAACAAGATGATGGAATCGCTTCAGGTAGCCATCGCCACGATTGCTACTCATTTTGAGTCTTTGCATTTCTGTGTCCATCGTCCATCGTCCGACACACCGACCTCCCCTTAGATCTTCCTTGCCCCTTTGGATATGTTTCAGATATCGGTCGTTGTTTTCATAGGTTTCGTGGTGTTATCTCAGATGTTGGTTTCAGTGGCTTCAGATGGTTGTTGCTTGGTCGTATTTTGTTTCTACTTTCCGCTTCTGTACTGGTCCGGTTTTGATGTTTTGCTATGCCACTTTTAGGTATGTAACCGATGTGGATTGTAGTCGTATTTTCAGACCTTTTCTATGCTAGTTTGTACCTGATATGGGTTGTCATTGTATTTTCAGAACTTTGATATGCTAGTCTGTACTCAATATGGTTTGTCGTTGTATTTTCAATATTTTGTCTATATTGTTCTGTAGAACTTTGGGTATTGTTGTTCTGTTGTTTGGTACTCAATTGGATATTCTGTATAAGTTTGGGTACTAGTTTCATTGGAGTTTGGTGATAATCCTATGTTGGTTTCTTGGTCTTGCCTAGTTGTTGGTATTGTTCCTCGGTTTAGACTATGGGCTGTATATGTAGTTTCTATGTCTTTTACTTGGTACGTTACTATTTGGCTACTTTTCTATACTTGTTTCTCTGGATAGTTGTTTTTAGATGTTCTGTACGTATCTTTGTGTTACTCCTGTACTCAGACTGTTGTTCTGCATGTTCATTTGGCTCATTTGGATATGTCCTTTGGTTATGTTTTGATATTTGTTTTTGTGATGTACTCTGTTCATATTTATTCTTATATATGTGCTCTCCGCTTTGTCCTATGTTTTGAAATATCTTATGCATGCAGTACTTCTCTATTCATTTTTTTACCCAGCATTCATACCATTGCCACAAATTTGTTTAGGCCACTATTATGAATCTATGATTCCTTCCGTTTTCCTCACTTGGCCATTTTGAAATTATTACTTTTGTGAAGTTTTTGATTCATCCTGTGCGGTTTTTAATTCATACTTGCCCATATTTATTTATACTGTGAAGTTTTTGACTCTCATAATTCACAAGTGTTTTTTATTTTTCTTAAGTATCACCATGTATCACAATTGGGTTCTTTATATTTGGCCGACATATAATTGCATGTTCTTTTTCGGCCTCTACACTCCATAGTTGCCCTACACAAATATTTCTAGCTTCTTTTTGGGCTAACTCTTATTTGCCTCTTTTTGAGGATTCCAAAGGGGGAGAATATATTTTATCTACTCAGGGGGAGTATCCACATACTCAGGGGGAGTATATCTGATATGTTCAATTTTAACGATATATATTTTTCATGTTTGTCATCATCAAAAAGAGGGAGAATGTTGGAATTTCATAATTCCATATTTCTATTCCCTTGTGGTTTTGATATGACAAACACATTCAGTGCTACTAACTCTATGTATGCAGATACAAATCAATGCTGAGTTCCACACAGTCAAATATCTTCATGCGTATTCAAACGGATATATCATAATTCATGAAGCTGGAAAGGCAAAGGCACCTACATCCACTACTTGGATATATAATCACTTAATAAGGATCCCCTGCAAAGAAGCTTCTCAGATTCAGTTGCATATACAGTCCTATCTACGGCTTTATGTAATCAATGTAAAAGTTACTTTATTAGAGTTACAAAGCCTTGTGATAATATGTCTTAGTCATCTAGGTTCCATTACTCAGAGATCTACTCTTCCCAATTTCGAAAATTCGTAACTTTGAAAATTGTCAACCAATAACCCCATTTTGGTCGACCAATTTTAAAACTTCGAATTTGACTATGGGATTATATATGTAAACTCTCATAACCGTGTAGATTCTGGAACTGTCTTCCAACGGTCAAAATTCTCTCTCTAAATTTTGGTCGACCAATGTGGTCATTTTGGTCGACCAATTTCAATACTAGCCGTTTTGACTCCAAATTTTCAGGGACGGTTCATGACCGTTTTCCAACGTTTCTCCCACTCTCCAACCATCCCTAAACACTATCAATAAAGCGGTAGACCCTCTCTTTCAAGACACACAACTTTCCTCTTTTTTTCTTTTCTAGAATTGTTGATTCTAAGCAATCTTTGCTTAGTTGTTCTCATTCTCATTTGCAAGAAGAAATCCATAGATTTCTCTCTTCTTATGAGAACGGAAGAACTTCAAGATTCTTAATCATTGATCTTTTGAGAATTGAAGTTTTCTTTCTTAAAGCAATTTTGCCTTTTTCAACATCATTTTGGAAAGTTGTTTGTGTTCATAATTGTAAGAAGAAATCGATAGAAATCTCTCTTCTTTTATGAACCAGAGAACTTCAAGTATTGTTCTTTATTACATATCTTATACATCTTGAAGATCGTCTTTTAACACCATCCTTGAATTCTTTCTCTGAAAATTATACCAAGGCTATATGTATTTTTCTATTTCATTATTTAACAGGTTTGAATCTCTGTTTAGAGATTGTACAAAGTTTGGGACACGGGGAATGTTGCTATTTTTGTAAGTTTGTGCTTGCGGGGCAAGTGATTATAGTGGATTGAAAATCTCTACTTGGAGTAGAGGACTGGAGTAGGATCAAGAGGATCCGAACCAGGATAAATCTCTATGTTTGCGATTGATTTATTTTCAGTACTTGTCATTTTATTTCTGTGCCATCTTTGTAAATATCAGTAAAGTTTTATTTGCAACATTTTTATTATATACACTATTCACCCCCTAGTGTATTGATCCATACAGGCTAAAATTACATAAAGAAGTATTGAAGATGTACATACAAACTATCTTGTATAGGGCTAGCTCGCTTTTGCTCTGGATCCTGCGTATCTGGCTCTGTACAAGTCAGCTACGATGGTTCTGAGCTAATGGACTTCTGCAGGCATGGATTCTCAGGTCGGAGGATCAGCGGCTCATAGCTCGGTCACTCTACAGCCTGAGCTTTTGGATAGCTTGGCCTGATACTTCGTCAGCTCAATCTTCAGTAAGGAGTTCGACAGCATTGGGGGGCCGACCATAGGATGTAGTGTTCTATCTGAAGTAGATTTGCGATTGGATTAGAACTCCGTGTGAGTTGGAGTTCTAGTCAAATAGGAATTTCTCTTCAATTAGAACACCTATCGTCCCCTAGGCTATATAATAGGTGTTTACGCGAGGGTTTTGAGATATCGATTGAGTGTGGTGAGCTGCCATTATTGAGAGCCAACTTTGAGAGATTATATTATGAGGTTTTGGGGAGATCTTGTATGTTTCTTATTCATTGTGAAGTTAGAAGATTTGTATTTTTGTTCTTTCCTTTCGTAAAGCTCATTGGTTTTTCCCAGGCCAGTCTCTGGCCTAAAGTTGTAATCTGTTATTGTGCTTGATGTAATCTGCTCGTCTTCTTCCTTCACGATGATCGTCGACGCTCCTAAGCTTTTGCTGACGCACAATAGTTGCCAAATTGATTGGATAAGTTGTTCTGTGAAAATAGTTTATGGTAAATTTTAAATCAGTTTTGATATCTGCCACATAGCTTTGTAGAATCAAACCTCACTCCTCTCAATTGACCATTGAAATAATTTTTAGAAGAATATCACAGGTGGAGTAGAACACGATCGAACCATGCATAATCATCTGACAACTGTGCTAATATTTTAACCCACACCACCATCCCAAAAAACAAACAAGTGTTGGGATATTGAGACACCCCCAGGGGAGTTTTGATGATGTTTACAAATGATATGATACTAACATTCTCAATCAAGTGTGTAGGTTATGAACAATATGATGATCAAAGATTTAGAACAAAAGAAACAAAATATAAATCCATGGAGAACAAGGATGTGGAGTAGCTCAAGGAATGAACAAGGATAAAGACATAAAGCTATGAACATGGAACCATTCAAGAGTCAAGATCTGAAGCAAGAACTGAAGAATATAAACGCAAGAGGAAGACTCAAATGAAGAGTTAAGGCTCAAGACGTAGTGGACAAGACTCAAGATTCAAGACTATGTCAAGTTTTTGTTTTAGTCTTAGTTAGTAAAAGCTTTAGATTTGGAGCTACACACACACTAAAATATAACAAAAATGATTTTAAATAATCTTAAAATGTTTCAAAATAATATATAAAAGTTTTAACAAAGTTTCAAATCATTTTGAAAGAGAAAACCTCATGTATTACAAATTAGCTGACTATCCACACCCTGATAGCCGACTATCTTGAAGCAGAAAATGAACTAGAATTCTTTGTCTTGTAATAGCATAGTATCCCTTTTTGATAGCCGACTATCGGCCACATAATAGCCGACGATCACTCTGGATAGCCGACTATCTAGGTAAACGACTATTAAATCACAAAAACATGATTTACGTGATACTGTCATTTTTATCCATTAGAAGAGTATTTTAGGGACTCGTTTTGAATTATTTTAACCCTCTATATATACTTGAGAGTGTAGAATTATTAAATATCAATTTTTGAGCAATTTCTAATATATTCTAAGTTATTTTCAAAAGCTTTCTCTTGCTCTAAGTCTCTCTCTGTAGCCATTGTTCTTGAATGTTTTAAGATCTTTTTAAATATGTTTTGATCAATTTTGTTGGCCTGAAAAACTTGTTTTTAAATCTCCATTCTTAAGCTATATTTTTAAGAGATTTCAATTCAAGTTTTCTTTTGATCATTTGAGCTTCACTTATATATTTTGAGTTCCACAGATTTGTTTTTTCTTATAGCCACACAAAAGCACTTAAAGCTTCAATCTTTAGCTGTAGGATCAAGGGTGTAAGCTTTATTCTACTACAAAGGTCTGCAAGCCTCAAGGGAGGAATTTGGTAAGTGGATCGGTAAGATCAAGTGTTGTGTTGTATTGATTCCCTAGTGAGAGGAAAGTGGATTGGAAATCCTAGTTAGTGGTATAACTATGTGTGTAGGAAATTTTTAGCTAGTGAAGTTAGGTGCTTGTGTTGCTTGTTGCAATGGTGAATTAAATCCCGAGGGAGGTCGGGGACTGGACGTACCCAGTTTTGGGGAACCAGGATAAACCTTTGTGTATGCGTTGTGATTATTGTCTTATTGCTTACTTGCTTTGGGATCTATATTTTCCATTAAGCATCTTATCTTATTGCAAGCAATTGTTTTCTGTGTTGATTAAGTACCAAGAGATGTAAATCTTCTTGGAGACTTAAGCAACTCAGTAGAAGGGATTTTATCTTGCAAAAAGTTTTATTATTTATATACAACGCTATTCAACCCCATTTCTAGTGTTGTCTACCATCCATAAGATCCGACACGTGGTTTCAGAGCGTATGTTGACGCAATGGCATCAACAAACATGTTTAGAATTGGTCATTACATTAGCACACCTCCCTACTTCGATGGAACAAACTTTTGGATATGGACGATGAGGGTAGAAGTTTTTGTCATGGCAACTAACCTTGAATGGGGAATGTTTCTACAAGAACCATATGATGCTCATACCACCTCACCAGCCAGTTGGAACATTGATCAAAAGGAAACATAGGGAGTAAACCTCAAGGTATTGCATTGTACTCTTCTTTATCTGATAGTGTGCGCAATGACGTCGTAGAGGCAAACACCGCAAAATAAATCACAAAGATGTTGGAAGATAAGTACGGTGAACCCCAAATTGAGACATGACCCATAGAAATATGACCAATCAAAGAGAGTAATGATGAGAGCCTCAGAAATTTAGTATGCTTGATGGCACATCAATAAGATGATGATGAGGTAAGTAACTTTGATGAAGAATTTGATTTAGAAGATGCCTATGAATAACTCTATAACAAGTTTGAAAATTTAAGAAAAAATAACAAGAAATTAGAGAGTAGATATAATACCTTGAAAATTGATTATGAGAATCTTGTACATAATCATGATAATGATGCTAGCAACTTGATGCATGACTATCATACCCTTATGACTAAGCATGATAATTTACTACATGACTATCAATGCATTAACAATGAGCATGCCTTATATGTTTCCTTGATAAATGATAGAATAAATGTTCTTGAAAATGATGTGTACTCAAGTAAGCTCAAGCACGAAGAGCTAACGCTTAAACTCAATGATCTTAAAAAATCCTAGTGTTAAGGTCACTTATCAAGGAAATATGTCTCTACATTGATCACAATGCTAGAACTTCACATGCTATTAGAGATATCACAAAATCACATGTTAATGTTACGAAGAAATATGCCTTTATGTATGGTAAGTTTGCTAAATATAATGTACATCATACACCACACCATACAACACATCATATTGTACTATATACTCCACCTGTTGTGCATCATCCGAAGAATCATGGCAGGATATTTGATAACATGATTTGGGGTACCAAAACATCTCAGTGTGCATGACAAAAATGTCTACATTCACAATTCTATTAAAAGGAAATTTGGTAGACATTCTCATGTTCATAGAAAATCAAATCCAAATATGGGTATCTATGCGCTTCATAGTCATTTATTTGATATCCTAGAATAAGAATAATATTTTAAAATATTATTCTATAGCTTTGTAAAAGATTATATTAAATAATGGGCTAGAATAAATCTGCTCAAAATAGCCTACTATTACAGTTCAGATAGCTGACTACCGCAATCTAGAAACTATTTTCGGTTCATCTTTATATTTTTAAATTAACATTATAGCCCCAATCTTTTAGTGGGTACCAAAAACTTAAGTGATCTTATTTCAAGTACAATATAAGGATAAGTGGAGCTTGGATAGTAGATGCTTAACACTCATTACATGGACTTCAAAATTGCTAATCTATCTAAAGATGATAGATGGAAGAACTAACATATGGAGATGACAGGATGGGAAAGATTATCGGCATTGGTAATGTTGGTAACTCATCTAAACCTCTTATTGAAAATGTCACCATAGTAAGTGGACTAAAGCACTATTTAATTAGCATCGGTCAATAATGCAATATAGGATACAAAGTGCTTTTTACATATGATGCTTGCTTTGGTTACGACAATGCTATGAAACATGTATTAGTTAAAGGTAAACATATGGAAAAACATATATATCCTTTCATTGAATGATAATGATTCAAATGTGTGCTTAATAGTTTCTTGCAATGCCATAATCTTATGGCATAAATGTTTTGATCATGTCAACATCAAAAATTTAAATAAGATATCTAGAAAGGAATTGGTACTTTGTCTTCCCAAAATGAATTTCAAATTGAATAAAATTTGTGAATCGTGCCAACATGGCAAAATACATAAGAGCACATTTAAGAGTATATGAGCTCTTACCTCAAAAGACCATTTGAACACCTTCATATGGATTTATTTGGTCCGGTTAGAACTTCATCTCTCTATGCTAGCAAATATGTATTTGTTATAGTTGACGTATACAAGCTACACTTGGTATTATTTTTAACTAATAAAAATGATGCCTTTAGTGAATTTAAAATCTTTTTTCAAAAGAATTGAAAAGACACATTCTTCAAAAATTATTTCCATTAGAAGCGATCATAGTGGTGAGTTCAAAAATGTGTCTTTTCAAAGATTTTGTGAAAAAACGTGGAATCACACACTGTTGCTTTTTCTAGAGCTTCTCCTCGAAATGAGGTAGTTGAGAAGAAAAACAGAACACTTCAAGAGTGTGTCCGAACAATGTTGTGTGAAAGCAACCTTCCAAAATACTTTTGAGCAGAAGCTATCACAACCGCTGCTATATACAAAATATGTACTCATTAGAACACCTTTTCAAAAGACCCCATATGAACTATTGTACCAACAAATTCAAAAATATCTTATTTTAGAGTTTTTGGTTGTAAATGTAATGTTTTGAACACAAAAGATAACCTAGATAAATTTGACTCCAAGGCAGATGAAGGCATCTTTATCGCGTACTCTTTTAGGAGCAAAGCATATAGAATCTACAACAAAAGAACTCCAGATGGTGTTGAAACTTTACATGTCACATTTGATGAATCCTTTGGTAGTTTTTCTAATAATATTATTACTGATGATGATATCGTACTTCCAAATGATATGAATGCTTCTGTTTCATTGCCTAATGCCTACACTAAGATTACACATCACCTACTCATACAAGTTATTGAAAATATTGATGAAGGTGTTAGAACTAGGTCAAAAATAGAACACGTCTCATGCTGCCTTTGTTTCTATTATTGAGCCGAAAAAGATTGATGATGCTTTCACAGATGACACATGGATTGTGGTTATGCAAGAAGAACTCCTTCAATTTGAAAGGAATCAGGTGTGGGAGCTAGTTCCTAGACCAAAAGATTATCCCTTCATTGCACCAAATAGGTATACAGAAACAAGCTAGATGAAGACGGAGTCATGGTAAGGAACAAAGAAAGGTTAATAGCACATGGATACTCTCAAGAAGATGAAACTGACTTCGATGAAACCTTTTCACCTGTAGATGACAGCACATGTCTATATATATTGTCTTTGTGATAATATGCTTGGATTTTGTTCATGAGAATGATGATTGTGACATATTGTGACACATTGTGTTATATTAAAATTTTATTGAGCTTATAGCATAATTTAGATATCTTTCTTAAATTACAACTCTTATGATTGATGCTTTAGATATCATCTTATGAGCTCATGTCATATATTGCATATGCTGGTTCAATACAAATTAGTGTCTATAACATTTGACATCACATTGCAATTTGAAATTTATAAACTTTTGATATTAGTTTCATAAGGAAAATATTCATCTTTGACTAAAAAATATTTATAATATTGAATCATCCTTAATAGAATAGATTCTATTTTTCATGGACATTGGATATCAATATAGTGATGACATGCATATTATGATTGCGTTACTTATTTCTTTCACTCTTTTTGATAATGCCAATGAGGAAGAAAATTGAGATTCATAGATATAAAATATGTTGGTTAATTAGCATTTTGACACATGGTTAGATTTATGCTTATATTCTATAGTTTATAATACGTGATACAAGCTTGAACTCAAACATTCACTATGGCATCCATTGTGATGCATAAATGAAATGTGCTTTGGATATGTTTATTCCAACATGCATGGATGCGTGGGGAGTCTAAAAGATACTTTTATGACATTATACATCAATGCATATGGAGTAAGTACTTATATTTTATAAAGTTCATATTTTATGTATCATTGTTTGTCACCACAAAAAAGGGAGAGAATGTTAGATAATAAGACACTCCTCGTGTATTTTGATGATAAGCAAACAATTAAGTGTGTTAATCAAGTTTGTAAGTGTACAAAAATTAAAGATTAACAACTAATGATGATGAATTCAAAGCTAGGATGAGGATATGTACCAAATATTTTGTTGACCTCACGTTGAATATAAGCTTACAAGAAAGGAGTCCATGTCAAGTGTTGAAGCTCACCAAACTTCATGGAGTACAAGAAGTCAAGACATAGACCAAGCTCAAGTGGACAACATCAAAGATTCAAGACAATGATATTTTCGAGTTTTTGATGTAATTTTATTCATGTCTTAGAGTTTTATGTACATCCATATATTGAAGCTTCACACATTTAGTAAAACACTTTTCATTGTTTGAAATTGGTTTAAAATATTTTGAAAAGTTTCATAGAGGTTTATGCCATTTCTCTTGTTTCTAAGGCAAACTGGTCGACGAATTTGACACCCAGTCGATCAGTTACTGTGTTTGGAAACTAGGTTAGAATTATGTCTGAAAGTAGTCGACTATACTTATGAGACTTGTTAACTAGTTGCACAACATTGGTCAACTAGTTCAAGAATTATGGTCGGCTAGTTTATAGAGAGAACAATTTGTCTTTGAAGACATGTTTGACTGGTCGACAAATGTTCACCAACTAGTCGACCAGCTAACAACTAGTCGACTAATAGATGAACTATAGTCAATTAGTAACTAGGTGTTTGCATATCACGATAAGATTTTTTTCCTATGTTTTTGCTAGCATTGGAGTGCAATTTGGAAAATCTATTTTTGCCAAATTCATCCCTTATAAATAGAGGATTATTGTATGGATTAATCATTAATGAGCAATCTTTTATGCAAAAGAAAAGTTTTAAAGCCCTCTTTAAGCCTTCTAAAAGAATTCTTGGCCAATTTTTTTTCAAAGCGTTTCTAAAAGCATTTAAGCAAGTTTTCTCTTGGCCTTCAAGTTGTGATCTCCTCAAGCTTTCAACTTGACTTTCTTAAGATCATAACTTGGTTTTTCTGTGGCCACAATACACTTTAAAACTTTAATCTTGGCTATATGAAAGTTGTGAAATCTCCACCAAAGTAAGGTTTGTTAAATCCTCAATTGTGACGTTGTAAGATTTTATTGCAATTGCTTGGTGAATTGGAAATTTGTGTTGTAATTGGAAATCCACACTTGTTATGGTTGGCTGGCTAAAGTCTTCAAGTTGTGAGGGAAGTTGGAAAGTCCTTTGGTATGAGGCCAGTTGTAATCAACTCCTTGGGAGTGTGATTAGTGGAACTCTAAGTGGTCACCTAAGACTACACTAGCCCAGTGGATCAGGTGTACCAGTATAATTTCTAGTGTCTGCGCTTGCTCAAATTGATCTCTTAGGTAGACGTGTAGGATGTGAAATTTTAAGTTATAGCTTTTATTAGATAATACTATTCAATATCCTCTAGTGTCTATTTGCCATCTTCAGGATTCTCAACAATTCCTGCATCTAAAAAACAAGATAACAATAATCTTGAGGTCTTGGCGTAAAGATAGAATTTTTCTTCCCAAAAAGAAAAATTTTAACCTTCTCTTTTATTAAGCGCTAGCAATGCTTAAAACCAAGATTTAGTTTTTCGAGGGCTCATTGATCATAACAAATTTCATCATTAAGAAGAAACTACTATGGTGCCTGGTTGGTCAGGAGATTAGCGATCTTTACCAAAAATTTTAGAGGGCAGATATCATGTGCCTTTTAATGTGATTAGAATTCCTACCATTGTAGGTTTACACCACCAATGTAGGCCTACACATTACATAAAAGGGGCTATGATCTTGGCCTATAGATAGCATGTGTACATAGCCATGAGCATGCTGCTATGTGCATGATGCGGAGATAGCAAGCTGGATCCCTGCATGTGCATAACTCGCACCTTTGTTCATGCTTCGCATGCATGCAATGGGTATGATCTGCACTTATGCTCGATCATGGCTTGCACCACAGGGGCAACATGTACAACCTGTTGGAGTTAATTCTGACTGAAGTGTGTTTGGCTGTTCAATATGTGTATCCAGCCAGCTTCACAAGTATGTCCAAGATGTGAACATGTGTGTACAACCTTAAAGCCAAGTATGTCCAAGTTGTGAACAAGTATGTTTAGCTGCTGAAGAAAAGGAGATCGGTTGTATGTAAAGTAATTCTGTACTCTGAGAAAGCAAGTCCCTTGAGATTTGTGTATTGGGTCTAGTGTAGTAAATGCTTGTACTAGTTGATGTAAGCTCTTGACAGGGCATGTCTGTAGAAGTGAAAGAATGATGTATATGTAATTGAGAGAGGGAGAGAGAGATCTCTATGATCAAGATCATCAAAAAAATATCCAAGAAGAAGAAGAAGAAGAGATTTAGCTTTGCCTTAAATCCATATGAAAAATACCTGAAAAAATCGTTTTTCCTCATTCTGAAAATTTGTGTTCACAGTTTTGTGTACACATTTGTAGTGCATTGTGTACACACGTAAGTGCTTGTCTGTACACAGATATTGTGTAACTTGAACACGGTTATTTCAGTTTCCTGTATACTATAGTTTTCACAGATTCTTCTCTGTTTTCTCCTCCTCCCCTAAGAAGATCATGTCTTTGGGTGCTGATCTTTGCCTCAACATCCAACACAGCCGTGTTCTATATCATACTACCCCTTAGGCTGTCATGTTGGGTATTAGAGCCCAACCTTGGCTCCCTTTTATTAAACTTCTCATAACTTGCATGTAGCTCAAGGATGCGCCAAAATGCTAGGGTTAGGGTTTGGTTTATGGTTAGGGGTTTTTAGGATAATAAAAAAGTAAAGTTGACAATGATCTCCAAGATCTTGGGCTTTCTAATTCATTTTACCAAAATAAATAATTTCCAACCACTTAATTTAATTTTAAAATGAAATAAATAAGAAATCATTACATAACAAATATTCCAAACATGGTAAATAAATATAGATCAATAAAAATTACATCTTATAATTAAACTATAATGATCTAGGTATAAAACACCCTCGATGCTATTAAAATCAGTTGTAATTGTCACAAATTAGATCTTAATTTTTTTCTTTAAAGATCAATCGTATTTACAAAACACAAAGAGATTCTTTAAAGATCAATCGTATTTACAAAACACAAAGAGATCTAATGAAAACAATTAAATATCCAAATTTTGAAGGACATAAATAATCAAAACAAGGTTCTAATACCTTGTATTTGAACCTATTAGCAAGACCCAATTTCAGATAGAATATAATATTAAATGTGGAAGTGTACTAATACTTGATCTTGGCTCTTGATAGTTTTAGCTAGAAGATGAATATACCTGATTCTTCTTGACAAGATCAACATCACAAGATGGACTTTATATGCCAACGGCTGGCAATAAAAATGAGTATATATCAATTGGTGTATTTAGTATGAGAAGACTTGCTCTCTTCTATTAGTCAGCGCTTGCCCCAAGACTTACTCTGCTTCTTATATATCAATTGGTGTATTTAGTATGAGAAGACTTACTCTGCTTCTATTAGTCAGCATGGGCCTCAAACCACACATAGTTGTAACTGTTTTGATTGCTTAGTTGTAACCATTTTAATTGTTTAGATGTTGGTTAGTTTTGTATTTTTACTTGTTTTCCCACTTAAGAATCATGTATAAGTATGAGATATATAATGATAAACTCACTGGTTTCTCTTATCATTAATCAATCGGCTATTTCCTTATAGTATTAAGCCAGACTATCATCTCCTTCATATGATATTATTTTTCTTTCAATGGAGCCCATCCCACCCAACCTTAAATTCCTCATCTCAAAGTTTTCATCACTCATCACAAAGTGCCTTGACTCCACCAACTACATCCTTTGGCATTCACAGGTGGTCGAAGTTCTTAATACACACCAATTCTATGGGTATCTTGATGGAAATATTCTTGCCCCTCCTCCTACCATCACGAATCCCGCATCCACCGAAGCGAAACCTCTTCCGCCTATGCCAATCTAGAGTATGGGTCTTGGCTTCTTACAGACAACCATATATGTATGTCTGTGTTTCAAAGCTACTCTCACCACCTCTACTCTCAGCGTTGTTCTTGGCGTGACATCATCTCAACTTCTCTGGACAAATCTTGAGACATGTTATGCTACTCTTTCTGAAGGGCACATCGAAATTCTTCAGAATGATCTTAACACGCTCACCATAGAAGGCAAATCCATAACTGCCTACTAGGATCAAGCAAAGGTACTTTATGATTAGCTTCTTATAGATGTTCCTGACACATTAAGGATGAAGAAAATGGCGCATCAAACTCTAAACAGCCTTCCCAGCTTATGTATCATTTTGGACGGTCGTCTGAAATTGTAAAAAGACCGTACTCGATCGAGAAACTCTAGAGCTACCTCCTGGATGAGGAGGAAAATATGAAATTGGATCACGCCATTGTCTCTCACACCTCTACTTCTACCATGGCCCTATTTACTGGTACTAATCACGTTGTTGTCTTTGTCACAAGTTCTGAAGCTCAGTGGTCACGGGCCTCAGATGGATGCGTTCAACAAAGTAGATCCCACTTTCAACACGGGTTCCAAAAACACACTCAGCCACTGTCTGCCTCACTGCATTATTGTGATTCATGGGGTGGAGGCCATGGACCCACACCATTGCTCGGTCCTACGAAATTCATTGGGTGATCTGATCTTATGTCAGGCTTGGACAAACGGAGTCATCAACTATTAACTGCTTTTGCAGATCATATTCTGGCTATGCACATTTCACCCAGCCACCAACTGCAGACTTTGCCAATTGGTATTTGGACATCGAAGCTGACCATGTTACTCCTGAGTTACTCAATTACAGATCCTTGTTCCTTATAATGGTACTAAAAGAATCATTGTTGGCACATGTGAGCACCAAAATTGTCTATTCTTGCTTCTTCTTCTTCTTCTTCCTTTCTTCTTCTCAAAGTTTTACATGTGCCTCATTTTTCCATAAATTTACTTTCTGTCTATAAATTCACTTGTGATAACAACTATTCAATTCAAATTTTCTCATCTAAGTTTGTCATACATGATGTCAAAATGGGCTGAGTATCCTTCGGTGCCTGAGTCATGTACTCATGTCCTGATGTTAGCGATCAGCTCTCTTCTCCTCGATGGCATGCCTGCCTTAATCATCGTGGTGTTGTTTCACAAGTTGCTCTTAAGCTGTCAATAAAAATTTTGTCCCTCAAGTCATGTTCCACGTGCTCCATAAACAATAATCCAATTTATCATTTTCTAGAGCTAGTCCTGTGATGGTTAAATAAAGGATTTAGTTAGTTTTATTGCTGACTTGTCCTGTGTGGTTATCCTTTAAATCACAAATTGTATTTAGTTCCTTTCAACATTTTAAATCAATGGTTGAAAGACAATTTGCATCCAAAATTAAAAAAATTCGATCAAGGTGCGGGAAAATTTTGTAATTACCAATTTATGTCCCTTTTTCACTGCCTAGGGATCATACATCCAACATCACCCCTAGTTACCAAACGGAAACAGCCATATTATTGACACTACTTTTTCTTTACTTATTACAGCTTTAATGCCGATGCAATACTGACTAGATGCAGCCTTGACAACTGTTTATCTTATTAATTGTCTTCCCATGCCATTATTAACCAATCAGTCCCACTATGAAGTCCTCCACAAAAAGCTTCCAGACTATAAGTGGCTTCAGGTCTTTGGCTACCTTTTCTACCAAGAATAAACTTCAAGCACGTTTCCAACCATGTCTATTTCTTGGGTGTGCAATGCATATGAAGGCCTACAAATGCTTGGACCTCACAACCTACAAGGTATATAACTCTCATCATGTCGTTTTTGAAGAAGAGGTACTCACTCTCCTAATCCAAAACCCCCAACCCATCGTCAATCCCAATCCCCTGGGCCCAGCTACCCCTTAATCTCCCATGTACATATGATCTGGTGCCCCCATCCACTCTAGCCACCCCAGCTGTCAACCCAACTCTTGCTCCAAATCTGCCTTCTCTATCTACTCTCATAGTACCATCTTCCTTATCCCATGGCCTTCTCCTAACTCCCTCTCATCCCATTATTACAAAGTTGATGGTTGGCACATTCAAGCCTCGCCAACCCTTGAATATTTACGGATGTCTCTCTCCTGATGAGCCCCTTTCCTACAAATAGGCAGCCAGAAGCTTCCATTGGGTATCAACTATAGTATGATGCTTTGATGCTTCAAGGTACATGGGATCAAGTACCGCTTCCTCCTCAAGCAAACGTCATCGGCTCTAAGTGAGTTTACATGATCAAGTCTAATCCAAATGGTTCTGCGGCTCATTACAAAGCGTGCCAAGTCACCAATGGTTTTCACCAAAAGCCTGGTATTGACTACTTAGAGACATTCAATCCCATTTCCAAGCATGGATAGATTCGTCTCTTCATCACATTGGTACTGCACTTTGGGTGGCTGATTTGTCAATTGGACGTCTCGAATGTGTTCCTTCATAGTCAAGTTAATTAGGAAGCGCTCTTTCTTCACTCTTTTTGTCTTTTCTGATGCAGATTGTGCAGGAGATCCCACAAATCGTCGTTCAGTTAGTGGTTACTGTGTAATTTTAGGCAAAAGTCATCTCACATGGAGTGCGAAGAAACAGACTTCTGTGGCCCACAGCTCTTTCAAATACTAATTTCGGTCATTAGTGCTCAAGGCAAAGGAATTAACTTCGATTCGGTTATTGTTAAAATATCTTTAGATTTCTCTTCGTGATAAGCCGCTTGTGTGGTGGGATAATAAGTCGGATATATATATATATATATATATATATATATATATATATATATATATATATATATATATATATATATCTCTCTCTCTCTCTCTCTCTCTCTCTCTCTCTCTCTCTCTCTCTCTCTCTCGTCAAATCCATTTTTTCCTTCTCGCATGAAGCTCCTCATTGTGGATTATCACTATATTCACGAGCAAATTCTAGGAGGTCAAGTTCAAGTTAAGTATGTTCCTTCTCGTGAATTTCTTTGTGACAAATAACATGTTATTTTTGTCGCATAGTTTAAAGGGGGTATGAGAAGACTTAGTCTGCTTCCGTTAGTCATTGCTCGCCTTAAATCGCAAATAGTTGTAACTGTTGTGATTGCTTAGTTGAAGCGGTTATGATTGCTTAGTTGTAACTATTTTTATAGCTTAGTTGTAACTATTTTGATTGTTTAGTTATAACTATGTTGATTTATTTTGTATTTTTACTTGTTTCTCCCCATAGGGATCATGTATAAGTAAGAGATAGATCTACTATAAACTCATTGGCTTACCTCTCCTTTGAATTATGTGTGGCAATTGGGCCGGCCCGGCCTGGCCCAGTTTTCTTAAAGGACCGGCCTGGCCCGGCCCGATAAGATTTCGGGCCATTCCAATACGGCCCGGACACGATCAGATAAAAATTCGGGCCGTCCGGTCCGGCCCGATAAGGTTGAAAGAATTATTAGCCTCTGTTGTTCATTAGATATCCATTCACCCTCTGTTAATGATGTATCTTTAAATTCAACTAGAACTTAATTTAGAATGCGGACTACAGGCAAATTCTGGAGCAAATTTATAGTTCAGCATGTGAGCTTTTTTCTCGGAGTAAATTCTCGAGCGATGAATTTTCATAATATGAACTCAAGCTATCCACAAAATGTCCAGCTAGCTTATTTTTTGTCTGCAAGTTTGAATCGAGCTACTTTGTTTTGTGATAGTTGTAGGGTTCAAAGATTGGCTTATGATTGAGCTACTTTGTTTTGTGGATCGAGCTACTTTCTTTGTTTTTGTGGATCGAGCAAAATCAAATTGATTCTGTGTCGTTCCGTGCCACCCAATGGGCCGAATAGCTTACCATGGGCCTGGCACGAAAATGAACTAGGCCGGGCTGGCCTGACCCAATAAGGATTTCGGGTTGAAATTTCTGGCAGAGGCACGGTCTTATCATGCCAAGCCTTACCGTGTTATATTGCCAGTCTGAAAATTGCAACCCCTACTTTGAATCGGTAGAATATTTCGTTATTTAGGAAGAGAAGAGACCTTATATATGCTTTCTTAAAATCCATCTTATTTAAGTAATCGTCATCTACGGTAGGTTGAGATATAATCACCCATAAGAAGACTAGTTATTCTATTAGGAATAAAATATGTTTAAGGACCTAATCAAGCTTTATGTTATGAATACATTATCTTATAGATAAGGAGTATGTTGTACAGATAAGGAGTTGGTATTCATTAAAAGATTGTATCATATCCTTGTATGTACTCTTCCTATCCCCTATAAATAAAGGCCTGGTGTCTTACCCGGAGAGCACTTTACAATACGTTATCAGCACGCTCTTACTAAGATTGAAGGCCCAGACATTGCAAAAGCTTTAACAGAGATGGTGGATCACTTGTGCGTGAAGGTCGATCATCCCACATGTTCATCATCTTCTTCGATCTTGAGGTATATCTAAAACATCGCAATTTTATTTCATGATCATAATACCTACAGTAGAAAATACCTATAGATTAAACACGAAAACCATCCGTAAGGGGAAAGGACAGCCGTTCTGCCGTTAGTTACTTAACCTAACGGTGTATGACATCGTCTCGTGGTCCTAATAATTATTAAGAACAAAATATTTAAATTATATTTATCCTGTGAATCTGTAATGGTTGTGATATGTGATAAACATTTTTCTGAGCACAAATTTTACATGAATGGCTATAATGTTGTTTTGGATCGGCCTTTTAAGTGCCACATTTATTTTTTCCGCACTTTTCTTTTCTTTTTGAGAGAAATTGTAGAAAAAAATATTATGTTATGCCCAAGACCGATGGCCATTCCTTGTAATGAGACATTGTAGTGCAATGACGCATAGTGCCATGTACGCTAGGGCAGATATTTTTATGTGATATATTGTAACGACCAGCTCTCGGGGGCCAGTTACTTATTTGATTTACTCGCAGGTTCCGTAGTTTACCAGTGAAATCAGCATAGCCACAACGCAGAGGTGTACCAACAACACTCAAACCAGCATTCAACATTATTGCAGTCCACAAATTAAAGTACAACAACAACTAGCACTCTCTCACCATAATACATAAAGGAAATACGGGAAGGAAATGCGGAAAAGGAAATACATCTCACAACACACACTGAAGCATAAAACAACTAAAACTCTGCAGCTTCTGGGTCGTATACAGGCTCCTCGTACTCTGGGGCAATCTCCTCGATCAGGTCGTCGTCTGCCAGTGCCACAAGTGGAACCGAAGGTAAGTCACAACGATTCTAAACAAAGAAAAGGAGTACTGTACAAGTATGACAAGCGGAAGTCAAGTAAAGTACGGTGTAGTGTCTGTACAAGTGTAGAAAGTAAAGTGCATGACTGTAAAGAAGTAACCGTGCAAGCTCCATTAGAACTACGTGACTCAAGTCGGAGAGTACAATATGTGACCGTTCAGTTCGTCTCTTGCCTGGGTGCTACCTAGACGAATGCCGAAACCCAGGCAGCAGGATGGTTTGCCGAAACGCAGGCAGCAGGACAGGGCGCCGAAACACAGGCGACAGGACAGGAAGATCGAACTCTAGTCACTCCCGTACTCTCGCAAAACCATGAGTTACCCCAAAACCCGGTGATGTGTCAAGTACAAGTTCTTCACATGATGTTCTACGGGACGTTCCAAGTGAACTGTGCCAAGTACAAAGGCTAAAGACAAGTCCAACACAAGAAGGTGTCGTATGCTTCCATGCTTCGAGCACGTAGTAGTGCGGTGCTACAAGTTCGTACAAACACAGCGGACTAGATTTCTAAATTTAGAAACTGTCGTGACTTACCATCTTCGAGGTGGTGGTAGTGAGCCAGGATTGGATCTAGTGCTGATGCACGAGATTTGCTACCTGCAAATACAAGAAACAACTAGTCAGAGAATATATTATTTCCTATTATTTAACTTGATCGTCTTGATTTTAAAACTAATTAAAACAGCGATGAAAAGTGTTCTAAATTTTTATATATGCTATATATATCAAAAATAGTTTAACTGCAAGAGGGAATATTTTTCTGAAGTCAATAGTAATTTTTATAATTTTTAGAAACTCAAAACTGGTTTAAAAACCCAATTTATTTAAGTGGCGCGTATCTTCTGTAATTTATTTCGGGAGCAATCCTAGTCGGAATAACTTGAATGAATAGCCAAAACGACCGTCTCGAAGTTTATTATTACATATAATTTTATCACATATCAGTTCACTTGAAAATAACAGGTTATGGATTTTAGAGTGAAAAAGACGCATTTAAGTTTTTGGCTTAAAATTAATTCTGGAAAAACTAGACGTCCGATCGAGATGAGACTAGCGTCATTGGGTCTGGAATGTTGTTCTGATTTTCGGGAGCTATCCCCGTATTTTTCTGGGCCTTGTATTTCAAGTTATGAATTTAAAATCATAAAACCCTATTTAATAATTAATTAAAAACGTAAATACGTATTAAAAATATTACAATAAACTTTGAAAAATTATAACTTGAAAACTAAGTATCGGATTGAGATGAAACTGGCGCATGCACGTTCGTGACGAAGGCGCAGAGCTTCTGGTGGTATCTGTTGCTTCGTCCGATACCTACACCAAAATCACTATTCAAATAGTATAATATTAATCTATATATATCATTTTTTAAAAAATGAAACTTGCTGCCCTTTGTTTGTTTCTGGTTGTGGCGTGAGTTGCATGCTGTGCTAACAGCGTGTGCGCCCATGTGTGTTGCAGCGAGGTGTGTTGCCGGAGGGGAGCGGCAGGTGGGTGGTGGCCGGAAGAGGGCGAGACGGTGGCCGGGCAGTGACGGAGCTCGCAGCGTGGTCGGAGGGCGGCGGATGCGGTGGATGCGGCGGTTGAGGCACTTGGAGCGTCGGAGGTGGCGTCAGATGCTCGGAGCGGACGGCGGGGTCACGGCGTCGGGGGGGCTATTACGGAAGCGGCCTGGCGGTTGTCGGGCACGAGGCGGAGGGTCGGAGCGGGTGCGGGCGGAGCTCGGGGGGCTTCGGGGGCGGTCGTTGAGCTGGGCGAGGGGCCTCGTCGACGTTCGGGGCTGTCGCGAAGGCGGGGGTCGTCGGACTCAGGCGGAGGGCCGGCAACGAGCTCGTCTGAGCGGACGGCGGGCGGCGGCAACCCACCGGCGACGTGGGTGAGGGTGAGAGATAGGAAACGTAGTAGGGAGATAGGTAGTTTGAGAGGGAGAGAGGAGGAGACTACTGTGAGTTGGGTTTGTAAGAGCCTGGGGGCTTTTATAGGTTTCATTATGTAGTATAGCCTGGGGCTTATAATGGTAATAATAAAATAATAATAGTAAAAACATTGTAATGAATTTGGGGGGTGGGTGTCGGATCTCACCCACCCCAAACGGTGATTCATAAGGGTGGGGTTAGGGATAGTAATTAGGGGTAGATCTAGGTTTAGGGTGAAAAGTAATTAGATAACAGTAATTAGTAAAGGTAAAAAAGATCATTAGTGAATGTAATTAGCAAAGCGGTGAAATACAGACACGTTTTCACAAACGACTCCGAAAAATTACGAAAACATACCCACGGGATCGTATCGATGCAGGGATCACGAATACAAGATCCGTTCTGGGATTTAGGCTACGAAAATACAAGTTTTAGGCCAAAACGTTTAGAAAGCGGGTTTGCGGGTTCTCTATTGAAATGATATCAGAAAATTATGAAATTAATGTGGGAAGCCCTAAATGATCATAGGATGCCACCGTAGAAGTTTGAAAACGGTTTGAAGACGTTTGAATAGAAAATAAAATCGTTAAGTCAAAACGGTAATTATTGAAAACGAATTTTTATCGGAGTTGTTTTGAGTATTTGAGGAAATATGAAAATACTGAAATACTTCATAATTAGCCTAGTGTATAAAAATATTTTTATAAGAATTTTTGAAATCAGTTTTGTTAGAAAAAATTCTTGATTAACATTTATAAAGTAAAATTATTATTATTATTATTATTTTAAAATACGTAAAAATAGGAAAGTTGAAGTGAGGAAACTACAGGTCGTTACATATATAGTGTATTTATGCTTGTATATACATGTGGTGTGTATTGTAGGCTATGTAGTGTATATATTGCATACCCTATTCGGTTGACTATATGGATCCCAATTGGAAGAATGTATTTTATTACTGTGAATGGATGTGTTGCCCTATGTGAGTGTGCTTGAAGATTATTGGTATGTGTGTACTATGTATTCGTGATAGATGCCTATTGATGTGTAAGTTCATGCTTATTATTATTAGTGTTCTTACTACTACTAGTATTATTATTATTTGGATTATCATGTGTAGTTATGTATCTTATCATGTAGTGTTCATTAAATGTATGCTTGTAGATGGCTACCCTTGAGTGTACCATTCTTTTGTGGAAGTTGTCATGTGGGTAGTTTTGTAATGAGTTGATTAAGAAGGGTGTTTGTCCATGATGGCTTTTTAATAAATATTTAATGAAGTGGGAGAGGGCGTGTATGCATAATAGCATGTTGACTTTCTATACTTGGATTTTTAAGAGATAAGGAAGAGAAAAGAAAATGAATTAAAAGAAAAAGAAAAGAAAATAGAAAGAAAAGACAAAGGAAAGAAGCTGGAAGAAAGAGAGAGAGAGAGAGGTGTAGAAAACTCTAGAGAACCTTCCTTTTAAAACTCCTTCAACTCTCATTCTTTTCTCTCCTTTTCTCCTTTTTTTTGCTTCCCATTTTCTTTTACCCTTCTCCCTCTTGCCTTTCTCTTCAATTTTCAAGGAAAATTCCCATCTTTCTCCTTCCTTTTAGTCCCTTGTGCAAGCTAATATCAAGTGGGTCTTTTGGAAGCCTTTCAAGAGGGATTAGCAAGCAAGTTGGGAGCTTTCTTGAAGGAGATTTGAGGAGTCATGGAGAAGGTTCAATCTTGGTGTTTTAGAGGAGGAAATAGAGCTTCATGAAGGTAGGAATCCCTCTCCATCTTGATATGTCACTGGCATGTTAGTGGATTTTAGTTTAGAGTTGTTGCTAATCTGGTTTTCAATTTCAAGAAAAACTATCCTCTGTTAAACTATGGATATATGTTATTTTAATTTAATTTAAATCATCAAAAATTATAATCATGTCGGTCTCAGAATTCTAGTCAAAAGTCATGTAGGGTGTTAAATATAGATTCGACCAACTTTTGATGTTAAAATGACTTGGTCTGCAACATAACAGACTTCTGCCAGTTTGGACACCCTACACTGAATCAACTAGAATCAACTAGAACGACCACTATACTTATCAGAATTAGGTGTTTTAGGAATTTTGGATATATACTCTTCAAGATACACAATTTTCATGTTTTTCACTTCATCCAGATCTGACTGAAACTAAGAGTAATTTACTTAATGAGTTGATGCAGTTTTCTTATTTTCAGCAGAATTTCTATCTGTTACTAGTTTGGCCACCATAAATTACATACTCATGATTAATTTTTTGAAAATTGATGGTGAATGTAAAACTTGCATATCTACAACTTTGTAGTTGGGACTTTTCTCATATGATGACTAGAATTCTCTGGAAACAGCTCTGTTTGATGAACCTTTATAATTTCCTGCATCTTACTATGTGCTATAGCTTTTGTTTCATAATGCCACTAGTAGTTACATGATGTTTAATATATGTATTGGCTTATGTTTCATGATGCCATGGTATTTATATGATGTTGTGAGGTTGGCATGGTTGTGGATTCATGGAAGTCATGGCCTTTTTGTTGTGATACATGGAAATAGAAAGGGAATGCACCAGGAAAATCATGTCCCAAGTATGTTGTGAAATGTGACAACGAAGAGATTAGAAAGAAAGTGCTATGGCCATGCCGAAAAGATGATTTTCTTCATGTTTATAACTTTTATGTTGATGCATGTCTGTTTTATAGGTAAACAAATGACTCAGTCACCTTAAAGGAGGGTGAGCTAAAAACATGGGGTTGGGGGAAACCTGAGTACCGGGAAGGCATATGGGATGAACTTGCTAGGTTGTTTCACTCGCACTTCTGACGAGCTTGCGTGGCGGGAAGTGGGCAGAGTTTTGGGTCCCTTTTGTAACAGTGTATCTGGGGGGTCACAACTTCCACCCACCTTACTGGGTGAGGTCCAGTCCCCTATGTTCTACTCGATACCCGGGTTCCGAGAACAAAAAACTAAATAAATTAAATATTTTCCTTGCACTTAATGTTGTTGATGTGCTCTCTTCTATTTGTATGGCTCTTGTAGTTTCATTGTTGTTTGCTTGTTGTTCCTTTCTTTAGCTTGCACATGTTGTCATTTACCTTCATTGCACTTGTTGCTACTTGTTGTTACCACTTCCTCTTTGCACCCCATTGCATTATTATGTATACTCTTATGTTTGTGCTATTATTGTAACCCCTTCCATCGTACCCATTTACCGTTCTATGTACTCTTGTTATTGTTATCTTGCCATGTCATGTTCGCTGCATATTGGGCACATAATTGCATAATAGGGAATTGTTTCTGAGGTGGAGTTGGATTTCCTACTGGGTCACGCATTGACGTGCCCCACCGTTGAATTTTCAGGTGTTCAGGTGTTGGAGTTGGAAGCAGCTGGAGTCGGTGAAGAGCTGGGCTTGTGGGGTTGTAGGATGGGGTGGTGAGGGGTAAGGAGAGTGGCTTGTAACTTTGGGGTTTGTTTGGGGTCAGTGTGAGCTGTTGTTGTATAAAAGATCAGATGTATAATGGGGGGTTGGATAATATAGAGATAAGTGTTTCTGAGTTTCGATGTTTTCTCTTGGCTAGTTCTGTTGTTCTCTGTGTTGTTTATGTTTGTGTTTGTAGAACATTACAGGTACTACCTCAGCAGTGCATAGTGGACCTTCTCTGAGTTCTTTTCATTCTTTCCACACCCGCCTCTCTGGGAATAGACGGGATGGATTTGTACTTTCCATGTATCCTGGGGAGTGGGGTGTGACATTTTTGGTGGCCCATGCAGGTCATTGCCCTGTGGCTGTGTAAGGGTAATGCGTGTAGGATTCTAGAGGTAGTTTAGTTTTAAGGTGGGTATGAGTCCAGCCTTATGATAGAAGCTAGGGTGTGAAGTCGATGTGCGTAGACATGGATAGTTGGTTGTATATATATATATATATGTATATATATATATGTGTGTATATATATACATATATATGTGTATATATATAAATATATATGTATATATATATATATGTATATATATATATATATGTATATATATATGTATGTATGTATGTATGTATGTATGTATGGCTATGTGTTTGCTTAGATATACAAGTGGCGTATGTCTATAGCAAGTATATATGTGTGGTATACTTGTATGGGTGATTGTGGATACATCTGTATATATGCTACTATTCTAGTGTTTGTATGACTATGTGTCTATATGATGGTATTTTAAAGTATATGTGTTAGTATGTGGTTGAACTATGAATTGTGTATGTAGTAGATTTCATTGTATACATTGAGATGTATGTAGCCTGTATTGACATGTATAGAGTGTGTAGTATGTATAGAGTTTGTGTGGATCCATGTGTGGATCTTTGTGTTCCACTCATGTAAGTTGTGTTGTATATGCATATGTGGTGATATACGTGATATATACATAGTTATATGTATAGTTGTAAGAGTTTATGCTTATATGTGTGTGTGGATATCTATGTCATTATATGGATACTTATATGTATTAGAATTGGTGTATGGCTATCTACTATGGGTGTATACATTTTGGATGTACTTGTCTATATTTGTATTTATACGCTAGTAAGGTTATGTGCATGTTGGGTGTTATGAACATATGATCGGTGTACTTATAGTTGGATGCATATATCTAAATGAATGATCTGTATATTAGCATGTATAGGCATGTGCCCAAGCGCAAATAGATATATGCTTAATTATATGTATATCTATACATAACATGGATGTGTTACCTTATGAATAGTGTGGATATAATATTGTATTGTATTGCATGCCCCTACGTGGTGATATGTATTTGTACGTTTGGATGTATACTAGGATGCATACTTGATGGTATGCTCATCGCTATGTATAGATGTGTACATAAAGTACGTCTATGTTTTACGTAGATATGAGGTAGATGTGTAATAGTGTAAATATGAAGTATGTATGTAAATATTTATACATATATGAGTATCTGTATGTGTGTGATTATTGCAGATATGTGTATTATCTTTATTTGCATATCTGCCTTGTGGTGCATATTTAGATGGTATGGCATACATGTCTCTCTGATTGTGAGGTGATCTATGTATGTGTTTATCTATAGATATAATTGATAGCGTGACTTGAGTGTCTATGGGGTGTCTCCATATTGTAGTGATATTAATTGTACTGATATTGTATTGAAATACTTGATATTGAATTGTCTTGTTGATATATTGTAGAACGTGTGTGTGTGTGTGTGTGTGTGTGTGTGTGTGTGTGTGTGTGTGTAGAGACAGGCACGTATGTATGTCAACTGTGTGCATGCATTCCATGCATGTATATGAGATGCATATGGATGAGTATAGTGTATACCTAGAGATAGAGATATGATAGGTGTATGTGTGTGGATTAGTATTTGTGTAAGTATATGTATAGTGCATGCATGCCTAGGATCGAGTGACCTTAATGTCTAGGTATGTCCATCCTTAAGTTGGCCTTTATTTAAGGAAATCCGTGGACGGACTTGATTTTAAGGTTGGCAGAGTGTAATGACGCATAGTTCCATGTACGCTAGAGCAGATATTTTTGTGTGATAGTGTATGTATGCGTGTATATACGTGTGATATGTATCATAGGCTATATAGTGTACATAGTGCATACCCAATTTGGTTGACTATGTGGATCCCTATATGGAGGAATGTATTTTATTACTGTGAATGGATGTGTTGTCATATGTGAGTGTGCTTGAAGATTATTGGTATGTGTGCACCATGTATTCGTGATGGATGCCTATTGGTGTGTAAGTTCATGCTTATTATGATTAGTTCTCTTACTACTAGTAGTAGTATTATTATTATTATTTGGATTGTCCGGTATAGTTATGTATATTATCATGTAGTGTCCATTAAATGTATGCTTGTAGATGGCTACCCTTGAGTGTACCATTCTTTTGTGGAAGTTGTCATGTGGGTAGTTTAGTAATGAGTTGATTAAGAAGTTTGTTTGTGCATGATGGCTAGTAAATAGTTAATGAAGTGGGAGAGGGTGTGTGCATAGTAGCATGTTGACTTTTTCCTACTTGGATTTTTAAGAGATAAGGAAGAGAAAAGAAAAGGAATTAAAAGAAAAAGGAAATTAAAAAGAAAGAAAAGACAAAGGAAAGAAGATGGAAGAAAAAGAGAGAGATGTGTAGAAAACTTTAAAGAACCTTCCCTTTAAAACTCCTTCAACTCTCATTCTTTACTCCCCTTTTCTCTTTTTTCTTCCCATTTTCGTTTCCCCCTCTCCTTCATGCCGTTCTCTTCAATTCAAGAAAAAATCCCATCTTTCTCCGCCCTTTTAGTCCATTGTGTAAGCTTATATCAAGTGGGTCTTTTGGAAGCCTTTCAAGAGGGATTAGCAAGAAAGTTGGGAGCTTTCTAGAAGGAGATTTGGGGAGTCATGGAGAAAGTTCAATCTTGGTATTTTAGAGGAGGAAATAGAGCTTCATGAAGGTAGGAATCCCTCTCCATCTTGATATGTCACTTGCATGTTAGTAGATTTTAGTTTAGAGTTGTTGCTAATCTATTTTGCAATTTCAAGCAAAATTATCCTCTATTAAACTTTGGATATCTGTTATTTTTATTTCGAATAAAATCCTGAAAAAATTAAAATCTATTGGTCTTAGATTTCTAGTCAAAAGTCATGTAGGGTGTTAAATATATATTCGGCCAACTTTTGATGTTAAAATGACTTGGGCTGCAACATAGCAGACTTCTGCCAGTTTGGACACCCTACACTGAATCAACTATAACTACAAATATACTTATCAGAATTAGGTGTTTTAGGACATTTTGGATATCTACTCTTCAAGATACACAATTTTCATGTTTTTCACTTCATCCAGATCTGACTGAAACTAAGATTAATTACTGATGGAGTTGATGACGTTTTCTGTTTTCCGTAGAATTTCTATCTGTTACTATATTGGCCACCATAAATCACACATTCATGATTATTTTTTGAAAATTGGTGTGTAAATGTAAAACTTGCATATCTACAACTTTGTAGTTGGAACTTGTCTCATATGATGACTAGAATTCTATGGAAATAGCTCTGTTTTATGAAATTTTATAATTTCCAGCATCTTACTATGTGATATAGCTTTTGTTTCATAATGACATTGGTAGTTACATGATGTTTAATACATGTCTTGGCTTATGTTTCATGATGCATGGTATTTATATGATGTTTTGAGGTTGGCTTGGTTGTGGATTCATGTAAGTCATGGCCTTTTTATTGTGATACATGTAAATGGAAAAGGGAATGTACAAGGAGATGCCTGTCCCAAGTATGTTGTGAAATGTGGCAAAGAATAGATTAGAAAGGAAGTGCTATGTCCATGCCGACATGATGATTTTATTCATATTTATAACTTTCATGTTGATGCATGTATGTATAATTAAACAAATGACTCAGTCCTCTAAAAAGAGGGTGAGCTACAAACATGGGGTTAGGGGAAACCTGAGTATCGAGAAGGCATATGGGTTGAACTTGCTATGTGGTTTCACTCGCACTCCTGCCAAGCTAGCATTGTGGGGGAGTGGGAAGAGTTTTGGGTCCTTTTTGTAATAGTGTATTGGGGGGGTCACGGCTTCCACCCCCTTTACTGGGTGAGGTCCAGTCCCCTATGTTCTACTCGATACCCAGCTTCTTAGAACAAAAAAACTAATTAAAGTAAATATTTTCCTTGCACTTAATGTTGTTGATGTGCTTTCTTCTATTTGTATGGCTCTTGTAGTATCATTGTTGTTTTCTTGTTGTTCCTATCTTTAGCTTGCACATGTTGTCATTTACCTTCCATGCACTTGTTGCTACTTATTGTTACCCCTTTCTCTTTGCTTCCCATTGCATTATTATGTATACTCTTATGTTTGTGCTATTATTGTAACCCCTTCCCTTGTACCCATTTAGAGTTCTATGTACTCTTGTTATTTTTATCTTGCCATGTCATGTTTGCTGCATATCTGGCACATAATTGCATAGTAGGGAATGGCATCTGAGGTGGAGTTGGATTTCCTACTAGGTCACACGTTGATGTGCCCCACAGTTGACTTTTCAGGTTTTCAGGTGTTGGAGTTGGAAGAAAATGGAGTCGGTGAAGAGCTGGGCTTGTGGGGTTGTAGGATGGGCTGGTAAGGGGTGAGGAGAGTGGCTTGTACCTTTGGAGTTTGTTTGGGGTCAGTTTGAGCTGTTGTTGTATAAAGGATCAGATGTATAATGGGGGGTTGGATCATATAGAGATCAGTGTTTCTGAGTTTCGGTGTTTTCTCTTGGCTAGTTCTGTTGTTCTCTGTGTTGTTTATGTTTATGTCTATGGATCATTATATGTACTACCCCAGCAGTGCACAGTGGACCTGCTCTAAGTTCTTTTCCTTCTTTCCACACCCACCTCTCTGGGAATAGCTGGGACGGATTCGTACTTCCTGGGTACCCTGAGGAGTGGGGCGTGACATGTAGCGAGGCCACCCTTGACGAAGAAGAATTCTAATGGGACCCCTGAGCTTTCGAAAGTTGTATTCTTTCTTTTTCATTCATGTAAAAGGGCTATATAATTTGGACTTTGGACATTATTTTTTGTGGTGACTGGCCACTACACACAATTAGCCTATTCATTTTATAATTGCATCTGCATGATATAATTTACAGTTTTATATCAATTCATGTAATTGTGCTTATAAATAATTATCTATAATGGCCCATATCGAAACTATTATTTTCAAAATTTTTGAATTATTATTATTGGCATTTGGACCCGAAGTTCAACTAAAATGCTAATACCCTTCTTCCCTTATAAACAAGTAAATGAATGCAAATGGATAACTGTGTTAGTCATTATGGCCATCTCATAGACATAAGTATTAAAAGATGAGCACCACGTACCAAAAAAAGATGAGCATCCCCACAGTAAATAGATCCTACAAGATCTATGGTCTAATCATAGACCAAAATGGACACCAAAAGGATGACATATCATCGCCAAGTGATCTCACCTCATGGGGCCTGATTCTTAAATCTAGTCCTGAGTAATAATTTTAACATAAAAAATAAAAAATAATAAGATCACGCCTGAAGTCGTGACTTGACAGAATCACGCTTGAAGTCGTGACTTGACAGAATAAGTGAGAAACATATGATAATGAATGACAATCGCACCCTTGCATTTGGCCCATAAGCATGTTTCTTCTTTTATCGCCAGAAAAAGAATAATTAGAAGAATAGAAACTGGGGAGCTCACTCCCAGCTTCGGCTTCCTTAGTGAGGCTAATGTTTCTTCTTCCAGAAAAATTTAAAGTTTGAAACATGAGGAGCACACACTCTTGTATCTGTCTCCTAAATGAGGCTAATGTTTCTTATTTCAGAAAAATTTGAAGATAGAAAGTGGGGGAGCTCAGACTTTTGTTTCTGTCTCCTAAATAAGGATAATGTTTATTCTTTCCAAAAAAGGTTATAAAAATGGAAAAATAGAAACATGTGGAGCACAGAAATTACAAGGAATAACACAGGGGAAAGGAAAATCACATTATATCTCGACAAGGAATAACAATGGCTAACTAAGTCCAGTAAGGACTGGCAATATCTATATATGTCATTAATGTATAAAATGCCAAAACAATTGCAAGATTTATATAAAGCCAATCTAAAGACAAAAACTAAAATAAATATAGCTATTCTATATATAGCTATTCTTCGAGCACATAAAATTTTGAAAACAATAATTTGCTTGACTATTTACCAAAATATAATTGTCAAGAGTATTTTTAGATTGCAATTAGATACATATACTTCTATGAACTGAAATAAACTGTATGCTAATTTTTCATTACGTGCCATATTTTGATAAAAATGATTATATTTTGAATTCAAGTATTTTTTTGCACGGATTATACTTGCTACAAATTTGACCTATTGAACTTGTCAAATAAATTGTGAATAATTAAACCATCCACATGATCACTCATGACACATGATATCAAAAGCATTCCACTCTAACGATAGTCCTGAAGTACTATCTTGGGACCTCTGTATTGAGGATCAAACATTGCAAGTATGTAAACTCCTGAAAAAAAATGTGAGGATGCCTAGTACTCTCAAAAAATATGGAAAAAGAAAAATTTTAAGGATATTCATCGATACGAAATCTATAGTGAAACTAATAAATAAGTACCGAATATTCGTATATAAAGACTCAAGATAATTAATGGTCTGAAAACCATACTTGAGAATTTGAATGTACATTCAAAAGGTCCAAGCAATATGAAATTTGAAGAATGGATCAAAATTAACGGAGCACACAAATGTGTCTGAACTCGTATAAGTTTATACTTCAATAGGAGTGGTTTAGACACCCAGGATCGGAGGTGATGCAACCATCATATCCCAATCCCATGAAAATAATCTGACGAACCTGAAGATTCTTCAGACGGGTGAATCTCTATTTTATGGAGTGAAAACCAGTATCCATTAAAAATAAAATAATATAAGACTTTTTCCTTTAGAATACTTGAGGGATATTTGTGGATTTATACACTCCCTGTAAATGGCTGATAAAGTACATCACATTACTTATCAATGTATTCTCTAAATAGTCATAAATAGGCCTATTATCTAACCACAGTCCAGCTTTTTCTAAAGCTACTAGGATAAATTATCAAAATTGTGGGCACAATGGATAAAACTGGGACATAAATAATAATTTGCAACTGGAATAAAAGTTGAACACCCTGAAGCATGTGTTCACACCCAAAACGGGTTGGAAAAGTCGATTATTAAAACGACTCTAATGGATTACACATCCATTGATTCCAGTTGTTGGTGAATGTATGGGGACATGCACTATTGCATGCTGCTTCATAAATAAAACTCAGACCCTTTGAAAATCAGAGTTATTCTCCGATGCAACTAGCACACGGAAAACCACCAAATATCTCTCATTTGAGGATTTTAGGATGTGCAGTTTACATCTCAACAACACCAAAGAGAATAAAATCAGGACCTTAACGCCGTCTTAGAATCTATATACGATTTTGATGCACCCTATATACCTTGTACCGCAAACAGGGGAGACGTTAAAAATACGTCTCGAAGACTGTGCATATATGTGTCTACATTCCCAGTGCTAGGCTCAACTCGGTTGAAGAATGTAGCTATATTGACCATTTGAAATAAATAAACAAAAATATATTATCCAAAAATTATGAAATGTGATAATGAGATCTTGAAGATCCTTCACATTCAAGAAAAATGTTCAACAGTTATTGGACATAGTTACTAACAACAAAAAAATTTGTCAGATCATACATCACTGCTGCTAATACTCCAGCTAAGATTGACATCCTCGAGAATGGATGCAATCCACTAGCAACAGAAGTGGCTGCTACTCAAAGAGACAGACCACCAGACAGACCACCAGGCTCCAAGGGTAAAATTTCCAAAAGAGGAAAATACCTGAAGGCCTTGAGACAATAATACCATAGGACAATGAGCTCATGTCCATACACTCACCCCTCCTAGAATCTATTGAAGAGGAAAATCTAGGAGAAACTGAAATTAAATTAAATGTTGTACGTACCAAGGAGGTGTAGGACAGAAATAATACAATAGTCGACAATATATTCACTTCTCATATCGCCACTTACATCACAAAATCGATGATAATTATATAATATCGTTCCACACTCCATTGCTAAAATGCAAATGTAGAGATTGGCCAAATGTGGAACGATGCAATAAAAGATAAGCTGGACTTGCTTATGAAACGTGCAGTGTTTGGAGCTGAAGTCTAGATACCAAAAGGTGTCAAACCTGTAGGCATAATATGTATTACATAAATAAAAATATAAGTAAAAAATCGTATGCTATAAGTTACAGTCTATAGCTCAAGGTTTTTTCATTGAAACTGGGAAATAAACAAATTAAGATGAGTATGACTCACTTATATAAATGATGTATCATGTTCCCTAATTATAAATTATGAACACCTTATGATTTGGCAAAAGGAAACTTTGGATATGCTGCTTTGGATGTTGTGACATCATACCCCTAAGGATATCGTGATAAAGATATATTCCTTATTTCCTTATGATGCCTGAATAGACTTCGGGAAGCCTATTCTATTGAAGAAAAATAAGATATTGTACAACCAAGTGAATCAATTGACAAAGCACGGATTCATACTAAAGGTTTTCTATGCTTCTTTATAAAGAGCAAAGAACATGATTTGAGATCATAGTTGTAAACAACTTAAATCTTATTGTGTCTCATGAAGAGAAAACCAAAATATCTGTTCTAGCCTGACTATCAAAGACCTATGCAACATAAAAATATGTTATGACTCACAGATTTGTTATCTAAAAAGATAAAATCATGTAACATTAAACTTCATACAACCAAAGTGAGTTGAAGAAATTACAACAAGGACCAATGTCATCCAATAAGTACCCGTATGGTAGTACATTCACTGGATGTAAAAAAAAGACACCTTTCATCAGCTGGAAGAGGAGGAGGATATTCTAGGTCCTTAAGTCACTTATCTAAGTGTAATCAGAGCACTTCTTGCTAACTGCACGCGTCCCAATATAGCAATTGCAGTAAATTCACTAGCCAGATAAAGTGAGGCGCCTAAAAAGCGCCACTGGATCGGAGTTAAGCATTTTCTGGGCTACCTCTAAGGTTCGATAGATTTGGGCTTATATTATAAAGAATTATCCTCCATGCTTATGTAAATATAGGTTACATGTCCGACCTCCAAAATGAGAAGTCACAAACTAGTTATCTAAGGTGGGACGACCAGCTACTATAGATCTGTAAAGATAACTATGAAGACAACATCATCATATTATTCCGATATCCTCACCATTCCAGAAATAAACCACGTGTGTGTTTGGGGGCGCCTGGTGGTACATCACATCAATGACGACTGGGATAAAGGCTGGTGATTTGGAACTGACCACATAGTCTGAAGACCATGCCACATGCTTACCCCAACTTTGAGGAGACCACATCAAAGGCGACAAAACAAAGCACACCTCTCTATAGTTTTTGGACTCAACAGCTGCTTAATGATGATGATATTTGTAATTTGTATATACTTTTGGATGTTATAAATAAGAGTGATAAAAAACGCCTAAAAGATCTGAAAGCTAGGGCTTGTACAGATCATGTGGAGTTAAAGGAGAATTGTACTCTTTTTTCTTAGGTATGGCTTTTTCCCATTGGGTTTTCCATAGCCAAAGGTTCTAACGAGACAAATCTCATTAACTCAGGATCCTGAAGCATCCGCTCCTTGTGATACTCATATGATGCTCATAATCCCGAAATATTCATGAGCAGACTTCACACTTATGACAGAATAACGAGGAGTGTTATGAATACATTATCATATAGACAAAGGAGTATCTTGAATAGATAAGGAGTTGGTATTTATTAAAAGATTGTATCCTATGCATGTAATGTACTTTTCCTATCCCCTATACACTTATCCTACATTTTTTGACAAAAACTGGGGACGTGCATCCCCACGCAAACAAGAAACAGAATGAAACCGCGGCAGTGCAATCCCAATAGGTCTTCGGCAACCCTCCTCCTTGTAAAGACACTAGCTTTTTTTGGGCATCTAAAGAATTCTTGACTGTCATTGTTAATTGCTTTTGTGACCCACTGACGGAAAAAACAATCAATTTAAAGATTTCAACGGTGAAGCACCCATGTATGCTTTAAATAGTGGGAAGCAATCAAGTCAGTGTTTCAAGAGTAACAATCTCGTCCTAATCGAGTTATCCAAGCTGGCCACATGCCAGTGTGACTCACCATGCCACCTGTACCTGTCAACCGGAGGTTGACGGCTTGTTTTTATCCATATTTAATTATTTATCAAGCAATGCTAATTAATCCCACGATTCGAAGTAGCTATTAGCTAGCACACATTTTTAGACTCGCATGCTAAAATCTTGAATTTATATTGGGATACAGTGATTAGGCTGCATTATTCTTTTCTTACGAGGAAGGTTATTGGGCGGCAAAATCAAGGAGATGTCGTGTGGTAATCATGTTTTAGGGGAGCACGAAACCGACACGAATCGGTGATCATATTTGGATAAGGTTTTTGAAACCTTTGGGGTCCAAAATTTACGTGGAGCTTTGAGACTTATGGGATAAGTTAACTTCAAGGGTTTGAATTCCATGGTTTGTGGATAAAGATAAATTCTGAGGCCCCAACGTAAAAGAGTTCCCATCGAAGAAAGACAAGAGAAATATCTCGTGTCCATGTGCAACTAGGCTTTCTGCCTCGATGCATGAAAAAGATTGCCATGTTTGTAGCTAGGAGGTTTGAGGATTAGAGTTTCGCGAAGAAACAATTTAATCAAAAAGCTTACGCTATCATATCATGATCCAAACTTTTTGTTTAAATCCGCCTCTCTCTGCCTATTCCTTTTGCCGAGGGATTGTACTCAATATATGAATATCCCAAATCAATAATTACTTATAGATGCGTATACATGGTTTTCCCATTTTGCATATTAAATTATCTCTTTACTATTTTGGAATGGAGGAAACGTGAAATAAGGTGTCAAAAAGTTAACTCTTCAAATGTATTTTTAAGTGGTCGGTTCAAGTTGATCTTTACATTCTAAAAAGCCCAAAACACCTAAGATATATTGAAGCCTAGGATTTTTGTCATTGATTAATTGAGAAGACGCAAAAAGTTGTGTTGATGGATGTGTTCCGACCAACAGTAAGGTGGGCGGGCTCGAACGCCTCTGAAGAGGTGGAGCCTTATCAGCTGTAGGATGGGACATGCGACGGATGAAATCCAGATCGTGCAGAACGAGAGTCGAGCTACTGGGCTGGAGCTCGACCTATCTTTGGGTCGTAGATGACCCTTCGACCTTCTCGCTGGATCGTGCCTCGAACGACATGCAACAAAGACACTGGTCGTACCTGGGTTCTGACCCAAATCCCCTCCGATGCTTAAGTTAATATCGATTTAAGTTGGCGCGGGGCCGTCAAGATCGACCTAAGAGATATTGTCTTGATCTAGTCACGTCTAACTTTTGGATGAAGAAATATTGAAGGAGAAAGAGGGACGTGTTGTCATAGTACCTAGTATTCAGTACCTTTGGCGTGTTATCCCTTTCTTAGTTGTCATCCTCTCTATTTAAAGGTGATGATTTCCTTTGCCAGTACATAACAGCTCCTCATTCATGACGGCGAGATCCTCTCCAGGAATGAAGATAATGGAAGCCCATTTATTCTGCCATTACTAACCAATTCCGTGCGTTTAGCGGGACCGAACAGACAAATGAGACGGCCTATTGACTGGGTAAAAATTCGGCTTCCTCGGTGGGCCTTGAGTTTATTGGGCCGAGGCGTTTCCCTCTAAGTGGGCCTTGGTCTTTAGGTAGCATGTATCTCTCTGCTTCGTGGGCCAGGCCCATGTATCAGCAATGGCCCCGATCACTTTGCCCAAGCAAGGCGCTGATTGAGATGGAGTGGTGTGAAACCTCATTAAATGTGCACGACAATCGAAACGGGAACGCTTGATTTTGACCGCCAAAAACTTCTCTTCCTTGCTTCAGTTATTGTCCCGGTTTGGGGTTCAGAGCATCAACAATACCAAATATGGGCACATGTATCCTTTTGAACGGCCAAGCTAGGTTATAAACTAGTTCTCTGGTATAAATAGAATAGAGGAGACTAGGCGGCAACCTCTTTCGACTCCATCTTTGAGAAATCTTATTTTTGCAAAAGCTTCGTGTGCTCTTCAACCCTCGCTAAGGTAGCCTTTTCCCTCGTCTGCTCTTTTCTTTGACTTCCAATGTTGATAATCATGAAAGTATTGGTGGGTCTCTGCTTTGACGAGCAAAAGATATATATAGTAACAGCAAGTAATACAGATCGTATGCAGCGGGTGTCGAACACAGGGAGGCGATGGTATGAGTACCGGATAATCGTGCATCTAGCTGGCTACGTGAATAAAACTAGAGAAGGGGTAAATACACTAAAAATAAAAAAATAAATAAAGGTGCCAAGGGCCAAGCGTCACCGCTAGTGCAAATTGAGCATGCGAGTTGATTTAGCTTCTCGAACCAACGGGTTATAACCTTAGATGATAGTCAAATCTCAATCCTCTTCCTCTTGACGTCTGACCGTGAGAGAGGACTCAGAAAATAGGTTGGACCCCTTTACATAGCCCCGATGGTTAGTCGGACGCACGATAGTGTTGATCCTAGTGAGTGGGCCCGACGGTAAGTCGGAGCCTAGCATTAGATAGTCAACCCACCTCTGCTACGAGGTGGGATGAATTTAACTCATCCAAACCTATTTCTAAGAGTAGAACACTAATTGAAACAATAATTGGGGCAATCCACCCACACGAACAATCTACACTAGAGATTAGCTAAGTCCTAGGCACACAATGTTGGAAACTCACAACTCCTCATAAGGTTTTGATGATATGATACAAACATTTATATGTGTATATTAATTTCATATATGCAGATTTTATAGACACACTCAAATCAGATAATCATCAAACTACACTTTGCTAGAAGCATCAAGTTCAAGTTGAAGCTTATCGACAAATTTTTATAACTTGTGATACATGATGTAATCTTCATTTTCTTTCTTGCAAATACTTGAATGTGAAATCCTTGATGATGGTCTATCTCACTTATTTAGGATCCGTCCTAAAAAATGAGTCAAAGACTAATTTGGTCGACCAATACCCCTTCTGGTTGACCAATCTCAAATTCCAGAAATTCAAAAAATTCCCTAATTTTCCCAAAACTATTGTTAAGTCATTAGGATCATTTCCTAAGAATTTTCCAAAATTGGATTTTTCAAATTTTTTGTCGACCAATCAGGTTGATTGGCATATCAGTCAGTTTTCAGAATAGTTATACTATTCTGATTTTTGATTAATTTTCTAATAAATAATCAATTTTTATAACTGATCAAATCAGTTTCTCAACCACCCCAAACAGAGATATATTTAACCATTTATGTCAGTTTATGGCAGTTTTGGCTGTCAGTTTTTGTCTTTTTCCGAAACAGTGCTTCAACAGTCATAACCTAAAATTGGCAAAAATAGTGGTCGACCAATGACCAATATTGGTCGACTAATTTAAACAAAAACTATTCAGAATTTTTTGAATATTTAGCAGTTGTTCAACGTTTAAAACTACCCTTTGGCCTATAAATAGACACCAAGATCTCTGCCTAAACACACGAACTAATTCTCTCTCTCATATTCTTAAGTGTTCTTTCTCTCACTAGAAAGAGAGTAAATTTCAGATTTCTTTGGGGAACCTCTGCAGAAATTCTTCCTCAATAAGAAGTCCATTCTCCAAGTGTGTTCTACCATCAATTCTCATCCAGAACCTTGGAGATTTAATCGCCAATCTTGCGTCATAATTCCTACATTTTTAAGGCTATATGTGATATTGTTTCATACTCTTTCTTTACTTTATTTGGTGAATCTCTTGTTGACGAGATTGTACAATTTTACAACACAGTGAGTGTTGGCATCTTTGTATGTTGATTGCTTACAGGGAGTAAGTGTTATAGTGGAATGAAATCTCTACGGAGTAGACGACTGGATGTAGGATCACAAGGATTCGAACCAGGATAAATCTCTGTGTTTGCTTTTGGAAATTTCTGGATTGTGATATTTATTTTCGCACTTTAATTGTAATTTTAGTTACTTTATGTTATAGTCATATGGCCGGCACATGTAGATTGAGGCCCACATACATTGGAAGCCCAAGCGAATAGCTCTCCAACCATCCGGAATGAATACCAGCCCAAACGAAAGATCGCCTCTATCTCGGGAAGCTCGCCTCTCCGTATGACAAGCTCGCCCCCAGGCCAATCGAAGAAGCTCGCCTTGCCGATAAATATGCTTGCCATGCCAAGAAGAAGCTTGCCTACTCTCCAACAGGAAGCGCGATTAGACTGTCTGAAGACGCCGAGCTTGGTCGCCGAGCTTGACTCTCCCCTATGGCGGCCCAACATAAATATCTTTGACAGGATGACGTAAGGCCACCTACCCTCCATTAATACCAGAGGTTAAGGGCGAGAACTGATGGCCACCCCTCACATCTCATTAATGCGTCGGACACCATCTGACACCATTAATGCATAAAATATCTCTGACACGCCTCGTCGACCTATCGCTTCTCTTCCAGCTAAGCAGACTCGACAGCTGATGGGAAGACAAGGAACCGACTCTCAGCTATATAAATACCTCCCTCCTGCCTCCATAGAGGGGGTTGGTCAGATAAAATCTCTAACTCTTTCCAATATTCAAGGTCGGATATCTTCCACATATCTGTGCCTTCCTCATAAGCTTTCCAAGCGTGTCCAACACACTTATTTCGAGTCACCTACTGACTTAAGCATCGGAGAGGCTACGGGCTGATAGCCAGCCCTGCCTTTCTGACGAGTTGTTATTTTCACAGGAAGCTCGCCTCAGCTACCGGGAGACGGCGACCTTCAGGCGACCATGGATCTTTCACCTCGGAAGCCAGTCCCGAGTCGTGCTAACCTCGACATTAGCCAAAAACTTGTAATCATTGTACCCGTGATTCCCATTAACAACAAATTTCATTGTCGGCATGCTTGACCCCGCCGACCTATCGCTTCTCTTCTAGCTAAGCAGACTCGACAGCTGATGGGACGACGAGGAACCGAATCTCAGCTCTATAAATGCCGCATCCTGTCTCCATAGAGGGGGTTGGTCAGATAAAATCTCTAACTTTTTACAATATTCAAGGTCAGATATCTTCCACATTTCTGTGCCTTCCTCACAAGCTCGCCAAGCTTCGCCGATCTGCCTTAAGATCGCTACGCATGTCCGACACGCTTATTTCGTGTCACCTACGGACTTAAGCATTGGAGAGGCTACATGCTGACAGCTAGCCCTGCCTTTCTGACAGTTGTAATTCTCGCAGGAAGTTCGCCTCAGCTATCGGGAGACAGCGACCTTCGGTGACCTTCAGGCGACCTTGGATCTTTCACCTCCAAGGTGAGTCCCGAATTGTGCTAACCTTGCAATTAGCCAAAAACTTGTAATCATTATACCCGTGATTCCCATTAAAAACAAATTTCATTGTTGACGGGCTTGACCTGCAACAATTGGTGCCGTCTGTATGAATCAAGGGTTACACCCATGTCAGGTTCCACACATCCTCACAGCAATTCTTGCCACGGCAAGTTGTCCGACGTCACACTCCCTCTGTCTCTGAGGATGCTGGGATGACTAGAGACCATCATCAATGACACTCTGAGACCATCCTTGAACGAAGATCCCCGTTCACCCAGAAGAACTACCTGTCACGCCCCGCTTCCCAAAATGGACGGAGGCCAAGCGTGACTAAGGCCCGCTTAGGCCAGAGCTGAGAAGCTCGGACCCAATAAGCGTCTGTAGGGGTACCATTTCTAAAAATTTCAGGTTCTTGCATTAAATAAGTTCGAAACAATAGGAAGTATAGGAAGGAAGTTGCATTCATTAAATTAGAGACATAACATCCAACAAGTACAAAGTCTAAAAGAAGTCTAAGCATGGCAACAAACTATCTAAAAGCAAACTAAAAGTAGCAACCTCTGAAAGTGGCGACTAAAAGACCTCAAGGTCTGGTCCTCGTCAGGCACGTGCTCTGGGTCGACGTCCTCGTTCCTCGTACTCCAGTGAGTCTGCCTCGTCCTTGAACTCTGGCTGAACACCTGACGTACAGCACCCAAGAGAAAGGAACTGTATGTCAGGTAAAGTCTACAAGAAGGGTTAGACTTTACTGCAAGTGCACCGAACTTTAAACAACGTTTTACTGGTTGATTAGCATGCTGAGGTTCTTTTACACAACAGTTTACTGGTTGGTTAGCATGCTGTGGTTATAACATGGTAACACGACAGGAAGTAACATAGCAGGAAAGTAAAACGGGACAGGTAGTAGTCGTAGCGTGTGCTACCAACTACGGGACTAACCTACAGGTGTCAAGACAAGACGGGACGTGACGGGACAAGACAAGACAGGACAAGTGAGACACGAAAGGGTTCACGCCTTACGGTTCGAGGGGGATCAGACCCTCTTGCCGTGCGCACGCTCAACCCAACCCCAAACCCAGGAACTCAGGACAAGATTTACAGGGATCATTTCCGCTAGGGAAACATCCGAAACGCCCGAAGGCTTTTTGTGTAACAGGGATCACTTCCGCTAGGAAAGCATCCGAAACGCCCGAAGGCTTTTTGGGTAACAGGGATCACTTCCACTAGGAAAGCATCCGAAACGCCCGAAGGCTTTTTGGGTAACAGGGATCACTTCCGCTAGGAAAGCATCCGAAACGCCTGAAGGCTTTTTGGGTAACATGGATCACTTCCGCTAGGAAAGCATCCGAAACGCCCGAAGGCTTTTTGTGTAACAGGACACGACATGACAAGTGTAGGGAGTTGTTATTCTAGGGTGTCCACACACACGCACACACATGATAGCCCTACAGTATCAAAAGTTGTTGTTGTCAGGCTCAGACTTCGTCGTCAAGTCTGAGCCGTCAGGAGTCGTCCCGGACGCTATCATTTCACGTCCGGTTCTATTTGTTCACAGTTAACAATTCTAACCAACTAGGGCCTAAGCACGGCCAAAAGTGCAAGTGGATACACTTGCCTGCGATGGCGAGTGTGTCGTCCTCCGAAGCGTCTCGTCCAAGCGTCGCGTCCGCAGTAGTCCGTCTGAAACAGGTCACGGCGACGGTGTCAGGTCGCGATTTCAGCAATTCCTAGTTAGGTTCATTTCTATGTTATCGGGACTATCCTATTCGTCAAAAGTCACTTTTTCGATGTTTCAGCCTATTCGACGATCTAATCCTATTTGCACAGTCAACAAAGTCCATTCGTCGATTCTAGATTTGTACAATGTTTTACTGGTGCTGGAAATAAATTTTAGTTCAAATTGTCACAAGTCACGTCTTGATGTTTCATCAGCCTAGATCGACTTCTACCCTATGTGCACAGAAATAATTGTCCGATTGTCGATCCTTCCTACGGTGAGCAGCGTTTTACAGATACTGAAAGTAAATTTAGTTTGAGTTGTCCAGTTTTAGTTTAGGGTTTGATTTGCTATGGTGTGGGTTCGCTACAAGTTAGGGTACCAACCTGGTCTGACGATCGCGCGAGGGTCCGACGTCGAGTCTGGCGGTGGTAGCGGATCGTGTCACGACTCCAACTTTCCGGAACGTCTCGCCACTGATCTTTAGTGTTCACGGGGTCAAACGGAAATGTGACTGTCTCTGCATCAAGAGGCGATTTAATCATCAAACTAATGAATTTAAACACATGCTTTCTTTTTCTTAACAAAAAACAACATTACGAACTAGTCTACTGATTTCTCTAATGGAGTTTATATTATCACACTAATATCACTAGCTACCCATCGAGTTGAGTTCTGCTATAAAATCCCTAATATACCAACGGCACCACTAACAGGTTAGTTCTCATTATTATCTAATTATCATCAATAACTAACTACTACTAACATGCGACATCAATAAAAGGGGCTCCCGGATTATAACTAAAGCTAACTACTAACATTTAAACCATGACTGCACCTATATATGACCAACACATAACATTACTCATTTAAAAGTCTGTGCTGATACAAGTATATATATATACTAACACATCTGCTAGGATTCCATGCATGCAAACTTCCAGCACCATATAGCACTCACACACACACTAGCACCTATGTAACTAACACAACTGATTGGCTAAAAAAATCCGAATCTAGCGTACTGCCATTATTCTTAACATGCTATCATATATATATCAACTTATAAATATTTATCTCTAATAATAACTGCATACTAACCTGGACATGAGCTTCCTCTTAGTGTTTGCTGCAGGTGAAGCGACGCGGCAGTGGCGAGTGGTCAGGGCGGTTGTCGGCGGGGTCAGGGAGGAGTGGCGGTGGCCTCCCAACGGCGGAGCGGCTCCGGAAGGCAGCTGTAGCAGCCGCTGCAGCTGCGCAGTCGTTTGCGTGACGGAGAAGACCGTCGGCGGTCGGTGACGGGAGCTGTCGGCGTCACGGTGGCGCGGGGAAAGGCATAGCAGGCGACGTGCGAGCGGGGGAGACAAGGGCGGCGGTCCCGCGGCGTCGAGCGACATCGTCGACAGCAGAGCAGCGGCGCCACCTTGCTGCAGGGAAGCGGCAAAGAACCCTCTTGGCGACGGGCGTCAGGCGAGGTCACGGCGGGTCGCGGCGGATCATGGCGGCGGCCTCGGAATCGGAGACGCCGGAGCGACGTCGTGCGGGGTTGAGGGCCAGAGGAGGCGGTGATCGGAGATCGCTGACGGCGAAAGGCGGTGCCAGGTGCCGAGGCCGCCGCCGTGATCCGTCGTGACCCGCCGTGACCTCGCCTGAAACCCGTCGCCAAGAGGGTTCTTCGCCGATTTGCTGCAGCAAGGCGGTGCCGCTGCTCTGCTGTCGACGGCACCGCTCGACACCGTGGGACCGCCGCCCTCGTCTCCCCCGCTCGTATGTCGCCTGCTACGCCTTTCCACGCGCCACCGTGATGCCGACAGCTCCCGTCACCGACCGCCGGCGGTCTTCTCCGTCGCGCAAACGACCGACCGCACAGCTGCAGCGGCTGCTTGGATATTTCACCTCCAAGGCGAGTCCCGAATTGTGCTAACCTTGCAATTAGCCAAAAACTTGTAATCATTATACCCGTGATTCCCATTAAAAACAAATTTCATTGTTGACGGGCTTGACCCGTAACAATTGGTGCCGTCTGTATGAATCAAGGGTTACACCCATGTCAGGTTCCACACATCCTCACAGCAATTCTTGCCACGACAAGTTGTCCGACGTCACACTCCCTCTGTCTCTGAGGATGTTGGGATGACTAGAGACCATCATCAATGACACTCTGAGACCATCCTTGACCGAAGATCCCCGTTCACCCAGAAGAACTACCCCAATGAATCCACCCCTTAAGGGGTCGGCCGCGGTCATTCAGGACGCGGCCCTTGGCTTCTACAAGAGTTTTCAGAACTTCACCAAGATGATGGCGGAGCAGACCGTCGCTAGGTAAGCGAGACCACCTCAGGTAGAAGGCCCCTCCGAACACCACAATGTGAGGAGAGACATCCTCTCCCAATTTGACGAAGAAGCGGCCGCACAGCAGAGGAGATTTGAAGAGGCGGAAGTAGCCGCTCTGAGAGGGAGTTTGATATGGAGGAGGATGCCGCTTTTCTGAGGTGACTAGATGGAGAAGCATCCATTCGACGGCTTCGTTTCCTTGATGCTGAGAGGGAGAGGCTTCAAGAGGGGAGCCGAGGAGTCCCCATGGCATCGGCTTTGAGGGTGCAGGGGAACCCCATGCTGGACCATCCTATGGAATGCTATCGCCACGGGAGATCGCCCAGCCCGAGGCGAGAATGGTGCGACTATCGTACCAGGAGCCCCCTCAACCAGATCGCCACTCCCCTAGGCATGGTGACTGGCGGTGAAGGAACCGCGACGTAGTTATACCCCTCAGGAGAGAGGGAGGAATGCCTATGAGCGTCGAGGTGGCTCATCCGACGGTTCAAACTAGCGGCGGGAGCACCAAAGCGATAAGAACATTTCCTGAAGGTCGCCAACGCCTCCCCCTACCCCAAAAAGCCAATCCGCTGACCTAAAGGGTGATCTCAACCCCGGTACCCCATAGGTTCAAGCTGCCTTAGATTGAACGGTATGACGATTCGGGTGATCTCCTGGAGTATGTGCAGCGATACTGGGGAGTGATAGAGATACATGGGGCAGGTGATGCCCTCCTTTGTCAATCTTTTCGGACGACCTTGACGAAAGCGGTGATATAGTGGTACAATGGCTTGCCCGATAGCTCTGTTTATTCGTTCAATGACATCTCACGAAAGTTTTGTCATCAATTTCTGGCGGAACGGAAAAAGAAAAAAGAGTTTGGCTATCTATTCATAGTGGTTCAGAATGAGGGGGAGACCATCTGCAACTTCTTGCAGCATTTTAACGACGAGTAACTCAACGTGACGAGCTATAGAGACGAGCTCCTTATGGCGGCCTTCAAGAAGCGACTGTCGAATAGAAGTCTACACAAGTCACTACTCCAAGATCCGCCCGCCGAGCTCCATTCCATATTCTCCCGGGCGGAGAAGTTCATGTTGAGCGAGGATGCCTTGAGGACGGTGAAGAAGACCTCACCCGTCGTAGCTGCCCGTGTTGAAGCAAGGCCAATTGAACGGCCAAGATGGGATGAACACCCCCAAGGGTGCAACCAGGACCGCCCTAGAGGGCGTGACCAAGATCGCCCCTGAGGGCACGACCATGGAGGCCCTCAAGCGCAAGATCGCCCCGGACCTCTAAGGGGGTTCTTCGCACCCAGAAACCCCGCTCCGAGAGGCGGGCTAGAAAGAGCACATGAGGCAGTGCACTACACTAGACTCAACGCCCCCTTGGCCGAAGTGATGGCGGCAGCCCTGACAAGCAGGCTTCTCAAAGACCCGCCCCCTGAGATGATGACGAGGTCCGGTGGAAAGAATATGCAAAAATATTGTCGATATCACCTCGACAATGGCCATGACAATGACGACTGCATCACCCTGAAGAAAGACATTGAGCGACTGATACAGGACGGTCATCTCCAGAGATTTGTCGATCCAGAGAGACCGGACCGTAGGTGAAGAACGACTGTAGGGCCTGATCAATCGACCCACGACGTCGAGCAAGTGGCCCACCATAGGCCCGAGCTGGTTGTGCATGTGGATGTAATCTGCGGTGGGCCATCCCAGGGAGGCACATTAGCATCGACAAGGAAGGCGTACGCTCGACAAGTCATGACGGTGGGCACCGGCACATGGGGCAAAGCAAAGAAGAGTGGCTCGTCCCCATATCTCCTTCTCTAACGCCGACCTGGATGGGGTCAAGCTGCCGCATGAGGACGCCATTATCATCGAACCTCTCATAGGGCCAGCGATCGTGAGCAGGCTCATGGTCGTCACAGGTAGATCATGCAACATCTTGTTCTTGTCCACGATTCAGAAGATGGGGCTGGACCAGGCGGAGCTGAAGCCTTGCTTGTGCCCGATTGTAGGCTTCACCGGACATTCGGTGCCCATTGTTGGAGTAATCACCCTGCTCGTCACCCTGGGAGAGAGGCCAAAGATCGTAACTCGAATGACGCAGTTCTTCGTCATCGTCGTCGCCTCAGCATACAATGACATCATTGGACGGTCTCATCATTGGACGGTCTTACATGATCGCCGTCAAAGCTCTCCCCTCGTTGCTACATCAAATGATGAAGTTCCAGACTTCGCACGAAATTGGGCAGGTGTGGAGTTCCCAGAAGCTCTCCCGAAGCTGCTATGTTGGCTCCACAAAGCACAAAAAGTCCGAGAAATCCCTATTGATCGACCACTTCAATGGTCAGGAGGACTTTGCTCATCAATGACCAGCTCTAGTGGAGGACGTAGAGGAGGTTCCAGTGGCGATGGAAGCAGATAAGACTGTGTTCGTTGGCACGAAGCTGCCCGCAGAGTTGAAGGAGGGGCTAGTCGACCTCCTTAGGGCAAATGCAGATATCTTCGTGTGGATGCCCTCGTACATGCTCGGAGTCGACCCAACGGTGATCTCCCATGAACTTCATGTTGACCCGAAAGTTCATCCAGTTCGGTAAAAGAAGCGCAGCGCTGGAAGGGAGAAAATGCAGGCTGCAGGCGAGGAGGTGGATCAGCTCCTCGACGCCAAGTTCATCAGGGAAGTGAGCTACCCTGATTGGCTCGCAAATGTGGTAATGGTGAAGAAGCCCAACAGTAAGTGGCGAATGTGTGTGGACTTCACTGACCTCAACAAAGCCTTCCCAAAAGATAGCTTCCCGCTGCCGAGGATCAACCATCTGGTGGACAACGCCTCCAGGTATGAGCTGCTGACTTTCATGGATGCCTTCTCCAGCTACAATCAAATCCAAATGGCACCCCACGACGAGGAGAAGACATTGTTCATCACTGATCGAGGGATGTTCTGCTACACCAAGATGCCTTTCGGGCTGAAGAACATCGAGGCGACCTACCAACGGATGGTGAACAAGATTTTTCACCCCAAGGTCGGTAGGAATCTGGAGGTCTACATCGACGATATGCTGGCCAAATCGAAGAGGGCTGAGGACACCTCGCCGACCTTGAAGAGACTTTCCAGAAGGTGCAGCCCTACAATCTGCGGGTCAACCCGGTAAAGTGCATATTTGGCGTCCGGTCTGGGAAGTTCCTCGGCTTTATGATCATGAAGCGAGGAATCGAAGCCAATCCTGACAAGGTATCCACCCTCATCAACATAAGCGAGCCAAAGACGATCAGAGACTTGTAGAAGCTGAATGGTCGGATCTCTACACTGGAAAGGTTCTTGTCAAAGTCTGCCGAAAGGTTCCTCCCGTTCTTCAAAATCCTGCAGAAGGCCTTGAGCGAGAGGCTAGGAGTAAGGAAGGAGGTCATATGGGAAGACTCTTGCGCCCAAGCCTTCGGTGAACTGAAAGCCTATCTTCAAAGTCCCCCATATTCGCAAAGCCGGAGAAAGGAGAGCAGCTCGGCCTCTACCTTGCCATTACTGAAGAAGCAGTAAGCTCGGTCCTAGACAAAAAGGATAGGGGCATCCAGAGGCCGATCTATTATGGTAGTCAAGTGCTACGGGAGGCGAAGACTCGCTACAGCCCCTTTGAGAAGTTTGCCTATTACCTGACCTGACAGCGAGGAAACTTTGGCCTTACTTCTAGGCGCACTCAATCTTCGTCTACACTAACTCACCACTCGAAAAGAACCTGAGGAGCTAGAGAGATCAGACAGAATGCTGAATTGGAGTGTGGAGCTTAGCGAGCTCGACATCATCTACAAGCCCAGGACGGCAATTAAGAGTCAGGTGCTAGCAGACTTCATGGCAAAGTGCACTGTCGAAGAGATTGGCGAAGCCACGCCCGACGATCGACCCTACACACAACAGCAGTAGCTCGTCGATAAGAATCCTCCATCTACTTCTACACAGTCCGGAGGCGAGCTGTGGATCGTCTACTTTAATGGATCGGCCACGAGGTCAGGAAGCGGAGCCGGCATTGTGATCGAGACCACTGAGGAAAGCCTGCTGGAATATGCCCTCTGCTTCAACTTCTCGGCAACCAACAATGTGGCATGTTGCACGTTGGCTTTCGTTTCCATCTTTTCAGTTTTAGTGATTTTGGTAAAGTGCGACTGAACAGCAACACTTTACAATGTTTTCAGCGGGTGTTTTTGGTAAACCCTCTAGTTTGGGGTTCATGCATTGCAATGTTTTCAGCAGGTGTAGAAATTTGTGCGGAAGAATTAGAGTAATTTTGTGCAGACGCAACATGTGGAGAAGTTTCGAATACAATCGGGTTGGGATTATTACTACATAAGAACTCCAAATTATCTTGTGGTTCAGCTTTTGACATGTTAGGATAGTACTGTGATTTAGGTGGATCATTTTGTAGCAGATGCATATAATGACCCATTTTCTCGGCGATCTCAAAATTCAAGTTCATGTTAAAGTTCCTAGATGGTCATGCCATTATGCTAATTTAAAGTTAAAAGAACCAGATTGCAGACAGAGTTTGAGAGAGATCGAAGATTGAAGAGCCCGGTTGATGAATGTCGTGAGATGCGGGAACGATCGAAGGTTGAAGAGCCCGGTCGATGCTTGCCAGGAGAAGTGGGAGCGATCGGAGCTTGAAGAGCCCGGTTGATGCTTGTGGCGAGAAGTGGGAGCGATCGGAGCTTGCATAGATGTTTGAGAGTAATAGAGTAATATGAGAGTGAGAGTGTTGTGAAGAAAATTAGGGGGGGCTAAATTTATAGGATTTTTCCGGCCTAAAAGACCAAAATACCCCCCAAAATGGCCGTTTATAGTAGTTGGGATGGGCTTTTAGATCTTTTTCATGCTAAAAGACCAAATAAGCCCACCCCCTCCATAATCAGCCCATTGGCTGTATTAAAAAAATCCGACGGTTAAATGATCGTTGGCACCTGTAAGGTACCCGTGCCGGGCAGGCCGGCCCGACCCGGGACCGGCTGGGTAGTGGGCCAGCCCAGGACCGTGCCCGGGCCAGGCCAGCCCGGCCCGGCTGGCTGGTACATATGTACCAGCCTATCCCGGTCATCGGGTCTGGGCCGGTCAACGGTCCGGTCAATGGGGACCGGGCCCAAGCCGGGCTGGCCTGCTACCCTGGTCGGGCGGCCGGGTCGGTGGGCTTTTTGGCCACCATAAGTGGTGGGTGAGAGAAAATTCTTATGGAAGTATTTGAACAGATATACCTTGGATCTTCTCGGTCTTATTATCATCATAATATAACATGAGATTGATATGTCCCATATGATATATGATGGTGTAATGTATTTCTTTTTAAAAGAAGCATAGGGGGACAAAAAGTACCAACATACCCATTGTACTATGTGTTAGGAGAATAGTCATGTTATCGTATATGCCAAATCTTTCATATGTTATATGGGTGCCATTAATCTTAATATAACATATGGTTATAATACAATTTTTATCCAAAGTAATAAAAGAAGAAGATATTAGAACAATCACAATTTATTTCTACATGGTTTCAAATGACTTTGCTTGTAATCAATTGTGAAGCCAAGTAGACAAGATATATCTTATGTAAGGTACCACTAATCTTATTTGAGTATAATAGGCATCATATGATATATGAGCATTTATATCATATAGAGGTTCTAAAAAGTTTATGTTGGAAAATAATGAAACAGTTAGGATAAAGTTACAGTTAATTCAAAATGAAGAAACTTAACGTGGTCGAGGCATGTTAAGCACTGTCCTTAAAGTTAGATTTTCCCCACTTAGAGATAAATCTTTTTGCAAGATAGGCTTGATAGACTATCTTTCAGGATACACCGATATTTGATTCTGTAAGCACGCACTCGCAAGTACAGAACTGTTGTGGTATAGTTTTTCTTATCTTGCGGAATAAGAGAAAAGAGCAAAGAGGAGAGTACATATTGTTGGTAGAGGATTAGAAAGTTTTTAGCATATCAACTCTGTGGCATATGATCTTTTTGTTAAGGTGAAATTATAGAGGTAGGTAGATGTTATATGTTGAGCTTATACATGACTGTTTTGAGAAGATCAAAAGGCATTTTGGGAAGATTACTAAAAATGTCTAGCAGGGAAGACTAACACATTTGGTTAATGGTTTCTGGATCGGCTAATCAGAAGATTTGCATTTGGTTCTTACTTGGGCTCTTGCACGCATGAGCAATCCACTATTTCTAACCCATGCTAAAAGCTCAATAGTATAATAGATGGAGTTATAATATAAACATAATTAAAGGTTTGTTCACTTTCAAATGTGTGATTAAAGAAAAAGACATGCCTTTGCATTATTGAAATACAACCATATGTCCAACACGTTCTTCATAATTTTTTGGACCATCAGTATCGTTCATTTTGATGTTCATATTCTAAAACACAAGCACACCAAAAATCAAGTAAACCTCAATTTTTTGCTCATTGATACTTGTTAGGAAACTAATGATTTTACAATAATAGAATTTTTTTCCTCTCTAAATCTACAAATAAAAAAATTTGTGTTATGTTTGTGTTTTAAAATGAACATCAAAATGAATGGCTCCTTTCATTAAAACAACTCATAACGAATAGACTGTTTGAATGTTATGTGACAAAATGCTCATATACATACAATACTAATTATTCTTATTTTGTTATAATTGCAAACTTTGTTCCTGAGTAGCCAAGTGCAACAACCAAAAATTAACATGGCATGCAAACATTTCCAAAAAGTAAACTGCACCAAAGTACCGTAACGTTTGTGGTAGTTTCACATAAATACCATAAGGTAGTAAGTCTACAAGTTGATATACATTCCGTTATTTTTCATGAATGTTATTAAATTTGACTGTTTTACCCCTCTACTGTACCCATTTCTCTTCATTCTCTATGGAATCATGACAAGGATCTGCTCCATCTACCTGGGATGTAAGGCGGCGAAGGAGCTACAACATGACATCGAGAAAGATGATTAGGAGGAGGAAGATGATTTTACAAGAGAAGAGGAACTTTCTCTATTCTTTTCTTCCTAAAACCCTGTAATGTCAGTACCTATGATTTAATCATATAAATATGAATGCATATGCAAAAAACACAAGAACATGCAAACCTTGGTAACACAATTCAGTGGCACACCTACATCTGTGGGAACATTAGATCACTCCACTATATCAAAATGATTACAATCACTAATATTGCAATCTTAATACAAACTGCAATGGGTGATCCCAATCAACCCCATAGAGTAATCACCGCAAGATCCCCTTGCATACATGATCCTCTTGCACAAACCAACCAGATCGAACTCTCTTCGATCCCTACCTTTGTAGCAGTCAGCCTCCGTCCCCGGATATAAAAATCACAAGATCTCCTTGCAAAAACTGACCTGAATCAAACTTCCTTTGATCCCTACCCCCGTATCCATCAGCCTCCTTTCCCAGATAATGAACCAAACCATTCGAATAACCCTAACCGATCTACGTGAGAGCTTTTATATCATCTCAACCGAAGTCAAAGATCCATTTCGGTTAATAAATCAATTAACGATCTCAATCAGATTTTCTGCCATATATTAAGGAACCATTTCGGGTAAATAGTCCCATAAATCAAGGAACCAATTAACCACTTTGGATAAATGGTTCTATCAAATCTCATACAGATATTTCTCCTATAAATATAGTAACCAACAAGATTACAACAAGATTCTGGAGAAGCAAATCAGATCTGAGAGAAGCAGCAAAATAGATCTGAAAATCAAACAGAAAAATCTGCCCATTAAATCAGTTATATCTGCCCATCATTTAAGGATCTATTTCGGGTAAACAAGAACAGAAAAATCTCTAGCAGATATTTCGTCAATCAATTCAGGATCCTCCGAGATTCTGGGCTACAAGTCAGATCTGAAATCATCAAAACAGATCTGCAAACCAAAACAGAATTCCTGCATTCGATCCAGCATTCAGATCCAGCATGTCATGACTGATGTCACAACATGACTCACAACCTGTTCAAAAACAGTTCTGATTCCATAACCTGAACATCCCAGATCAAGTGCTATTAATGCCAACATATAATAACAGAAAATAAACCCAACAATCTCCACCTTTGGCATTATGTGGCACAACCCACGCACAAGCAAAAGTGCACCAACAACAACAAAAAACATTCTTCCCCTTTGAGCCACAATAATCCAAAGGATGCCTCAAAAAGTTGTAGCTGGAGCCAGAGCAGTATCAGAGGTGCCTACGGGTGAAAAGACGCCAAAATACCCTTTAGAGCTTGAGCTCTACTGTCAAATGTAGCCTTCTGAGCTTGTAAAATGGCAATCTAACGAGCAATGTCTCTGGATGTTGCTTCATAAATGGCCATGTCAGCTCAAAAGTATGAAGCAGATGGAGGCACTGAATAAGGTAGAGGATGTCAGAAACAAAAATAGCTGGAGCATTGGCATGTGGAGGAGAAGCAGCTGTTGTGTCATGTGTTACAACATGTTCCATAACATGAGCATCAGGAGAATCAGCTAAACCGTTCCTAGGTGTCTTCTCATGTGTTACAACATCATTGTGTTCAGGAACGACTCAGGCTTTCTTAGAAGTCGGCATTGAAGGAGAGGGAGTTGGAGAGGTAGACGGAGCACCATGTCGCTTGGTAGAATTACGACGGTAGTGACAAGAATGAGGAACTTCCAGGTCAGCAAACATATCAGAAGGAACGGGGACAGGATCAGATATATGATGCTCAGAAGTAGGAGTAGTTGTAGCATCAACTGGAGGAGTGTAAGTGCATGATGCATCCTGTGTCACAACATGATCCATTACATGGATAGTTGAGGAATCAGCTGAATGGTCCTGAGATGTTGGCTCCCATGTTGTAACATCAACTGTAACATGATAATCATCTAGGGCCACATGTTCATTAATACAATAAACTGACACAATGACATCTAGAAGATCCAACCCACATACATGATCTTGAAAATTTGAACCCCATGGATCTGAAGAATCCATAGGAGCTGTCTGATGTGTACCAACACCAGCAGATATAGTTATTGAAGAATCATAGCTAACCAATATGATTATCTCAGTCAACACAACAGAAGAAGATGGGGGACCATATTCTGTGGTTGACAGTAAAAGTGTGACCTCATCAATAACTCTAATACTTTTTAGCTACCCTCCAATAAAATCCAAGTACACATCTCCAATAATCAATTTAGAACAATCAAACTAAGACACATCAAGAAGCTCCTTTGTCTCTCTCATATGACAAAATATTGCAAATAAATCCTCAGGCACAACAGAATTAGAGGAAGAAAAGTGTAACTCACATCTGATAGTAGATGCAAAATTGGAACGATATCCAGTGTAGTAGTCGAGCTGTGAGAGGCCAAAATAGTAGCTGGTGAGTTGAAGACATCAGTGGTGGAACCGGTGTAGAAGCGTGCGAATTTTGGGGGAAATCTGTCGGAATGGGCGAAGAGGCCGACACAACCGAATCAACAGCGGAGCGCCGTGCTGGAGGAGAGATAGGAGAAGATCCGATGGCACTTGGCAGCGGATAATTCATGAGAATCTGTAGCAGGTTTCTCACATTGATTTTTGATAGGAGATGTTGGTTCTGGTGTCTAACATCTGCAATAACATCATTCTATGTCGTATCCAATGTTTCAACATCAGTTATAACATGAGGTGTTTTGTCTGAAGCTGCAGTGTTCAGATCTTCAACATGCAAGACATTATTAAGCTTAGGAAGTCTGATTATATTCAGATTACCTTTGCCAACAACCTTGCTCCTTTGCTCATCACCAAATGTCACACGACCCCCTGTATTGACTTTGTAGTCTTCAAGAAACTCCTTGTTGCTTGTCATGTGCCGTGAGCATCAAAATACAACATGTAGTCTGAAGATGCTCTTAAGGATGTAAGAGCCACCAAGCTATATAACTCAGTCTTCTTGATCCATTGCCTCTTCACTCTCCTGTCGAGAGAACTTACTGTTCTTTCGTCCATGAAGTGACGCATATGACTAAAGCAGTTCTTCTCAGAATGACCAATACTTCTGCACTATTCACACACCGGACTTCCACGTTTGACAATTTTAATTAACTTCTTCTTGCCATCATTACCCTTATGCTGGTCGATTTTATCAATTTCCTTCATGATTTGTACCCTTTTTGTTGTAGAACTATTAAAATTAAATCCCATATGATAGCCCACTCTACTGCGATCTCCTATAGTTTTCCCATGTTCAGAATGTCATCCAATTTCGCTTTACCTGAGTTCCACTTGTTTAATGTTCTTTCAGCTTTCTCTGCCCCGAGGAGGATAATACTGAAGTTGCTTTCTATCTCTCTAAGGTTTTACTTAACTTTCAGACATTTGCTCTTGACTTCTTCCTTTTCTTTCTTCAAACTTTCATTTTCTTCTCTCAACACTTTATTAATGCTACAAATCTGCATCCATTTTTCAAACATCATCTGGTATGTGACCCGGATATCATCTTCACTTACTTCCTCGTCGCTGTCAACTACAGAATTTGATTCAGCTGTAGATGTCATGAACGATTTTGTAACACTGGAGCTGACATTGTCTGATTTGTCTACAGATGTCATGATTGATGTTGTAACATCAGATTTGATATGACTGCCTGTGTTGTAATCAGATTACGTCTTCAGAGAGCCCGTAAAGGCAACATGATTACTAGTAATTTCCTCATCTTCAGCATTGCTCTCTCGCTCATCTTCACTCCATGTACTTGTCAAAGACTTCCCTTTTTGTTTCTTCAGAGTGTTTGCACATTCAGCCTGAATATGTCCATATCCCTCACACTCTCTACACTGAATTCATTTTCCTTTATTCTTCTAATCATACCTTTGATTTCGGTTGAAGGATTTTCCAGCATATATATCACACGATCGAGGCACATTATTTCATGTTCTGAAATTCTGGCCTTTACTACAAATCTTCTTAAGCATCCTACTAATTTTTTTAGTCAACAGAACAATATCATCATCGAGACCCGACTCATCATCTTCTTTAGAGATATCACCAGAATCTACCTTTAAGGCCACCTCTTTATCTATTTTATTATGTTTCTGATTCATCTCATACGTCTGTAGGGATCCCATTAGTTCATCAAGTCTCATGGTTGTGATATCTCTAGCTTCCTTAATAGCTGGTACCATAGCAGAGAACCATTCAAGGAGAGATCTTGGAGCTTTACGAACCAACTTCACCTCTGAGTATTTTTTGCCAAGTTGATAAGCCTGATTAGCTATATCTCTCAATTTCCCATTAAATTTAGCAATAGTCTCATCATCCATTCTCAATTCTTCAAATTGTGAAGCATTAGAAACTCTTACCGAATTTGTTCCTTCATGAACAATTTGAAGATTGTCACATGCTTGTTTAGCCGATTCACATGTAGAAATAAGCTTAAATTGTTCTTCATCAACAGACGTAAAGAGAGCATTAACAGCTTTAGAGTTTCCAAGAGCCGCACGTTCTTCAATCTGACTCCAGTCCTTTGTTGCCTTGAGAAACTCATTGCCGTCTTTGTCAACTTCAACAGGAGGAGACCATCCTTCAACAATGGTTATCCAAGCTTTTTCATCAAGGAATTTGATAAATGTACGCATCCTTGATTTTCAATATGTGTAGTTTGTACCCACAAGTAAAGGAGGGTGAATAACGGAAGCACCTTCTCGAGTATTCATGATTGACGTACTGATAATCCAAGATCACACCCTCTTTGACAACAAGTAACACTGGTGACCTGCTCTGATACCAACTATAAACATCAGTCCCTATGATTCAATCCTGTAAATATGAATGCATATGCGAACAACACAAGAACATCAAAACTTGGTAACGCAGTTCGGTGCGCATACCTACATCTGCGGGGCCACGCACAGAAAAAAGCAGATTACTCAACTATATCAGAATGATTACAATCACCAATATTGCAATCTCATTAGGAGGAACACACTCCTCCTTAATACAAACCGCCATATGTAATCCTCATCAACCCCATGGAGGAATCACCGCTAGATCCCCTTGCACACACGATTCCCTTGCATAAACCGACCAGATTGAACTCCCTTCCATCCCTACCTTTGTAGCCGCCGGCCTCCGTCCCCGGATGTAGAAATCACAAGATCCCCTTGCAAAAACAGACCTGAATCAAACTCCCTTTGATCCATACTCCCATAACTGTCAGCATCCTTCCCAGGATAATTAACCGAACCGTTCAGATAACCTTAGCCGATCTACTTGAGAGCTTTTATGTCATCTCAACCGAAGTCAAAGATCCATTTCAGTTAATAAATCAGTTAACAATCTCAAGCAGATTTTCCGCCATATATTAAGGAACCATTTCAGGTAAATAGTCCCATAAATCAAGGAACTAATTAACCACTTCGGATAAATGGTTCTATCAAATCTCATGCAGATATTTCTCCTATAAATATAGAAACCACCAAGATTACAACAAGATTCTGGGGAAGCATCAGATCTGAGAGGATCAGCAAAATAGATCTGAAAATCAAACAGAAAATTCTGCACATTAAATCAGTTATCTCCGCCCATCATTTAAGGATCTATTTCGAGTAAAAAGGATCAAAAAAATCTCCAGCAGATATTCTGTCAATCAATTCAGGATCCTCCGAGATTCTGGGCTACAAGTTAGATCTAAAATCAGCAAAACAGATCTGCAAACCAAAACAGAATTCCTGCATTCGATCCAGCATTCAGATCCCGCATGTCATGACTGATGTCATAACATGACTCACAACATGACCTCTCAACCTGTTCAAAAACAGTTCTGATTCCACAACCTGAACATCCCAGATCTAGTGCCACCAATGCCCACATATAATAATAGAAAAACAACCCAACAAACCCTTCAGAAATTTCAAATAATTTCCAAAATCAAGAAGACAGTATAGAAAAGAAAAGCAGAAAGGAAGTAAAAAGCAGAGTATGAGAAAATTGCAGAAGAAGCTAAAGAAGATCAAGAAGTAATTGTTAAACCTAACAAATGACAGAATTGTCCGTAAATAAATTCTGAAAGGATTTTTTAAAAATACTAGGAAAAAAAAAGTAAATAAATCATGTGATTGGATCATTGATCTGCAGCAGCTGTAAAGGGAAGCTGTGCACGCATTTCCTGGTTCTTTTACTCACCAATCACACTCAATAGCAGCCGCATGTATCCAACCGTCAACGAGTTTTTCGGTTCACATGATTCAAACCTCAGAAACATCTTCTTCGATTGAAATCCCAATCTAGTGTCATAAAGAGTTCATGGCATTGGTTAATTAATAAATAGCAAACATGCAATTTTTGACAAAACCTCAATGTTTGCACGCTATGGTGCCGTGCAAACATGAAAATATTGACAAAATTTGAGGACAGGCATCCTCCGCGTAAAGAATCTAGCTTTTGTTTCGAGTATCTAAAGATTTCTTCAATGCTCATAGTTCTTGACTGTCATTGTTAATTGCTTTTGTGACCCACTAAAGAAAAAAAATAAACAATCAAATTGTTTAGTGACTACTAAAAGATTTCAACATTAAAGCTGAAGCACCTTTGTATGCTTTAAGCAATGAAGTCCTTTGCAACTGTGACTCACCATGCCACCTGTAACTGTCAACTGGAGGTTGACGGCTTATTTTTAAGCAATGCTAATCCCACGAAGACTCGAAGTAGACTGATTATATTAGCACCCATTTTTAGACTCACGAGCTGAAATATTGAATATATATTGGGATCTAGTGATTAGGCTGCACTATTCTTTTCTTACGAGGACGGTTATTGGGTAGCAAATCAAGGAGATGTCGTGGGGTAATCATGTCTTAGGGGAGCACGAAACCGACACGAGTCGGTGATCATATTTGGATTAGGTTTTTGAAGCCTTTCTGGTCCAAAATTTACGTGGAGCTTTGAGACTTGTGGGATAAGTTAACTTCAAGGGTTTGGATTCCATGGGTTGTGGATAAAGCTAAATTCTGAGGCGCCAACGTTAAAGAGTTCCCATCGAAGAAAGACGAGAAATATCTCGAGTCCATGTGCAACTAGGCTTTCTGCCTCGATGCATGAAAAAGATTGCCATGCTTGTAGCCAGGAGGTTCGAGGATTAGAGTTTCGCGAATAAGCAATTTAATCAAAAAGCTTACGCTATCATGTTATGATCCCAACTTTTTGTTTAAACCCATCTCTCTACATTCCTTTTTAGCCGTGGGACTGTGCTCAATATATGAATATCCCAAATCAATACTTACTTGGGAGCGGGTTGGCTCCTATGCGCGTAGGACCATGCGATCGTCCAACGCGGCGTGAACCATTCAATCACTACTACAAAATGGACCTTTAACAGCGCTTAAATAAGGTCTTTAATAGCGCTTTACAAGCGCTGTCTATCTCGCCGCTGCTAAAGGGGGGCTGGTTTTAATAGCGCTTTACAAGCGCTGTTAAAGGGGGCCTTTAACAACGCTTGTTTGTGCAAGCGCTGTTAAAAAGGGGCCTTTAACAGCGCTTGTTTGTGCAAGCGCTGTTAAAGGCCCCCCTTTAACAGCGCTTGTTAGTGCAAGCGCTGTTAAAGGGGGGCCTTTAACAGCGCTTGTTTGTGCAAGCGCTGTGAAAGGCCCCCCTTTAACAGCGCTTGTTTGTGCAAGCGCTGTTAAAGGCCCCCTTTAACAGCGCTTGTTAGTGCAAGCGCTGTTAAAGGCCCCCCTTTAACAGCGCTTGTTTGTGCAAGCGCTGTTAAAGGCCCCCCTTTAACAGCGCTTGTTAGTGCAAGCGCTGTTAAAGGGGGGCCTTTAACAGCGCTTGTTAGTGCAAGCGCTGTTAAAGATGGACATTTAACAGCGCTTGTACTAAAGAAGCGCTGTTAAAGGTCCTAGATAGACAGCGCTTGTTCCAATTCATTTTATTGTTTTTCCCTATGTTTTATATTTAAATAGATCCATTTAATGTCATACATCAAGTATGTCTACTATGACATCAAGTATGTCAACTATGACGATATTGGATCTGAGATTTGTATATTCTGCAACATAAATATCATACCCATGGTTTTACACAAGGAAAGACACTGGGAAGGAAAAGAAAGCGTAGGAAAGAACATTATTCTGCAACAGAAGGAACTCACATTCAACAACATGTACGAAAGATGACATAATTATACATTCTTCTAGCATAATTATACATTGGCATGACACCCCAAGCTCTTAACATTGAACATACTCATATATTGGGGACACCACAAGCTCGTAAGCTAGAACGGGGGCCTGATCGCTTGGCTACAGATTCTGGTAATCTTCGCCATATTTTCGGCCACGACTAATATAACCAACGATGACCATCGCAGCCACGCCGATCGGAAGAACAGTCCACCAATACTTTGAGAACACCCATCTCCCTGCAACAGAATATGTTAAGTACTGACATTGATTCCCATAGATTGTTAAAGGGATAGAGATAGCTTACATGCAGAGGTCAGGTTGCAAAGGAGCATGGAGGGCTTCGGCTGCATCTGTGGTTCGGCTACAAGAATATAGAAAAGGGCCATCACTCCAGTGTGGATTTGGTCGCCGCTGTAGTTGGATTCGATGGTCAAGATCTCTCCGTCCGCAATCTGGACGGAGCCTGGCTTCGGATAGCAGGATGACATTCCGACGATGTAGCCATCTTCATTTCCTGCTTCCTTCCCATGTCCGTAAGTTGGGACTGAAGTGCATAGGGCCTCCCGTCCTAATTCAAGCGAATATAAATCTCGAATAAGTTGTAAATTTGTAATAATGTACTGTTTTGCCTAACTTCTACTTGGCGATACTTAACAAAACCAGAGGAACATGCAAAATTACGGAGCCCTGTTCAACGATATGTGCAAGTATTCCTGCAGTTAGCGACAGTTATCACCTGGCCATAGAGAGCAGAACCGAGTCGAAGGCGTGCTGGTGAGCAGCTCCGTAGACAACGTCGCGGCCGTGGGGAATGGCCATTCTTGTCTTCTTGGTATGGACACAATGTCATACATCAAGGATATCATTATGTGGCCATAAGTAGTTTTCTTAATATTTGCTACTAGTGAGTAACACACCATATCAGCAGTATGAATACCTTGAAAAGGCAATCTCTGTTGTCTTGCAGAGATTCTGCTTAAAAAGAATAAATCACACTTTTTCCTTCCTATGAACTCTATACTTCTGGATAGAAACATGGAAATTATGACAGATAATTTCTTAAGCAGACAAGCCTAACTAGAAGCCGTGGCACTACATATACACAATGCAATCCCACGTCGCCCTATTACTAATATGAAGATAATTGTTAATACTATAATTCAACAAGTCCGATTCAAACTCGGAGCTGTCGCTGCAATCAATGGTTACATTATAAAATCTCAGTCGCACGATATCAGCTCATATTGATATGATGCGATATGATATGATTATAGATGTCACCGCTGGAGAAGAGATTTCTTATACATAAGCTTACTGCTTGCTTACATAATACCCATCCATTGTATATCATTTCAAGTCATCATATACATAAGGGTCAGTACATGATCCATCTGGCTCTACAAAGTCTATGAGGTCCAATAACAGATGGAATAGTATAATACGAAAACAAAATAAGAAATTTCGAGGCAATAGGCATTAGGTAGAATACAAGTTCAAAGGGAAGAACGTTTACCACACGATTAGGAACCCTTTCCATTTGTTAAGAATAATTTTCAGAGTATGGGGAAGAACCGATTTCGTCTGGGGAAAGCAAAGAAATTGAAAAATAGTCTCAACCTGCAATATCACAAATCATAGTCATGGTTCCTCCTCAAGAAACACCCAAACCAGTGTGCATCAAGATTAATACTATGTCCACATCATATCAGATGCAATATGAAATTGTTATGGCACCCAACAAAATGTTGTTGGCCTGAAATTTGGATTTAGTGTGCTCATAACAAACTATTATTAACCTGATCCGATTTCGTTGAACCTACAAGTTTAGATAAATAGCAGTGTGTTCCTTTTAGTTCGTTGTTTCCCCTAGATTAGATCTCCTGAAAAGGCTACACATGTGTTTACCTTGATACTGATGGGACATAAACACAACTTACCTAGAAATTGGATAACTGCATATTGGTGAATACACTAAGACAATATTATTAATCGCCTTTTAGTCGCCTTGGACAGGAAGTCTGCCAGGGTCTCCTCAGCAATTGCGAGAAAACTAAGACAATAGAACATCAAAGAAATTAATTAGTGACAGTCAAGAATAAGTTAGCAAAGAAACTAGTAGTAAGGCTAGATCCAGTACCCAACTAGGTTGTTAGCATCCCTCAGAGGATGATGAGGTGTTGGGTTTTGCTGTTGGTGGTGCTCACCACTTGTCACTACAGACTCACAGCTTGTGTCTGTAGTTGCCACAGTTGCCTGCAAGCGGTTACCACTGTAATTAAAAAAAATTTATAGCATCGATAAATCAAAAACAAAACCTAGCATCTACTTTTTGTTCTAACAAACTACCATAATCGATTAATTTTGTTGACCACAACCATCTAGCTAACATAAAAACAAACGAGAAAACACTTACAGTGTGTATCTGTTGGCGCATATATCCATTCTCATAACCAAGTTGAGACACTTGCTTCTGCAGCCGGTCATTTTCTTCCATCAGCAGCTTGTTGAACTTCCACATCAAGTCAGAGATGATGTAGAATACAAAGGGGGACAAATTAGCATTCATTGAGATTTTAAATAACAAAATCAAGAGCCATTTGTAACACAATAATAAGTTGAGACTAAAGGAGACAACCCCAAGATCATGTAAAGTCTGATCAACTCGTGTGATGGTTCCGAGTCCAGCAGTTGAACTTGCTGCTTGCACCATTTGCTCAAGCGCATAACTTCTCAAGTACGCCTGTAACTGAAATTTTTTTTCATTAGTGAAAATGATTACAAAGCAGGAAAATGATCACGAAATTTTTGAAAGGACATTCTAATCTTTTGATTTTTCAGAGCACACAAAATTCTCAAATAGCCATGCTTAAACCTCACTACTGGAAATTTTAATAATGAAGATTGTCTACAAATTTAGCAATTCAGGGAAACAAAAGTGAACCAAAATGCAGTACAAGAACTATCCTAACTTGGACGCATGCATCCGACATACTCGACAACCAAAAATATGGAACAAAACAGACTCACCCATTACAAATTATTCAAAGAGGGTACATTTTTCAGCAACAGATCGAAGACAATTTATAGCACGTTTCTCCGTCAAACACCGCGGTAAAGTCCATTAGTGCAAATGCACAATCAAGCAGCGGTTCACTGAAATTCTGAATAGCATCGCACATGTAACACAAAAACATAAACACCAGAATAAAAGGAGATTCCCAGATGTAAACTGCCCTGTCATCACATGCATCATGCATGTTAGTAAGTAGAAACATTACTCTTCCATGATCAAAACTAGACTTGTTAAGAACTAGAATATATAACTTGGAAGAAAGAATAGTGACAGGAGGATATATGAACTGAATTATTAAACTGAAATACAACTAATGCTGCATTTGTTAGTTAAGTTCATCTAAACTAGTGGAAAAATTACATTAATCCTGCATCATCACTTCAAAAAATAATATATTCAAGTAATAATCCTGGAACACAAGCATTTCTTTCTGTGTGTTGAAGCCTAGTTTAAGGAATACCTTTTAAACACCTTGATAATATCTCCCAATAATGGACGATTTTGAAAGTCATACTCGAAGCAACCACAAAGAACATTTTCCATATTAGGAGGTAAACCACATGTAATTGGGGGCTTCTCTTCCTTTTTTTACGACCAAGTGATGAATTTCATCAGGGGACTTACCACGCCATGGCTGATAGCCACTCAACATCTCCAAAATACTGCATCTGAAGCCCCATGAATCTGTTTCAAAAGAAACTGGACCCCTAATATCAAGATGCCACTGTTCAGGAGCCATATAGTTTGGTGTGCCAAGCCTCTGAACCATATCCGAGTTTTGCAGTGGAAGTCCGAATAGTAAAGTTGGAATCCCAAAGCCCCCTAGAATTGCTTGATCATTTTCATCAAGTAGAAAATTACAAGGTTTAAGATTGAGTACTAGAATTCCTGTTGAGTGGAGCTCCAATATTCCCTGAGCTAAATCAGCACCATTCCTACATCAGGCAGCAGGTTTCATGCTCAGAATTATTAACACAACAAAAACAACTGGCAACAAACAACAGCAGCCACAAATACAAACCCAAAAACTTTCAATACCCTAATTCTTCACAAAATATAAAAATTTGAAACATAGACAGAATCTTCACAAAATAGATATTCATAAAACCACGATTAACCAGATTTACAGAATAACCCTAATTCTTAACAATCATTTCACAAAACCCTAACATAACCAAAAATCCATCCATCGAAAGCCCCAAAACTCCAAATTGATCTACAAGATTTGAGCTACATTAGAAATCAGATACCAAGCTAAATATAAAACAACGTTCAAGGGCTCAACAATTAAGGCTTATGTACATAAAGACACAGATTATCATATATGTAGAGTTTATATACTTAAATTGAGTAGATTAGCAAACATTACCAGTACAATGAGATTGTTGTTGCAAATTTGAACGTTGTGCCAATAAAAAATCTTCAACCAAGAGATAAAATAATCAACAACTAGAATGCAAAATTCAACCCAAAAAAGGCACATGTTCAAAAGTTTGGCGAAAAAGTTGGATCTTTTGCTCCAATTTTTTGAAGAAAAAGAATTAGAATGTCACACTGTTCTTCCTGCAGTACTCCTCGTCTGCCCAGCACTCCTCGTTCTTGATGACGTCAGCCGGCCAGCTCAGGATGTGGACGATCGCCGAGATGGATGACTTCACCACGACGCGCTTGACGCCGGCGTCTTTCGCCGCCCGGAGGACGTTGAAGGATCCCTTCACTGCGGGGTCGAGGAGCTGGCGATCGGGGTCGTCGATGCGGTCCACGATGCACGGGAACGCCGCGTGGATGACGCCGGCGGCGCTGCTCATGGGGGCGGCGACGGAGGCAGGGTCGAGGAGGTCCAGCTGGAAGAGGCACAGGCGCTCGGCGGCGTCGTCGAGGGCTTGGAGGTGTTTCGTCTCGGCCTCATTGCCTCAATCAATCAGATAGTTAAAAATCGAACTGTTTAATTAGCATATTGATTGATCACCGGTGAGCCCTAGATATCGTGCGAGAGAGAGAGAGGGAGGGGCTCACGGGCTGTCGCTGGGAGAGAGAGGGAGCGGCGGGGACGGTAGGATTTGATCGGACGGAGGAGAAGAGACCCGCGTTTTGAGTTGGGTTGCTCTCATTCGCAGCCGAATACTGCCCTTATATCTTTAACAGCGCTTGTTTGTATAAGCGCTGTTAAAGTCCCCCTTTAACAGCGCTTACACAACCAAGCGCTGTTAAAAGGTGGCCTTTAACAGCGCTTATTTGTGCAAGCGCTGTTAAAGGCCCCCCTTTAACAGCGCTTTTTTTGCATGCGCTGTTAAAGGCCCCCTTTAACAGCGCTTTCTTGTGCAAGCGCTGTTAAAGGGTGACCTTTAATAGCGCTTGTATTAAACAAGCGCTGTCTATGATGGACCTTTAACAACGCTTGTTTTAAAGAAGCGCTGTCTATTTGTACCTTTAACAGCGCTTGTAGAAAGAAGCGCTGTCTATTATCTGTGTCTCTAATACACAACGCTTGCAGAAATAAGCGCTGTCTATTGTTGGACCTTTAACAGCGCTTGCAGAAAGAAGCGCTGTCTATTCTCCGACCTTTAACAGCGCTTGCAAAAAGAAGCGCTGTCTATTATATGTGCCTCTAATTAACAGCGCTTATAATTGGCAAGCGCTATTAAAGGTGTGCTATTAAAGGTCCTTTTTGTAGTAGTGAATCAAACCTTTGTTCGTTCTACTTTGCGTATTAAATCATCTGTTTACTATTTTGGAATGGATGAAACAAGAAATAAGGTGTCATAGTAGAAAATCATTTCCTGAGTGGATCAAAAAGTTAACTCTTCGAATGTTTTTTAGTTGATCGGCATAATTTGTATTCTAAAGCCAGAAACACCAAAGATCTAGTGAAGCCCAGGCCTTTTGTCGTTGATTAATTGAGAAAGTGAAAAAAGTTGATTTGCCGTAAAATCGTAAAAACTTTCACTGAACTGATGCATATGCAAACGATATGGAATTCATAAAAGTTATTAGTTATCTACATTAAAGTACATGTTGGCTCGTTTTAATGGTGTTGATCATCCAATAATTATATAACAAGTGGATTTTTTGCTCTCCGCTAGCTATAGAAAAAACATTATTTTTGACGTCATACTTTCTGTTTTCTATTTGAAATATTGGATTATGCTTTGAATTTTTTAAGAGTTTGACCATTTTGGAAAGAAATTTATTGATCATGTATGGTTATTATGTGCTAAGGAAGAAAACTTAAAATAAGTGTGTATTACTGCAATAATTGATGACTGATTTTTGGAGAGATTGAGCTTTATTAAGAATGAAACTTTAAAGATTGATGAGACAACTCGAAATGTAGTAAAATTCTCTTTCTTTTGGGTTGGGAGGGGGATTTTGGGGGGGGGGGGGGGGGGGGGGGGGGGGGGGGGGGGGTGTGTGTGTGTGGGTGGGGAGGGAGGGGTGGGTTATCTTTGTTAGACATTTACACTTATGTGACTCTTCAAGCCTACTAATCATAGCATGGGATATATTTATATATGAAAGTATGAGCACGTATATTGAAATGTCATATGACATATTATAACTATATAAATGTTACTAAAGATATCATAACTACATATGTAGTTATTGTAACTACTTGATGGAAGGGTAAGACAAAAATGAGTCCTTATCTACACATGAAATGGTGAAGTGTTAATTATCATGAATTAATTCCTATTTTTTGGATTAATTATGTCTCCCATCAAGAAAGTCATTAACTGAGTGTTGTAGGCAAGAATAACTTTGAAATTAAATGATTTTCTTCATATATATCATTAAAGAAAGATATGTTACCCAAGCCCATTGGCTTAGTGGTATTTGCCATCCCTCCATTGTGAGAGGTCGAGGGTTCTGCTTTCTGATGTATCAAAAAGAAAGAAAGAAAGGCATGTTGATGTTTATTCTCATGTTTGGCATGTACATGAGTTTCATTTACGTATTGTTAATCATGTCATATAGTTTTAAGAATCCATCAATTTATACAATTGACATCAGAGCTCAGTTACAGTTCTTGCTCTTCACAATTCATGTCTTATTAAATTCACTCTTTATATAAATTTTCATTTCTACTATCCTTTATCCAGTATAAATTATTATACTCATAAGTTGTAAGCATAATATTAAGATATTGATGTTGCTATTAAAATTTCTGGATAAAAATTATCATAAAACTTATGGAATGTCTGCAGCATCCATGAATTGCATGGGGATTGGAATTTATCTATCATGCCAATAGGATTTAATCACGTGTATCTTTCATTATGTTGAAGTTTATGCTTCAAACTCAAATCTGGAATTTTTACAGCCACCAGACGATTGGTAGAATAGGACTAGACGTCGGGTTCTACGGCTCCAAACAGATACAGCAGCATAGACCCGCTAGCCATCTGATGTTGAACGATTAGACGCCTGGCTGAAGGGTCACACGCCTGGCGCTTTGCCTTCAGACGTTTGAAGACATGTTAAGCAAAAGCTCCAACTCTCGGAAAACTGTATCACCATGTGCAGTGTTTTCCAGATGTCTGATGGCCTTGGGCCAAACATCTGATCGGCTCAAGGATGTGGCCTAACTTATGGCACCAGCCGTCTGGCCGCATGTTGCCATACGTCTAACGGATATATTTTCAGCCTGGGCAGAAATGCATCATGGTCGTTCGATCGATAATTAATCTAATCGAATGGCCATTGATTGAGATAGCCTTTAAATCCTATTTAAACCCTTCCTAATCTATGCATGTGTGTATGCAAAGAAAAGAAGAAGCTATTGTGAGCCGTCATCAAAGAGCTTCTTCCTCACACGTCTTGGAGATTGAGCGTATACTTTGATGAGTGAAATTCTTTGTAGTCTTCTTCTTGGGATTCCTCTTTCAGGTTGAGGGATTATCTGTAAGAGCTTTTGGGTTCTTCTCTTTAGGTGAGAAGAGTTTAAACTCCAACTATGTAGTTGTTGGAGCTCTATTTTGCTGAAGAAGATTGAAGTACTCTAGTGTATTCTCTCTGATCATATTAGTGGAAACCGTCCTCGAAAAGTTGGACATAGGCGTCATAGCAGGCCAAACTAGGGTAAACTGATCTGTGTCGCTTGAGTTGTTGTTTTCCTACTTTTGTAACTTTGATCTTGCTAGGTTGGGTAGATTTTGCTATTGTGGATTATCTCTGTAAGATCGCGGCATAGCGATTGTTGGATAGCTATTTGCCGAGGATTTTCTGCTACGCGACGGGTGACATTGAATCCTAACAAGTGGTATCAGAGCGTTAAGATTGTCAGAGGTTACACAATGGCAGAGACATATTTAACGGTTAGGTACAAGATTGAAAAGTTTACATGAAAGAATAGCTTTCTCTCTTGTGCATGAGGGTGAATGCTATCCTCAAGCATGAGGGGCTATACAGTATGGTCTTTGACAAAAATCGATTCCAGATACTATCACAAACTATGCAAGATCGGAGCTAGAGGCTATTCAGATGGATATATAGGACAAATTCTTTTGTAAGGTTGCAAAAGAAGAAACTACAGAGTCATGTGGAAAAGGCTCGAATCCTTGTATCTGATGAAATCATACACATGAAGGCTGTATTTATTACAGAAATTGTTTATGCTCAGGATGAAAGAGGGGGCATTGTTACAACATCATCTTGTATTGGAACTGCAAGTTGTGGAAGAGAATGTAAGTGATGAGTACTAGGCAATTACATTGTTATGTTCCTTACCTAAGGAGTATTCAACTTTGTTGAGACCATGACATAAGAAAAGGAAAAAATCGCTTCAGAAGAGGTCGAGGCATCTCTACGATCTCAGGAAAAAGGTGATGAGAGGTGACACAAGTGCTGGTGATTAGGATGTAGCTCTATTTGGTGGTCACCAGGATGGATGATCCAAATCAGGATCCAAGACAGGGAGACCCAAGTTCAAGGGTCGAGGAGGTGACGACCATGTATGCTCATATTGCAAAAAACCAGGACGTTGGAAGTGCAAGTCCCCACAGTTAAAGGCTAAAAGTAAAAAGGTTGCTCGGCCAGTAGCAGCGTTTGGTGGTGCATGCATAGATGTTGGTAATGGTGAGATATTGATGTGTCTTCTTTGGAAGACAATCAAACTTCATAGCTTCTTGATTCAGGGTACAATTTCTATATGACTTCGATGTTGAGTCATTTTGTGATATATACTCCTAGAGACAGACCAGCCGTATACATGGGGAATGGAGCTATGTCTAGAGTGGTAGGGGTCGGCACAGTGTGGTTCAAGATGTAGGATTGACCATTAGGACACTTACAGATGTTAGGCATATACCAAATTTGTAGCAATATCTTATTTTTCTTGGAGTCTTGACTGGTGTGGGTGTAGTGTGGTGCTTAAGGGAAGCGATTATGGGTGTCCAGGAAAGGTCATTTTATGATGGCGACTAAGAAGGTTTGCAACATTTATATGCTTCAGGGTAAGAAGGTGGTAAGTTAGAGGTCTAGCGCACTAGAGAGCTCCAGTAGAGGAGCAGTTAGGACTCATAGGGATGACGTTACAGAGAAGCGAGATCGGTTGCAGGATGGGATAGCTGTAGTATGCAGCGAGGGATCGTCATGTGACCGAGTCTAGGTTATATCCCATTATGGTTCAACTCCATTTGCGGTTCAGATTGTCTATAGGAAAGCAGGTGGCTTTAGCATAGAGTTGCAGTCCTCAGCAAGACCCGTTGCTGAGAACAAGGAGGCGTTGGGAATTCGGGTAGAGCAGTTACAACGCATTGATGAGCACCCACGTAGATGGCGTGGGTGGAATGGCTAAAGGTGGGCGAGAGGCAGTTCGTCCAAAGGATCTGTTGAGAAGTTATAATATCAGAAGCATGCCGGTAGTTGTAGCAAATGGGTCGAACTCAGGGAGGAGATGGACTAAGTACTCATCAATTATAGATTATGGTTAGATTCGCAAATTCTTATCAAAGGTTGAGAGTTATACTAAGAGTTTATCAGAATGAGAAAATGCTAGGGCTAAGTATCCACTATATTATGAATTAATTATAGGATTGATCTCAAGTATCAATTTATCAGATTAATGCATTGGGTGAGAATTTCAAACTGATTCCCAACCCTCTTACTATTTCTCGTGGGAGAACTCGGATCAAAGTCGAGGATCTCTAAACTATAGCTCTAATTTCTCGTCGGTAATCCTAATTAAGTTGCTCTAATTAATCTGGGTCCAATTTCTCGTTGTAACCCGAGATCAATAGAAAATTAATCTATTATTAAAGTGCATCAAATCAAAACCACAATTTCTCGTCGGTGATTACGGTTGTACATAAAATCAATGGATAAAATAATGTGAAATGCATCCAAGACTAAACCCTAATAATTAATTCAATAAGTCGATACATGGCGATCAATCCATATAATAATTCACAATAGGGTTCAACTCAACCCTAAGAAAGAATAACTACTCACAATTCATGGTTATAACAATCAAGCAATGTAATATGAAGATCATAAAATTTAAGAAGAAAGATAGAGGAAAATAGTTATTCAATTGATGCAAACCAAAAGAAATTACATGCCTGCAGTTTTGATCACCAAGAGAATTCAACAAAGAGTCTTCAAAAAGTACGAACATTATCCGTCGAATTACAATGCAAAACCACTAGGAATAACGTCATCAAAACCCCTTCAAAAGTTGTATTTATACCCCTACCAATTCTCATCAAATTTGGGTTCAAAAATAAAATCAAAGCCATATTCTGCGAGTTTGGCATAGCTGTGCAAAACCTGGCACGACCATGCACTGTAGCTGTGCAAAAATCTGGACATTCTGTTGACTTGCACGACCATGCAAAGATGGCACGGCTGTGCAGAAATTCCAGCTCTGCTACCCTATCTTCCAGAAAATGTAGAAAATAGACCCGAGCTTAGAAAAATCCTCAAAAATATCTGTTGGAATTGGAAGAAAGCCATCTTCGATTGAAAAATAAGAGAGAAACAAAATTTGGTCATACGAATCATATTTTGAACATAATGAGATGATAAGATCTAATATCGAATGAGAAGAAATGATTGGATTAGAGTCAAATTAAGCGAATAATATGTGAAAAATACCCATGAATGGGGTGTTAAAACGTGCCAAATTATAATATTATCAAACACCCTCTAACTAGCTTTTTGCTAGTCCGTAGCAAAAGAAGCGATAAATTCAAATCATCCATATAAAGTACATCAAACTCTTTTCATTGACCATGGCACAACACAAAACTTCATTTTTTCAACATAGATTAACTCATAATATGTACAACCATGAAAAAAGGACAAGGTCCAAGCCATTTTCTCTATCTAGCTTTCAATTAGTAAAATATAAATCGATGTTATGCCCAAATCAAGAGTGAATCACAATGTCTTGGCTTAGTTATATGAATTTTTCAAGAAAATGGCATTCACAACACGTCCATTGTTCCATGACTTGTGGTTATCGACTAGCATCATTCATGTTATTTTATTCTTTTTTTCACTCCTCTATTTTTTGAATGAAATCTTAGAATGATTCACATAGTGAGCCTTTGGTCAATGTCTCCCAAATCAAATAATTTTAGGGCATTAGGCTTAGAGAAACCCCTTAGACTTACTAACTCAAACCACCTAAGTTTCATTTATTCTTTTGTGCACTCCTCCATACTCCATATTTCAGCACAAATCCCCAATGCTTCTTAAGGCACGAGGACCCATCTACTCAACAAATGTTGGAAGAACAATACACTTATCACTTTTTTCATTTTTTTCAAACATGAATTAGCAAGCCAAGTAACCATCCTCAGTACTAAATTGAATATGTTGTTATCCAATTTCCTTTTAGATTACCAACCACTCTATTCAATTATGACTACCATGATACATGCATCACGTGGATTTATAAGACAAAAAACTAAATTAAGCCGTGGCACTATGAACATGTTTCATAGAATGCATATTAACATATTATTCCATATGAAAAGACACTCTAGTCATGCCATAGACAATTTCAAGACTTTGAACAAAGGGTAATAATCTAAAAGAGGCTATATCTCTATGCACAACGAAACTAAGCAATCAACAAATGGGTTTGGTTGGAGGAATAGATATGTATGTGATGGGATTGGATATTTTCTCAAAAAATTTATAAGCAAACTCCTAATAATGAAAAAAATTTATAAGCAAACTCCTAATAATCATAAATATTCTAACACTCTTCTCCCAGCTTAAAGACAAATATTGTGCTCAATGTTGAAAGATTATCAGATTTATTCATAACAAACTTAACCTAGAAAGCATAAAAATCCTAACTACGGTAAAGGAAAGAATACCCCGTGTCAAACGGTAGATCACAGATCTTTATTTGTGGAGGAAGCTACTCAAATAGCACCTTGCGCTCCTCAACGAGCGTCTTCCCTCCACAACAGCTTTGTGGCCAAGTGACACAACCAAGCATATCTCATTTAAGTGTGAACCTATATCCCGCAATAGAAATAGCATGTCAAAATAAATTGCACATACTTGCCCATCCAAATAAGCTTGCCACAAAGAGTCGTCGAAATGAATAAAAGAATTTAATGCTACATGACAACTATCTGAATCTAACTGATATGGAATTAAAAAAAGATTCAGAAATATAGAGCTCGTTCTGATGGAAATTTCCCTGGAATAGATCAACGGGCTCTGGTTGATGCGAAGTCTTTGGATGAGGGGAGAATGATTACAGAGGGAAATTTGGAGGAGAAGGTAGCTCAGGCTCAATATAGACCATCTTGTAATTGGCTTTACTCGTCTCGTCCTCATCATCAGAGTATATAGGCTCTTCAATCTGTTCCATGCTCTGTTGTTCTTTTTGAAAATCTTCATGAACAATGGCATGGTGCATATTTTGAGGTGAAGAAAATGATAGTTGTTGAGCCGAATTAGTAGGAAGGCATGGCTGGCTCCATCATGGTCTGTATGTGTAATACCCAAGATGTGAAATATTATAATTGTGTGACTATATGGTTGTAACTAGTTGTATGTGATTTGGTGTATGTGTGACTATATGTGAACACACACACACACACACACACACACACACACACACACACACACACACACACACAATAGGTGGTTGATATGTGCATGTATTTAGAGATATTTTAAAGGACATGTAGGTTGTGATGTGTATAGTGTGTAGTATGTAGCAATGTGTAGATTATGTGTGGGACATATGTATATTTGTATACTAAGTATACTTGTATCTATGGATGAGTATAGTAGTTTATAGTTATATGTAAGGTGGTATTGGATGTATTTTATACTTGTGTATGAATGTATATGTATAAATATTGTGTAAGTGTATGTATGTGGGTGTATGTATGGATATGTGGGTGCATAATATGTGTACATGAAGATAGACATATGTGTATATATAAATGTGTGTATTTTTGTATGTACACGTAGTTATATGTATGAATAGTGACATGATTGTAATTATCTATCTAAGTCGAGGAGTTGTTTCATAGAATGGTATTCTTGTTAATAGCTAGAAGGAGTTAGGGTAGAATGGTCATTAGACTTCTTGAGTTGGTAAGGGGTATAAGGTTCTTTTCTTATATGTCTTGGTAATTAGTTATTTTCCTTAAATTCTAATTTTCTAATGAAGACACCTAGCATTACACTAAGCTTCATCTTAGATGAGTCATGAGACACATGTCTTTTCTTGGATTTTTGGAGAAAAGGAAATAAAGAAAATGAAGGAAAAAAATACAAAAGAGAGAATATGACATGATTTCATTCATTCATTCGTTTTTCTTTCATTTCTCTTCTCCTTCTCTTTTCTCTCCTTTGGATTTGGAGGAGAATGATGGAGTGTTAGAGCGGTATGAATCCTTAATTTTAGTGTCATGTTATTATTAATTGTTGTACAAATGAAATTCAAGTTGTTGCCATGCTAACTTAGCTTGAAGTTACATGTTACCTTTTTTGTGCACCATGTCCAAATTACCATGTTACTATTATTATGATCCCCTTTTCAATATGTCATGCTAAACAATCATGTTTCATTATGTGTTTAATTAACATGTTTGTTTTGGTTTAATAGCATGTTGAAGTAAATTGTAATTGGATGATGTTCTGTTCTGATTTCAACTTTGTCATGTGCTTTAAAATGGGTATACCATTTAACTAGTACTCCAAATGTGATAATATAAGATAATTTGGAAAGCTTATGAAGTCCTCTACAACTTTCATTTAGAGACCGAACTCATATTTTGAATACACTTATACTGAAAAAGTTGATATTTATTTGTATATCATTTTTAGGTAGATTCTGACGCTCTACATTGTTCATACCATAACTTCCTCCACAATTGTCCAAATAATTCATTCTTGGATAATCTAAAGTCTCCATCAATCTTAATATTGAGCACTATCTATGATTATAGCTGTAAATGCTTGATATTTATTGATCTTTCCAAAATCCAGAATCAGAACAGATTTGTAATATGACACGTTTTATGTATTATGCCATGTTTTAGATATTATTGTCATGATTTAATTTCTTCTATATGAAAAGACATGTTCTTTGTGGAAATTTTCTTTGAAGCAAAAGTACAAGTTGTGATGAGATCTTATTTGAACCATGAATGTGAAAAATTCTATTGAAAGATGAATACACGTATGTGGAGATTGATATATGAATTGACATATGATGGCAAGAAGTGAGGTCTTGTTGTCACAGCTAGTTGGCTGGGGTAGGAGGTTGGGTATTTCTAAGTTTATGTTTGATGGAAAAAGGGGTGCACAAGGAGATGGATGACCCTATGTGAATGAGTAATTAAATTTGAAAGAAGGAAAAGAAAAACTAGGAAGCCGTGCCAAAGAACTCCTTAGCACTTTGAGCATGACAATATGATTTCTACATTCATGTCCACCACTTAACATAAGCAAGTTAACTAAATTGAATGATGTTATAATTGTACCAAGTGTGTTGTTACTTATATTTACGCTCAATTATGATCGCGTTGCCATGTAGGCTCATATGCTCATTTTTATGCTCATATGCTTATTTATGCTCACTTATGCTCACTTATACATGTTTCCAAGCCTTATTGTCTTTATGTCAATTCTTGTACCTTGTAGCATATGTTGTAAAAATAATATGCCATTTAGAGTTGGGTATTCCTACTGGGCACACTGTGATGTGTCCTCCCCCTTTTTCCACAGGTATTAGACAGGTGGATCCTTCAGGTAGCAAAGTTGAGGGAGTTCCTCAGGATAGTGTTGGCATGGAGTTGTGGAGGCATTGTAGACTAGGGAGTGAGTTGTATTGGGATGTTACCTTGGATTATGACATTGTACTTTGTACTATGGTTGTTGTACTTGAACTGATATATGTGTGTGTGTGTGTGTGTGTGTGTATAAATATGTATGTATACTAGTCATAACCTGTGCCTACGGGCACTGTTCATTTAAGATTTTCCCCTGTGAAATCTTTATCCCCAAAAATTATTTCCACAGACAAAATTGCTCGGAACAACAAAATAGCATAAAATATTTAGCAGCACGGGCGCCTTCGGTGCGGAACAACAAATTCGACGCGGACGCCTTCGGCACGGGCGTCTTCTTCTCATCTTTGCTCCATGAGTCGAAGAGACGGTGTGCATCTTTGCCCCCTGCGTCGAATATACGGTGTGCATCTTTGCCCCATGAGTCGAAGAGACGACGTGCCACACATTGAGGGAGAGATCATTCGATCTGCAGCAGCATTCGATCTGCATCATTAAGTGCAAGTTTATGTTTTTTCCAAATGCATTAATTGCGTGCACTCTGCTATTCCCAAGAAACTTTCATTCCCCATAAAGTTTCATTTCCCCAGAAAATTTCATTTCCCCAGAAATGTTTTCCCTCCAAAACTTTCCACAAGATCTCATCTCAACCATTCATTCCTCAAGATTAAATTTAAGCCGTCTTTCTATCAACCTGTTTGTCCTAGTCAGCTTGTCCTAGTCAGCCCTAGAATTCAAAAACAGTTGTGTTTTAATATATAGACTAGTCATAACCTGTGTCCACGGGCACGGTTCACTTAAGATTTTCACCCGCGAAATCTTTGTTCCCAAACATTATTTACACAGTCAAATTTGTGTGAAACAATAAATTCGACGTAGAACAATAAATTCGGCAAGGGCGCCCATGAGTTGGAACAACAAATTAGCGTAAAAAAATTTAGCGGGCGCCTTCGGCGCGGTGGAAGTGCATAAGTGTGTGTGTGTACGGTGTGTGGGTAAAAAGTGAAATGAGAGGGTTTTTTTAGCAAAAAAGGGAAATATGTGGTATTCTGTGCAAATGTAGTGATTGTGGGGGGTTTGAAAATAAAAGGAAAAAAGTGGTGGGTTTTCCAAACACTCATCTCAACCCTTCTTTTACCAAGATTAAATCCTAGCCATTCTTCTATCAATCTCTTTATATATCAGCATGACATCAGCTTGTCCTAGTCCGCCCTAGAATTCAAAAACCTTTGTGTTTTAATATATAGATATATATGTGTGTGTATATGTGTGTGTGTGTGTATATATATGAATGATTTTGTACTTGTGTTTCTTTTGTGATGTTGTTTCTGAGTTGGATCATTGTTAGTACTTCCCAGCACGTGCACAGTGGCATGCATGTTCTTCTTTTGTACTCTCTCTCTCTCTCTCTCTCTCTCTCTCTCTCTCTCTCTCTCTCTCTCTCTCTCTCTTCCTTTCTTTTCTTATCACCCTTGCCTCTTCCGAAATACATGGGATGGATTCGTACTTCTCGGATATCCTAGGGAGTGGGACATGACAGTATGATCTCTCCCTTCCTTCTCAACTTCATCGAGGTAAAAACCCTTAGTAGTCCCTTCAGTGCTCTCATACACCTTAAGACGGGGGATGAATTAGAAGGGGAACATGGCTCAGGCTCCTCGATATCATAAATCGTGATATTGCCTTCACTCGTCTCCACTTCATCATCATCAGACAAATAAAAATGCATCAGGTTTCTAAATACATGTAACATGCACCTTTTCATCCCTCTCCTTTTACTCATCAAAAGTTTGATATATTGTTGTCATGAGTTGAGTCATGGTGCTTAGCTCCTACTGTACTACATCTACAGATCTAAGTGAATAATAGCCATCATCAGGAGGTGGGGGTGACATTGTCCGCTCATACTGTACTAGGTTCTGCAAGTACCACCATGCATCCTTGGTTATATATGCAAAGAATTCTCCATTGCTCATCCTCTGCACAAAGTCTAGATGGAAGGCTATATATTTATGTAGAAGATATGAAGCAGATGGTCCTCGTGGAAGCCATGGCATGGACATCAAGCATTCAGTCGTGGAACCTCTCCTAAGTTTGACAGTAGGCCTCCTTGTCAAACTTAGCGAAATTCTCCATGTGTTGCTCAAAAACATGCTGCCACTGTACTTGTCACTGGTTGTTGTACAAAGCACTAAGTTGCGTAATACTTAACCCTTGCGTCTATGGAGCGTCAAATTGACACTCAATAGATACATGCCCATGCACACCATAATCTACATAGCTCGCAACACCCGATGAATTAGAAACACTCGCTGCAATTCCCATCTCAGCAATCTGAAGTGATAGAGCATCCATATTACTGTTGGATCGTGATCTAAGCCTAGAGGGGGGTGAATAAGCTTATAAAACTTTTTCGAAAATACAAAAACAATGTCTAACTTAATCAAACAGAGCAAATATGGTGCAAAAATTATAAAGTAGTAGAAGACACAGAGTACACACGATATTTACCCTGGTTCGGTCGCCCCCAACCTACTCCAGCCACAAAGTAATCACTGGATAATACTGTCAAGATACAAACCATAAAAAACTTCATGCCTCAACACTCAGCTCACCAAATCTTGTATCTCACTTCCCAAAGTGTCGAACAATACTACTCTAGCGAAAACTTTCTCTTGACTAGCTCCGACCAATCAAGAGCCCAAAATACCCAAACACAAAAAGTAAAAAACAAATACAAAGATCTACTAAACGATATCACAAATATGAATAAGATAGAGAGTTTAGAGCACTCAGTTTGTGATATTTTAGTAGTCCTTGTCAATAAGCTCGTCGTCAGCTTTGCGCTGGCACAAACGGTGTCTCAATCTGATGTCTGGATCTCAAGATATAGCTCTCTGATGTTCGCTGCGCAAATCTGCCTGAATCTTAGATGTGCGTAAGTAAATTCTCTGTTCTGTAGAACCGGCAGCAATCTGTGCGTAAAATAATCAGATAGCCCGTCTTCCAGAAAATGCAGTAAATTTCCCCAAGCTCATAAAAATCCGAATAAATACTCGTTGAAATCGTGGGCTCGCCCTCTTTGATATAAAAATATGAAAGGGCAGATTTAGATACTCTTGTAGAGAGAAATTCTCAGATCTTTGAAGTGAGGGCTTGGAACGTGATCTCTCAGACTTTGCTTTTTCAAAGATGGTGGCTTTGGTAGCTTGCTCCTCTAGCTTGAAGATGGATTATGCTTAGAGATGTAGCTTGGTGATGGATGGTTCCTTGAGCTTGCGACAAGGCTTGAAGATGATGGAGAACTTTGGCCTAGAAAATGATGAAGAACCATCCATCACCAAGCCCAAATCTCGGTCCGAGTCAACTCGGGCCCACCACTTAAGTTGCGGCAAGAAACATTTGGGTTGAATTTCAAAGGGTTTTTGCTGGTATTTTCTAGGGTTTAAGGGAACTATATATAGAGGTTGTAACCGTCATTGTGAGGGGGATCCTATCTTATTCTTTGGAGCTTTTTAGAAACTTTCTTTGGAGGCTAGGCCATGCCTTAGGCCCCATCACTTGTATCAAGCTAAGTATTTTGTTCTTTGAATCTATTTCATGTTTCCTATGATGCTAGCAATGTTCTTTATTGTTTTCATATCTATTGATATGCTTGAGTAGCTTTATTGTTAGGGCTAGGTTGAATCCTATTGCTAGGGCATCATATTCAATGGGATGGTGATCCAAGATATTGGCACCAAACCCATCTAGATTTTGGGATTCTTTGAATGTTGGAACTTAGCGTAGGAAGGAATTCGATCACAATCAGATCTGGGAATTGACAACCCTAGAACCCTCGAATTGACAACTCTTGGTGGTCGATGAACTCACCCTGTGATAAACCCAATAATCAGGGTATTCCATAGCGTAAAAGATGATCTACGTTGGTGGCATCGATGCAATCCAATATATTGGCACCGCTACCACATAGCTAGGAATTGAGGGAGCCGTAAAGTTATGTTGTGGTTTGCTATCATCGGAGGTGACAGGAATTTGATAGACGCGGTGATCCACGATAGTGGAACTCGTCCTGAGAAGTCCCCTCATGTCCGAATAGGCTTGTAACGTCGTCAATCTAGGCGCAGTGATCCACAATAGTGGCACCAATTTTAGTCGTTCTTTACGCCCCTATATTGCTTACTAGGTGATCCACGATGGTGGCACCGAAGTAAAGAGCTCGCACAACATATTATCGACTCGTCAGACGATTCAATCCCTAGACAGTATGAACTTCATTCTGTGCCCAAAGCAGTAGTGAGGATACCGAAACCCGAGTGATATTTCTCTCATTTGTTTTCTCTTTGTTTTATTTATTTCTTTCTTTGTGTGGAGTCAGTTTGCAACATCGTGTGCAACGACATTCACATCTATCGCCATTACGACACTCCATAATCTACATCCACCAATAAAACCTGATATCTAACTCAACCTAGGAGTTATAGTTAGTGTAGCACCGCCTCCCCGTGTTTGATACCCGCTCGCTGATGTACTGTGCGCTTGCGGTAAAACGACAACATTCTAAGTGTAAAAATCCGAGTCGATCAAGTTTTTGGTGACGTTGCCGGGGAGGCGTACCGCCATATTATCTATTTATCACAATTATGTGGATTAGACTGTATAAAAAAAGGAGATTTTCCCCTACCACCTGCTATTATTATTATCTTTATCTCTCTATGTACCGTTGATATCTTTTCCATGTTATTTGTTTTTGGCTATCCATGTTTGGCTATCCAATTTTGGGATTATTCAGGCAATGATTATTTGGCACAGTACGAGGCTCCAATGGAAGAATAATGATATTATCCACTGGACCCATACTATCAGATGGAAGGATATGATCACTATTCAGAGTGCTATTCCTACTGCGAGTCTTGTGACATGGAGGGACACATGCCCTACGAAAGCCTCGTATGTCTCTTAAGTCATGTCCATCCCATTAATTTGGCACTCGCACAGATGGAGGAGAGCATTGCAACTCTTGAATTTCAACATAAGGAAATCCGTGCTAAGCTGAATGCGACACTTAATCAATTACAATAAATGATCGACGATATCAGCACGAATCTTCCATCTCGTGAGCCTGAGGGAGAGACCGAGGACATTGATGCCCCACCTCTGAGGAGACAATGGTACCATGCACTGATGAGAGAACTGCGATGAGACACTTGGGAGGTGTCACTACAGAGCCGGGTTGCACCGTCGTCGCTACCCCACCTATCGATACAGCTAGTTCATATGATGCATGGATAGACGGAGAGGATTCAGAGGGAGAAGACATTGAGATTATCTACCTCGTGTGGGATGACAGATACGACGCATCCAAGGGCGACACATCTACTTCCATACCTGGAGAGCCCGAGGATACTTTAGCATCACGCTGGTCCCCCTACCTGAAACATGAGCCTACAGGACCGGAGCATGCTTTTGAGGAGGCCTTACACACGGAGCCAGAGCTTGTCACCGAGGAGGTCGTACGTTGGGACAGGACACATCCACTCATGACGATCCCGAGCATTACCCTCTTGCATTAAAGCTTCCACAACCACATCACCCTTCCACTGACGCTGAGGACTATCCCACAGAGCTTATTGCTCCCATCAAGGGAGATCTCTTTAACGCCTCATTTTTTGCATTTGATTCCACTCATGTATATGATGTTTATTATGATTCAGATTTTGATGACTCATTGTGCCTTTAGTAGGATACACATACATATGATCAAGAGGCATAATGGGACATATACGAGGAGGAGAGCGAGGAGTTAGCACCCATAGACGCATATGAATATGATCAGGAGTTGCGCTAGGATAACTCTGATGAGGAGGAGGATTCACCTGATGAGACCAACGTTTATATGCCAGAATTACCTGAAGAACCTAAGGCGAACAACGAGGAGTTGGTCGATGTGGTGCATGAGAGTAGAGATTCATTTCCAGGAAAGTGTTGTCAACCATCATTAGTTTTAAATATTTATGTTGATGACTTCCTTTGGAATACATTTATTTTGGGGGCAGAATTATCCACATCAGATTGATGCGTCTTATCTCTTGTAGGATACAGGAGGAGTCCTTGGAGAGATGCTGGGAGCCACATTGCTGGAATCTGATGGAGTTCATGGAGACACGCATCTGGCGAAGTCACGGAAGGAGCAGTTAGAGAGTTGCCTGCACCGACAAAGATACTAGATCTACCATTTGAAATAGGTGGTATCAATCAAGTAGTGTAGCCGCAGTATAGTTTTTTATTGTTTTCAATAATCATGAATCCTCTCGACAGCGACATGACCGTATATGTTTATTGCTTTCTTAGTTTAGATATCTTGAATAAAAACAACCTCATATGTCGGCAACAAAAATCTACACCCCATACCCATTATATGATTTGATTTCCATCTTCACGTTTTAATATGTCTCGCCATTTTGCTCACCCACCATCGAGCATTTCTTTCAAGTGAAATCTTACTTTCTAATTCATTTGACTTGATCACGCTTTTCAAAGCCGTGACCATATTGATTGATTCTTATGAACGAGATTGTTTAGTTTAAACTTGGGGGAAGCCTCTCTCATGCATCATTGCATGTGTATGTAGTTGCACTAGGATTTCGTGTCATTCATATCATCATTTTCCTTCACCCTCATCATTATTATCGTTGTTCCGTATATTTTTCCATTATGATCATATTGAGGACAATGTGAAGTTTAATCTTGGGGGAGTGCATTTCCATGACATCTAGTTGCAGTAGTCTCATTTTTACTTTATTTTTAGGATTTTTCAAATTTTTGCATCAATTTTTCGATCTTTTCATCTTATTTTCCTTTTATGTGTGTTCATGCATCATATTGTGTGTTTGTTTTTATTTTCTCTTTTTCTTTTCTCTTTTTAGACTAGAAATGATTTTCTACATGATTACATTGTGGAGCATGCACATTCTACTGAGATTTTCTTTACACACTCACGTAGCATTTTTCTTGAGCTTATATGCTTCAATTTTATATTTATATGATGGATTTTATCTTGAAATCTTAGTTGATTGATATAAAGTTATTTCCTTGAGTAGATTACCTTTTCAATATGCTTTTCCATAGCTGAGTTCATTTTTTCCACAATATATATTCTCGAAACAGTTAAAAAGAATTGCATGAATTAAATATGAAAATAAATGAATTACTTGCATGATTTGAGTGATAACTAAGTATATTTCATGAATGAGTATGATTCAAGAGAATTATGATAACCCATGAAGCTTTAGTATTGATGAGTAGGAACTCTGATACCGAGCCCATGTCTATATTCTATGCTTTTCCTTTTCTTTTGTATATGGCCAAAGAAATGGTTTAAGACCATCTTTGCATTCCATCGCGTTTACGTTAGTTTGCAAAAATCTCATAAAAATATATATATAATTCAAACAAATATCCTAAATAAAGGTTCTTGGGGTTCATAATAACCTGATGCCCTAAGATCGCCTGTTCTGGGATGCATAGACCGCTCCTAGCACTCCATTGCATTTACACAAGTTTGCAAGACAAAAAGCCAAAAAATAGCCAAAAGTATAAAAACAAAAAAATTCCATATCTTTATCTCCATATCTATTTAGAATAAAGACATGTGCAGAGTTGAAGTTTTTCTAGGATTCGTGAAAAAGTCTAGTGTGGTGATCTCCTAACTTCAATTGAATTCATTATTTCATATCATGAGCAACAAATTTATATCTTGCATGCTTGGTATTTGATCATGATATATTTATGCTGGATAAAGAATCCTTTGTGGAGGTTGAATTTAATTTTATGGATTGAGTATATTGTATGGTTGGCTATGATTGTATTTCTTCTCTAATTTCATGTTGATGTTGAGTTCTCTATACTTCTTTGAAAATCCATGATATATGCAAGATGATAGACTAGAATGTTATGTGTGGATGTGCATGATATTTTATTACTCAGTTGATGTTGCGTGTACTACATGAGATGAGGAAATGATCTAGTCAATTCTCTTCTTTGATTTATTTTATGTTATTATTTTTGTCTCCCGGTGAACTTCTTATTAGTCTTCCTCGAGGACGAGTAAGAGGTAAGCTTGAGAAATTTTGATATGTTCCTATTTTGCATGATTAGTCACATATCATAATGATACATTTCACCCTCCATTTCCCCATTTTATACGCTTTTATACAACTATTTGGAACTATTTGACTTTGAGAACGTTTTGATGTATTTCAGGGAATTTGGAACGTTTTGGAGCAATTTGGAGTCAAAAGGATGATCGGCGATGTGTGAGCACCAAAAAAACTCATGATGACACGCTTGAGGTGCCGAAGAAGAAGGCCAAAGGAGAAGAAGAGAATGAGAGACGAAGCTTTCCTCATTTTTCAGAGTTCCCAGCTCACTCGGACCGAGTGAACTTATCCACTTGGTCCGAGTAGTCGATGCGAAAAGATGAGCCACCAAGTTAGCGACTGAAGGGAGACTCAACCGAGTGAACTTCCCACTCGGTCGAGTTAAAATCAATACATAACGACATTTCCAAGCGATTCTACAGCTTCTGAGCTCGACCCAGCATATTCGCCTACTCGACCGAGTGCCTTGGTCACTCGATTGAGTAACCCTTTGATCTAGATCGAGAACAAAGGCATCAACTGAAGGAATCAATCGAGCTTTGGGCCGACTCGACCGAGTGCAACCGCACTCGGTCGAGTGAGGTGAGCTGCCCAGATTACTGGACATCCTATCACTCTTTTGATATCTTCAATCATACCAGTTGGCAAAATATTTTTCTCATATTTTTCATGGATATTAAACTTCATGAAGGTTCCAACTCCGCTAAGAATGCGAGAAACGGAGGTCGAATGAAATCTGGGAAATTTCTACAAGATGGCACTGCCGTGCTGGAATCTGTCATTTGGCTGAGTGGAAATTCCACTCGGTCCGAGTCAACTCTGGCCCACCACTTAAGTTGCAGCTAGAAACAGATTTGGGCAGAATTTCAAAGGGTTTTTGCATGGGTTTTCTAGGGTTTGAGGGAACTATATATAGATGTTGTAGCCATCATTGTGAGGAGGATCCTATCTTATTCTTTGGAGCTTTATAGGGACTTTCTTTGGAGGATATGCTATGTCTTAGGCCCCGTCCCTTGCATTGTAACTGTTAGGTTTCAACATGCACAACTTTCTGTATTCACGATAGTATCAAATAAGTTTAAATGAGTAAATGAATTTTTTTCTATTTTTTGTCACTCAAACCTTAAATTTGACTTCACATTCGTGATCCTCGTAACGATACGATCCCGTGGCTAATTTTTCGTAATTTTGCGTAGTCGTCTGTATAAACAAAATGATATTTCAATATGATCATTACTAATTACCTTAACATATTTACTAATCTAATTATTAATTACATTAACCTAATCATTTTTACCCTAACCATGACTAACACAAGGGGGAAGAAACATTTATAATTTTTCTTAGCTTAGTCAAAAAGCTAAACCTAATTACAATAAATACATACCTAATGCATTAATTATTTTTGATTTCCCCTACTAATTTTTAATTAATTTTGTTAGCTATAAATACCCCGTAATCCCAATTAATCCCCCTCCCGAAGCCCACAACGCACGTCCCCTCTCCCCGCACTCTCTGTCACTCCCACACCCCCGCTTCTCACCCTCACACATGCCCACCTCCGTGTTGTCCCTCCTCACCTTGCCGGAGCACGAACCGCCGTCGCATCTGTCACCGTCCTCCACGCAACATGCCCGATGCACTCCCTCTTCCACACTCGTCTCGCCTCCCTCCCATATGCCTTCGCCTTCGCCACCGCACACCAAGTCGACGCTGCCCCCCTGTTGCCGCCTCCGCCCTCCGCCTCCACGCAACCACCGTCGACGCTACCTCTTCAACAAACCCACGGAAACCCACAGTATCACCTCAGCTCCCCTACGACACCACCAAGCACTGCCGGGCCTCCACCCTCGCCGTCGCTGATCCTCCTCTGCCTTGTCCACCCACCACCATACGTCGTTGCCACGACGACCCCACAGTGCCACTGCGCCGTCACAGCACCCCCAAACACCCCCAGCTCCGCCTCTACCTCTCTTTTTGCCGCCGTCTGAGAAGCTGCCGTCGCCGTCGCTCTCCGCTCGCCGCCGTGAGCCACCGTCGTCGCGGTGCTGTCGCCTCCCTCCGAACCCAGTTGCTGTCGACGTCGAGAAGGCCACATTGCGTGCGTAAGGAGAAGAGGAAGTGTGGGATTCATTTTAATAAGTATTTTATACGAAAATACGTGTATAAACATATTTTCACACGTATTTGGAATTATATTATATGGGTTTTTGATCTAAAATTCATAATTAATCCTATAGGTCTTAGAAAAATACAAGACCAGGCCCAGAAAATCAATCGCGACGTTCCGAACACGTTGGCACTGATTTCATCTCAATCAGGCGAGTATATTTTTCATAGTAAATTTTAAGCCTAGAATTTAATTACGTTGTTTTCACTTACCAATTAATAACTTTATATTTTCACAGAAACTGATATATGGAAAAATTATATGTTATAGTATTCAACGAGACGGTCGTTTTGACAGCTCACTTGAAACATTCTTATACGTATTTCATCCAGAAGAAATTCTTAAACGATTACAATAACTATTTGAAATTAGTTTTTAAATTCATTTTTGAGCTTTTAAAAATTATAAAAAATATCAGAGGCTTCAGAAAAATATTTCCTTCTTAGGTAAAATTATTTTCCTCATATCTAGCCTGTATAAAATTTTTAGAACGCTTTTCGGCACCGTTTCAATCGATTATAAAATTAAAACGATCGAGATAAATAGGTAGAAAATGGTATGGCTTATAACCGATGAATTCTTGTGATTTCAGGTACCAATTCCCATGCACCAGTACCCTTGGAAGCTCTAGCTCTAGTTTCATCTCACTATAAAAACCTCGAAACAAGTAAGTCACAGCGAATTCTAAATTTAGAAAATTAGATAGTGTACTCGTACGAACTTAAGACATGACATATAGCCTCAGAACGACTATTGACTCGAGCCAAAAAAAACTGACATAATCTAATAGGGAACTACAGAGTGACTATCTAATTAAGCATATGACATTGCTAACTTTCAACTTTGGTAGTTGTAACACACGACCATCTACTTAGGTAAACTGTGTACAAATCAAAATACCACATGCTCGAAGTATGGATCAACATCACAATTGTTGGACTTGTCTTTATCCTCAAACTTCTTAGCATCACTTTGCGTTGGCCCAGTATGCTTTGAAATGGGTTCCTAACTTTCTAGTTTTCAATAAGAAAGTCAATCAGTGGTCCCGGTTTAACTATCACCGTAACTAGGGAACTAATAATATTATGTGGTACATTGTATAGAATATTTTGTGAAACATCCAGTTTGAAACTTGTGCATAGAACACTTGCCACTGCTGGGGTTTTGGGATAACTCATAGTTTGTGAGAGTGTGGGAGTGACTAGAGTTCATCTACATGTCTAGCTTCCTGAGTTTCGGCATCATGTCTAGCTGCCTGCGTTTTGACAAACATAAATTTGCTGCCCGTGTCAGCATATTTATGTTGACACGGGATGAACTGAATGGTTGCATATCGTACTCTCCGGCTTGAGTCACGTAGTTCTAGTGTAGTTATTGCTTACACGGTCACCCTTACTTTATGCATTGCATGCACTTTACTCACTATACCTGTGTAGCCACCAGTACTTTACTTGTCGCACTTATCTATAGCTACTGTGTTAGCATGTTTCCTTATTTGGCTTAACACTTGCAGTACCACAGTACAGTTCTTCTCTCAGTTATGCTTATCTTTACTACTCTGTTATGTACGCCTTATCACAGTTGTTACTCAGTACTTTACTTTTTGCCCTGGTTTGCTTGTACGTAGTTACTTTTTGTTACTTGCTTTAGTCATACTTGTACACTACTTGTACACTGCTTCTTTTCTATGTTTAAAATTATTGTGACTTACCTACGGTTCCATTTTATGGCACCGGCAGACGACATACAGATCGAAGAAAAAGCCCCTGAGTTTGAGGAGCCAGAGTTTGATTCAGAGGCTGTTGACTTCTAGATACTTGAGTTGGTGTGCGTATTGTATACTATTATGTATTTTCTTTCCGCATTTTCTTTTATGTACTCAGTGTGAGAGTATTGAGGTGTGTTGTATTTCAAATATGGACTGTAATAATGTACGCTGGTTTAAGTATTGGTACATCTCTGTATTGTGTAATGACCCCAATTTCCAGGTATTCGTATTGATACATATTTTGGCGTAAATGCGTACGTATAATTTTTGGGAGTATGCTTGTATTTTTCTTTTAATTATTTGGTGGAGGAATTATTTTTAAAAGATTTTTAACTCATCATTTGGTATTAGTAAATGAGGGTATTGGGATGAAATACCTTGTATTAAAAGAGGTATAATGTATTTCCCTTGTATTTCTATTTTTCTAAAAATACAAAATCTTAAATTTTTTAACCATGACAACACACTAGTGAGGTGTCATCTTATGAGTTAAAGAGAGAGACACATGGCTTAATCTTGACTTGATGAAGGATGGATAGGATTTTGGGGGTACAAAAGTTTAGGCAAAAGAAATACTAAACTAGAAAATCATCTCACTCATTCACTCTCTCCCTCATTTCCTTAGCATATGTCGAATTCAGCCCTCTCCCCCGCTTTCACTCTTTGTTTCATTATTCTATCATCAAAATAACTCTCCAAGAACTTCTCCTTTCATTAACAAAAGCCACAAAAAAAATTTCCCCATCATTCCAACACAATTTCTCCCCATATACTCTTCAAAAATCCAATTTTTGAAGGCTAGTTAGGATATTGAAGCTAAGAGCTTGGAGGAGGCCCAAGAGTCATCAAGGAAATAAGAAGGGCCAAGGAATATTTTTGGAGGATTTTTAAGGTAGGAACTCCTACCAAATTAGTAGGTTTTAGTTTTAAAACTTGGGTTTTAAATTAAGATAGCATGATATAAAAATTCTAGAGTAGAATCAAGCTTTGCAAATCCTACTAGGATTCATGTTTAGTAACTTTCATTTTATTCACCATATTGATTTCGTCAACTGTAACATATTGTGTTTTAGTCATAAGATTAGCAAGTTTTGTTTCTATTAAGTTGTCATACTCAAATTATTAATATTATATCTTGTTGTAAAATTGTAGTTGTTATGTTTATAAGTTATCTTGTCAAAGAGAGCTATATTGTAGTTGTTATGTTTAAGAAGTTGGTTTTCATGCTAGTTCCATTTGGTGATAGGTTGCATGTATATAGCTTTAGTTGTGTGTGATAAATATTAATAGAGAAAAAATATATTCTTTTTGTAGAAGTTTATGAATGTCTTGTAAATGTTGAAATCTTATCATCATGTTAGTATAGTTATGATAATTAATGGCATCAACTATGTTAGAAACTAGTTTAGTTAAAAATTTAAGTTGCTGGAATTTTTCTTAGCACAGGACAGCAACTTAGGAAAATCGTAGAAAATAGTAGAAAATCAGAAAAATACAATCTAGAATACTACAGAAATCTGTAGAAAATTATCTACAACTTTCAAGAGGGACCAGAAGCTAAATCTAACTGTAGGTAGGCCTGCAGTAGCATTCTTTCTGGTGTAACAGTTTAGGCAGATTCATGTATTAATTTTGCTTAGAAATTGTATTGTTGTATTTTTGTCTTGAGTTGAATTTGATCATGTTGATTGTACATCATTATCATGCTCTTGAGATATGTCTTTATAATGATGTTTCATATGTTATGATTCATGTGGAAAAATTATGATGATGAGAAATTGTGTAAGTATGAAATGAAAGCAGTAGTAGAGACCGCTAGTTGATTCGTAGTCAAACAAAGAAATGTTTTAACCAAAGAAAAACTGAGAGTGAGGATGAGAGTTTGACATCAGGAGTGCTCGTTCCATTTTGAAATGGGTGAGACTCCGAATGTGGGTTTGAGGGACATTGGTAAATTTTAGGTGTTAAGGAGCGGACAGTAGTAGTATATCTTGCCCGATGTGTCATCCCGGAAGGGGAGTTTGAGAAGGCTAGAGAGGCTGCTAGTGTGCTCGTGTCGCACCATGTCGGTAAATGATGGTTTTCTCCGTTTGTCCCAAGAAAAACCGAGATGAGTCTTACTTCGGTATCTTGTCCTGTTCAGGTACAGAGTTACGAGAGACCCCTCCAGTGCTCGTGTCACTGGTGTGGTACCACTTTTTCACCCACCCTGGGTAAAGTCCGCTTCCTTAGCATTCTATGGTTTACCCGGGTTCCGAATTAGAACAATGCTTAACTTTAATTAATTTAATCAGTAATTTTACTTCAGCTCTGCTTTCTGTTGTTTACGTTCAGCACTTATGTTCTGTTCTTAATTTCTGCATAAATCTGTGATGATGTGACACTGGTAGTTAGTTGGTTAGTTAGGAAGACCAGTTCTAAAACTAGGTTCTACTAGAGTGTTAGGAGTTTCTACTGGGTCACGTGTTGACGTGTCCCATCCTGTGGTTTTCAAGTGCGGGACCTGAGCAGTTTGTGAGGGTTCCGGAGTCAGAGGCCGGTGCCAGTGCCGCAAAGCTAGAGCCTACGGGCGACTTTGTCCCGTTGGATTTTCCGGGGGTTAGACTAGTGGGTGCGTTGTATCGGGTGTGTACCTTTTTGTACTTTTTAGGTCGGGGGTTTCTTCTTTTGTTGTACCCACTTTTGTACCCCATGTATAGCTGATGTATGTATATGCACAAGTGTACTGTAATGTAATGTTATGTGTTGTTGTATTTTCTTTTCAGTACTACGATTTATTTTCTGTTGGAGCACTTTTCTTTTTCTCTGTGTACTATTCCAGTGTGTTGCAGTGGCCTGCTCATTATTTAATATTAAACCACAAAAAATGCCTAGTAGTATTTGGATAAGAGGGTTCGAAGCCTGAGTCTGAATACTACGGCGGCCTCGTCAGCTACGCCTCCCGTACTTGGGAGAGCGTGGCATGACAGGTTTTTATGGTGGCCCATGCAGGTCAGCTCACACTAGATACACGTAAGAATAGTACAAGTAAAGCTCCAACATTATAATTCGCAATTTTAGTACCGCATATTGTTTTTCCTGTTTGTTCTTACAGAATGGATCCGGGGAATGGATCGTCCGAGAACATGACCCCTGCTTCTGATGCTGCATCGTCTGAGGCTTTCCTGATGGGAAAGATTCTGATAGGGATTCTGATCACTCCTTATTTTACACCTTTTTTCCCGCATTTTTGCATGCCATTTAGATCGCCCAAATCATGTTTTTCACGATATATCGACGATATTGCGATGCTTTTCACGATTTGTTGTTTTTGTCGCATTTCAGGTGATTTGGCACGATTTGGAGTGATCTCGAGATGCGCTTACTCCAGAGGGTCACCGACGACCTCCCCGAGGGGTATTTTGCTGTTGGAGAGGAGCGGAAGAAGAACGGACGTCGCAGGAGCGACGAGGAGGCCAACATAAGCAGATTGGGCATGTTTAGTGTCCCACTCGGCCGAGTGGAGGACCCACTCGGCCGACCAGTGAGACACCGCTCGGCCGACCAGATCAGACACGATTCCTATGTGCACTCGGCCGAGCGACGGAGACCACGTCGGCCGAGTGAAGAGACCACGTCCGCCCGAGTGGCGTCCAGACGAAGCCCTTCAAAAATCTCCAAGTTTCTGTTTTTCGGCTGCCTGAGCTTCAGAAGACCCACTCGGCCGAGTGGAGAATCTCGTCCGCCCGAGTACAATGAAGCCATCGGCCGAGTGACGACAACTCACTCGGCCGAGCCGCCCCCGAAGTAGAGACCCCTGAAGGCCCTGACTTACTGGAAAATTACAGGGTTTCTCACTCGGCCGAGCGACTTTTGTCACTCGGCCGAGTGCGACGCGCTGCCTGTAGCGAAAATTGCGGAAAACAGGCTGCGCAGGGGTATTTTGGTCACAGTTTTTGGACGATTTTGGGGGCTATTTAACCCCTGTTTTTACCCTAGTTTTAGAGAGCTTCTCCTTAGATTTTTTGCAGCTTTTTAGATTAGCTCTTTAGTTTTATTCTTGAGATTGGAGAGGAGAAAAAGATTGATTTTTGTTGGATTAATTAAAGAACTACATTGGTTTGTCTTTCTCTTCCCCAAAAATTCTATTTTTATTGCATATCTCAATATTGTGATGAATTCTATTGCTTATTTCATTGATTATTTTTGTGATCTTGCTATGAATTGTGAGTAGTCGCCACGTCTTGGGGCGTGGAGATGAACCCTACAAGCCCAACTTCATATTTGTGATGAATTAGTAGAAATTTTGCTAGAATCGATATCTAGGGATTAGATTGGGATCAATTTACTACGGTTAGCTAGGAGTTCATACCGATCGGGATTTACAAGAGATTGGATCCCGATTCGATAGGAAACCCTAGAAATCCGAATTGGGTTGGAATCGAATTTCCGTAGTATCGGTTTGCAAGAGATTGGACCGATACTAGGGTTTCCGGTTGCAAGTCCGTGCCAATACCCATTTGCAAGAGATTGGACGGGTAGGAACTATCCCAATCTAGATCGCGAGCCGAGTTTGCAAGAGATTGGGTTCGGTGCGCGATTGGACGATGATGTTGACCCTAATGCTAGCTTACCTAGGCTAGGGTTTGCAAGAGATTGGACCCAAACCTAGGATAGCTATAGACCGGCAACAGCGCGAGAGCGTGAGCTTGGTTCTACATCCAGTTGCAACTAGTCCATCCAAAATCTCAATCTAGCAATTTTGAAACCGACGAACCACATTTATGAGATACGGTGAGTAGCGGGGATTCCCCATTCCCTAAACGTTCTTTATTTGATTCGATATTTCCGCACTTTGTCTGACGATTGTGACAGGATCGCCAAAGGCAAATCTTTCTTCTTGAATAGCCAGAGTGATTGGAACAAGCACGGTCATTCGTCCTCCCTGTGTTCGATATCCCGCTCGCTGCTACACCGTGCACTTGCGGTAAAACTACAACCGTTCTTCCGGGTGTATGCCCGGGGTCGATCAAGTTTTTGGCGCCGTTGCCGGGGAGGCGATTGCGTTTGATCTTACCACCCCTAGCTACTTCCTTTTTTTTATTTTTTATTATTATCATTATTATTTCCATTTTTTTTATTTTTTACCTAACCCTTCCACGGTACTAATCATCTCTTTGAAACTCTGTTTTCTCTGTGCATGTACACGAGATCTACGGCGGACCCTGAAGCTATATTGTTTGATCCAGAGATCGAACGTACCGCGCGGAGACTTAGAGCGGAAAGGAGACAAAATCCGGAAGGGCGGTTTATGACCAACCCGGAAACTCCTGAACAATTGGCGGCAAGGATGGCGAGGATAATTTCTATTCGAGATAGGCTTCGGCCTAAGACCTCTTCTACTACCTCATCCATTGCCATGCCGGAGTTGGCGGCTGACAAGAACTTCGAGCTAAAGACTGGACTAGTGGTTCTGATGCAGCAGGATCCATTTCATGGGAATGCCCATGAAAATCTCCACTACCACATCCAATTGTTCTTGTCGAAGTGCGCCACATTCCAGATGCCGGGGGTCTCCATCGATGCCATCAGACTGTGTCTCTTCCCTTTCACGCTAAAGGACAAGGCACTATACTGGTTGAGGACGCAAGCTGAGGGTGTCTTCACCACTTGGGACGAGTTGGCGAGTGCATTCATTGACAAGTTCTATCCGCCATCCAAGACGGTGAAGATCCGGAGCGCTCTCATGTCCTTCAAGCAAGGACCACAGGAGATGCTCTATGAGGCTTGGGAGCGTTTTAAGGATTTGCAGCATCAATGCCCGCACCACAGCATAGAAGATTGGGAGCTAGTTCATAGCTTCTACAACGGTCTCCAACCGGGGACCAAGAAAATTATTGATGCCGCGGCGAATGGTGCTATCTTGTCAAAGACTCCCGAGGAAGCTACGACCCTAATTGAGGAGATGGCCTTAAACAACCAACAATGGGGCGATGAGCGAGGACACTCCACGTCCTCCTTGAAGCCGACTAGTATCTATGAGGCGAAGGTCGTAGCGGAGCTTACGAGCAAGTTTGATTCTCTCCACAAGGTAGTGGAGAGATTGGAGAAGTTTATCACGGAGCCCCAAGGAAGCCCTTCCACCTCCGCTCCAACCAACCAAATGTGTGATTGGCAAGACCAATCTCAAGCCATGTACTCGGGAGGAGAGCAAGGAGAAGGATCCTTGGAGCAAGTACAATATGTTGCGGGGAACCAAGGATATTGGGCCAATCCGGCCACAAGAAATCATCCCGGATTCTCTTACGCCAACAATGAAGGAGCTCTGAACCCGCCACAACAACCACCTCTACAAGCTCGACCACCACCACCCCAACAACAAAACTATCCGCCGAGGGGGCCTCCACAACAAAATTTCCAATCGAAGCAACAAGTTCCACCATATAGGCCGCCCAGATACAACCAAGGGCGGATGAATCAAAATCAAAACCCTCCACAAGCTCAACAACGATCCGACTTCGAAGCTAGGGTGGAGGCGTTTATGGTCGAACAAAATAAGGTCAATGCTACCTTGAAGGCGGGGCAAGACTCTCTTAATACCGTTGTGGCTCAAATATCGGAGCAATTGACATTGCTCAATCGGAACACTCAACGATTGCCGGCGCAACCCGAGCAAAACCCATGGAGCAACACCGGCCACATCAATGCCGTAGTTGCCGTTACTACTAGAGGCGGGAAGGATACCTCCCCCGCTATGATTCCTACCGAGGAGCCCGTGGAGGAAAGCTTGGATCCAATTGAGCCGGTAGTTGAAGATGATAAGGAGAAAGAGCCACAAGAAAAGGAGAAATCTAGAGCGGAACAATTGATTGAGGAAAGGCGTTTCATGCCACCGGTCCCATTTCCCCAAAGGCTTGCTAGAGCGAAAATGGAGAAAAGGCTAGCAAAGTTTCTCGAGTATCTTAGAGGAGTTAGCCTCAACATTCCCTTCCTCGACGCCATCGTGGAGATCCCCACATATGCTAAATTCTTAAAGGACTTGATTTCGGGGAGAAAGAGGAAGGAGAAGATCATGCTAGCCGAGGAGGGCTCTTGGTTCACCAAGAGAGAGAAGGAGCCGGTAAAATTTAAAGATCCGGGGAGTTTTCGGATTCCTTGCACCTTGGGCGGCGTTCCTCTTCAAAAGGCGTTGGTTGATCTAGGGGCTAGTGTGAGCCGCATGCCTCTCTCCATGTTTTTAAGGCTAAACACCGGGACAAAGTTGAAACCCACCGACATGCGCATTCAATTAGCCGATGGACGGATAACAAGGCCGGTGGGGATCGCCGAAGACATCCCGCTACAAGTCCCGGGGGGAATATGCTTGCCATGTGACTTCGTGATCATGGACGTTAAGGAGGAGGGAGATACTTCGTTGATACTTGGACGCCCATTCCTCGCCACCGCCGGAGTCATCGTCGACGTGCGCGAAGGTACACTAACTCTAAACGTCGGCAACATCGAGGTGGAGCTTCACATTCCTAAGGCTATGAAGCACATGCCTTACCACGAGGAGCTTGATTACATGGACCTCGTTGATGAGGTAATTGAGGAGGCGATCCCCCACTCTATTGGCGCTCTATTCGATGAAGATTTCGAGGAAGGCCCGGATTTAGGCCAAAATGAGAAGAAAGATGATTCCCCCGACCTCTCCGCTGAAGATGATGAAGGCGACGCTGATGTCGCAAGGATTCGAGAGCTCTGTAAGCTCTTGAAATTAAAGTCTCCAAAGAAAGCTCCTCCGGTACGGAAATCGGCATCACCGGTGAAGCCGTTGACCGGAGAAAATGCTAGCTTGGGGGAGCCTCCCCCAACACTATTCGAGATGGGAGACCACCGAGGGAGAACACGCCGCCACGTTCAAATCCAAGCGCGCTCCCCGGAAAGTTTGATGGGTGCATCTCATATGCACCAAACATCCCACATTGATTGAAAATTATAGGGGGTCGAGCTCACGACCTTAAACGAGCGCTTGTCGGGAGGCAACCCGACGGTTTTTGATTTATTTTTACTTTTTCTTTATTTTCGTTTTAGAAATTTTTAGTGTTTTGAGTCGTTCGCCCAAAAATTTTGTGATAACGGGTCCTATTTTTCTTGACAGGAGAGGAGATAGGTAGATCCATCATGAGGAGGATGAACGCGACGACGAGGAGCACCCCAAGAAGGCGCTCGACGCTTAGGAGGAAGATGGAATCGACTGGAGGAAGAAAGACGGAGTTTAGAGCCCAAACGAAGACAAACAGCAGAACACAAGGCTCACTCGGCCGAGCATACTAGTCACTCGGCCGAGTACAGAAGTTCGTCCGGCCGAGCCGCTCACGAACGAGGGAAGTCTGCTGTACCCAACTCTCTATTTATTTTCCTGATTTCAATATAACTGCTACTCGGCCGAGTATATATTCCCACTCCGCCGAGTAAAACGGATACCCTCCTAGGGCGAGTCATGCCGAGTATCTTGAGCCACTCGGCCGAATGGACTTACTCCACTCGGCCGAGGCTGGCAAGGCCACTCGGCCGATGCGTAAGCGGTGAGGAATTTTCTATTGACCGTACTCGGCCGAGTGGCCAAGTCACTCGGCCGAGTCGTAACTTTTGCTATATAAGAGGTCGAGGGGAGCACGTTTTTCGAAACACTAAAATCCGATCGCCCGTTCGCACCCCCGACCTTTCAGTTTCCTTCGCCCGCTCGCACCCCCTACTCGCCCGACCGCTGTTGCCACACCGCCGCTCGGCCAGCCACCGCCGGCCGACCACTCGCCGCGCCTCGCCCGAGTCGCCGCCGGCGGCCGTGTCTCCGGCCACCTCCGGTATTGCTTATTTCGCCGTTTTCGCCTCTTTTTGTGTATTCTTCGAGGATCCATGTGTTAAACGACCCCCTAACCCAAATCAATTCCTATATCTATCTATGATACCCATAATGCTCCATACGTTTTGAATATTACCCGCTGATATCGCCATTTCATGCGCAGGTTGTTTTTGGAAGCTTAGGGGAGCCCAGGGGAGCTTCTTGGGACTGATTCGGGCTTCGCGGAGGCGCTGTCTTCGCACGCTTCCATTGCTTAGTACTCGCGGCGTGTTGGGGTATACTCCTTCCACTCTTTTACACACACCGCACTTTTTACACTTTTCAGAGCGCGCTCGGGGCCGATATGCCGCCCCGGACACGGCCGCGGTCGAAGAGAGCTTCCGCCAAGCGGAAGCGGTCGGATGATGCCGGCCCCTCCCACGAGTTGGAGGACTCTCCTCCACCGTCTCCCACACACCCCATCCAACCAGCACAGCCTGCAGGCCCCGCACACCCCGCACAGCCTGCAGCGCCCACACAGCCCGCACAGCCCGCACAGCCACTCCCCGCCGTACAGCCACCACCTCCGGCTCCACTGGTCGGGCCGCTCGGGATTACGTTCCGAGACGACGCACACCGCGCCGTCTTCAAGCGTATCTCCCAGCGCTCGATCGTACCCTCCAGGTTTGCACACCTCGCTGACCTAGGACGCCTGGGGGTACTAGAGGGATGCTCACGTTGTACGACAACGTGGGCTGGCGAGATTTCTTTCAGGTGTCGGCGGATACGTTTACCCGCCCGACACTTGAGGTTCTGAGTTCGATCGCCCGGACCGACGAGGGATGCTCGTTTCGGTTCATGGATCGGGAGTGCCAGGTCACTCTCGATATGATGAGAGCATTTTTCTCGTGGCCCGCTGTCCCCGGTGCCGATCGCGGTTACGGCCCCACCCATATCCCCCCACCTTCCTTCGACGTCGGTGCCTTCTGGGCCCGGATTACGGGTCTTCACGCTTCCTTTGACCCTAGTAGGGCCAAGGCCTCGGCCATTGTCCATCCCTGCCTCCGCATTGCTCAGCGCCTTATGGCGACGACATTTTTGGCCAGATATGAGCCGGGCACGATGTCTACGCCGGAGCTCTACATGCTCTACGCGATGACACGTCCCAGAGCTCTATCTAGGGATGGCGATGAGCTTGTCCCCGCCGTCGTGATTGATGTCGCGGCTTGGTTTTTGGACCGAATCATCGTATCGGTGGGCGCTCGCTCACCGATATGCTGCGGCGGCCTGATCACCTTGCTTGCCCTTATGACCGGCGAGGACTTCCCTGACGACTTGCGACGAGTCCCGGGACCCACTTCTTTGTCGATAGATGTTATGGCCCGGATGAAGATGCTTCGTCCGTATGGCGAGCGTCACTGGGTCTGGTTGCACGGCCCCTACGGTGCCGACTACATGATTCTCCCGAGCCCTGCTCGGACTCAGATTGCACCAGCCCACGTTGACTGGCTCCCTGCGATGGATGTTCTCATCGCTGCTGCTTACGTGCTCGAGGCCAAGGAGGCCGAGCAGGCCCACGCTGCCCCTGTAGACCTTGTTGCCCCTGCCGAGCCTGCCGCCGAGCCTGTTGACCCTGTGGCCCCTCAGCCTATCCCCGATGTTTCCGCTGCTCCTGACACCTCTGTCAGTGTCGGGAGTACCTCAGCTGAGCCCACTTCCACCACCTCCACCACTTCCGAGGCTGTCACCACCACTCCCACCACCACCACTGGCCCTCTGTCCGTCGAGCCTCTTTGCTCCGCACTCCCCGAGCGCCCACCGACCTTTGTTGAGATTGGAGAGCCCTTGTTTGCCGCGGTCGTGGAGACCATGGCTAGCATGATCTCCGCTGGGGTTGCGCCTTTTGGTCCACACACTTCCACCCCAGCGGTAGTCACCTCTGTCTCCACCCCTGATGTATTTTCCGAGAGCGTCGTGGCGTCTGTCCACACTTCTGTGCCACTGACCTCTCTGGCCGCCTCGCTGCCACTTTTGTACTCTTCTTTCGCTGCTGCTGCCTCCACTTCTCACCAGTCTGTGCCCCGGCCTCGCACTGAGGCCAGGCCCACATTTGCGAGTGCAGCACCTTTTGTTCCCTTCCCCGCTGAGCCAGTCACATACGCGACCCGAGTACGCCAGCCACGCCCTGCACAGCCCCGACCGGTGCGTCCCTCTACACCACCTCCCCCTGACACTGTACTTCAGAGCATTCGTGCTCTAGAGGGGGCGGTGAGTGGCCTCAGAGGCGACCTTAGGACCCTGTCCTCCACCGTCTCTGCGATGGCTTGCCGCTTCGACCTGCTCCCGTAGATTCACTACTGTCTTACTCAGGTCCTGGAGCGTCTCCCGCGCGTACCCACACCCACCCAGCAGGTTCCCACCCACACTTCCACACACACTCGACCTGCTACCACTTCCACACCCATACCCGCTCAGCGGCCTGTCCAGCCACCACCACCACTTCCGCCTCAGGACGGAGACGGTGCAGCACCACCTTCCTAGGCACCCTTGATGCCATAGATTATTCCTGCCGTTGTGCTGCCCATTTCTGCTGGGTCCTGTTGCACTTTTGCCCACCCCCCCTCCCCTCACTTATTTTGGGATTCTCATTTCGACCATATATTTATATATCTTTTCTGGGAGAGAGGGAGCGTTTTTGGTGACACTCTTATATATCTATATCACTCCTATCTGTGCATGCATCATGTCCGCATCATATTTTCATGTCTTTTTCTTTCTTTTTATTTTCATTTTTCTTTTCATCATGCATGCATCCTCACCTTCCCCTCACATTTCTTGTCTCTCGGTGTGCCCCACTTTGCACATTGAGGACACTGTGCCATTTAGCTTGGGGGAGTGAGTTCTCACGTTCTTTTTCGATTTGCCACCTTTATTTTTAGTTTTTCACACCATTTTTCGCTTTTGCACTTATTTTTCATCATTTTTCCTTTTATTTTTCCATGCATCACGTTTTTCTTATTTTTCTGTGTGCCACATTGTAAATAGTTCTATTTTCCCTTTATCTTTATTTCCTTCTTTTTCATCTCATGCTAGAGATGACTTTTCTATGATGATGATGACGTTGGATTTAGCTTACTCTATATGCATGCTATATTTGTCATGTCTTAGACTTTATTTCTGATATCATATGCTATGACTTGCCTTGCATCTAGAGATAGTAACCCACACTTTTGCCACATGAAAATGGATGAAATTCTATTATTAGCTGAGTCTGAATATTCATATGTATGCTATCACAGAAAACACACCAAGATTCACGCATTGAATGCTTATATCTGGAGTACTGATTTCTTTTTCCTATATCACTTCTATATGCATGAATTGTAAGCTTCACTTCAGGATGATTGAATGATGTTAGCTATGATAAGTCTGGATTAGTTAGCTTTTTTGTGATCGAAACTGAGTAGATTAGATTACCCTGCTGAAGTTGTCGTGCATGTCTTATAGAGTGAACCGAGAGTTATATCTATTTCTTTCTCCACAAATCTTGAACATCATTTCTCTACTTTTAAAATCATTGGTGAATCTCCCCTTAGCGATTCTATTTTATGGCATTTCCCCCGCTACTAATTCCTAGCTCCAAATCTCTTATTCTCTAAAAAAATGAAAGAGAGAAAAACATTCTTGTACATCATTATCTCTCTTCGAGTTGGGATCGTTGTGTATATATGCTATATTTTTTATAAAAAAAAGAAAACAACAACAACAACAAAAGAAAAAAAAGAGAGAAAAGAGGAAAAATCCTCAATAAACGATCCCATCTCACTTTCTTTCTTTCTTCTTTCTTCTTATTACCTTTGGAGCTATATAAAAATGGGGATGTGAATATTTTTTATGTCACCACGCTTATAGATAAGCTTGGGGGAGGGGATCCATTGATGTGTGAGAGAGTGACTACTTGACGTTGCACGACAACCTAGGCTAAGTAATATTCTATACTCGGTGAGATTATTTCTAGCTTTACGAAATCCAGAAATCTAAGCCTAGCGTTCATCTCATGAAATCCATACTTTTCTATTCTATCTATTCTATTGTGTGATACTCTTATACTCCTGATAGAAAGCATTCAATTGAAAAGTGTGTGATCTGTGATTTGTATACCGCTTTGAATGATTCAGACGATGTTAATTTTAGAATTATTCCGTTTTTCATGATTATATCGTTGTTCGTGGGTTTTTCATTTCTATTTGCACTATTATACTATGATATCAAAATAAAATCTTTTGACATGAGTTTTTCATTCGGTGCATGCTATATGAGTAAGTGAAACCCCCGTCCTGAGAAAATGATCTAGTAGCTTACCTCTTCGCTTCTTTCTCTCTTCTTTATTTTCATTTCGTTTTCCATTCTTCTCCGTTTTTCGTTTTTCATTTTTCGCCATTTTCGTTTTCCATTCCACCGGGTTCCCCATTTACTTATCTTCCTCGAGGACGAGTAAGAGGCAAGCTTGGGGGATTTTGATCACTCCTTATTTTACACCTTTTTCCCGCATTTTTGCATGCCATTTAGATCGCCCAAATCATGTTTTTCACGATATATCGATGATATTGCGATGCTTTTCACGATTTGTTGTTTTTGTCGCATTTCAGGTGATTTGGCGCGATTTGGAGTGATCTCGAGATGCGCTTACTCCAGAGGGTCACCGACGACCTCCCCGAGGGGTATTTTGCTGTTGGAGAGGAGCGGAAGAAGAACGGACGTCGCAGGAGCGACGAGGAGGCCAACATAAGCAGATTGGGCATGTTTAGTGTCCCACTCGGCCGAGTGGAGGACCCACTCGGCCGACCAGCGAGACACCGCTCGGCCGACCAGATCAGACACGATTCCTATGTGCACTCGGCCGAGCGACGGAGACCACGTCGGCCGAGTGAAGAGACCACGTCCGCCCGAGTGGCGCCCAGACGAAGCCCTTCAAAAATCTCCAAGTTTCTGTTTTTCGGCTGCCTGAGCTTCAGAAGACCCACTCGGCCGAGTGGAGAATCACGTCCGCCCAAGTACAATGAAGCCATCGGCCGAGTGACGACAACTCACTCGGCCGAGCCGCCCCCGAAGTAGAGACCCCTGAAGGCCCCGACTTACTGGAAAATTACAGGGTTTCTCACTCGGCCGAGCAACTTTTGTCACTCGGCCGAGTGCGACGCGCTGCCTGTAGCGAAAATTGCGGAAAACAGGCTGTGCAGGGGTATTTTGGTCACAGTTTTTGGACGATTTTGGGGGCTATTTAACCCCTGTTTTTACCCTAGTTTTAGAGAGCTTCTCCTTAGATTTTTTGCAGCTTTTTAGATTAGCTCTTTAGTTTTATTCTTGAGATTGGAGAGGAGAAAAAGATTGATTTTTGTTGGATTAATTGAAGAACTCCATTGGTTTGTCTTTCTCTTCCCCAAAAATTCTATTTTTATTGCATATCTCAATATTGTGATGAATTCTATTGCTTATTTCATTGATTATTTTTGTGATCTTGCTATGAATTGTGAGTAGTCGCCACGTCTTGGGGCGTGGGGATGAACCCTACAAGCCCAACTTCATATTTGTGATGAATTAGTAGAAATTTTGCTAGAATCGATATCTAGGGATTAGATTGGGATCAATTTACTACGGTTAGCTAGGAGTTCATACCGATCGGGATTTGCAAGAGATTGGATCCCGATTCGATAGGAAACCCTAGAAATCCGAATTGGGTTGGAATCGAATTTCCATAGTATCGGTTTGCAAGAGATTGGACCGATACTAGGGTTTCCGGTTGCAAGTCCGTGCCAATACCCGTTTGCAAGAGATTGGATGGGTAGGAACTATCCCAATCTAGATCGCGAGCCGATTTTGCAAGAGATTGGGTTCGGTGCGCGATTGGACGATGATGTTGACCCTAATGCTAGCTTACCTAGGCTAGGGTTTGCAAGAGATTGGACCCAAACCTAGGATAGCTATAGACCGGCAACAGCGAGAGAGCGTGAGCTTGGTTCTACATCCAGTTGCAACTAGTCCATCCAAAATCTCAATCTAGCAATTTTGAAACCGACGAACCACATTTATGAGATACGGTGAGTAGCGGGGATTCCCCATTCCCTAGACGTTCTTTATTTGATTCGATATTTCCGCACTTTGTCTGACGATTGTGACAGGATCGCCAAAGGCAAATCTTTCTTCTTGAATAGCCAGGGTGATTGGAACAAGCACGGTCATTCGTCCTCCCTGTGTTCGATATCCCGTTCGCTGCTACACCGTGCACTTGCGGTAAAACTACAACCGTTCTTCCGGGTGTACGCCCGGGGTCGATCAGATTCTGGAGCATATGCAGTAGATGGAGGATAGGGTGGCTAGTGGTGTGACACCGAAGCCTGTGGGTATCAGACAGTTCAGAGCTTTACACCCGAAGTCCTTTTCGGGTAAGGAGAGTCCTCTGGAGGTGGACGAGTGGATTAGGCATACTGAGGATGACCTGGAGGCTGTGGGATACCCGAGAGATAAATGGGTGGATGCCACAAAGAGACAACTGACACATCAGGCACAAGATTGGTGGAATGCTCAGGAGTTACATTTGACCAAGCCGATCTCATGGAAGAAGTTTAGAGAGCTGTTTGAGGCTCAGTTCCTACCAGAGACGAAGAAGGATGAGCTTCGTTTGAGGTTCTAGCACCTGACTCAAGGACGACGGAGTGTAGATGCTTATGATGCAGAGTTCTCACTATTAAGCAAGTTTGCTCCGGAGTTGGTGCAGTCAGATGCCACCAGAGTTAGGCGATTCAGGATGGGGTTGGATCCTGAGTTCAGAGCAGCGATGTCGACACAGGTGCTACTTACATATAGTGCCGTGCTGGAGGCGGTCAGGATGCATGTGACACCTCTGAAGAGTGTGGGTAGAGGTCCAGCAGCAGCAGAGAGGCGCCCTGCGGGTCAGTAGAGGAGTTTCCCGAGGCCTACTCAGACCACTCAGTTCCGGAGGCCTGGAGCTCCACCATCGCCACAGCGGCGATTGTCCTGTAGATTTTTTGGGAAGTCTGGGCATGAGCAACAGAATTGTAAGTTTAGGGATGGACGGTGTTTTACATGTGGTAAGCCAGGACACATCAGTAGGTAGTGTCCTCAGCAGGGGCAGACTTCAGGTTTAGTGGCACCAGTGGCAGTCCGGCTTGTGCAGCAGAGGACACTTCCACCAGCTCCACAGAGGCTTCCGTTGCCAGCTCCACCAGCACCTGGTACAATGACTCCGAGGGGACCACCTAGACCTCCCCAGTAGCAGCAGACCCCCAGGAGACCATGTCAGCTGTCGAGGCAGAGGACACCGGTCGAGTGATCACTGGTACCTATTTCTCTTAGAGTTGAATGCTTTCTTATTTCTATTATAGTATGTTATATTTGTTGCTGTGATTAGGATGTTTAGACTCTTATGCACAATCAAGATATCCCAAAGTGTAAAAAGGAAACAAAACCGAAAGAAACGATGTAGAAAGCACGGCGAAGTGACGTGAGATGAAAGTGAAAACTAAAGGGAAAAAACGATAAAACAAACACTCATCATAATACTAGGTAGAAGCAGCATTGACAGTCGTTTATCTTATAATCAGCTTCCTACGTTGATATTGAACAATCAGTCCCCCCTAAGAAGTCATCCAAAAGAAACTTTCGGATTGTAAGTGGCTTCGAGTCTTCGGATGCCATTGCTATCCAGGCCTCTGCCTCTACACCAAGAATAAACTTCAAGCACGTTCCCAACCATGTGTATTTTTTTGGGTATGCAATGCAAATGAAGGCATATAAATATTGGACCTCACAACCCACAAGGTATATTACTCTCGCCATGTCGTTTTTGAAGAAGAGACATTTCCTTTTATTACTCACTCTTTTAATCCAAACCCCCCCAACATCCATCGTCAATTATAATACACTGGGCCCAACTACTCCTCTCTCACATGCCACTGCATCCCTACACTCTACCGCTTCACTTTCTCTACTGGCCCCACCTGCACATGCCATACCACCCCTTCTAATCTCCTATGTACATCTGCTCTGGCACCTCCTTCCACCTTAGCTGCACCAGTTGCTAACCCGACTCCTACACCATATCCACCATCACAATCGGCTCTCCCAATACCATCTTCCTCATCCTGCGACCTTCTTTCGACTTCCTTTCATCGCATGAATACAAAGTTGATGGTTAGGATGTTCTAGCCTCGCTAACCATTGAATCTTTACGAATGTCTGTCTCTTGACAAGCCCATTTCCTATAAATAGGCAGCAAGAAGCTCCCATTGGATATCATCTATGAAGGCTCAGTACGATGCTTTGATGCTTCAAGGTATATGTGATCTAATACCACTTCCTCCTTAAGAAAATATCATTATCTCTAAGTGGTTTACAGGATCAAGTCTAAACCAGATGGTTCTGTGGCTAGTTACACAAAACGCCTGGTCACCAATGGTTTTCACCAAAAGCCTGGTCTTGACTACTTAGAGACGTTCAGTCCACTTTCCAAGCATGGGTCGATTCATCTCGTTATAATACAGTCACTGCACTTTTGGTGGCTGATTCGTCACTTAGATGTCTCAAATGTGTTCTTTCACAATCAGATTGATGCAGATTTGTATATGGAACCGTCCTTAGATTTCTGTGATTTGCTTCAGCCAGAACATGTGTGTAAACTAAAAAAGTTGATCTATGGAATCAAACAGGTGCCCAGACAATGGTACACCCACTTTTTAAAGCTTCTCCGCTAGTATGGTTTTAATTCTAGTCAAGTAGACATGTCTCTCTTTATGAAGCATCATGGTGTTCACAAGACATTGGTGTTAGTCTACATCGAAAACACACTTATCACATGTTTGTCCTCCTCATACATACCCAGTTTATTCATCTTCTTGCCGGTGAGTTTTCTCTCAATGACATGGTGTTCACAAGACATTGGTCCGAACCACTATCTACATCAAAAATTAGCACATCACCGATGACCCTCTCATTGTGGATGTGACTTATTATCGTAGTTTAGTCGGGGCACTCCAAAATCTGACGTTGACGTGGCCAAACATCACATTTGTTGTAAGTTAGGTATGCCAACACCTTCATGCTCCCAGACAGTCACATATGAAAGCCACCAAACACATCTTGCATTATCATACAACCACTTCCAAGACATGGTTTGCTACTTTAGAACTCTTCCTTCACTCTTCTTGCCTTTTCTGATGAAGATGGTGTGAGAGATCCCACAAACCGTTGCTTAGCTTGTGGTTACTGTGTAATTTTACACAGACGTCCTCTCATGTGGAGTGCAAATAAATAGACTTTTGTGGCCCACAGCTCTTTTGAATCTGCATGTCAGTCATTGGTGCTCAGTAAAGGAATTAACTTAGAGTCAGTTATTATTAAAAGACTTTAGATTTCTCTTTGCGATAAACTGCATGTATGGTGTGATAATAAGTCAGTTATCTCTCTCTCGACAAATCCGATTTTTTTTCTTGCATGAAGGACCTCGCTATGGATTATCACTATGTTCGTGAGCAAGGTTTGGGTGGTAAAGTGCAAGTTAAGTATGTTCATTCTCATGATAATCCGGTCGACATCTTTACTAAGAGTTTGACAACGGTCAGATTTGAATTTCTTCGAGACAAACTGCATGTTATTTTTGTGGCATAGTTTGAAGGGGGATGAGAAGACTTAGTCTCCTTCTGTTATTTAGTGCTCACCTCAAATCACACATAGTTGTAACTGTTGTGATTCCTTAATTGTACCTGTTTTGATTGATAGCTTAGCTGTCACTGTTTTGATTGTTTTGGTGTAACTGTTTTGATTGTTTTTTGTATTTTTACTCGTTTCTTTCCAAAGGATCATGTATAAGTATGAGATAGATCAATGATAAACTCGTTGGTTTCTCTCTCCTTTGAATTAGTCGACTATATCATTATTTAGGGAGAGAAGGGAGATCTATGCCTTTATTCTTAGATTCCATCTTCTTCAAGTAATCATCATTGAGATATAATACCCATGAGAACAGATTATTCTATTAGGAATAAAATATGTACAAGGACCTAGTCAAGCCTTAGTCATTTCTCTAAGGAACAAGTCTGTTTAGAAGTCAAACTTGAACCCAATTTGGGTTCGGTTGCTCTAACCACCCAAGGCCCATGGGCGGATGGGTCGGATCAGCTTCAAGCGGATCCAGATCCGGCCGGTTAAGCCATTAAGCCCAACCAAACCCAAGACATCCAATAACCTATACTATATCCTTACCATCTAAACTAGAGTTCAATAATAATTAATTTTATTAACATAATGTTTTAATACTAAATCAGTGATACATAAAAACTCCATGGTATTGTACTAACATTCATTTGCTTTTTTTGGTATCTAAGGAAGAGAATTGCTCTCTGCATCTCAAACTGAGGTGCAGGGAGGTGACAGTTGGCTTAAAATGGGAAGGAGTTAGAGAAGATAAGATGAGAAGTGATTTTTTTTTCTATTTTTTAGCGAAGGGCCTCTTCCCTGCCTCAAAACTCCTAAGTTTGAGACGCAGAGAACAATTCTCTCTAAAGAATTCTTGCCTATTCATGGACCTTGACTGTCATTATTACTTGCTTTTGTGACCCACTAACGAAAAAAATCACCTACGTTTGCTTTAAATAGTGGGAAGCAATCAAGTCCTGATCGAGTTATCCAAGCTGGCCGCATGCAAGTGTGACTCACCATGCCACCTGTAACTGTCAACTGGAGGTTGACGGCTTGTTTTTATCCATATTTAATTATTTTTTAAGCAATGCTAATCCCACGAAGTAGCCTGATTATATTAGCACACATTTTTAGACTTCACATGTTGAAATCTTGAATTTATATGATCAAGGAGATGACGTGAGGTAATCATATTTCGGTGGAGCACGAAACCGACACGAGCCGGTGATCATATTTGGATAAGGTTTTGAAGCCTTTGGGGCCCAAAATTTGGTTGAGGGTTGGTTTCAAGGAAGTCGACGGGTACTTGGAGCTTTGAGACTTATGGGATAAGTTAACTTCATGAGTTCGAATTTCATGGTTTGTGGATAAAGCTAAATTTTTCTGAGGTCCCAACGTAAAAGAGTTCACATCGAAGAAAGGCAAGGGAAATATCCCGTGTCCATGTGCAACTAGGCATTCTGCCACAAGGGCATGAAAAAGATTGCCATGTTTGTAGCTAGGAGGTTCAAGCATTAGAGTTTCGCAAAGAAGCAATTCAATCCAAAAGCTTACGCTATCACGTTATGATCCAAACTTTTTGTTTAAATCCATCTCTCTACCTGTTCCTTTCGCCGTGGGACTGTGCTCAATATATGAATATCCCAAATCAATAATTATTTATAGATACTGTTTGTGCACAGGTACTGTTTATAGGTGTTTTTTCACCACAGAATCGTTGACTGACGACTTTACGGTCAGCATGGTCAAGGGGTCGGTTGAGATCCCTTGGTTCCTCCGAACGTGCGTGTCCTCGATGATGGTTGCGCGGAGCGCCAGTTCGGCTCGAGAAGCGGGTCGGTTGGAAGGCTGAGGGCCTCGGTCAGCGGGGTGCAGAGGGGTAGCCTCAGCACCCAGGTGAGCGCTCGGCCTTGGTCAATCAAGTGCAGATGGGTAGCCTCGGCGCCCTGATTATCTCTTGGTCTCAGTCGACGGCGGTGCTCGCTAGTGGCGAGCGGGCTCGTTCCGCGCTGAGGATTTGCATCGGCGCCTCGGTTCCGCTCCTTCCTGGACAGACAAAGAAATTTGTCAGGGGACCGTACCTTGGTTCCGGCCAAGTCCCCTACGATGCCTAAGTCAGAATGGATCTGAGTAATACTCGGTGGGATCTGTACGGCTCAAAATGAGGCATGCACACGTATCCTCGGACCGAGCTATGGGAGGGGAGATAATTGGGGAAAGCAAGGTCTGTTAATGGAATACCTCTGTTGATGATATCGGGGTTCCAATCCTCCTCTCAGTTGCCTCCGTAGTCCCTTTATAGGGTTTGGCCCACGATTGCCCCCCATCCACATCCTCTGACTGCTCCCCACTCATGCCCCCGCGATCCACCCTCATAGATGCGCCTGAGTGCGTCGTGGGGGAGTCAATTAATGGGCTCCTTAATGGTCATTAAGGTGCCTCGCTTTTAGGGGAACGCTTACCTCCTGCGAGCATGGGCTAATCGTCCGTATGCCGGGTCGCGGCTGGTCCGATTCCGGGTCCTTTCGTGGGCCTTATCGGTTGGGCCAAATCCCATTCATGGGCCTCACGCCCTTGGCCTGGGCTCGGGCCTCTTGCTCTTGGGCTTCTCCAAAATAGTCGTATCAATTGCCCCATCGTCCGAGCCGTTCGGATTCTGTCGGTTCGGTTGGGGCGATGTGACTCTTGTGGATTTTGACAGGTGTGTCAGTCGAGACCAATCCATTAAATGGAGGCCATCATGATGCGGCCCGTTTGAACTTCTCTCGGTGCGGGATTCGAAGCGACGTCGGCCCCCAGATGCTGCCACGTCCCCCTCTTCGGACGGTCTTGATTCTGAGATTCCCCCCCATATAAGGATGTCAGCCTTCCGAGTTTCGATTCTTTATCGCCTTTCTTCCTGATTCTGGTCTTGCAAGCCCCTTCGAACCCTCCTTCGTCTTTTCTTCCTTTGGATTCCTTTCAAGGTAACTTTCTTCCTTCTTCCTTTGACCCACTCAGTTTGTCCCATGGCTGCGCTTAGAATAGGTGGTTCCGCACCGGGGTCTGGGGACCCTCCGGTGCCCGAGTTCGACACCCCCCCGTCTTCGAGGCCCAGCGCCCCCTTGGTGGCATGCCCCGTTCAGGACAAAGGGAAGGGTTTGCTCTTCGTGAGCCCTGTCGGTGATGATGTGGCTCGGGCTGCTGAGAGGTTTGACGTTCCCCCAGTGATCCTCGGGTCATCGTCTATGGTCCCCTTCTCGAAGGTCAAGGAGATCCAGGAGAAGTATCTGTGCCACCCGTATGACATCCGACTCCCTTTTAGCGATGAGCGGATTTGCTTTCCACGGAGCAGGGAGGTCGGCGTCTACGTCGAGATGTTTCACCTGGGACTCCGCTTCCCCCTTCATCCTTTCATCATTCAAGTCATGGAGTTCTTGATGGTGGCACTGTGTCAGCTGACCCCGTACTCCATCGCGGTGTTGGTTGGGTTCATCATGATCTGTCGCGTCCACGGCTTGGAGCCATCACTTCCCCTTTTCTTTCATTATTTCTGGGTCCAAACGGTCGGTCGAGGGTCGTGGCAGCACCTCTGGGCCCGCGCGGGGAGGGAGTGTTTGCTCGGTTTGTCCCGCTGGGTGGGAGACTGGAGCTCGAGCTTTGTTTTCGTTGTTTTCCCTCGGGACGCTGAGATCCTGACAGGTTGGGGAGGGTTATGTCAATATGACCTGACGTTGATCCTCTCCGAGGTCGATCAGGCCGCCGTCGAACTTTTGTCATCTCTGTCCCTAGAGGAGAGGTCGGTCTGGCCTCTGCTGGACGACCTACTTCTTAAGACCGTCATGTGGTCCCCCGATAGGCGCTTCTTTTTCTTTATGCTTTCCCTCTTGCTTACCCTGATTTTCTTTCCTTCTACAGAGATGGCGGCATGTGAATTAACCCGCAATGTCGACAAGCTCATTCGTCAGAGAGCTGGCAGAAGCCAAGGGAACCCCTCGGGCCCGGCGCCCCGTCGGACGGTGGAGGAGGAGGTTCGCCAGGCCGACCCGGCAGTGGGGAGGTTGGAGCCAGCGGTCACGGCTGCGCCACTTGCCCCGATCGTGAGGGATTCCCCCGCAGCGGCGACCGCGGCTGCCGAACCTCCTCGCTCCATCCGTACCGAAGGAGGCAACGGGGAGGGGGGGCGGCTAATAAAATCGTGCCTTCGGGTGGTCGCGGTGTGGGGGCGGAAGTGTTCCCATCCGAAAGCCGCGGGGCCCAGCGAGAAGAAGAAGAAGAAGAAGACCGGAGAGGTCCATCCTTCTATGGTTCCTGGGGCATCACTCGCCTCGGGTGAAACGCTCCCTCTAGCCCTGGTGGCCACCCCTGTCGACTCGGCCGAGCCATCCTTGGCCGGGGCCGGGGGTGCCCTATTGAACCTCCAGGCGGGCCCTGAGGTGACGCTCGGGGACTCGGTTTTTGTTGTCCGAGCCGTGGCCACACAGCTGGCATAGAGCTCTGTCCTTCTGAGGGACCGCTCCCTCCTGGAGAGGGCTCCCTCCGACCGACTGATAGACTCTTTAGTCTTGCAGCTTTAGCAAATTGGCCCCTCTGTTGCTTTCAATCCCTCCTTGTGACTCCCCTGGCTCACTCCTTTCGTTTTGCAGGCCACTGTGATGGCCGTTGAGGTGCAGCATCGTGCGGCCCAGGCATCCAACCTCAAGGAGTCTCTGGCGCGGGAGCGCTTGAGGGCCAGGGCTGTCGAGGTGGCGGTCAAGGAAGCCCACATAGAAGCCCGGCAACTGCAGCATCGGGTTACTGAGCTCGCCTCCGAGGTGTTGGAACTGCAGGGAGAATTGGCCGACTCTCAGCAGTCGGCCCAGGTGGCGGAAGAAGCTTTCCGTCGGGAGAGGGGCGATCTCTAGAACGAGCTCGGGGCCCTGCGAGAAGCTGAGGCCGTGCATCCCACCCGGCTCGTCGAGGAAGTGGAGAGAGGATACGAGGGGGTCGTAAGACGAAGGGGCCTTTCCCCTCGCCACCGAACAACCCTAGTCATCAGTCGTAAGCTGAAGGATCACCCCTCGCTACTGAATGACCAACGACCATCGTCGGCCGTAAGCCGAAGGGGCTATGCCTCTCGCCACTGAACGGCCCTCGACTTTCGTTGGCTTTAAGTTGAAGGGGCTTTGCTCCTCGCTACCAGACGAAACGTGCCACTGTGGTTTATGATCTAGAAGATTGTATTTATCAGGTGAATGCACCGAACTTATCAACGACCAAACTTACACTCAATTTTTATGAAATTGAAAATTGAGTCGTTGAGGAGCCATACACGTGCATATCACATATCATATGCTCAATGGAAAATCAAAGTGAAGACTCAAAAGAAACTCAAAAGTTTTCGATCAAAAGTTGTCTTTTTTCAAAGAAAAAAAGTGTTACATAAAACCTATGGTAAATTCTACCAGCCTAGGAGGGAGGAGCGCCTTTCGATACAAAGACGCTATGGAAAGCTTCCATCGCCTTTGTGAACCTTGTTGTGAGCTCCTCCTTCTCTCTCGTGGTGGCCTCTCGAACTCGGCAGCTTTGGCTTGAAACTCAGCAACCTCCACTTTACAAGTCTCCACCCATATCTCAGAGTCAGAAGCTCTGGCTCGAAGCTAGATCGCTTCCCTCTTCGAAGCCTCGAGGTCCGCCTGGAAGTGAGACCTCTCCATCCTCCATTGAATCTCATCGGATTTTTGGAAGTCAGACATGGACGAGAGGCTATCTTTGGCCTTCACGGTTGCCTACTCGGCCTCGGACTTGGCCACAAGGGCTCGCACCAGGTCTTCTTCGATCTTCCTCGTCTGAGCTTAGAGATCAGATGCCTTGCGCTTGACAGCCTCCACCTACCGACCTCCTTCAATTAAGTCGATGGCCTGACGGTGCAATACATCACCAAGGATGGACATCTACAGAAAGCATCAGTCAGTGATGGCCAATTTGTATATCAATCGACATAAGGCAAGCGATGTACCTGATATCCACTCCCCACGAAGAAGTTGGCCACATGTTCGAGGTCCAACCTTTGAAGGAGCTCCCGATCCCCATGGAGGATGGAATTCTCCACCAACCGAGCAGTTGTATCGAAATCCAACAGGGCTGACTCTTCTCTTCCGAAGACAAAGGGAGGCTGATGATGTTCACCTTGGACAGGCCCAGAGGAACGGGACGAGAGCTGGTTGAGAAACAGAACTTGGTCGAACTCCGTGGGGATCAGGCCGACCAAGGGAACGGGTGACCCGATACCGCCCCATGGCCAATTATCTAAATGAGGTGCCGTGGGAGTATGAGGTGCCAAGGGAACCTCAATCATTCCCTGAGACTCAAGAGGGGTCGCCCCTAGGCCTTTCGCCATGTGTGAAAGTGGAGGGTTTCCCTCCTTTACTCGCCTCCTGTTCTCCGACTCCTCCTCTTCATGGGAGGATATCCCCTGTTTCTTGTTGACGGTTTTGGTGGGCTCAACAACCTCAACAGCATCAGCATTGTCCACCACCAGTGACTCCGAAACAATGATGGAGGTGAGGGGTGGAACAGATCGAACGATGGCCCGATTTGGAGCCTCCCTCGAGGAGGCATGAGAAGATGACCTTGAGGTCTTCCTGACCTTGCCCCACTCAGAGGAAGAGCTCTGACTGATGGGGAGGGGAGACCGAGTGCTCGATCGCTCATCACTCCTCTTCTTCTTGCACTGCTCTCTCCAAACCTGACCCAGTCCAGAGTCGCCACTCCTGCGAGCTCTGTTAGTCATATCTGTAAACAACGGATATAATTATCGTGAGTGGCTGTGATAAAGACACAGAAGTAGTGTGCACTACTTGGACTCCACAAAACGATCTTTAGTCGCTGGCCGTCCAATAGATACGAAGTCGACCTCTGTCGCCACGGTCAGCCTAGAAGGAGTTTTGCCGCCTCAGCCTTGCCCAGCGTCAACCTGGCCTCGACCACTTCCGATGTTAACCTTGACTCTTCAGCGAGCTCAGGGCTCGGAGAGCTCCAACCATTGAGCATCGATCCTAGGTCAGGAAGTACGATAAACACAAAATTGTCGTTCCAACCAGGGTCGTAAAGCGGGAGATCATATATGAGCCTCATCACCGGGTGTGCAACGATATAATACCACACTTTGTAGAGATTGACTATTATTCGGAAGAAATACTTAAACAGCCAAAGGGATGGTCGGATCCCACACAGCTCACAAAGCACAAAGAAACCGATTAGAGGAGGAAGGGCTTAGGGTACAAGTTGACAAATAGAAAGCCCCGAAGAGCATAGGACTTCCATAATGAAGGGGTGAATAGGAAAGCGAAGTCCAAGGTAAAAATCTTTGAGATATACTCCAACCTTGTTATTTCGAGGAAAGCAAACTCTCTCATCCGAATTGGGCATCCTAACCCTAAAAGGAGGACATATGAACCTAACCAAACCTCCGTGACCAGATCAAAAGAAAACTCAGGTGCCATCTCCAAGATAACTCTGGAAACCTTTGAGCTCGGATCCCTTCGATGAATGGGAAGATCAGGTTAAATACGAACCCAATTTCCTTTTTTCAGGAACTTCCTCGCATTGAGGGAGTTGAAGGCGTGCCACGAGCTCTTCGTAGGATGGCTCCTGTATCCTAACCGGTGTAAACATGCCTAAATGGATCTAAAGAGGAGTCAGTGTCAATTAAGAAAAGTATCTTAGAAAGAATAAGCAAGCTTCGAAGAAGACAATGAAGGAATCAATCTATCGAAATGAAGAAGAAGGTGAAACAAGAAAATCTTTCCTCTTCTTATCCCCTTCTTTTATATGGAGGAGTTCAACTGACTAATGATCGATGAGTGACACGTGTCTGAAGCCAGCCTCAAGAAGCGGTTGGGATCGATTTAGAGACGAAAGGGTTTTTGGCGGCATAAATCAAATCAAACATTTAGAAAATTGTGCGCTTTTAAGGAGACTACTCATCATGCGGTCTCAATCAACGCAGTTTCTGAGGCACGAATGATGGGGGGCCATTGTTGGTGCATGGGTATGGATCACGAAGGAGTATCAGTATACCCGACCCATTTAGTGACAACGAGCCGAAACTTGCCACTGAGGTTGAGTAATACCATGTCAAGCGAATGGCTCACTCGACCGTTAAGCTCCCGTTGATATTCAGGGGAAAGTTAATGGGGCCAAATAAATAGGCAGCCGTTATCTCAAATCCCGTAGAAGATCGCACCCGAATCAATGAGGGACGGTTACTTGCAATCAACAGAGAACTGCCTATAAATACATGAAAAGACAATGGTAAGGGGGTTTCAATTCCCAAGGTACGAGATCTAATACATAGACTCTACTCTTTCAGCATATATTTCTTCCACAACAGAGCTTGTGATAGCAGGTCTGAGATGAACCTCCATGGGTCGATATCAGCTGCTCCAAGCTCCCTTTCTTCCTTACGTTCCCATTCTAACTTAAGAATTGGAGGGAATTTGGATCGGAACCCAGATCTGACCCTCCTGACACTTTCTTATAGTGCAGATCGTCGAGTCTCGATCTTCTGTAAAGATCGTTCCAGAGCCTCCCAGCCTCGATCCACCGACATACAGGCTACTCGAAGGTTGATCGAGCATCACAAGCCATCCATTATCCATCATTCGACCCTGGTTCTTCCAACCTAGGGTCCCACTCAACTCGCTGACAAGGCTCCGATTCATCACGAAGGGTCCACGTCAGCAAGGCACTTGTTTCGGTCATTTTTGGCCTTAACAGATATGCATACAAGGTTTTCTCATTTTGCGTATTAAATTATCTGTTAACTATTTTGGAATGGAGAAAACATAAAATGAGATGTCAAGATATAAAATCATTTCCTGTGTGGGTCAAAAAGTTCAATCTTAAAATGTTTTTTAGATGATTGGTATCGTTTAAGTTGATCCTTACATTCTAAAGCCCAAAACACCAAAAATCTAGTGAATCCTAGGCGTTTTATCATTGATTGATTGAGAAGATAAAAAAAAGTCGAATTATCGTAACTGTAAAAACATTCAATGATCTGAAGCATATGCAAACGATATGAAAATCATAAAATTTATTATTTATCTACATTTAAATACATGCTGGTTAGTTTTACTGGTGTTGATCATCCAATAATCATATAAAATTGGCTTTTTTGATGGTATAGAAAAAAATTCATCTGTGCTGTCATATTTTCTGTTTCCTATTAGAAATATTTGATTATGCTATGAATTTGTTAAGAGTGTGACCATTTTGGAAAGAAATTTATAGAGCATATATGATTATTATATGGCTGAGGAAGAAAACATAAAATAAGTTGGTATTACAATAATTGATGATTGTGTTTTTGGAGTTAGAATGAACTTTGTTAAGAATGAAACTTAGATTGATGATACAAAACTCGAAATGTAATGAAACTCTCTCTCTTTTTTTGAGAGGGGGTGGGTGTTGTTTGTGTGTGGGTGTTTGTGGGTTGGGGGTATGCGGTTATCATTGTAACAAATTTACACTTATGTGACTCTTCAGTCCTATTAATCATATCATGATATTTACTTACATATGCATACAAGTATGAGCACATATTGAAATGTCATTTGACATATTATAATTATATAAATGTTACTAAAGTTATCATAACTACACAAGTAGTTATTATAACTACTGTCACAACTTTGGGCTGGCCTGATGCCAAGTGCTCGCCGGAATATGCAGATGGCCTAGGGGTCAAAAAGAGCCCTCCCCCAACTTCGGCCCAATCACTTCAAAACCCTCAAGTGAGAGGGAGACATGCCTCATTTATGGAACCAGTCTGCCCAACCAACGCAACTATTAATCAGACTGGACATGGCACCCCACCATCTATGGGGGAATTCATGACAAATTATTGGGCTCTCTCTCAAAGGCAGGAGTCACGTGTTAAATATAATAAATCACATTTAATGCTTATGAGACCTCCATCAAAAATGCTCCCAAGGATACCACAGCCTATAAATAGCTCCCCATCGAGGGAGATAGGACAAATCTCGTATATCTGACATTCCAGTACTCATATATTCTCAAGATCTACTCCACCAAATATATTTCTTCCTTTACATAGCTCGGCCCGAGAACTTGTGAAAGACCTCCTAACATGTCAGAATCAGTTCCACCGAGCATTCTTTAGTCACAACCTGACTTAAGCATCGGAGAGGATTGGTCGAAACCTAGATCCGATCCCCTTGATGAGCTTCTTGTCTTGCAGGTCGCTGGAGAGATCGTTCGGCCAAAGCTTTGTTCGACATCCACTATTTGACTTGGAGCTCGCTCTTCTCAGAGTTTGCTCAATCAACTTCCAGAAGGTCAGTCCTATCTACCACGTCAGTTGTTCCCTTCTGACTTCCTTACATCAATACACATGGTGAGAAAACACCCTGAAACATCTGACGCCATCTGTGGGAACCGAAGTCAACATCCACGTCATTAAACGCATCGGAGATGACTTGTTCCACTACAAAGTAGCCCAAGAGGCCTGTCAGTATTGCATACATCCCCATAGTTGTCGACACCATCTTCGGTGGACCAGCGTCGGGTGAGCGAACCCCTTAACTCTGAGAACACACGCTCGAGAGGCGACGATTGTGAGCATAGGCCAGAAGAGACTGAGAAATGCCACCCCACCTATTTGTTTCTGCGACAAAGATCTGGAGGGGGTCGAACAACACATGAAGATACCCTGGTCATTAATGCCATCATCGGCACGGTTGAAGTTCAGCGGTTGCATGTACCACATGCAGCTCGTGCGACATCCTGTTCCTAAAGGCCATGGAGAAGATGGGATTACGAATGGATGATCTGGTGGCATGCTCCAGTCTAATAGTTGGATTCATGGGACATGCCGCCCCAGTTGCAGGGATGATCGGCCTGTCGGTAAGGCTCAAGGAGCCTCCTAGCTCTGTTACTTTAATGACAAAGTGCATTATTGTAAGGGTTGGGTCGGCTTACAATGAGACCATCGACTGACAGCTCCTTAACTTGGCCAAGGTTGTTCTCTCAACTCTCCATCAGATGATCAAGTTTCAAACCCCAAGAGGGGAAGGCAAGGTGAAAGGCAACCTGATTCAATCGTGATCTTACTACGAACTATCCACCAGGCCGCGGGGGCCCTGAAAAAAACTGGCTTATTCTGGTTGATGAAACGAAGCATATCCCTGTCTTAGACATGGATGGGAGGACCGTGTCAATCTGGTCGAGGCTCAATCCTTCATAAGGGAGGAGATGATCGAGTGCCTAAAGGCCAACCTGGATGTCTTCGATTGGTCACCCGATGACATGCCAGGTGTAGACCCCCAGGTGATCACCAACAAACCGCCTGTGGACCGAACTTCAAGCCAATCAAGCAAAAGAAGAGGAATCTAGGTGGCGAGAAGATGAGAGCAGTAGTTGAAGATGTGGATTACCAGTTTGAGGACGGCTTCATTAGAGAGGTCTAGTACCCAGACTGGCTGGCCAGTGTGGTCATGGTGAAGAAATCAACCAACAAGTGACGAATGTGTGCCTCAATAAGGCATGTCCTAAAGATAGTTATCCACTACCTCGGATCAACCACCTCGTGGACAACACCTTGGGCTACGAGCTACTCAGCTTCACAGACGCCCAAATGAATTAGGAGGATGAAGAGAATATGACGTTCATCACCAACCAAGGGACTTTTTGCTACAAGAAGATGCCTTTCTGTTACGCTCTGCTCTCCCAATTATGGGGAGCGTAGCTGACGAGGCCGCCTTAGTATTTAGACTCAGTCTTCGAGCCCTCTTATCTAAATACTACTAGGCATTTTTTTGTGGTTTAATATAAAATAATGAGCAGGCCACCGCAACACACTGGAATAATACACAGAAAAGAAAGTGCTCGAACAGAAAATAAAACGCAGTACTGAAAAGAAATACATCAACGCAGAAATTACATTACATCACATTACGTAAATTCATATATATAAATACAACAGCTGTACAAAGGGGGTACAAAAGTGGGTACAACAAAAAGTAGAAACCCCCAACCCAAAAGTACAAAAGGACTACACCCGGTACAACTCACCCATTAGTCTAACCCTGGGAGGTCTAACTGAACAAGGTCGCCCATAGGCTTTACCTCAGCTGTACCAGCACCGATCTCTGACTCCGGGACACCCGCAGACTGCTCGGGTCTCGCACCTGAAAACCATGGGATGGGACAAGTCAACGCATGTTCCAGTAGAAACTCCTAACACTCTAGTAGAACCCAGTTTTAGAACTGGTCTTCCTAACTAACTAACTAACTACAAGTGTCACATCATCACATGTTTATGCAGAAATTAAGAATAGAGCATAAATGCTGAAAGTAAATAATAGAAAGCAGAATAGAAATAAATTTACTGATTAAATTAATTAAAATTAACCATTGTTCTGTTTTGGAACCCGGGTAAACCGTAGACTACTAAGGAAGTGGACTTCACCCAGGGTGGATGAAAAGTGGTATCACTCCAGCGACACGAGCACTGGAGGGGCCTCTCGTAACTCGTACCCGACTGGACAAGGTACCAGAGCGAGACTCATCTCGGTTTTTCTGTCGGACAAACGGAGAAAACCATCATTTACCTTCATGGTGCGACACGAGTGCACCTGCGGCCTCTCTAGCCCTTTCAACTTCCCTTCCGGGGGCGACACATCGGGCGAGACTATCGTACTACTATCCGCTCATTAACACCTAAAATTTACCCGTGTTCCCTCATACCCACATCTGGAGTCTCACCCATTTAAAAAATGGACAGAGTCCTCCGATGTCAAACTCTGCTCACTCATTGTTTTTCTTATGATAGAACGTTTCTTCATTGAACAATGAATCAACTAGTGGTCTCAAATACCACTTTCATTTCAACTTACAAGAATTTTCTCATCATCATCATTATTTCCAAAATGACATATTTCATGAAACATTCACATAATCACAGGTACCAATAGCATACTAATGGGAACATGATTAGCATAAACAAAATTAACTTGGAACAAAAATACACTGACAATTACTAAGCAAGATTAGCATATGAATCTGTCTAAACTGTCAGTCCAGAAAAAATGGTTCTACAGACATATTTACAGCCAGAATTAGCTTCTGGTCCCCTTCAAAAAGGTAGATAATTTTCTGTAGTTGTCCGTAATATCCTAGATTGTATTTCTCTAATTTTTCTACTATTTTATAAGATTTTTCTAAGGTTCTGTCATGTGCTAAGAAAAATTCTAGCAACTTGTTTTTCCAACTAAACTAGTTCTTTAACATCATTTAGCACCAAACACACCATATATCATACAATGAAATATACTAACAACTTGGCATACTAAAATGTGATGATCATAACCTTAGAACATGGAAGCTAACACAACCAACATAGCTATGGAAATATGATAACAAGCTTGGGAACATAAAACAATTTGTGCTTAAACTTAACATGTCATAAAACATACATGATTTGCAAGGCATAATTTTGACACATAAAGAACATAATATTCAATGACATGTTAATCTAACTAAAACTCAATTTGCCTAGCCTAATTTTTCCTCACAAAAGATAACATTTTCTATTGCATGTTGACATAAATTAAATCATAATTTACATATCATAATTTCCTACTAAAAATCTTTTCATAATGATCTATCTTAAATAAATTCCTAGTGATTAAACTAAATCCTATTAAGGTGTTAGGAATCTACCTCCAAAACTCCTCCAAAATTTCTTTGGCCTTTCTTAGTCCTTGATGGAGAGCCTCCTAGTCTTCTCTTTCAATCTCCCAATTGACCTCCAAGGTTTGGGTATTTTTGAGGTATTTGGGGTTAATTTTTGGAGTTAGGATAATAAGGGAAAGTGGGGGAGCTTGGTAGTGGAGTGGGAGGTGCAAGGGGTGGTGATGGGAGGGGCAAGGAGGAGCAAAGGGATGGAAGGGAGGAGGAAGAAAATTCGGCCAGAATTGGGAAGGAGAGGGAGAGTGAGAGAATGTGGGATTTTCTTGTTTTTTTTATTTTTATTTCCTAAATTTTAGGTCTCCCTAAAACCCTCTCATCCTTTCATTTAGTCAAAGTCGAAGCCATGTGTCCATCCTTAAACTAACAAGATGACACATATTAGGCTAATGTGTCATGGTAAAACAAAGTTAATTTTGTATTTTAGAAAAATTGAAATACAAGGGAAATACTCCATACCTCATTCAATACATAGTATTTCATCCTAATACTCTTATTTACTAAATTCAAAAGATGAGTTTAAAATATTTTAAAATTAATTACTACACCAAATAATTAAAATAAAAAATACAAGCATACTCCCAAAAATATACGTACGCATTTACGCCAAAATACGTACAAGTACACGTACATTGAAATTGGGGCCATTACATCCTACCCCCCTTAAAATAATTTTCGTCCTCGAAATTTCAACTTAAGGGGGAAAAAACTTTCTATACATCATATTACATACATAACAAAAATTATATCAGACAAACAAGTGAGGGTACTTTTTTTTCATCTCATCCTCGAGTTCCCAGGTAGACTCTCCTGGTGACTCTCGGTGCCACATAACCCTCACTAGGTTGATCGAATTTTTCCTCAGTATCTTCTACCTTCGGTCTATAATGGCCACATGCTGTTGATCATAGGTCAAGTTTGGTCGCAATTCGATCTCAGAAAAGTCAACGACATGATCAGGATTTCCAACACACCTCCTGAGTTGCAATATGTGAAACACATTAGCACTCACTCAAGAGATGCTGGCAAGGCAATCCTATAAGCCACTTCTCCAACACGAGCCAAGACTTCAAAAGGTCTGATATATCTTAGGCTCAGCTTCCATCGTCTTCTAAAACGAATCAGCCTTCGAGTTGGCGAGATTTTCAAAAATACTAGCTCGCCTGGTTGAAACTCTAAGTGTCGCTGATTTGCATCTGTCCAGTGCTTATAATGGTCCTGGGCTATGCGTAGATTGTCTCTGATGACTCTCATGACATCGAATGTTTCAGCGATCATATCATGGCCCAACAATTCACGATCTCCAACATCATCCCAACTGATAGGAGATCGGCACTTCCTTCCATACAAAGCTGTAAATGGCGCCATGCCTATACTAGCTTGAAAACTATTATTGTAGGCGAACTCTACCAGATGTAGATGTTCGTCCCAAGAGCCCTTGAAATCTAGCATGCACGCCCTGATCATTGAAAGGTTTTGGTGACCCTTAGGGCACAAAAACTCTATTCTCGTCCTAAGTCGGACAGAACATAGACATAAAATTGCAGCGGAAAAGTAATGTTAATCTAATTAACATGCAGCCATAAGGAACCAGACCCTTAGCCAGGATCCCTGCCAACTTGAGATGGATCTGACCACCCCAAGAGGGATCTAAACTACTGCGAATAATTAAAACAAAAGCTTATAAAACACATACCCGGAATCTCAACCCTGGGGCGGGCAAAATGTTCCGCACCGTCTTCCAAGCCACTCTCCATCCTACGCCGAGCCGCTCCTTGAACCGCTCCTTGAACTGCTCTGCATCCTGAGGCAAGCAATCCTCATGTCGCTGAGCCAACCATGCGCCGAAGAAAGTTTCATGCGAGTGAAAGCCTTCACTAAGATTTCGGATCCGAATCTGAACTCCTTCGTGGCTTTGCTAGAGCCCTCAGGAGTAAGGCAGAAATATAGGGAGATAGAGAATATTAATTTAAGCCTAGATCTGAGCATGCTCCAACATTTACGGGAGCTGCTCAGATCTGGATCTTGGGACGAGTTTGGAGGAAGGGGGAGGCCCCTATTTATATAGGCGGCTGACTCTCCCCTTTTCTCCACAACTGATGTGGGAATATTAAATTTGAGTTAATTAAATCAAGTTAGTTTGCCTTTCACAAATGGCAAACTTCCGTGAAATTTAACTCCCTCACCGTTGAGCTTCAATCTTGGTACAACATACCAAATTGAAGGGCGTTCAATGGTGAACGCAAAGGAAAAACGCCGAGTCAATCGGAGTCCGTTCGACCCTCCAATTGATCGTCTAAAATTAGCCAAAACCATTCAAAGATGGAAAATCCAGTCGTCAAAAAAATCCCGGGTTTTAAAAAACCCTAACCAGAAAATTCAGGCTTGGTGGGCCTCCATTTTCGCTGGGTTCAGCCCAACAGTTTGGGCTGACTTGTTTTGGCTATAACTTGTGCATTTGGACTCTGTTTTTGACGCGGTTTGAACCTGCATTTAGAGCGGGACGATCCCCTCATCTAGGTAACCTTTTCCATGCGTTTATTATGTTAAATATTGTCGTAAACTATTTACGACACCTTTAATTCGGTTTGCATCAAATGCAAAATAGTCCCTATCTAAGCTTAAATTTTCATTTGCATCAAATACAAATGATCTGAGGGCATATCCCCCAACATCTCCCACTTGCACTCAGGATCATTATCTCGAATGCAGGAGATAATTGCAAACATCTTTTGCAATATTTTATCCCTTGCATGAAATGCATGTTCTCCCTAATTATTTCTACCTATTACTAGACGAAGGTCGCACTCTATGTGAGACCCTACAGCCTGACCCTTACAACAGGTTTGGCCTTGAAGCCCTATACGGTAGTGACCACAAGAAGTGGTTGTCGTCCCTGCTTCAGAATCATCATTATGTGGTTGACTCATCGACATGAGTATTGTCGGGACCACCCTGACTGTGTCCGTGATGAATTCTGCAGTTTTAGTCTCTTCGTCTAAACTATGTCGTGTAGATCAAGTCTAGGGTACAGTCAAACTATCAACCCCAATAACTTGACTCCGGTTAGTTTCTATCGATCTTTAGTCAACTAATGTTGGACTTCTTCCAACATACTCTGATCAGAATTTTAGTAAAGACCGAACTAACTCTACGACACTAACTCCCATTGACCGGGAGAGACAAATACTCTCTTGGTCATTACTCTACTCATACGCTTCAAGTGACACCCGATCAAAGACCTTTCGATAGGCCTAGCCTCGAAGCTAGGTCAGTGATCTAAGTGGCACCGTTTATGCACATGTTCGTAAAATGACCTCAAGTCAAAAGACCAACTTGCCTATCATCACTGAGAGTTATCATTGACAAATTTGGTCAATATAACCATATAATAACTCTCATGGATCGTTCAGTGAACTCATTCTCTAATGAGCACATGTGTCTCGTCTTCGACTTCGCCAAGTCAAACGATCATGAGATCATCACCACCGCTAAACTGTGAAGACTAATACACAATGGTCTATCCGATATTTTGATATCCTTGTCTCGAGACATCTACGACCACGAACCCTTTTAGACTTATGCTACAGACGGTTAAACATTTCTCCATGATCGACTTACTCATCTCGATACCTGTTTGACCTTGCATATGTCTCATGACTTTACCTAAGTTAATATCTAATTATAATATAACTTAGATAAATTATTACCAAACAGCTTACTATTATTTCGAACAAAATGTTTGTGCTATTCACATAGAGATAAATAGCCTCGAGGGCATCATCTCTCTACAATCATATCTTCCAAAATCTGAATTGTCCTCTCCGACTATCCGTCCGTTTGTGGATGGTATGCAGTGCTGAAACTCAGTTGAGTTCCCAAGCTAGCCTGCAGACTTCTCCAAAAGTGAGACGTAGACCTAGTGTCATGATCGGAGACTGTGCATACAGGCACTCCGTGAAGCCTTGCGATTTCCTATATACATGACTTAATCAGAATCTAGACAACAACAAAACAGAGAGAGATATTAAACAAGAAATCTCACCTCCATATATCTCTTAGCAAGATGGTCTGTTGACTGGCCCACTCAAAAAGGTATGAAGTGAGCTGATTTGGTCAATCGGTCAACGATTACCCAAATATCATCATATCCTCGAGGAGTGCGATGTAAGCCAGTCACGAAATCCATCGTCACTTGCTGCCACTTCCACTCTGGAATCGGAAGAGGTTTAAGAAGTACTGCCATTCTCTGATGCTCGGCCTTGACTTGCTGACATGTCAGACATGATGCGACACTCTTAGCCACACTACACTTCATGCCATGCCATCGAAAATGTTGTCGCAGGCCACGATACATTTTGGTGCCTCCAGGATGGATAGAATAAGGTGAGCTATGAGCTTCTCTCAACAGTTCATCCCGAATGTCACCTAATGGCACAAAAATCATTCTCCTAAAACGCAGAGACACATCTTCATGAATACAGAAATCATTACGAAGTCTGGCTTCCGTCTACTCTCGAATCTTCTTCAACTTCTCATCCCCGGACTGAGCTGTCTTAATCCTTTCAACTAAATCAGATTGAACCTGCAAGTTCATCATCACCATTGATGAACGAGGTAGGACAAATTCAATCTCCATCTGCCGAATATCACCCCGAAGTTCTATCTGTATAGTCAACATCATCACTGTCGGCATGCGACTATGAGCATCAAGCACTACGTTGACTTTTCCACGGTGATATTAGAGGTCGCCATCATAATTAGCCATCAACTCAAGCCATCTGTGCTACCGCATATTCAACTCTTTCTGAATGAACACGTACTTCAAACTCTTGTGATCTGTGTATATCTTTACATTCAGCCAGAAGAAAATGCCTCCAGAACTTCAATGCAAATACCACTGCAGCTAACTCCAAATCATGCATCGGATAGTTCCTCCCATGAGTCTTCAATAATCTAGAAGCATAAGCTACTACCTACCATGTTGATGTAGAACACATCCCAACCCTCTGCCTGACGCATCACAGTAAATCTCATATCCACCTAAACGGTCTGGAATCGTTAGGACAAGAGCAGTGATCAATCTATGCCTCAGTTCATCAAATGCTCGTTGACATTCCTCTGACCAACTGTAAGCAACATTTTTCTTGGTTAGATGAGTCATCGGTGCAACAATCTTAGAGAAATCCTCGATGAACTTCCTGTAGTACACAGCCAATCCCAAGAAACTTCTAATCTCTGTGACTAACTTAGGAACTGGCCACTTCTCTACTGCAGCAACCTTCTCTGGATCTACAGCTATCCCATCACCAGATACAACATGTCCCAGAAAAGCAACCTTTGTCAGCCAAAACTAACACTTGATATACTTAGCATATAACTGGTGCTGTCTCAGAGTCTCCAGGACTAACCTCAGATGCTCAGAATGATCTTCCTCTGATCTTGAGTACACCAAGATATCATCTATGAAGATGACCACAAACTTATCCAAGTACTCATAGAAGACTTGGTTCATCACCTCATGTACGTGGCTGGTGCATTAGTAACACCGAAAGGCATCACTAAGAACTCATAATGACCATACCGGGCTCTAAATGCACTCTTCGAAATATCTGATCCTCTGACCTTCACCTGATGATATCCACTTCTCAAATCCAGCTTGGAATACACACACGATCCACCTAGCAGATCAAAGATGTCATCAATCCTAGGAAGAGGATACGTGTTCTTCACAGTAACCTTATTCAACTCCCGGTAGTCGATGCACATCCTTCGAGACCCATCCTTCTTATTCACCAAAAGTACTGACGCACCCCATGTTGAAACACTTGGCTGAATAAGACCATGCTCTGACAAATCCTTCAACTGACAACGAAGCTTTGCTAATTCTGGAGGAGCCATACGGTATGGAGCCTTCGCAATCGGTTGAGTGCCTGGAATCAGATCGATGGTGAACTCCAAAGATCTATCTGGAGGAAGTCCATAGATATCGTCTGGAAAGACATCAGGAAAATCTCGGACTACCCTCAATAATACAGGTTCAGCATCCATCTCCATCATCATTTCTACTGGGCTAGCCTTAAACTTTAATGGTTCAAGGGAACTACTGCCACTAAAGAATTCAAATTCTTGATGGTCAAAAATTTGAAATACTATCTTCCTGAGTCTTCAATCTATAGTGGCGTAAAACATCCCTAACCAGTCCATCCGAAACACTGCTTCAAAATGGGGCATCTTCATCACTAAGAAATCTGCATACAGCCTACGTCCATAAATCTCTACAGGACACTGTCGGTATCCCAAAGAACTGCGGATCACACCACTCCCAGTATGGATATTCCAACTATAAGTAAAAGAGTCTACTACTAAGGAATTCCTAGTCACAAACTGCTGAGACAGGAAGCAATGGGATGCCCCTGAGTCAAAAAGTGACAAGGCAGGGAAGGAAGCAACTTTAATAACACCTAAGAGGGTAAACATAAACTAACATAAGAATCTAATCATCCTAATCACATCAACAAATGTAGCACACTATAATAGAAATAACAAAGCATTCAATTATAAAAAGAAATAGGTACCAGTGATCACTCAACCGGTGTCCTCTACCTCCACAGCTGACATGGTAAAAGCCTGACGCCTTGGTGCCGCTCTCTTGGGGGTCTGCTGCTGCTGGGGAGGTCTAGGTGGTCCCCTCAGAGTCACTATACCAAGTGACGGTGGCGGCGGTGGCAGTGGAAGCGTTTGTGGAGCTGGTGGAAGGGTCCTCTGCTGCACAGGCTAGACTGCCACTGGTGCCCCAGAACCTGAAGTCTGCCCCTGCTGAGGATACTGCATACTGATGTGTCCTGACTGACCACAGGTAAAACACCGCCCATGCCTAAACTTGAAATCCCACTGCTCATGCCCAGTCTTCCCACAAAATCCATAAAGCAACTGCCGTTGTGGCGCTGATGGAGCTCCAGGTCTCCAGAACTGTGTGGTCTCAGTAGGCCTCAAGAAACTCCTCTGTTGGCCCGCATGGCGCCTCTCTGTTGTTGTTGCTGGACCTGTACCCACACTCTTCAGATGTCTCTCATGCATCCTGGCCGCATCCAGCACGGCACTATATGTAAGCAACACCTGGGTCGACATCGCTACTCTAAACTCGAGGTCGAATCCCCATCCTAAATTGCCTAGCTCTGGTGGCCTCTGACTGCACCAACTCTGGAGAAAACTTGCTCAATAGTGAGAACTCTGCATCATAAGCATCCACGCTCTGTCGTCCTTGTGTCAGGTGCTCGAACCTCAAACGATGCTGATCCTTCTTCATCTCTGGGAGGAACTGAGCCTCAAAAAGCTCTCTAAACTTCTCCCACGAGATCACCTTGGTCAAATGTAACTCCTAAGCATCCCACCAATTTCGAGCTTGATGTGTCAGCTGTCTCTTTGTGGCATCCACCTATTTATCTCTCGGGTATCCCACAGCCTCCAGGTCATCCTCAGAATGCCTAATCCACTCGTCCACCTCCAGAGGACTCTCCTTACCCAAAAAGGACTTCGGATGCAAAGCTCTGAACTGCCTGATACCCACTGGCTTCGGTGGCACACCACTAGCCACCCTATCCTCCATCTGCTGCATATGCTCCAGAATCCCTATCAGAATCTTCCCCGTCAGGGAAGCCTCAGATGATGAAGCATCAGAAGCATGAGTCCTATTCTCGGACGATCCATTCCCCGAATCCATTCTGTAAGAACGAACAGGGAAAACAATATTCAGTACCATAATTGCAAATTATAATATTGAAGCCTTACTTGTACTATTCTTACGTGTATCGCAGTGTGAGCCGACCTGCATGGGCCACCACAAAAACCTGTCACGCCCCGCTCTCCCAAGTACGGGGAGCATAGCTGACGAGGCCGCCGTAGTATTTAGACTCAGGCTTCGAGCCCTCTTATCTAAATACTACTAGGCATTTTTTGTGGTTTAATATAAAATAATGAGCAGGCCACTGCAACACACTGGAATAATACACAGAAAAGAAAGTGCGCCAACAGAAAATAAAACGCAGTACTGAAAAGAAATACATCAACACAGAAATTACATTACATCACATTACGTAAGTTCATATAGATACATACAACGGCTGTAAAAAGGGGGTACAAAAGTGGATACAACAAAAATTAGAAACCCCCAACCCAAAAGTACAAAAGGACTACACCCGGTACAACTCACCCACTAGTCTAACCCCGGAAAGTCTAACTGAACAAGGTCGCCCGTAGGCTATACCTCAGCTGTACTAGCACCAATCTCTGACTCCGGGACGCCCGCAGATTGCTCAGGTCTCGCACCTGAAAACCACGGGATGGGACACATCAACGCGTGACCCAGTAGAAACTCCTAACACTCTAGAAGAACCCAGTTTTAGAACTGGTCTTCCTAACTAACTAACTACAAGTGTCACATCATCACATGTTTATGAAGAAATTAAGAACAGAACATAAATGCTGAAAGTAAATAATAGAAAGCAGAACAGAAATAAATTTACTGATTAAATTAATTAAAATTAATCGATGTTCTGTTTTGGAACCCAGGTAAACGGTAGACTGCTAAGGAAGCAGACTTCACCCAGGGTGGGTGAAAAGTGGTATCACTCCCACGACACGAGCACTGAAGGGGCCTCTCGTAACTCCGTACCCGACTGGACAAGGTACCGGAGCGAGGCTCATCTCGGTTTTTCTGTCGGACAAACAGAGAAAACCAACATTTACCATCATGTTGCAACACGAGCGCACCAGCAGCCTCTCTAGCCCTCTCAACTCCCCTTCCGGGGGCGACACATCGGGCGAGACTATCGTACTACTGTCCGCTCCTTACCACCTAAAATTTACCCGTGTTTCCCCATACCCACATCTAGAGTCTCACCCATTTCAAAAATGGACCGAGTCCTCCGATGTCAAACTCTGCTCACTCATTGTTTTTCTTGTGATAGAACGTTTCTTCATTTAACAATGAATCAACTAGTGGTCTCAAATACCACTTTCATTTCAACTTACACGAATTTTCTCATCATCATCATTATTTCAAAAATGACATATTTCATGAAACATTCACCTAATCACAGGTACCAATAGCATACTAATGGAAACATGATTAGCATAAACAAAATTAACTTGGAACAAAAATACACTATGACAATTACTAAGCAAGATTAGCATATGAATATGTCGAAACTGTCAATCCAGAAAGAATGGCTCTGCAGACATATTTACAGCCAGAATTAGCTTCTGATCCCTTCTTCAAAGTTATAGATAATTTTCTATATTTTTCTGATTTTTATACTATTTTATATGATTTTTCTAAGTTTCTCTCTTGTGCTAAGAGAAATTCCAGCAACTTGTTTTTCCAACTGAACTAGTTCTTTAACATCATTTAGCACCAAACACACCATATAACATTCAATGAAATATACTAACAACTTAGCATACTAAAATTTGATGATCATAACCTTAGAACATGGAAGCTAACACAACCAACTTAGCTATGTAAATATGATAACAAGCTTGGGAACATAAAACAATTTTTGCTTAAACTTAATATGGCATAAAACATACATGATTTGCAAGGCTTAATTTTGAAACATAAAGAACATAATATTCCATGACATGTTAATCTAACTAAAACTCAATTTGCCTAGCCTAATTTTTCCTAACAAAAGATAACATTTTCTATTGCATGTTGACATAAAATAAATCCCAATTTACATATCATAATTTCCTACTCAAAATCTTTTCATAATGATCTATCATAAATAAGTTCCTAGTGCTAAAAATAAATCATACTAAGGTGTTAGGAATCTACCTCCAAAAGTCCTCCAAAATTTCTTTGGCCCTTTTTAGTCCTTGAAGGAGAGTCTCCTAGTCTTTTCTTTCAATTTCCCAATTGATCTCCAAGGTTTGGGTCTTTTTGAGGTATTTGGGGTTAATTTTTGGAGTTAGGATGATAAGGAAAAGTGGGGGAGCTTGGTGGTGGAGTGGGAGGTGCAAGGGGTGGTGATGTGAGGTGCAAGGAGGAGCAAAGGGATGAAAGGGAGGAGGAAGAAAATTCCGCCAGAATTGGGAAGGAGAGGGAGAGTGAGAGAATGTGGGATTTTCTTGTTTTTTTGATTTTTCTTTGCCTAGATTTTAGGTCTCCCTAAAACCCTCTCATTCTTTCATTTAGTCAAAGTCTAAGCCATGTGTCCATCCTTAAACTAACAAAATGACACCTATTAGGCTAAGGTGTCATGGTAAAACAAAAGTTAATTTTGTATTTTAGAAAAATTGAAATACAAGGGAAATACTCCATACCTCATTCAATACATAGTATTTCATCCTAATACTCTTATTTACTAAATTCAAAAGATGAGTTTAAAATCTTTTAAAATTAATTACTACACCAAATAATTAAAATAAAAAATACAAGCATACTCCCAAAAATATACGTACACATTTATGCCAAAATACGTATAAGTACGCGCACATTGAAATTGGGGCCATTACAATTTCGATCTTAAGAATTCTAGGGCGACCTATTAGAGGAAGGTCAACAAGGTATTTGACTCCCAAATCGGAAGGAGCCTAAATGTATATATGGATGCATGTTGTTTAAGTCCGAAAACTCAACGGATCACATCACTAATCTCATGGAAACCTTCGAAAGAATAAGGAAACGCAACATCCGACTCAATCAACCAAATGCACATTCAGGGTCCGATCTAGAAATTTATTAAGCTTCATGATCACGAACTGTGTCGTTAAAGTCAACCTGGACAAGATCAAGGCATTGGTCAACATGGAGCCGATAACCATCAAGATGTTACAGCGGCTGAACGGCCAGGTCACAGCCCACCGGGCGTTTTCTATCCAAGTCAGTAGAGAGGTCTCTTCCTTTCTTCAGAGTACCGAGGAAGGCTCTTTACAAGCCCATGTGTGAGAGGAAGGCCGTGGAATGAGATGAAAGCTACACCCGAGCCTTCACCAAGCTAAAGGACTGCCTCCATAGCCCCTCACTCCTGACAAAGCCTAAGGATGGAGTGTAGGGTTTTCCGTCCTTAGGGATATAAAATCGACGTCCGGCTTAAGTCGGACAGATGACGAAATCATAAAAGCAGCGGAATAACAACTTAAAACTGTTTTTAGTCTAGCCCTAAAGATTAAACCCTAGCTAGAATCTCTACTATCCCGTGGTTGGGACTGACCAACCTCTAAAGATAGATCTATCTAACAACAATTATTAACGCTTGTTAATTAAACTACATACCTTTCACTTCGTTTCCACAGAATACAAAGCAACGTTTTCAGCAACATTTCTTTAACATCCGAAGCAATGCCCCACGTTGGGGCTACACCGCTTCTCCCGAGTTGAACCATGTCTCGAGCAGAATCGCGTCCTAAATCGAACCGCATCCCGAGGCGAGCAACACCCTTGTCGCCAAGCCAACCACACGCTCCAGAAATTTTCACCTTGAGTGGATCATCCGTTAAGACTTTGGATCCGATCCGAACTCCTTCGTATCTTTGCTAGAGCCTAATCATGAGCAAGGAAGAATTAGGGAGAAGATGGAATATTAATTTAAGCTTAGATCCAAGCTTGCTCACGTTTAATGGAGCTACTTAGATCTGGAGCTTGGTGCAAGTTTCAAGGAGGGGTGGTTGGCCCCAATTTAAATAGGCGACTGAACCCTCCCCTTTCTCAATTACCGATGTGGGACTAAAGGGTTGGAAGAAAATAAACTTTAACCTTCACGAAGGCCAAACTTCAATGAATTTTCCATCCCTTAACGTGGAGCTCCAAGAACGATTTCATACATCGTTGCAAAGAGAGTTAAAGTGGTGAACATGTAGAAAAAAACGACGCTTCATTCCGAGGCTGTTTGACCCCCCTCAAACGTTGTCTCAAACATCACCAAAAAATCAGATTTTTGCTCAAGATCAGCAGTCAAAAGGAATTGGGTTCCAAACCATGGAGGTGGGGCCCATACAGGGCCCTACCAGCCCACCCACATGCGCTCCCTTGCATGCGCCTAGTGGGCACGTGCAAAGCACGTGCCCTAGCAGATGCTGCAGTCACCAGTGAGCGCGTACCGAGCACGCGCCCTGCAGGAACGGCTAGCGCCTGCCTGGGTGCCAGTTGAAAGATTGCCCGGCCCAATGAATCAGGCCATCTAATGAATGGGCTAAGCCCCTTTTTAATATTAAAGCTTATAAATCTTTACGGCCATTCCCTTTGTAACTTGTACATTTAGGATCTGATTTTGGACCCGTTTAAGCATGTATGTTCATCAGGACGTTCCCGACATCCATGTGACTATCTTCTATGCCTTTATTATTTAAAATATACTCGCAAACAATTTATGACATATTTAAATACATTTGCATCAAATGCAATAATCCACATCAATAAAATTCTTAACCTATATAACAAACCTTTTACGATATAATTAATTCTCATTCATCCAATCTTATATCGCAAACTCTTTGCTACTTAATAAATTCTCATACATCATATGTATTATCTCACTTAATTATACTTACTACTTGATGAACGTCGCAATCTGTGTGAGACCCTACAGCCTGACCCTACTACTGGTGGGGCTCGAAACCCCAGGCGGTAGTGACCACGAGCAGCAGGTGATGTCCCTGTTTCGGTATCATAATTATATGGTTAACTCATTGACATGGGAATTTTCGGGACCACCATGACTGTATCCGTGATGAATGCCGAAGTTTTTTCCTCTCGTCAAAACTATGTCGCCTATTCAGGTCTAGGGTACGGTCAAACTATCAATCCTAATTGCTTGAACTTGGTTAGTCTCCATCGGTCTTTAGTCAAATAATGTTGCACCTCTTCCAACATACTTTGGCCAAAGTTTTTCACTAAAAACTGAACCAACACATGCGACAATAACTCCCCATAACAGGAGAGACATATTATCTCTTGGTCATTACTCTCTCGGCACGCTTCAAGTGTCACCCAACCAAAGACCTTTCGATAGGCCTTACCTCGAAGATCGGTCAGAAATCTAAGTGACACCATTCAAGTACAGGTTTGTACAAGACCTCAAGTCTAAGAACCAACTTGCCTATCATCACTGAGAGTTATCACTGATAGATTAGTTATGTTAACCATGTGATAATTCTTGTTGGGTCGTTCAGTGAACTCATTCTCCAATGAGCACTTGTGTCTCGTCTCCGACTTCGCCAAGTCAAATGACCATGAGATAATCGTCACCACTCCATGGTGAAGACAAAGACACAATGGTCTATCCGATGTTTCAATCTCTTTTTCTCGAAACCTCTACAACCACGAACAATTTCAGACTTATGCTACTATCGGTCAAGCAATTCTCATGATCGAGATCGTCACCGCGATACTAGTTTGAGCTTGCATAAAGTCTCGGGACTTTATCTACGTTCTAATGTCGACTACATTATTATTAACTTAGGTGAATTCTTACCAAACAGCTTACTGTTATTTTGAACAAGACGTTTGTACCTAGATAAATTGCCTCGAGGGCATACCCATCTCCGAACATCTTCCACTTGCACTCATGCCCATTTATCCCGGTATCTCATACCGTATTTACACATAAGTCTCTTTAGACTTTAAGTAGTGGAGCCTTCGTAAATGGATCTGCTAAACCATCTTCTATATAGACCTTGTTTCTTAGATCATAGATCTGAATCACATCCAAAGCATTTCATTGGTCTCTTGGAATCCATAAGATTTATCTTGTCTGAATCTCATCCAGCTTATCGTTCTTTATGAGAATAATCCAAAACAGTTACTGGTCATCTGTACGGTTCATAATCATTTCTGATAAAGTGTCAAACTCTTTGACCACTGTGTAAAGAAAACATATGTTTCGGCTCCTTGATGCCTCGCATGCCTTTTATTTGCTCACACTGACTTTTAAAATTCTCTAGCTGATTCATATTAGTTTGTTCTTCTAATTCATATTTAGAAAACAGACTATTTATGTATACTCCAGTTTTCATTGCCATCATGAGTATTAACATCGAGACTGATCCGAATAGATCTGTACACAGCCATTGGCGAGAAAGTTTCATCATAATCCATTTTTAGGAGTTCTGATGATAACTGTTTCCAACCAGCATAACTTGTACTTGACTCTTTTCCATCTGTAGTAATCTTATGTCTCAAAGATTCACTTGCAGCCAAAGGAAACACTTTCCTTGGGCACATCAACTAAGGTCCATACCTTATTTATGTGCAGGGACCTTTTTCAGATTGTATCAAGACATTTATTAGAGTCATTACTCTAAATGGCATCTTGGAAGTTGTCTAGGCCATCATCATCTATGATGTTTTACTCAACTCTTCCGTCTCACGAGGCTTGAGTAATCCTATGACTTCCTAATGAATAATTTGAGAAATATCAAATTGATGAGGTTCTCACAGAACCTTATCAAGAACCTAGGCATTATTATTTTGGACTTAACCCAGAGGGAGGATTGTAACTCAGAGTCACTTGCCATATGTCGCACCATATCTAACAAAGTGTGATTCATGCACACCACACCAATGTGTTAAGAGACTTGACTTGAGAGTAAATCTCATTTTCATTTAATTTTATAAGAATTATATAGCTAAGTATTTGACCCTTGGATCTAATCGAAGTAGTTCAAATGCTTCTACCATTGTGTTCTTTATTTTATCAGACTTGTGTTTCATCAAGAACACGCATCGTAATAAAATAAGAATGCCATATCAATGCTAATTTAGACTTGGGTCCAAAACGTGACTTGTAAATCCATGTGAATGTTAGTAGCCTTGCTACTCCTGCCATGCCATGCTAGTTGTCTGATTGTACTTGTTGTTTTCCTTACCTGTTGCACTTATACTATAACTGCCATGTCATTGCATAAATTTTAGAACTGCTAGGTTGTTTACTTTTCTTTTAGTTTTCTTGCACAAGTCTTTTGTAGACTTGCTGACATGTGCCCCTCTCTCTTTTGGGTGTCACATGTTAGACCCTGAGCCAGAGACCGTTGCTGAGGACGAGGTGTTCGCTGACGCCGAGCCTGAGCCCACGTTTGACGAGGAGTTTATGGACACCAGTGACCAGTCCTAGAGACTGTTCTGAGCTACTTCTGTTTTAGGTTGCTGTTAGTTGTCGGTGCGTAGCACCTTTACTTTCTATACGTTGTACTTTTGTTGGCCATGCTTGGCCCTTTTAGACTCTTTTCTTTCCAGCCTGGTGGCTTTTCTGTGATGTTAGAACTTATTTATTATGGACATTCTGAGATTGAATACATTTTTATTTGTCTCTCTTCCCTTATTATTGTTGTTTTGTTTCGCGTTTGCAAGGACCTGAACTCCGTTAAATCCAGACGCTTTACAGACTGGAGCCTCACAGCTCCAAGTCTGACCGGACCTTCTCATGTCTCGCCTCCATTTTAGGGAAGCGGGGCGTGACAGTACGAGACCACGAGTTCTCCAACTCATTCTCCTACTGTTTTACAGAAGGAGTTTGGCCATCATACCTTTGAGACAAGACTTACAAGTGTCTTTCGACTCATAGTATGAGAGGTCAAGAGCCCTCTCTTTATGTGACTTATCAAGTCTGTTCTCTTCGGTATGGCCTAGTCTATTTACCCATAGATTAGGTTTCCATAACTTGTGCATTCATGTATTACAACCTAATACAATCTCGTTATACAAATTACTCATTGCTTCAGAAGCAAAGTGACGACATTCCCCAAAATTTGTTAGGCGTCCTCTATGGTCTAAGAAACAACAATTACTTGTTTTCCACCACTTAGGATAAGCTATTCCATTTATATAACGATTTATCCTGAAACCATAACATCAAATATGTCACATTTTCAGTTCCTCCTACTTTTGCCTTTACTAATGATAGATAAAACTTTCTTTCTCAATTGACTTTCCTGAATGCCTTCTTCTTCTCTAAATCTCATTTAGATATTACACGTCCTGACACAAATAATAGTTGTGCAAACATCTCATGTATCCAAATACTTGAGCTTTACAAACTTGACTGTGCTCAACAAGTTGTTCGTCTCAAGATCCGATTGGGATACATAGTCTTGCCCCGCTCATCTATTCTTCTTCGAGTCAAACAGTTTGCATGAAGTTCCACACCTTGCGGATTGAATTGTGTTAGGTCTAGGGCTTCAAGGAAGTCATTGTCCCTGAGCCAATTATAAGAAGGCCACTTTAATGTCAGTGACAACATAGTTTAGTCTATCAATTAGAATTTGAGTTGATATTCCTTAACCAAACATTTTGACCAGTTAACTTATTCTCTTAGGATATTATGATTTGCATTCCATCGGTAAACATAGAACTATCCTAGTTTAGCATATGTTCAATTTTAAATATAGATAAAATGGCTTATATCTAACTATATCCTCCCACTATTTTGGCGATCATTTTTAGCCATAATAATGAACAATTTAATTAATTAAATTTAGTGGGAAAGGGATCCACCACCCTGAGCCTTGCAACCTTGAGTGTGCTCAACAAATTGTTTGACTCTGTGATTGGTAGATGACTCTTCATCAATCATATCATATATGATTCCCTTATCGATTTTACCCTTAGCAACTTAAGATCATGAGTGTGCTCATCTAAATCATAATGACTAGTCTAGTCAAACCCTTGTTTTTGTGTCTAGCCTAACTTACGCCAATGCTCGGTGTATAGGTATGACGCGACGGCTTGGGTTAAGTCCAGACTACATCTCATGTATTAAGAAGTTGGTTTCCATAAAGTAGATATGGTGGATCTGGATCTAAGCCTAAGGGGGTGAATATGCTAATAAAAAAATTCGAGCTCACACAAGATATCACAGACAGTTATAATCAGACAAAGAGTAAATAAGTGCAAGTAAAAGCAATCGCAGAGTGCACATCACATTTACCCTGGTTCGGTCGTTCCAACGACATACTCCAGCCCCAAAGCAGATACTAGCATTAATATGTTACTGGTACAACTGTAAAAGGCTTGAGCACCTACTCTACGCTCACCAGGTTCCCATACATCACTCACCAAAGTGCTAAACACTATTATTCTAGTAAAATCTATCGCTTGACTAGTCCCGACTAGTCAAGACCCTCTTGTCTAGCACCGACTAGACAAGACCCCAAAAAAATGAATAAGTAACCTACAAAGACTGATACACTAAGTACACGAATATAAAATAGTAAAAATTTCAGAAAAGATCAGTTCGTGTCTGTGTAGTCGTCTTTGACAATCAACTCAAGTCAGATTATGTCTGACAGGATGTAGTCTCAATCTCAATCTGCAACTCAAGTTGTGTCAATCCTCCTTGGATGATCGTCTCTGCAAGCTAGGATGTCTCCCCTTTGATCTCGGCCCATTGGATGATGTAGTTCGACATGTCCCCTTGCTTGGGATTGTTGGCACACAGATTTATGGGTCGGTAAGGAGATAGCTTGGGTACTGCTTGGGTCAGCAAATCAAGGCAGGCTGCGGCTTGGATGATGGCACACTCGCTGCTCGATCAGTAAGGCTTGTAGCTTGTGGGTCGGCAAGCCTCTTAGCTAGGCAGACTTGTAGGTCGGCAACATCACTAGGGTGCAGTAATCAGTGGGTCTGCAAGGCAACACAGCATGGGTCAGCAAGGGAATGTTTGCTGGCTCTCCAAGGGCCGTCAAGGGATGGCCCAGCTTGATGGTTGCTTGCTTGGATGGGTCGACAGAACTCTTGGCTTGGATCAGTCAATGGGTCGGCAAATGCAACTGGATGTTGCAGTCGACAAGCACTTGATGCTTGGATATTGCGTGGGTCGGCACAGCCTTGGAGCATGGGTCAGCAGAGCAAGATAGGTAGGTAATCACCCCGGTCAACACTGAGTTGTGTGTGACCTAGCAACAGTCTGCAAGGAGGCTTGGCTCCTCCAAGCTATGGGTTGACACTCCTTCTTTGCGAGGCTTGTAAGTTGATCAACAACGCAGATGGCACAAGAACAAGCTAGGTCGTCAAGGGCCTTGGCACGAAAAGATGGCATGGTTGTCAGTGAAGCTCGGTGCGGTTATAGCTTGTGTCTTAGGTATCCCTTGCGTGAGATGCTTCTTTGGTTGTCAAGACGATGGAGCACTTATTTGGAGATTGCAACAATGGAGATGATGAAGCTTTGCTTGCAGCTAGGGCAAGATAACGGGCAATGGTACTTGCGGCAAGGAAGATGAAGTTTGGCCTTGGATTTGTGCTTGCAGCAAGGGTATTGAAGTTTAGGGTTTTGTTGAATTCTCTCTCTCCGTTTTTTGCTTTGGCTGCTTGGATTTTCATCTCCTTTGATGAGGGGGTTATATAGGATGTTGTGGAGAAAGAGTGGCTCAAAGAGAATCCCATGATTATAGCAGTTTGGGATTTGGAATATGATTTGTATGCAATTCAAATTGGATTTGGATTGGACTTGGACTTTGTACAGGATTTGCACCAATCACAAATTAATTTAAATTCAATCACTTTTGATTTGAATGAGATCTCCCCATATCTCTCCATATTTGACCAAATCTAAATTTCAAATATATTGCAATTTCTCCATCACTTTGACTAAGTCATCTTTGCATATGACTTGAAATTTCTCCGTCACTTTGACTAGGTCACACTTTGAGTATTTACGAGCTTACCTCTCCTGAAACACACTTAGCACACAGATCAAATCTTTCACACGTGTTTGTTACCATCAAATACGAAGTCATCGATCGTTGTATCCAACAACACGTTGTATCCAACAATCTCTCCTGTTTGATGATGACAAACCAATATAAGATATGAGCAATAACGATTCAAACAATATCATTGTAACATGTGTGTGTGTGTGTGTGTGTGTGTGTGTGTGTGTGTGTGTGTGTGTGTGTGTGTGTGTGTGTGTGTGTGTGTGTGTGAAGTGTGATGATGGAGGAATTAATACAAATACAATAATATGCAATGATGTTCAACATGTATGCATGCTCCCCCTATATTCATGTTCCCCCTATATTCATGCTCCCCCTTGAACACATATTCATTAAGCACAATAGTCACATATTCACATTATTCACATTATTCATTAGGCACATTAAGCATTAAGCATACCATTCAACCAAATCTTCTCATTATTCTTTCCCTTTTGATATCACCAAAAGGGTACAACGAAGTCAATTGTCATGTCACATGCAAAAAGTGAGCATTATAAATTACAACACACACTAGCATGTAGACATTCTTAATAAATATGTCAAATCCCATGAATATTATAACAAAGACTTCTACTCCATTGTGTAAGTATGATGATTAAACATTGAAGTACATAAGGAGAACTTTCACGAAATTCAACAAAAACCGATACACTTTTCCATGTAACATGATATCATCTAGGATTGATTTTTCCCACCTCATTAAAAATGAGTTCAAGGTACCACCCCCAAAACATAGCCTATGAGGACTCTTTGATGTGGGATGGCATTGCTTGACGGGTATAAAATCAACACTTAAGTTTACTCTTAAAGCTTATGTTAGATACTCGAGGGTAGTGTCATGTCCATGGATTGTATCTATTTTTCATACGGAGCTCTTTTTCTTTCAACTTTTTGTTTATTTATTTATTTTTTAAATTTTTTGAGCTCTATTTTTTATCCAAGGCAAGACACATCATATCTCTTATACTTTCAGTTATTTTTCATCCTACATTCACTTTCTAATATTTCATAAATGATATCTCCAAATGTACAATAACATTTAATACTTGTGAAAGTGAAAGTGTAGGTGTAAAAATCGAATTATTCTAATCAATAAACATGTCATGGTTATTTAGAAAATCAAACATGCATATGCAGATATAACAATAATACATCAATTTCTACATGGATATGAATGTCATTCATTAATACCAATTTAATGACTCAAAAGAAAGATACACATTAAGCACCATTTTTATAGATTTTTGTATTTTTCATTTTTTGTTTTGATTTTATAAAGAACTACCTCCTAACAAGCAAGCAAACTAGCACATAAATAAACACAAATCAAGCACATAAAGATGCTAAGAAGGTATACATTATGCTCAAAGAAGAAACCATACCTTCGCGTTGTCGTTTGGCTAAGGAACTTTTTAACGAAATGAGAGTTCCAATTCATAGTTCCTCGCCACTTCATCTTACCCTACACGAAAGATGTTATGTGTGACCTTGAAATCCAACAAGGTGCACTCATGCTAGTCATCAAACTCTTAGGAACCCAAATTTGTTTGAATTTAATATTCTTGTTCCTATATTTGCAATAATGAGAAGTATTACCAACACAACCACTTGTAAAGCACTTTGCATGAATATTTCTAGCTTTTGATGTCTCAATGTGAACTTTCCTATATTTTGACTTTTCAACATGTTTCAAATCATATCCAAGTCCATGCCTATTATTGCCATATATTTGGTTTCCAAAAATTATATCCAAAGATTGTTTACCCACACCAAATTTCTTTTTGGTCATTTCTAGGCCCGTGATTTTAGATTTCAAGGAAAGATTTTCGTTCATAAGCAAAGTGCATTTACTAATGAAAGCTTTCTTATTGTCCTCTTCATTCTGTTTCATGTTTTCAGCTTCCTTTTCAATCTCAATCATTTTAACTTTAAACTCTTTGTTTTCATCACGTAGCATGCACATCTTCTCATTAAGCGCTCTATTTTCAGTTTCTAGCTTAGTAACTCTATCTCTATGCATGCTATTTTCTTTTAATAAAGTGTGACAAATAAGACATTCAACTTTTTCATGCAAGCTAGATTTTTCCTTTTTCAACATAGTGATGGTAGAATTACAAGCAACAATTTTTTCTTTCAGATTATCAATTTCTTTGTTCATGTCACAATTTTCTTGTTGCAATTCAAAGTTAGCATTCCTATAGTAATCTAAAGTAGATTCTAAATCATCAATTTGATCTTTCAAGTCCTTACAAATATTCATAAGTTCTACTTTAGTGCAACATTTTACCTCGTCGTGTTCTCCCATTAAGCAGAGGGAGGAGTGTGCAGTTTCCTCCTAAGTTTCATCTTGGCTATCCATATCCCACGTTATTGCTAAAGATTTTCATTTCTTCTCCGCTGAATTATTCTTCTCTTGTGGGCAATTCCTCATGAAGTGCCCCTTTTTCCTGCATTTAAAACATTCAATTTTATTAGTAGTATTCTGTTCAGATGATTTTTTAGCAGGATTAAATTTGTTAGAGCGATTAAACTTTTGCACCATTTCAACTCTTCATTGTTCGGTCTTGATATATCTTTTGAAACCTCTGCCATTAGTGCTTGCTCCTCATCAAGATCTTCTTCTTCCTCCTCCTTAGCTTGAAGAGCTAGTGGCCCCTGGTTTCTCTCTTGCTTCGATGCTTTGCAGTTCAAGCTCATGTGACATCAAGTTACATATCAAGTCCTCCACTCTCATATTTGATAGATCTTTAGCTTCTTGAATTGCTGTGACTTTAGGACGGAATGAGCTTGGCAGCGCCCTCAAGATCTTCCCTATCTGCTCCAGACTTGAATATGGCTTTCCTAGAGAGCTGGGCTTGTATACGATGTTCGTGAACCTTGCAAACATCTTCTTGATGGACTCTGATGGAAGCATGTGGAAGCTTTCATATTCTGTGCTAAGTAAGGCGAGCCTAGATTCCTTCACTTGTGATGTTCCCTCATGCGTCACCTCTAGCGTATGCCATATTTCCTGTGCAGTTAAACATTGAGATATAAGATTACATTCAGCTTTATCCAAAGAGCAAATAAGTGCATTCATAGATCTACCATTCAATGAATAAAGTCTTTTATTATCCTATTTATCTTTTGATTTTAGAATTTCAGTGTCTTCAATTTTAATATTGGGAGATTCATATCCTTTTTCAACAATGTCCAACACATCATAATCAACAGGCACTAAATATATTCTCATCCTAGTTTTCCAATAAGCACAGTCTACACCATTAAACTTAAGGGGTCTAGAGATGGACTGACTTCAGCAAACGCTGAATCAGAAATATTCATGGTTAATCTAGCCTAGATCCCCTAACATGCTTTGTTGGATCTGGATCTATTCCTAGGGGGTGAATATGCTAATAAAAATTTTCGTACTCACATAAGATATCACAGGGCAGTTACAATCAGACACGGAGTAAATAAGTGCAAGTAAAAGCAATCGCAGAGTGCACATCAGATTTATCCTGGTTCGGTCGTCCCAACGACCTACTCCAACCTCAAAGCAGATACTAGCATTAATATGTTACTGGTACAACCGTAAAAAGCTAGAGCACATACTCTATGCTCACCAAGTTCCCGTACCGCACTCACCAAAGTGCTAAACACTATTAATCTAATAAAAGCTCGCTCTTGACTAGCACCGAATAGACAAGACCCCAAAAGTATGAATAAGTAAACTACAAAGATCGATACACTAAGTACATGAATATAAAATAGTAAAGAGTTCAGAAAAGCTCAGGTCGTGTCTGTGTAGTCGTCTTTGTCAATCAACTCAGGTCAGATCAAGTCTGACAGGATGTAGTCTCAATCTCAATCTGCAACTCAAGTTGCAGCAATCCTCCTTGGATGATCGTCTCAGCAAGCGAGGATGTCTCCCCTTTGATCTCGACCACTTGGTTGATGTAGTTCGGTATGGCCCCTTGCTTGGGATTGTTGGCACATAGATTTATGGGTCATCAAGGAGATGGATTGGGTACTCCTTGGGTCAGCAAAGCAAGGCAGGCTGCGACTTGGATGATGGCATATTGGCTGCTCAGTCAGTAAGGCTTATAGCTTGTGGGTCGGCAAGCCTCTTAGCTAGGCAGACTTGTAGGTCGGCAACATCACTAAGGTGTAGAAATAAGTGGGTCTGCAAGGCAACGCAGTATGGGTCAGCAAGGGAATGGTAGCTGGCTCTCCAAGGGTCAGCAAGGGATGGCTCAGCTTGATGGTTGTTTGCTTGGATCGGTCGATAGAACTCTTGGCTTGGATCAGCCAATGGGTTGACAAATGGCCCTGGATGCTGCGGTCGACAAGCACTTGATGCTTGGATGTTGCATGGGTCGACACAACCTTGGAGCACGGGTCGACAGAGCTAGATATGCAGGCAATCACCCTAGTCGGCACTGAGTTGTTCGTGGCCTAGCAACGGTCTGCAAGGAGGCTTGGCTCCTCCAAGCTATGTGTCGGCACTCCTCCTTTGCGAGGCTTGTAAGTTGATCAGCAACGCAGATGACACAAGAACAAGGTAGGTTGTCAAGGGCCTTGGCACGAAAAGAGGGCGTGGTAGTCAATGAAGCTCGGTGCAGCTATAGCTTGTGTCATGCCCCGCTTCCCAAAACTACGGAAGAGAAACGTGCCTAAGGTCCGCATGGGGTCGGAGCTACGAAGCTCGGACCCACTAAGCGTCTGTGAGGTACTCCAAAGCAATAAAACATGTCCCTGCATAAAAGGTACGGAACAATACGTAGAGTCTAAACAAAGCCTAGCATTGCTACAAACAGCTAAAAGGAAACTAATGGTGCAAGCACCCAACCTAGGCAGAAAAGTAACGGTGTTATGCACCCGAACTAGAAAGCAGTAAATCTCTGAATCAGCAACGTGGGGAGCCTCTAGCTATGATCCTCGTTTGTTACGTACTCCGGGTCGACATCCTCTGGCTCCATGTACTCAGGTATGTCCAGCTCGTCCCTGTACTCTGGCTCAACACCTGACGTACATCACCAAAGAGAAAAGGAACTGTACGTCAGGTAAAGTCTACAAGGAAGGGTTAGACTCTACTGCAAATGTAAGGTAATTAAAAGCAACATTTTACTAGTTGATTACATGTTGAGGTTATAACATGGCAGTTATACTATGCAGAAAGTAAAAACGGCGCATGAAGGGTAAACACGACAGACAGTAGCCGTAGCGTGTACTATCGGCTACGGGACTAAGCTAGACAGGACTGGACAAGACAAGACAAGATGTGTGTGTCACGAAGGGTTCATGCCTTATGGTTCGAGGGCGGCCAGACCCTCTCTCCGTCCGACCGCTCAACCCTATCCCAAACCCAAGTGCTCAAGACAAGACAATACAGAGATCACTCTCGCTTGGAGAGCATCTGAAACGCCTGCATGCTTTTTGTAACACGGAGATCACTCTCGCTTGGAGAGCATCTGAAATGCTCGCAGGCTTTTTGGTAACACAGAGATCACTCCCGCATCTGAAATGCCTGCATGCTTTTTGGTAACACAGAGATCACTCCCGTGTGGAGAGCATCTGAAATGCCCACAGGCTTTTTGTAACAAGACATGACCGTTGTTGAGGAATTGTTCATTCTAGGGGGTCCACACGCACGCACATACAGAAAAGCCCTAAGGTTTCAGTTGTTGTTTGTGCTTAGACTTCGTCGTCAAGTCTAAGATGTCAAGGGGGTCCCAGACGCTATCATTTCACGTCCGGTTCTCTTTAAATGTACTTTAAATATCTAAGAAGGAGATGGCCTAAACGTGGCCATAAGTATACAAGTGTAAACACTTGCCTGCGATGGCGAGTGCATCGTCTGTCTGGAGCGTCTCATCAAATCGGTGCGTCAGCGAGGGTCCGTCTGAAACGGGTCAACGGCGATGTCAGGACACGTTTTGCATCATTCCTATTAGAGTTCATTTCTAGGTTCAACGGGGCTATTCTAGCAGTCAAAGTCACGTTTTTGTTTTGGTTCAGCCTAATCGACGATCTATCCTATGTGCATAGATATTCAAGTCCTTCGTCGATGTCTAAGGTTTAGCAACGTTTTAAAGGAGTAGAAATGAAATTTAATTATTGTTGAAGATTTTTAGATTAGGTTTTCGATTTGCTACGGTGTGGGTTCTTATTACGCGTTAGAGGGCTAACCTTTCTGACGTTTGATCGAAGAGCGGATGTTGGGTCTGAACGGTGATGGATCTGCATCGTCAGCAATATCTCGGCTGTGGGTAGTATAGCAAAACACTTCTAAACAGCGAGGTGGAGGCATGAACAACGAGCAAACATCGATCTCTCTCACGTTGCGAGTAGTGCAACGGATCTACACGACGGCAGCAACGTCGGGGAAAAACACACGAGTTTGGTAACGTGCATGAACTTCTAGGATCAATGGGGGCTGCTGGGGATTGAAGGAGGTCACTGGGGGTTGATCTGCCTGGTGGGTGGCCGACGGCATCAGCGCACGGCGGTTGGCGGCCGTGATAAGACGAAGAGGACGGATTTGTGCAACGGTCGTTGTCGTGCATCGCAGTAGAAAAGCAGCAACCAGAGGGGTCAAAAGAGACTTGCAGTAGATAATGGGATTCGAGGGGGATCTAATGGTGGTATAGTGGTCACTGGAAGTGGCCGAAGATGACCGGGCACCGGCATTGAAGAACAACGCGCAGATCTGTCAAAAACAGCCCGCTAGGGCTGAGTTTCAACAGGGTTTCGAGGAGGTAGAGATGAGGGAAGAGGGAAAGGGAAGTTGCAAATGATAGAGGGGTCAAAGGGGAGTCAAGTGGAGGTGGCATTGGTCGGAGGGGGTGGCCAGAGTGGCGGTGGTGCCCATTTTTCTGGCGATGGATCTGCTGTCACAAGAGCTGCGGCCTGGTCTCCTTTGGTTGCGATTTTTGAGGTTTTCTAGAGGGGGAGATGGATGAGATGGAGGAGGAGAGATGGCCATAGATGGGGGAGGTGCTGGTGGTGCCTCGCCAGTGGCGAGGAGGCACAAAAATGAAGGAGAAGGCGGCTGGCTTGGGTGGTTGCGTGAAAGCCTAGGGTTGGTTTTGATTTTGTTATAAAGAGATGATGGTTGCTAAATGTATTTGAATGGGGGTATAAATTGAGGGTGACTAGGAGAGAGGGTGAGTGAGGGGGTGTACAAAGTGGGGAAGAGTTGGGTGAGGGTATAGGCAGCAAATCCATCTCATGATACGTAAGATTTGATTAGGATTTGATGAAGAGTTTGAAATTTGAATTTGATTGCTCGATCTTGATTAGTGATTTGGTTGGGCTAGGGGCATCCAAAAATTACGAAAAAATATCAGGATGACTGTGACGAAGAGAGGCTTAGGGGTACGATGGTCAATGGCGCGTTTGGTCCACGGGAAACGAACAAAAAAATAAAAATATCCGACGACTACGTCTAAATCTACGACGTCACGGCAATCAAACCTGATTTGTGGGATAACGACACATGAAATGACGTTCACCAAAAATCCCACAAATCACTACTCTTCCATACTGTCACAATGACATATCACATCGCATAGTCCAGATCCAAGAAGAGGCAAAAATAAATACGCATACGAAAAAAGTCGTACGCGTCGAAAACAACACAGTCGGAAAACGACCGTTACATTCTAGCCCACTAAAAGAATGATTCCGACCTCAGAATCTACAACACCACAAATCAGAAAACAAAAATGGGAAACGCTCTCTCTTCTTCGCGCTCCCAAGTGGACTCTCTAGGTGATCCGTGATGCCACATCACTCTCACCAGGTCGACTACCTTGTTCCTCAAATGCTTCTGTCGACGGTCCAAAATCTACACCAGCTGATGGTCATATGTCAAGTCCGGACGGACCGTGATCTCTGAGAAGTCAACAGTGTACGATGGATCACTGACGTATCGACGTAGCTGAGATACGTGGAATACGTCGTGAACTCCAACCAAAGATGGTAGCAGAGCAAGGCAGTAGGCCACTGCTCCCACACGCTCAAGCACATCAAATGATCCAATATACCTTGGACTTAGCTTTTCCTTCTTCCTGAAACGAATGACTCCGCGGTTGGGAGAAATCTTCATGAAGACGTGATCTCTAGGCTGAAACTCCAAAGGTCTCCTCTTGGCATCTGCCCAATGCTTGAAGCGGTCCTGTGCAATCCTGAGCTTCTCCCTGCTGCCCCTCACGACATCCATAGCATCCACTATCATCTCTGGACCCAACAACTCCTGATCTCCGATGTCATCCCAGCTCAGTGGCGATCGAAATTTCCTTCCATATAAGGCAGCAAACGGCGCCATTCCAATGCTCGCCTGGTAGCTGTTGTTGTATAAAAACTCCACCAAGTGAAGATGGTCCTCCCACGAACACTTCAGATCGAGCGTACAAGCTCGCAGCATATCCTCCAAGATCTGAATAGTCCTCTCAGACTGGCCATCGGTCTGCGGGTGGTACGTCATGCTGAAGCTCAGACTCGTACCCAAATTCTCCTGCAGACTTCTCCAGAACTGACATGTGAACCTCGAGTCTCTGTCAGACACGATGCTCACGTGGACTCCATGTAAGCGTACAATCTCCTACACGTACACGGTCTAGGTCACAAACTAACTTAAAGAGGAACTATAAAGAGGAGTAAAATAAAATTTACCTCTAGATATTTCCTCGCCAAGACTTCCGTAGACTGTCCCACTCGGAAAGGGATGAAGTGTGCAGACTTGGTCAATCGATCAACGATCACCCAGACTACGTCGTTCTGCTTCGGGCTCCGAGGTAGACCAGTCACGAAATCCATCATGATATATTGTCACTTCCACTCTGGGATAGGAAGCGGTTGTAGCAATCCAGCTATACAATGGTGCTCAGCCTTCACCTGTTAGCATACCAAACAACTTGGCAACGCTATGTGCCATACTCCTCTTCATGCCAATCCACCAATAATTCAGATGGAGGTCCTTATACTTCTTGGTGCCTCCAGGATGTATAGAATATGGTGAGCTATGAGCCTCGCTCAACAGCTCCTCTCGAATATCACCTGCAAGTACGCAGAGCCTACTGCCGTACCTCAGCGAACCATCCTCATGAATCATGAACTCTGTCCGAAGTCCAGCTTTAACATGCCTCCTGATCCTCTACAGCTTCGGATCTCCTACCTGGGCTGCCTTGATCGGATCCACAATCGTGGATGGAATTTGCATATTCATGAATGAAAGAACCACTCCAGGTAGAACGACCTCAACATCCATCTCTCTCAGCTCCTGCTGTATCCTCCAGGTGACAGTATGCATCATCACATCGGGGAGTCTACTCAAAGCATCTGGCACTACATTCACCTTCCCCGGGTGATACTACAGATCTATCTCATAGTCAGCCATAAGCTCCAACCATCGTCTCTGACGCATGTTGAGCTCCTTCTGCGTAAAGATGTACTTCAAGCTTTTGTGATTGATGAAGATCTTCATGCTCTCACTCAGCAAGAAGTGTCTCCAGATCTTCAGCGCAAATATCACCGCTGCCAACTCCAGATTGTGCGTCGGGTAATTCTTCTCATGAGTCTTCAACTGACGAGAAGCATACGCGACCACCTGACCATGCTGATGCAAAACGCGTCCAAGGCCCTTCCCTGATGCATCACAATATACCTCAAAGCCTCCGCTCCGATCCAGTACCGCCAATACCGGTGCTGTAGTCAACCTCGCCTTCAAGATACTGAAGGCCTCCTCACAAGCTTTCGACCAATGAAACTCCACATCCTTCCTATCAGCTTCGTCATCGGCTCTGCGATCCTCGAAAAATCGAACTTTAGATGGCCTGGAATCCTGAATAACACCTTCTCACTGTGGCATTCAAACGGAGCGTGGAATTCTCCTAGCAAATCGATGCCAGGAACGACATCGAAATGCGGCAGGTCATGGACAGTGAAGTCTGACAATAGTTCGTGTCCACTGACCACCAACGGGGTCGATCAACAACCCAAATTCACAGTCACCACTCCGTTCCCTGTACTGATGTCCCAACACTTAGGTAGTGTATGGGTGGAAAATGGAATATCTTGTTATGAACCTCCGGGATATGATGCACATAGATGCACCAGAATCGAACAAGGCCAAGGCCGGATGGGACGACACTAATATGGTGCATAAGGTATAATAAAACTACGGCCAAATCACTACCCAACAACTAGCAAGGACAACACACATATACAAACAAAACAATCTAAACTATAAAAAGAAAGACTAGATCTAAAAATATACCTGCAATAACACCATCCAAGTCTTCAGCCTCGACAGCGGTCGTGGTATACGCCGGCCTCCGGGGTTGCATTGCCTACCGAAACATCTGCGTCTGTGGCGCCAAGGGTGGTCCATGGACAACAGCTCCTCTCTGGACCGGGGCAGGCTCTCTACTCTGCACTGGAACTGGTGCTCCGCCCTCTACATGGCGATACCTCAAGCAATCTCTAGTGGCGTGTGTGGTGGCTCCACACGCCAGACACAAACCCAGCTTCTTCTTGCAAGTGTTCTGCTGATGTCCTGGCTTGCCACAGTAATGACATCGATCCCTGGCTTGGTTCTATGCAGGTTCTCCTAGCCTCTTGAAAGGCACCGACTGAACGGGTCCCACTGCAGGCCTAGCTGCTGGCCTGAACTGCTCCACTGGTCGGTTCCGTCGCGGTGGCGGTGGTGGTGTAGTCGGAGGAGCCTGGGCAGCACGGGCAATCTGATGTGCCTGTTCAACCAACCGATACTGAACATATAACGTCTCTCTTATAATGTCCAATTGGTGAAACTCGTCACCTTGACCATCCTGTAAGGGTTTTGGCGGACCATCAGAGCTCGGATCTGTGTCTGTCCTAAGTCGGTCGGACCACGGGGGCATAAAGCGCAGCGGAAAAAACAAAACTAAGCTAGCTAAACAATTTAGCTAGGCTCTGAGGGAGCCAGAACCTAGCCCGATCTATGCCAACTTGGGGTGGATCTGACCACCCCAAAAGGGATCTATTCTACAGCGACAAAATTAAATCTACACTAAAATTGCTTAACCACATACCCGAAATCTTGGCCCTGGAGCGGGCAAGATGTACCACACCGTCTTCTGATGCTCCTCGTAGCCGAGCCACCTTGAATCGATCTAGCCGATCCGCCTTGCACCCTCGAACCGATCTGTCCGAGCCGACTCCCGCCTCCGAGCCGATCACACGCGGTAGAAAGTTTCACTTGAATAGACCTGCGTCTTAGACGTCTGGATCCGAATCCAGACCCCCTTTGTAGTCTTGCTAGGACTACTCCGGAGAATAGGAAGGAGAGAGAGAGAATAGTTTAGTCATAGATCGAGCTTGCTCTAAAATTCTGGAGCTACTCGATCAAGGACTTGGTGTGTGTTTCAACGAAGAGAGTGCACCCCTATTTATATAGGGAGTTGGCACTCCTTCTTTCGTTGTGAGCAATGTGGGACTATTGCTAAATTAAAGAGAATTCAATTAAGCTAATTTGGCTTAATTTGAAGTTTAGTAAGCTTTTTATAAAAGAAAACTTCAATGAATTAATTCTCTTTACTCATTAAACTGTAGACACCAAACAAGCTATCAATACGAAGGGCTTCGAATGGTGAACGCGTAGGAACCAACGGCGATGAATTTCGACTTCGTTTGACCCCTCAAACAATTGCCCAAAGATGGGCAAAAAATCAATCTTTGTAGCCGTCATTTGGGGTTTCCAAAACCCTAAAATCACTTAAATTGCGGGCACGCCCACTGGGCTTAGCAGGCGCGCCTGCCCAAGGCAAGAGGGGACGGGCCGCCCGCCCGGTGCTGTAGCGGGCCGTGCCCGCTGTAAGCAGCGGGCACTGGCCTGCTGTAGCCAGCAGCCTGCGACCGTTTGCCTTTCCGGATGGGCTTGTTAGTCCAGTGGGGCTAACCCACTTTGCCTTGGACTGTTTTCGTGTTTCTAGGCTCGTTTGAGCTCCGATTTGGATGCGGTTTGATCATGTGTTTAGACCAGGACGATCCCGTCATTCAGGTAACCCTTTCCAATATGTTTGTTCCTACTAAATTTGTCGTAACCAATTTACGACACTTTTAATCTTTATTTGCATCAAATGCAACGTTGTCCCTATTGCATTTACGACTTAAGTTCACAACTAGCTTTGTGAATGTCAACTATTCAGTATCATCAAATGAATCTCTCTTAATAAATCTTCCTATTATTAACACACGAACGCTACTCGGTGTGAGACCCTACAGCCTGACCTTACTACAGGTTGGGGATCGAAACCCCTAGATGACGGTCACTACGAGCAGTAGCTGTCGTCCCTGTTTCAGAATCATCAAAACGTGATCGACCCATTGACAAAAGCATCGTTGGGTTTACTTTGGCTGTGTCAGTGATGAATGTCGTTAGCTATAGTCCCTTCGTCAAGACTGTTTTCCTGTTGGCCTAGGGTATGGTTTACTGTCAACCCTATTAGACAACATTTGTCAGTATAATGCGGTCTTTGTTGTATTCACGGTATACTTCTTACAACGTACCCCAGCCGAGGATTAACACAAAGACCGTACTGAGCCTGTGACACTAACTTCCCTTTAACGGAAGTGACGAATCCCATCTTAGTCATCTACTCTCCTCGAGAGCTTTGGGTGCAATCCAACCTAAGATCTTTCAGCAGGCCTAGCCTCGAAGCTAGATCATGGGTCTAAGCTACACAGTTCGCTCACAAGTTGGTACAGATGACTTCAGGTCTTAAGGACCAGCTTACCTATCATCACCCTAGAGTTATTAAAGACAATTTAGTTAAATTTAACCATTTAACAACTCTAAGTTGGTCGTTCAGTGAACCCATTCTCCAATGAGCACCTGTGTCTCGTCTCCGACTTCGCCAAGTCGAATGACTATGAGATCATCAATACCCTAAGGTAAGACAAAGACACAGTGGTCTATCCGATGTTTTGATATCCAGTTTTCAACACATCTATGACCACGAACCGTTTAAGACTTACGTTTCTATTTGGCCGCTTACTACTCATAATTGAGGTCTTATCTAGATACGTAAGGACCTAACTATAAGTCTATAGACTTTATCTAAGTATATTAATTCAAACGATTTCATACTTAGTATAATGGATACCATATACAGTATGAACAAGACATATACTTAGGACAAATTGCCTTATGGGCATATATCCTCCTACACATCCATGGTCCCATCAGCTGAAGGTTCGACTCAGGTTTTTTGTCCTCCTACCATCCTATTGACAGGAAAACCCAACTTAAACTCGTATTGGATATTAAATGATGCGATACTCTTATTGTTCCGAACTTTTTGCAGGACCTGCATGGGCCACCACTAAAACCTGTCACGCCCTGCTTTCTAAAACTATAGAAGCGAAACGTGACTAAGGTCCGCATGGGTCGGAGCTACGAAGCTCGGACCCACTAAGAGTCTGTGAGGTACTCCAAAGCAATAAAACATGTCCCTGCATAAACGGTAAGGAACAACAAAAGTACTGAAAGGGAAATGAATTCATTTTATTCCAAAAGATATCTAGAAAAGTACAGAGAGTTTCAACAAAGCCCAGCATGGCTACAAACAGCTGAAAGGAAACTAATGGTGCAAGCACCAAACATAGGCAGAAAATTAAACGGTGCTATGCACCCGAACTAGAAAGCAGTAAATCTCTGAATCAGCAACGTGGGGAGCCTCTAGCTCTGATCCTCGTCAGGTACGTACTCCAGGTCGACGTCCTCTGACTCTACGTACTCAACTATGTCCGGCTTGTCCCCGTACTCTGGCTCAACACCTGACGTACAACATCCAAGAGAAAAGGAATTGTACGTCAAGTAAAGTCTAGAAGGAAGGGTTAGACTCTACTACAAGTGTAAGGTAATTAAGAGCAACATTTTACTGGTTGAATATATGCTGAGGTTATAACATGGCAGTTATACTATGCAGAAAGTAAAAATGGTGCAGGAAGAGTAAACACGACAGACAGTAGCCGTATCATTTGCTACCGGCTACGGGACTAAGCTAGACGAGACAAGACAAGACAAGAAAAGACGTGTGTGTCATGAAGGGTTCATGCCTTACGGTTCGAGGGCGGCCAGCCCCTCTCCCCGTGCGACCGCTCAACCCTACCCCAAACCAAAGTGCTCAAGACAAGACAACACAGAGATCACTCTCGCTTGGAGAGCATCTGAAACGCCCGTAGGCTTTTTGTAACGCTAAGATCACTCTCGCTTGGAGAGCATCTGAAACGCTCGTAGGCTTTTTGGTAACACAGAGATCACTCCCACGTGGAGAGCATCTGAAACGCCCACAGGATTTTTGGTAACACAGAGATCACTCCCGTCTGGAGTGCATTTGAAACATCCGCAGGCTTTTTGTAACAAGACATGATCGTTGTTGAGGAATTGTTCATTCAAGGGGGTCCACACGCACGCACACACAGAAAAGCCCTAAGGTGTTAGTTGTTGTTGTTGTTTGTGCTTAGACTTTGTCGTCAAGTCTAAGCTGTCAAGGGGATCCCAGACGCTCTCGTTTCACATCCAGTTCTCTTTAAATGTACTTTAACTATCTAAGAAGGAGATGGCCTAAACATGGCTGTAAGTACACAAGTGTAAACACTTGCCTGCGATGGCGAGTGTGTCGTCTGTCTGGAGCGTCTCGTCGAATCGGTGCGTCAGCGAGGTTCCGTCTGAAACGGGTCAACGGCGATGTCAAGACACGTTTTTCATCATTCCTATTAGAGTTCGTTTCTAGGTTCAACGGGGTTATCCTAGCAGTCAAGTCACGTGTTTGTTTTGGTTTAGCCTAATCAACGATCTATCCTATGTGCATAGATATTCAAGTCCTTCGTCGATGTCTAAGATTTAGCAACATTTTAAAGATGCTGAAATGAAATTTAATTATTGTTGATGATTTTTAGATTAGGTTTTCGATTTGCTACGGTGTGGGTTCTTACTACGCATTAGAGGGCTAACCTTCCTGACGTTTGATCGAAGAGCGGATGCCAGGTCTGAATGGTGATGGATCTACGTCGTCAACAACGTCTTGGCCGTGGGTAGCACAGCGAGACACTTTTAGACAGAGAGGTGGAGGCATGAACAGCGAGCAAACGTCGATCTCTCTCCCGTTGCAGGTAGCGCAACAGATCTACACGGAGGCGGCAACGTAGGGGAAAAACACGCGAGTTCTACGATGTGTGTGAATTACTAGGATTAAAGGGGGCTGCCAGGGATTGAAGGAGGTCAGTGGGGGTTGCTCGACCTGGTGGGTGGCTGACGGCGTCAACGCATGGCGGTGGGCGGCCGTGAGAAGACCAAGAGGACAGATTCGTGCAACGGTCGTTGTCGTGCGTCGCAGCAGAAAAACAGCGACCATTGGGTCAAAGGAGACTTGCAATAGACAGAGGGGTTCTAGGGGGATCTAATGGTGGTGGAGTGGTCGCCGGAAGTGGCCAGAGATGGCCGGGCGTCGGCGTTGAAGAACAACGCACATATATGTCAAAAACAGCCGCTATGGACGAGTTTCAACGGGTTTTCGAGGAGGTAGAGATGAGGGAAGAGGGGGAGGGAAGTTGCAGATGATAGAGGGGTCAAAGGGGAGTCAAGTGGAGGCAGAGGCCATCGGAGGGGGCGGCCAGAGTAGCGGCAGCGCCCGTTTTTCTGGAGATGGATCTACTGTCACAAGAGCTGCGGCCTGGGCTCCTTTGGTTGCGGTTTTTGAGGTTTTCTAGAGGGGGAGAGGTAGGAGATGGAGGAGGAGAGATGGCCAGAGATGGGAGAGGTGCTGTTGGTGCCTCGCCGACAGCAAGGAGGCGCAAAAATGAAGGAGAAGGCGGCTGGCTGGGGTGGTTGCATGAAAGCCTTGGGTTGGTTTTGATTTTGTTATAAAGAGATGATGGTCGCTAAATGTATTTGAAAGGGGGTATAAATTGAGGGGTGACTAGGAGATAGGGTGAGTGAGGGGGTGTACAAAGTGGGAAAAAGTTGGGTGAGGGTAGAGGCAGCGAATCCATCTCATGATACGTAAGATTTGATTAGGATTTGATGAAGAGTTTGAAATTTGAATTTGATTAAGGCTAATTGGGCTCGATCTTGATTAGTGATTTGGTTGGGCTAGGGGCGTCCAAAAATAACGAAAAAAATATCAAGATAACCGTGACGAAGAGAAGCTCGGGAGTATAGTGTTCAATCACATGTTTGGTCCACGGGAGACGAACAAAAAAATAAAAAGGTCCGGTGACTAAGTCTAAAGCTACGACGTCACCGCTTGCTAAATTCTCTCTCCCCTTTTTTGCTTTGGCCGGTTGGATTATCCTCTCCTTTGATGATGGATTTATATAGGATGTTGTGGAGAAAGAATGGCTCAAAGAGAATCCCATGATTATTGGAGTTTGGGATTTGGAATAGGATTTGTACTGCAATTCAAATTGGATTTGGACTGGACTTGGAATTTGTATAGGATTTGCACCAATCACAAATTGGTTTGATTCAATCACTTTTGATTTGAATGAGATCTCTCCATATCTCTCTATATTTGACCAAGTCCAAATTGCAAATGAATTGCAATTTCTCCATCACTTTGACTAAGTCTTCTTTGCATATGACTTGCAATTTCTCCATCACTTTGACTGGGTCATCCTTTGAGTATTTACGAGCTTACCACTCCAAAGAAATGTAGTGACATGTGGTTGCTACTGCACATGTACTAGAGGGGGGTGAATAGTACTTTAAAATAATCAAGATAGTTATTCCTAATTATTGTGCAAGAAACAAACGACAATGCAGAATAAACAACAATCAACAAGAAATAGCAAACGCAAACAAATGCACGAAACGGGTTCGGATCCACCCAAGTCTCCCCGACTTGTTCCCGGTGATTCTACGTCCCAACCATCCGGATCCCCTCCGGATACTTGAGTTAGAAACCCTAACTCAAGATTTAGCACTATGAAATTCTTGTGAAAAACCTTCACAAGACCAAATCATACAAAAGACAAGTGACTCCCACAAACCGGGATCACACCCTCTCTCACAACCGAGAGACACAATTGTAATATTAATTGAAATGAAATAAACACTTACCTACAAAATCCTATGCCTTGAGTATACTTACCAAATATTAGGGCAAGAAGGATTTTGGGGAAGATGATGACACCAAGCCCTAGCTCCACCAAGATGGATAGTAATAGGTGGCTAGGATGAGGTTGGTGTCCTTGGATTCAAAAGCCCTTGGCTTGAATGGCTCACAATGGAGAGAATCTCTCTTGAGGAATTTGCTCAAAGAGTGAAGGGCGAGATTCTTGGTGAGAAGAGAGAGCTTAGAATTAGCTTGAGAAAACTCTTCTCTTAGGTCTAAAAATACTTTGATAATGGACCTCTAACCCCTCTTCAAACGAATCATGATTCTATTTAAAGGGGCAAGAGAAATCGAGTTTGAAAGAATCCCAACGGCTCTATTCTGAAGCAGACTAGTTGGTCTAAGAAGGATCACTGACCGACTAGTTCATCAACTAGTCGGTCGGTGATTCAACATGGACCGACTAACAGCTCGACAACCAAAAGAGTGATTTCTAGACAACATGAACTAGTCGGTCTAAGAAGACTTGCCAACCGACTAGTTTGCCAACTAGTCGGTCGGTGAGTGTTCGTTGACCGACTAAGAGTGAAATGCACGTAGCTGAATACAAGTTACACTAGTCGGTCTAAGAACAAATGCTGACCGACTAGTTTCACAACTAGTCGGTCGATGAATGTTCTTGAACCGACTAACTGTAAACAGTAACTCAGGCTGTACAGAGGCAAGCTCAACTAGTCGGTCTGAGAAGGATTCCTAACCGACTAGATCGTCATCTAGTCGGTCGGTGAACCTTCTTTGACCGACTAATTGATCGACATGGCTGAGCTGAAATGAGTTAGGACATCTAGTCGGTTCATGAAGAGTTACCGACCGACTAGATCTTCATCTAGTCGGTTGGTGACTCTACTTGAACCAACTAAGATGCACTAAGAATTAATAATGACACTGTGCTAATTGATAATTCAAAGCAATTTACCGTGAATCTAATTTGATATGTTAGATTCAGGGGGAGTGAAGATATAAAATGTGGATTTAGATCCTATATGTCAATAATTGGTTCATATTTCATATCTTCCTCATCTGCTTGATGCGTATGATTAATATTTAATACGAGACTAACGTGTCATCAATACAGGGGGAGTAAGTAAATTTCAATTGAATCATTATTATTGATTATTATTTATGTTGGTTTGTCATCACCAAAAAGGGGGAGAATGTTGAGTATTGATTCCCCGGATTTGGTTTTGGATGATAAGCAAACATAAATATCGTATACTAACTGTTTGTGAGTGCAGTTATGGAGATCGTCGCCAAAAGAATACGTACATGAAAAGCGACGTCTCAAGACTTCTCACTACGCGTGATAGTGTGCCTGAAGCTTCGTTGAAGCTCAAGGAGCAATATTGAAGTCAAGAAGAATGAAGATTGAAGCTTTGAAGACGGTTCGTCATGTATTACTTTATGTCTTCTAGCTTTATAGATTAGAATGTTAAGCCTTGAGTAGGACTTACTTTATAATCTTCATTTTGCTCATTTCTTAGAGCTAGGACTATCATAGAAGCCATTAGAAACTTTCCCGAAGCCTATCGCCTCTTCCCAACGGCTCTATTCTTAAGCAGACCCGTCGGTCTAAGAAGGATCACTGACCGACTTGTTCATCAACAAGTCGGTCGGTGATTCAACATGGACCGACTAACAGCTCGACAGCCAAAAGAGTGATTTCCAGGCAACAAGAACTAGTCGGTCTAAGAAGACTTGCCAACCGACTAGTTTGCTAACTAGTCGGTCGGTGAGTGTTCTTTGACCGACTAAGAGTGAAATGCACGTAGCTGAATACAAGTTACACTAGTCGGTCTAAGAACAAATGCTGACCGACTAGTTTCACAACTAGTCGGTCGATGAATGTTCTTGAACCGACTAACTGTAAACAGTAACTCAGGCTGTACAGAGGCAATCTCAACTAGTCGGTCTGAGAAGGATTCCTAACCGACTAGATCGTCATCTAGTCGGTCGGTGAACCTTCTTTGACCGACTAATTGATCGACATGACTGAGCTGAAATGAGTTAGGACATCTAGTCGGTTCATGAAGAGTTGCTGACCGACTAGATCGTCATCTAGTTGGTTGGTGACTCTACTTGAACCAACTAAGATGCACTAGAAGCCGAGGGAAGAGGCGATAGGCTTCGGGAAAGTTTCTAATGGCTTCTATGATAGTCCTAGCTCTAAGAAATGAGCGAAATGAAGATTATAAAGTAAGTCCTACTCAAGGCTTAACATTCTAATCTATAAAGCTAGAAGACATAAAGTAATACATGACGAACCGTCTTCAAAGCTTCAATCTTCATTCTTCTTGACTTCAATATTGCTCCTTGAGCTTCAACGAAGCTTCAGGAACACTATCACGCGTATTGAGAAGTCTTGAGACGTCGCTTTTGATGTACGTATTCTTTTGGCGACGATCTCCATAACTGCGCTCACAAACAGTTAGTATACGATATTTATGTTTGCTCATCATCCAAAACCAAATCCGGGGAATCAATACTCAACATTCTCTCCCTTTTTGGTGATGACAAACCAACATAAATAATAATCAATAATAATGATTCAATTGAAATTTACTTACTCCTACTGCATTGATGACACGTTAGTCTCGTATTAAATATTAATCATACGCATCAAGCAGATGAGGAAGATATGAAATATGAACCAATTATTGACATATAGGATCTAAATCCACATTTTATATCTTCACTCCCCCTGAATCTAACATATCAAATTAGATTCACGGTAAATTGCTTTGAATTATCAATTAGCACATTGTCATTATTAATTCTCTCCACCTTTGGCATTAGCAAAAAGAGCGGGAGGAGAACAATGACAAAACCAATGGCTAAAAAATAAAGCATGGGAGTCAAAGAATACGACCACGGTCCAAATGACACCAAAGTAAAATACCGAAGAAACTCAAGGTGTGCCAATGTGACCATAGTCGAAAATCGAAAACCGAAATCATAAAACCATCGGCGAAAATCGAAAATCGAAATCATCAAGCCATAGGCGAAAATCGAAATTCGAAATCATCAAAACTCAAATCAATTTTACGTATTGAGTTTTGGAACATACTCTCCAAAATCAACATTCAAAGTTAAATAGAGCGCATGGAAAACAATTCTATGTTTCCATAGAAAGAATTCAATTTAACCAAAATAATCGTCGAGCGACGAAAGTCAACATCAGAGACAAAACTAATCCGATGTGAAAACCAACTGTAGCAAAACGATACCAAAAGTAATATGCAAAAATGTTATGCCAAAAATAGATAGAGCATCATAAAACTATGGCATACACAATTCTAGCACAAAATGACATCAATTGTAATAGTCTACCAATGTAGATATTCTACCAATGGATGCATTTAACTCACATGGATACCAATGTAACTCAAAAGTAAGAATATACTTACAACATTAAGCTCCCCCTACTTTGGTGCAATACTTAAGCACCATCAACTCCAATTGAATGAAAAGTCCTTTGCAAATCAATGAGTTGGTAGGGTTGGTATCCCATGGTGGATTTAACCTAAAGAATATCATTTTGGTATCCAAAAATCTTTTTGGATCATATGGGTTAGGCAACAAATTTAACGTATTAAATGTAACCCATATCCTAACTAAATTCAAATTAACATGCACATCCATGATTAATATGCAAATAAAAAAATAAACCAATTCATACCACAATTGCGTTGGTACCCATAAAATGAAATTAAACTTATGGTACCAAGCAATGAAGGGTCAAAGGAAACTAATCCTTCGGAAACCAAGTCCACGAGGACATTGATTTCCCAACATAATCATCATTCAAAATAATATCATTAATATATGATCGCACACACAAATTCTTATTATGCATGCTTGTGTTCTTTGGACCCCAAATGGTGTATGTCTTGGGAGTCCTAATCCTATTGGGAACATGCATACGTTGTTGATTTCTATGTGATGCATGTCGTGGATATGCATATGGCATATGATGCAATGGTGCATGATGATAATTATTCATATGGGAATGAGGATGAGCATATGAATGTGGTGGAACACGTGCATGAGTGTGTCTCACATGGTGTGCACGTGCTCGTGGATGCGGAGCATAGAAATCATCATATGTACTAACATGTGGAGTAGGACGTGTGTTCCTACGTGGCATGGTATATATGAAAGCATGACCCTTCTTTGAAGGTCCACCTAAAGTGGGTTTCTTTCCAAATGGGGGCGTGTTCCTAGCGGAAGCATCATTGGTAGAAGAACTACCCATGAAGTGTTTACTTCCACTTGTAGAAGTATCGGAAGATGGCCTAACAAAGGTGGCGGACGATTTGGACGAATCTCCCATCTTATACCCCAAACCAATGTGATGATTGGTCGGAGGTAAGTCATTTAGGATATTATCCAAATGGCCCTTACCCTTATTGAATTCATGAATTCGGCCTAATGTGCGCTTATGCTTCTCGGTGAGAGAATGCAAAGAAGCATCCAAAGTGGACACTTGCGATGCGAGTGCACAAACACGTGACTTGAGATTTTCATTCTAAATAACTCAAAGTTGAGTTTTGAGACGTCAAATCCGCTAGCACATGTTCATCCGAATCCTCGACATGAACATGCTCGATTGAGATTTGAGATGTTCAATCTCATTTCTCAACCCTTCAACAACGGTGTCGTTGTTGACGATGATAGGCTTAGGTGAGTTTTTAAGACTATCTAGTTCATTCTTAGTCTTAATAAATCTAGTAGCCAAATTAGAAAACTTATTCCAAAGTTGTTCGTTGGCTATTTTAAGTTCATCGTTCGTTACCTCATCGCCTTCATCCTCGCTTCCATCCTCGCTTTCATCGGAGGAAGTGTCTTGATCACGATCCTCTTTTCCCATGAAGCACGTGTGTGTTTTCTCCACACGTTCATCATCCGACTCGCCACTTGAGGAGTCCTCTTCGGAATCGGTGAATGTGCCGACAAGTCCTTTCTTGTGCTTTCTCGACTTGTCGTACTTGGTTGCCTTCCACTTCTCCTTGTGTTTGTAGAGAGGACAATCCGGCTTGATATGTCCTGGCTTATTGCATTTATAACACACGGGAGAGGAAACATTAGTCGAAATAAATTTTGATTTACTCTTCAACTTACCTTGTCGGAAGAATCGGTTGAACTTCTTTGCCAAATCGGCCAAAGCTTCCATGTCCAACTCTTCTTCCGATTCTTCATCATCGGTAGATGGAGCGGCCTTGTATGCAATCGCCTTTTTCTTTGGCTCGTCTTGCTTCAAGTACGCTTTCATCTTCTCCTTCATCTTGATCTTACTTTCCTTACGTACCTCGTAAGACAACAAGGTACCCATCAATTGAACAACGGTATATTTATTCATATCGTTACCTTCCTCGATGGCGAAGGTACGCTTTTCCCAACAAGAGGGAAGTCCATCAATAATCTTCGCGACCTTCTCCTTTTGGGTGTAGACCTTCCCAAGAGCTTCCAATTCGTTGGAAATGTCCACGAAGCGAGCATAGTAGTCCTTCATGGTTTCACCATGTTCCATGTGAAACAACTCAAACTCTTTGTTAGCGACAACGAGTTTAGAATCTTTTACCGTACTCGTTCCTTTGTGCAAGATGAGGAGTTGGTTCCATACTTGATATGCACTCTTACATGTGCATATTTTGTTGAAGTCTTCAGGCTCCAACGCACATTGCAAGGCATTCATCGCCTTGGCATTGCTTACCTCCGCGGCGACTTCCTCGGTAGTCCACTTCGCGAAATCTTGTTTGGTAGGCTCAACATACTCCGTCAATGTGGCTCTCCAAAGTGAAGCGCTCCGGAGGAAGGTTTCCATCCGGCATTTTCAGTACCCATAGTTGGTACTGTTGAAATGCGGAGGCCTGACAGAGGATTGCCCTTCCATAACAGAAGACGATCCGTGACGATCCTTGAAGACATTGTAGTCATTGTTTGTCATAGTTTTGACCTTGTAGCTTTCACATTGGCTCTGATACCAATTGTAGTGACATGTGGTAGCTACTGCACATGTACTAGAGGGGGGTGAATAGTACTTTAAAATAATCAAGATAGTTATTCCTAATTATTGTGCAAGAAACAAATGACAATGCGGAATAAACAACAATCAACAAGAAATAGCAAACGCAAACAAATGCATGTAACGGGTTCGGATCCACCCAAGTCTCCCCGACTTGTTTCCGATGATCCTACGTCCCAACCACCCGGATCCCCTCCGGATACTTGAGTTAGAAACCCTAACTCAAGATTTAGCACTATGAAATTCTTGTGAAAAACCTTCACAAGACCAAATCATACAAAATACATGTGACTCCCACAAACCGGGATTACACCCTCTCTCACAACCGAGAGACACAATTGTAATATAAATTGAAATGAAATAAACACTTACCTACAAAATCATATGCCTTGAGTATACTTACCAAATATTAGGGCAAGAAGGATTTTGGGGAAGATGATGACACCAAGCCCTAGCTCCACCAAGATGGACATCAATAGGTGGTTAGGATGAGGTTGGTGTACTTGGATTCAAAAGCCCTTGGCTTGAATGGCTCACAATGGAGAGAATCTCTCTTGAGGAATTTGCTCAAAGAGTGAAGGGAGAGATTCTTGGTGAGAAGAGAGGGCTTAGAATTAGCTTGAGAAAACTCTTCTCTTAGGTCTGAAAATACTTTGATAATGGACCTCTAACCCCTCTTCAAACGAATCAGGATTCTATTTAAAGGGGCAAGAGAAATCGAGTTTGAAAGAATCCCAACGGCTCTATTCTGAAGCAGACTAGTTGGTCTAAGAAGGATCACTGACCAACTAGTTCATCAACTAGTCGGTCGGTGATTCAACATGGACCGACTAACAGCTCGACAGCCAAAAGAGTGATTTACAGGCAACATGAAATAGTCGGTCTAAGAAGACTTGCCAACCGACTAGTTTGCCAACTAGTCGGTCGGTGAGTGTTCTTTGACCGACTAAGAGTGAAATACACGTAGCTGAATACAAGTTACACTAGTCGGTCTAAGAACAAATGTTGACCGACTAGTTTCACAACTAGTCGGTCGATGAATGTCCTTGAACCGACTAACTGTAAACAGTAACGCAGGCTGTACAGAGGCAAGCTCAACTAGTCGGTCTGAGAAGGATTCCTAACCGACTAGATCGTCATCTAGTCGGTCGGTGAACCTTCTTTGACCGACTAATTGATCGACATGGCTGAGCTGAAATGAGTTAGGACATCTAGTCGGTTCATGAAGAGTTGCCGACCGACTAGATCGTTATCTAGTCGGTTGGTGACTCTACTTGAACCAACTAAGATGCACTAGAAGCCGAGGGAAGAGGCGATAGGCTTCCGGAAAGTTTCTAATGGCTTCTATGATAGTCCTAGCTCTAAGAAATGAGCGAAATAAAGATTATAAAGTAAGTCCTACTCAAGGCTTAACATTCTAATCTATAAAGCTAGAAGACATAAAGTAATACATGACGAACCGTCTTCAAAGCTTCAATCTTCATTCTTCTTGACTTCAATATTGCTCCTTGAGCTTCAACGAAGCTTTAGGCACACTATCACGCGTATTGAGAAGTCTTGAGACGTCGCTTTTGATGTACGTATTCTTTTGGCGACGATCTCCATAACTGCGCTCACAAACAGTTAGTATACGATATTTATGTTTGCTCATCATCCAAAACCAAATCCGGGGAATAAATACTCAACAAGAAACACTTAGCATGCACATCAAATCATTCACACACGTTTGTTATCATCAAACATGAAGTCATCGATCATTGTATCCAACAGCACATTGTATCAAACAAGTTATGCCATAGTTTGAGTGTGCTCAACAACTACAACATAGAACCTATAGTTTCCAACCTCTAAAACAAGGAGGGCTACGGCCAATCTTGAAGAATATTTTAAATGTAATTGACTAGATGTGATCGATAGCTTCACATAATAACAATTCACATCTTTGTGGTCTAACGGAACATGGCCAGGGATTTGACTAGGCCAGGATCACTATCCCCAGTCGAGCTAGGATGATCCACAACATTAGTCAAAAATGTGAGACTGGATCATAATCCATCAAGGATACTAATTATTCATATCTGTGACATCGACTTGAAATGGTTCCGTAAAAACTATTTAATCCTATCAACTAGTTGCATCTTAAAATTCGAAATTATTAGGATTGATTAATAACTTTTATTAAAGTCCTTATCAACTATAAGGATTTTTAGGGTGCTATCCTAATCATGTATTAGGGATTTAAAAAATTCAAGTTACAACAATTTAAGTCATAGCCTTTTTCAAAAATTATTATTAGAACAATTAAAATAATAATTATTGGAGAGGGATACCCTAATCAAGTATTAGAAGTTTAATTTGTTGCAACCATTTCTAAATCATAGCATGTCCACTAAAAATTATCTTATAATTTTCTAAAAGTTTTTGATGTCTATTGACGTGTGTTTATATTTTCTATATTCACGCACGTCTTCTCCGTAATTTCCCGTCGTTTTTCGCTGTTTCGAATCCGTTCCATTGTGTTTTTAGTTCCTTTTTTACTTTCATTGTGTTTGTGTGCTGTTGCAGGATATTGCTAGCGCGGGGGACATACAAGGCCAACATCATAAGTCCCCGGAGTAACGGGAGGTATCGCACGAGATCCTGAGAGCCAATCGTCAAGATAAACCATGTATTAGCTCTCAACCGATCAGGCAGACATATCCACCCGATCGGTTCATGCGGCCGTATCAGTCTCGAGGAAGAGGCAAATTCACCCGATCGGTTCAGTGATCGGGTAGATGTGACACAAAACGCCGTTTTGAGAGCCAAAGTTCACTCTGGCGATTGACTTGTCAACCGATCGGGTCACCTGAAGCTACTGCTTCAATGCTCAAGAAGTCGAGACCTCACCCGATCGGTTCAGTGATCGGGTGAGATTTATCAGAAGATGAAGACCAAATTTCCTGTCGTTTCACCCGATCGGGTGAAGTCTCATCCGATCGGGTGAATGTCTATTTTTGTCTTTTTGTGGGAATATTCCGTGGCATCTTGCCAAATTGTATAAATAGGGCCAGGTTTTTCCAGAAACGAAATGCCCATTTTCTTAAGCTGTTTTAATGGATTTTTGGCTGCTCTAAATTTAATTCTATTTGTAAGTTCTTTGATCATTCCTATATTTTGATATTGCGTTTATACTACTATTCGCTCGGGTAATCTATTGCATGATTTCTATTCTAATGGCTATAACCTATTTTGTTGCATTTCATACCATGAATAGTGAGCAGTTCTTCAATTTCGGACATTGGTGGAAACCCCTTCATAAGTTCTCCCTAGAACGGCCATATGATTAGGGATCCGATAGGATCTAGGGATTTTGATGGTTACGCAGGGGCGTTTCATTGTCATCGGCACGAGAAAGACCGCCTTTGAACTTCGGGCCAAAGGAAAATAAAACGGGAGTTTGATTCTCTTGCCACAGCTCACCCCCCTAGCGTAGACATTGATTCCTTGCACGTGGAAACGGTTAGGATGAAATGTCGGGAGCATTCGTTGCGAGCTTAGTGCACCTGGAGTCGGGCGGTGTTGGACATGAGAATTTCCACTGTCCGAACCCGGGTAAACCTAGCGTATCATCATGGGCATCGACCGGAATATCTGGCCCAAGGGACGCAAGGTACCACTATTAGAGGCAACGTCTCACCGCTAAACCCTAGAATCTGATCTCATTCTATCCTTCGGCCGTAATAGTGAGAACTCATTATAGGGTGGAAGCCAAAGTCCTAGGTTACCATTTTTACCTCTTACATCTTTTCCATCAGTTTACTATCGTGACAACCAACCAGAGATTAGGCTAACTCACCCACCGGGTCATCCGGTTCCCGAATTCTTCCAAGCACAATACACGCCTCCCCGTGATCGACCCTTAAGCCACACTTCGACACCGTGCGCTTGTGGTTTACAAATTCTAATCCTAGTATCCCCGTCCTGATGTGAGTGCCAAACGGACGGGTGGTCAATCTTTATGGCGCCATTGCAGGGGATGCAACGTGCTTGTTACATTTAGGACCCTGTTATCCTTGAGACTAGCTAACATCCTTACCCGTGATAATTTTCACATTCTACACCCTTATTAATTTTGCATGGACATATTGTACATATTCGTTGTAGAGGGTTGGTAGACCAACTTGCGCTATTAACGTGTTCCCTATTGTTGCAGTCCTCTTTCTCTCTTTTTCTTACAGGTACTCTACGCTATAGCAAGAATGTCTTGTGATGTTTCATATGATAACTGGGCAAATGCACACCAAGCCAGCTATTTGGTCCATTGTCTTGCAGAATCTCTAAGCACCTCGAGCATCTAGTCCTTCCTGTCAGCTGTAGTGGAAAATCAAAAGAGGAATCATGATATTCAGCAGCATCCCGACACGACGTTTCTTTTCCCTTTTGATGATGTGGTGCTTATTAACATACCCAATACCGACTTCAGTGAGGGTGATCTACGCATTAATTGGGAGATTTGTCTGAAGTATCATCTGGCGGGACTTGTCAAGTGCGGTGAGAAGAAATCTATCCTTTCCTTGCAATCCTCTACAGAGCACCCTGGAGTTTGGGACCATGATATAATTGGAGGTAGTGGTGGAGAGCTATCTACTATTGAGACTTGCTTTCATGTTGAAGCTTTTTTGCCGGATAGTTATCATACACCTGCGATGGACCCAGAGCCTTCCTCCATGGTCTCCTCACCACCTTGCATGGCTTCGCCCTGCGACCCCACAGTTGAAAGTGAAGTTCTAGATATTGGCATCCCAGAGACCCGGGAAGAGGCTCTTTCATTGGGGGATGCATAGCTTGAGAAATATGTATCAGGACCACACGAAGTCGAGATGAAGGAGTTACCTCCGGGATTGAGGTATGAGTATTTGGGGGAGGATTTGACGCAACCGATCATTGTGAACTCCTTGCTACATGAAGACCAGATGGCAAAACTTCTTGATGTTCTGAAGAGATTTAAGAACGTTTTCGGGTATGTAATTAAGGACTTGAAGGGAGTAAGCTTAGGGCTTTGATCGCATTGGATATTACTTGAAGATGAGCAAGCCACCTCCATCGAGCCACAACAAAGATTGAACCACATTATGATGGAAGTAGTTAAGAAGGAGATTGTTAGACTTCTCCAGGCCGGGATTATCTACCATATTTCCGACAGTCGTTGGGTTAGCCCGATACATGTTGTGCCCAAGAAGGGAGGAATGACAGTCATTCGTAACGAGAAAAATGAGCTCATACCCACAAGGACAGTCACCGGATATCGGATGTGCATCGATTATCGGAAATTAAACAAAGCCACGAGGAACGATCATTATCCTCTCCTTTTTATTGATCAAATGCTTGAAAGACTGGCCAAGCAAAACTATTTTTGCTTCATGGATGGATACTCTGGCTTCCTGTAAATTCCCATCCACGATGATGACCAAGAGAAGACCACTTTTACATGCCCGTTTGGGACGTATGCTTATAGGAGGATGCCGTATTGGATTTGTAATGCCCCGGCTACATTTCAAAGATTGATGTCCGCAATTTTCTCCGATTTCTTCCAGGACATAATGGAGGTCTTCATGGATGATTTGTCCGTCTATGGAACAGAGTTCGACTCATGTCTCCGCAACCTAGCTAAAGTCCTGCAAATATGACAAGATAAAGTGCTAGTTCTAAATTGATAGAAATGTCACTTTATGGTACAAGAAGGAGTCATGCTTGGGCACATTATCTATTCAAGAGGGATTGAGGTGGACAAAGCAAAGGTTAACGTCATCAATCTCCTCTAGCTCCTCGTGAAGGATACGCCTTTCGTCTTCGATGACAAGTGTATAGAAGCTTTCCACCTCTTGAAGCAAGCCCTTATTTCTGCACCTGTGATTCAACCGACCGACTATAGTCTACCGTTCGAATTGATGTGCAATGCTAGTGACTATGCAGTTGGGGCCGTCTTGGGGCAAAGGAAGGACAAAAATCTGCACGTCATTTACTATACAAGCAAGACCCTCGACGAAGCTCAAAGGAACTATACGAAGAGGGAAAAGGAATTGCTAGCCGTCATCCACGCCATGGATAAGTTCTGATCGTATCTTGTGGGCGCTAAGATTATCGTGCATACCGATCATGCCACCCTCAAGTACCTTTTGAGCAAGGAGGCCAAGCCGCGCCTCATAAGGTGGATCCTCCTCCTCCAAGAATTTGACTTGGAAATCAAGGACAAGAAAGGGGCAGAGAATGTCGTCGCCGACCATCTATCTAGGATGTCTACCTTCGACCCGGATGCCACTCCTATTGATGACTCACTTTCTGATGAGCATCTTTTCTCCATTTCTACTGTTTCGACTCCGTGGTATGCTGACATCGCCAACTATCTCACGTGCGCCATTGTACCCCACAATGACAGTTATCAGCAAAAGAAGAAGTTCTTTCACGAAGTTCGAAAATTCCATTAGGATGACCCTTATCTATACAAAACATACAACGATGGGGTGATTCGGAGGTGTATTCCTGAAACGGAGGCGACCTCCATAATTTCTCATTGCCATGATCAATAGTGCGGAGGCCATGCAAGTTCTTATAAGACCACGATGAAGATTCTCCAAAGTGGATTCTATTGACCGACTCTTTTCAAGGACACTTATGCATATGTCCAGGCCTGCGACAAGTGCCAAAGGACGGGAAATATATCCAAGAGAAATGAAATGCCACAACATTACATCCTGGAAGTTGAGATCTTCGATGTTTGGGGAATCGACTTTATGGGGCCGTTTCCCTCTTCCTCTGGTAACCAGTACATATTGGTGGCCGTGGACAATGTATCCAAGTGGGTGGAGGCGACAGCTAGCCCCACCAATGATTCCCGGTAGTGGCCAAATTCTTGAAAAACAGCATCTTCCCGAGGTTCGGTGTGCCTCGAATCCTAATTAGAGATAGAGGGAGCCATTTCATAGAGAAGAAATTTGAAGCCCTTTTGAAGAAGTACAGAGTGCAGCACCGAATCGGGCGTGTATATCATCCGCAAACTATCGGCCAGGTGGAAGTCTCGAACTGGGAGATAAAGAGCATCCTAAAGAAGACAGTGGCTAGCTCTAGAAAGGATTGGTCATCCAAGCTTTCAGATGTGCTCTGGGCCTACCGAACTGCATTTAAGACTCCGATCGGAACGACCCCTTATCGACTTGTCTACAGGAAGGCATGTCATTTGCAAGTGGAATTGGAACATAAAGTATTTTGGGCTGTCAGACATCTGAACTTCAATGCCAAAGAGGTAGGGAGCCACCGTCAACTCCAGCTAAATGAACTTGATGAGATCCGGCTCAACGCATACGAAAATGCCTGAATCTACAAAGAGAAATTGAAGCAGTGGTACGACAAGCGTATCATGAAGAAAGAGTTCAAGGAAGGAGACTTAGTTCTCCTATTAAATTCAAGGCTGAGGCTTTTTCACAGAAAGCTTAAGTCTAGGTGTTCGGGACCCTTTCGTGTCACCAAGGTCTTCCTACATGGAGCCATTGCGATCATGGGAAGAGAAGAACCATTTAAGGTCAATGGGCAGTGCTTAAAGCACTATACAATTAGCGAACCCGTAATCTCTCCGGGCGGAAACTCGACGATCGACAGCTCTGCTACGAATCCTTCGGATCCGCATTGAGCACGAATTGAGGAGTCGAGCTACCGACTATAACCAAGCGCTTCATGGGAGGCAACCCATTATTGAGTATTGGTGTTTCATACCAAAGTTATTTTGATGATGATCACAACATTATGTTGTTGCTAATGACTCTCTTGTTTTAGTCTCTTAGTTACATCTCAAGAATATTATTTTTGGAGACTAAACACTTGGTGTAAGGATGGACATCAAGTGGAGAAGTGCCAAAGCTTGGACTCAAGGGGTACCAAAGCTTGGAGATAATGGGGGCATCAAGGCATCAAGATTGAAGACATTGACTCTAAGGAAAGCACTGTAAATCATGCAATATTTCCTTTATTGCTTTCTCTCTCATTTGAGTCTAGGTTAATGTAATGCCTTGATAGATGGTCTACTCATTCATGCATAAGCATTCTAACCATCTTAGTGAGCCTTAGGATTATCATAGAATCCAACCCAATAGGCTCATCTTGACCAAAGACTCATTTGGAGTCTTTGGTTCTCGTCGCCTGCTGAAGGATTCACAGTCGACTGGGTGATTTCCAGTCGACTGTCGAACCTTCTACAGTCGACTGTGGTACACTACTCAAGTCAACCTTTTATTGACTCTACTTGAGCTTTTCGCATCGGTCGACTGATGTTCCTATTACAGTTGTCTGTATATTTACAGTCGCGAGTGAAATGGTCAACAGTCGTCTGAAAGGCCTAAGTGCGAATATTGCATCTCTCTGTTTTTCTCCTTCTTCTGCAGCAGTCGACTGATGAAGGATAAATAGTCGCCTGTCTATTTTACAGCCAACTGTCATCTGTTCATTAGTCACCTGTATGCATACTGGGAGAAAGAGTGCAACTCTCTGTTTTATTCCATCCCCTGCAGCAGTCGCCTGATAAAGGATATACAGTTGACTGTCTGTTTTACAGTCGACTGTGTAGTCTTCTACAGTCGACTGTCCTGGCTCAGATTATAGCCGTTGGGATTTTTCTAGCCGTTGAACAGTCGATTGTCATTTGTTCTTCAGTCGACTGTCTGTGACATTTCCGCCCAAATTCTAGCCGTTGCAGCTTTTTGATTTTGGATGTTTTCTTGGGTTTTGAGAGTTCCTATAGGGTTCCTATATATATGAGAGGGCTGAGTTCATAGGAACTTCTTGGATTTATTGCAAATCATTAGAGATTGATTAAGCCACTCTCAAACTCTCTCATTTCCCTCTTAGAGCTCATTCTCTCCTTCATGCATTGAAGTCAAGCTCAAGGGAATTCACCCCTCTTTCAAGCGAATATCATCACTTGGAGATCCTCTTACATGCCTTGCATTCATTTATGAGTAAGTACATCTCAAGGCATATGTAAGAGTATTTTTTTACTTTGTTATTTCATTGAAACCCTAGCTTTCTGTGTAAGAGCTAGTTACTCTCTGTGTGAGAGTATAACCTTCTGTGTGAGGGTTGGTTGAGATCTCTCCGCGTGAGAGTTTAAGTCTTTTTGTGTGAAAGCAAGGATATCTCTTTGTTGTAATCCTAAATCCTCTGTGTGAGGTCTCTCTGTGTGAGAGTAGGATTTCTCTGTGTAAGAATTCAAATCCTCTGTGTGAGGTATCTCTGTGTGAGAATTATAATGGATATTGGTATGGCTGGACGTACCCAAGTTTGGAGAACCAGTGTAACATCTTGTGTTTGCATTGGCATTTTTGTGGTGTTTAAATTCCTCTTGCATTTATAATTCCGCATTTGCAAGTTTAATTTTTAAATACACAATTTTTACTATTACACTATTCACCCCCCCTCTAGTGTGTTGTTGTTAGTATTGCAAGGGTAAGGCGATCCTTACAATTGATATCAGAGCGAGGTTATAGCATACTGCAACGATGGCATTCAACGCTACATCAACGTCTCATGAAGAAGGTCACTCTACTGTTCGACCCATGCTCTTCAACGGAACCAACTACCCAAGTTAGAATATCAAGATGGTGATCTACATGAAGGGTCAAGACCTATGGGACATTACAGAGTTGCCATTTGAGGAGCCTACTTCACCTGCGACTTCTAGAACTAAGGCGGAGAAGGCCTCGATCAAAGTCAACGCGAGGGCTATGAATGCATTCCATTGCGTGCTCACTTCAAATGAGTTCAACCGCATCTCCATGTGCAAATTGGCCAAAGAAATTTGGTATACATTGGAGATTCTCATGAAGGGACTTCGAATGTAAAGAAATATAAACAATGCGTATTTAGATCTAAATATGAGTTGTTTAAGATGCAGGAAGATGAAAACATCTCGGAGATGTTCACAATGTTCACTGAAATTATGAACGCTTTGGAAGGACTTGGGAAGGTGATTTACCAAGAGGATCGTGTAGAGAAGATCATTGACTCACTTACATCTCAATGGGAGTTAAAGGCCAACGGGATTTTGGAGTCAAATGACTTGTCCAAATACACCGTTGAGGAGTGCATTGGGAATCACATGGCGTATGAAGTGAAACTTCAACATAAGAAAGAGATTCAACCAACCAAGCTTGAGAAGCAAAAGGGGGTTGCATTCCATGCCGAGAAGGAGCCAATCAAGTGGAGAAAGAAGTTCCATCGGGAAGCTCTGAGTGAAGATGAAAAAGAAGATGATGTTAGCGATGATGATAACATCGAGCTTGCCAATCAATTCAAGCAATTCAAGGCATTCCTCATGGACAAGCAAGGTAAATCTTTGTCAAAGTTTGCATCCAAGTCTAACAATTCTATTTGTTTCAATTGTAGAGGAAAAGGTCATCTTTCTACCGAATGCCCTTCCAAGCCCGACAAAGAAAATTACAAAGGGAAATGGAAGAAGCCTTCGAAAGGCAAGTCCAAATTCAAGAATCAAAAGAAGGGACTTGTCGGCACATTTATTGATTTCGATGACAACACATCAAGTGATGAAGAAGAGGATGACAAGGAGCAAGCTCACATATGCTTCGCGGCTTTTGATGATTCTTCATCAATCTCCTCTAGCTCAAGTGATGAAGAGATAGAGGCGTGGCTCAACTCCAACGAAGAAATGTGCTTCACGACTAATGGGGAAGAGTCATTGTCAAGCTCTTGCGATGAGGAAAATGATGAGGAAGTTGAGGAGGAAAAGCTATCTTACGAGGAGCTCGAATATCGCTTTAATGTGGCCTCCATCTTGGCATGTAAGTGTGTCGACTTATATGATAAATTGAAAGCACAATTTAAGAATGCTATGAGCAGGGTGCATGCTTTAGAATCATCCGTGTAAATAATCATGATGCTTTACATGTTTGTGACACTAGTGAGAGAGACACACTTCTCTCTCAAGTTAAGGAATTGAGTTTGTCTAATGATAATCTTGTTACTCAAAACCTAAGTTTAGAAACTCGCATTCAACAACTTACGTTAAAATGTGAAGAGGAATCGTGTAAGCTCAAAAGCTTTGTGTATTCTAGGGATTCACTCCACGATTTGCTTGAAAAACAACATCCGACAAATCATAGAGGGTGCTTGGGATATATTCAAAATGTGGTAACCAAACCCACCTCAAATTCTTCCTTTGCTGCAAATTCAAGAAATATTACTAAAGCACCTAAGAAGAATCACCATGCCTTCTTGTATAACAATAACACCAACAAGAAGCATGTAAATCACAAGGTAGTGAGGAATAATGAACACTCTTCATTTTTTACTAAGAAGCAAAATCATCATTTTATGCATGCCAAGAAATTCTTTTATACACCTAAGCATGCCACATCCACCCCTCTTGCAAAGGCAAAACTCTTGCCTAGGAAATCCTCGAGTTTATGGATTCCCACTAAGGTTAGTGTGCAAGAGAGGGATAGTTACATCAACTCTCTAGTTAGGGATGTGATCACCTCATGTGATTACATTAGGAAATCAAACTCCTCTTGGGTTTTGTTCCCTAATGTTTAGGTTCCTCACGCATATGCATATTGCATGGGTATTGTGCTTAAATATTTATTTTTAGCATACCCATTGTTTGTGTGTGTTAAATGATTTTGAAAATATTTTCAAACTTATTTTTCCATAAAAATGGGGACCTTGGGGAACACATTGTCATGCATGCATTCATTGATCCATATGTATGACAATGGGGGAGTTAATATGTTATATGTTTAAAATATTTTTAAAACATATTTTAACTCTCATTTTGGGTTTTGATAACGATTATTATTTACTATTGATTATTATGGTCTTGATCTTAATCCATCGATATTGCCAACATGCTTCATGTTTTACTTTGTTTGGCAATGTCATTGTGTATCAATGAAGCTTGATTTTTCCATATCTATTGCTTTGATACACTTTTGGCCCATGGCTCCAATTAATGTTTTCAATTGGTAAAGAGGATTATCTTTCAAGATTCGTTTTCTACAATTGGTATTTTCTCAATTGTTAGAGATTGTTTATCTCCTACTTTACAATTGGTATTAGATCCTAGAAGTCAAAAATTTGACCATTTCTATGATCTAGGGGGAGCATGATACCCACTAAATTTTATAAATTTGGTATCATACATCTCCTTATTTCTTGCATATTGTCACATCTTTGATAAGATGACAAGGGTGATATTTTTGATGTCCACCTTTTTGACGATGTCAAGGGAGAGAGATATATGCATTATGTAAATCTTGTATTTCATACATATGCATTTTGGGGAGAGATATATCTATGGGAAGAGATATATGTGGGATTATATAAACCATTCATGTGTGCATGATTATTTTCTATTGCAACTGGTTTATGTAATCCATGTCTATTATATGTTACCATGGTGTCTCATTATTTCATTTTGTATAATGAGTATTTACAATTGTGTATCTTATTTTACAATTGGTGCATATAAGTAGGGGGAGCTCATTAGCATTATGTTTTTCTTTATGTTTTACATAATGCGTGTCATCATCAAAAAGGGAGAGATTGTTAAGTATTGGTGTTTCATACCAAAGTTATTTTGATGATGATCACAACATTATGTTGTTGCTAATGACTCCCTTGTTTTAGTCTCTTTGTTATATTTCGAGAATATCATTTTTGGAGACTAAACACTTGGTGTAAGAATGGACATCAAGTGGAGAAGGACCAAATCTTGGACTCAAGGGGTGCCAAAGCTTGGAGATGATGGGGAGCATCAATGCATCAAGATTGAAGACATAGACTCTAAGGAAAGCAATGTAATCCATGTAATATTTCCTTTATTGCTTTCTCTCTCATTTGAGTCTAGGTTAATGTAATGCCTTGATAGATGGGCTACTCATTCATGCATAAGCATTCTAACCATCTTAGTGAGTCTTAGGATTATCATAGAATCCAACCCAATAGGCTCATTTGACCAAAGACTCATTTGGAATCTCTGGTTCTCCTACAGTCGACTGCTGAAGGATTCACAGTCGACTGGGTGATTTCCAGTCGACTGTGGTGCACTGCTCAAGTCAACCTTTTATTGACTCTACTTGAGCTTTTCGCATCAGTCGACTGATGTTCATATTACAGTCGTCTGTATATTTACAGTCGCCAGTGAAATGGTCAACAGTCGTCTGAAAGGCATAAGTGCGAATATTGCATCTCTATGTTTTTCTCCATCTTCTGCAGCAGTCGACTGATAAAAAATAAACGGTCGCCTGTCTATTTTACAGTCGACTGTCATCTGTTCATCAGTCACCTGTATGCATACTGGGAGAAAGAGTGCAACTCTCTGTTTTATTCCATCCCCTACAGTAGTCGCCTGATGAAGGATATATAGTCGACTGTCTGTTTTACAATCGACTGTGTAGTCTTCTACAGTTGACTGTCCTGGCTCAGATTATAGCCGTTGAGATTTTTCTAGCCGTTGAACAGTCGGCTGTCATTTGTTCTTCAGTCGACTGTCTGTGACATTTCAGCCCAAATTCTAGCCGTTGCAGCTTTTTGCTTTTGTCTGTTTTCTTGGGTTTTGAGAGTTCCTATAAGGTTCCTATATATATGAGAGGGCAGAGTTCATATGAACTTCTTGGATCTATTGCAAATAATTAGAGATTGATTAAGCAACTCTCAAGTTCTCTCATTTCCCTCTTAGAGCTCATTCTCTCATTCATGCATTGAAGTCAAGCTCAAGGGAATTCATCCAAGTGCTTTCAAGTGAATCTCATCACTTGGAGATCATCTTCCATGCCTTGCATTCATTTATGAGTAAGTACATCTCAAGGCATAGGTAAGAGTATTTGTTTTACTTTGTTATTTCATTGAAACCTAGCTTTCTATGTGAAAGCTAGTTACTCTCTGTGTGAGAGTTTAAGTCTTTCTGTGTGAAAACAAGGATATCTCTTTGTGGGAATCCTAAATCCTCTGTGTGAGGTCTCTCTGTATGAGAGTAAGGATTTTTCTGTATGAGAATCCAAATCCTCTGTGTGAGGTCTCTCTGTGTGAGAGTAAGGATTTTTCTGTGTGAGAATCCAAATCCTCTATGTGAGGTATCTCTGTGTGAGATTGTATTCACTTCTCTGTGTGAGAATTATAGTGGATATTGGTGTGGCTGGACGTACCCACATTTGGGGAACCTAGGTAACATCTTGTGTTTGCGTTGGCATTTTTGTGGTGTTTAAATTCCTCTTGCATTTATAATTCCGCATTTGCAAGTTTAATTTTTAAATACACAATTTGTGCCATTACACTATTCACCACCCTCTTGTGTGCTGTTGTTAGTATTGTAAAGGTAAGGTGATCCTTACACACATGTTCTAACCTTTTACTCGCTTCAATAAGACTGATTGGTATATATTGGTATAAATTTGCAGCTCGGGGGATCCTTGTTTTGAAACTTAGCGAATTTTGAAATTTTGTGGAGGATTGTGAAGGGACAGTTTTGGATCTGTGGAAAAAATCACCCGATTGGGTGACACGACCAGCGAGCGGGGGGGATGATCGGGTCATATTTTCCAGTAACCTGGGAACTGTTTGAGAGTCGGCCAACCGATCGGGTGAACTCCCAACCGATCGGGTGAACTCCCAACCGATCGGGTGACCAGTAGCTTCATTTCTCATTTGGAACTCACCTGATGTAGTGACCCGATCGGTTGGACTCCACCCGACCGGTTCGCTGCTTCCCAATAAAGCCACCATCTTCCCCACACGACCCATTTCGAAGAAAAAGAGGGGACACAACACCCAAACACCAAATTCGCCTCCCACCAGCAATTTCTTGGCACCAAGTCAACCCACAACCATTACCCAACACCATGAACACCATCTACTCCCCTATCTCCTCCTATTAAGCCCTACATCAAAATCCCCAAAACCCCTAACCCTACCAACCCATGTTTCCCCAAACCCAAAAACCCAACCGTTCCACCTGAGAAATGAGGCGGCGGGCTCTCCATATTTTACCAGGGCATTTCGAGGGGTGCATCTAGCTTGGAGTCGCATCATTGCTCGGTAACTTCTTTCCAAGCTTCATATTTCTCTTCTCATCTACAATATCTTGATTTTGTGTTTGCCTCCTACATCTGCTTTATCATCATCCTAGACACCATCCACTACATTATTGTTCTTCTCCTACTTCATTACCATGTCTAGGAAGGGAAAAGAACCCGCATCATCGTCACACAGACACTACCTACATGACCCTTACCCCCAATAATTCCTTGGCATTAACCCTTCATCTGAGGAACAATCTGCATGTCTGCGCGCCCTTCTTCCTCGCCCCGTGCGACCTACCCTTGCAGCTGATCGCCCCACGCTCGAATCTTTAGGACTTTTGAGGGGCATCAACAAACTTTTCGACTGCAATGGGTGCGATTTCCTACTTCGTGCTTATGCACCAACCAATCGGAAACTCACCCTCGAGTTCCTTTCTTTGCTCGAAGTGTACAATTGGGATTCGCTTTCTGTGCTTTAAATGCCGACTTTACCATGACTTTTGCGGAGCTAAATAATTCACTGAATTTCCCTCACCCCGATCATTACGTTGAATGCTCCACTCATGATCGGTCTGATATCTATTCCTACTTCTGGGACGATGGCATTTGGCAACGATTCACCCGCTATCCCACCTTTCCAACGGAGGCACTCGCCTCCTACATTATACACCCGTGTTACCGCTACGCACACTGTCTCTTTGCCAACACCATTTTTTCCTGCGTGGATACTTCCACGGTGTCTAGGGACGAGCTTTTCTTTCTATATGCCATGTCCCATGACAGAATCTGTGGACATGACCCTTTACCTATCAACACTGCCCATTGGATAATCCATGAGCTTTTACCTGTTAGCCGTGCAACCTCCGGATCTATTTGTTGTAGTGGGATTATCACTCTTATTGTCAGTCATATTTTGAGGCTACCATCTGACCTCCAAATTTTACTAGGTAGGACTCGCATCGATCGTGACTACTTGATCGATATTGAAATGCTCATTTTGGTCGCGATCATGCAGTTTATCTTTATGGGCCTGACAATATTCCTTTTATCGTCCTCCCACCATCATCTCTTGAGCGAATCCCCATTCTCATTTCCCATTTACCGTGGGAATTCTATCCCGATCCATGGTATACTACACTAGTAAATCTTCCACCCTTGGATCCTCCCGATTAGCACCCATATGCTGGTTCACCTGGTATCATCCAAATCCACCATGATCCACCGATAAATCTCGATCCACCTGTGATCTAGCCCGTTGCCCCCTCCTTCCCCTATCGGCACACCTTCTCCATCGTCCTCACCATCATCTTTCGTCCACTATTCACCTCCCACTTCACCATCTCTCTACAATCCCTCCGATAGCAGCTCGGACTGATTTTCCCATGTCTGTGGTCGTGTCATTCATTTGTTGTGTGCTTGTTTTGTGTTTTTGTGTGTATGTCTTTTGTATAGTTGGTTTCAGTATTTATTTTCTTTATTTTTAAACGTCTCTTTTTGTGTGTTTTTCATGTCTTTTCTGTTTCTTTGTCGGTGCCTACTTCCCTCCCATCTTTTGTTGTCCTCCCATTTTTAATCCTATCGCATTGAGGGCAATGCAACGTTCAGCTTGGGGGAGTCGCAATATGTGCGTCAGTCGTGTCGTTTTCACCGTTTTTGAGTCATTTTCGTCGTGTTTTTCTATTTCTTTTTTGTTCCATCCTTTTATCCTCTCTCTCTCTCTCTCTCTCTCTCTCTCTCTCTCTCTCTCTCTCTCTCTCTCTCTCTCCCCCTCCTAGAGATGACCCCGCATGATGAAACTTCCACTAAACCACACGCTCACTTAGCTAAGCAGAGATAACTATCCTCACTACCCCAATGAAACCGAGTTCTATTGCATTGTATGCTCCGTGGGTTCACTTTGCTTTTTGTGTTGAGTTGTGTGTTGTGACTATCTAGTTGGTGTGCTTCTACGTTGTGATTTAGTTTTATATACATATCCATGGATAACCCCTAGACTATCATGTTTCAATTTCGAATATGCGGTATATTGCTTCTACTTTCTGCTTCATTATGCATGAATCATCTATATATTTACGCTTCAAATCGCATGTGTCGGGACTCTACCAATAGGACTAGGATAACCCATGTTGCTTACGCTCTGATCCGCGAAAAATTTCCTTTTGCGAAGTTTTTGGAATTCGAATTCTTTTTGTTTTACTTGGTGCAAATTCCCTCGTCGTGTACTTTACTTCCACTTGGGAGAGTACCCAATTTTGCCACTTACCAGCGCATCGTTCTCCCGCTTTTGGAGAATGCGCATTATCCCACTTCTACAAAAAAAAGAAGAAGAAGAAAAAGAGAGAGGAGAAAAGAAAGAATATGTATAGCCAAAATCCAAAAAAATATACAAATATCCAAAACCCAAAAAAAATTTCTGTTGTGAATATTACTCCTACCACCGTGAATAAAGGGAAGGCGAGAATTTGCACCAAGTGCTCTCCTCCAAACCTACTCAACCCCTTTCGTTTTTGAACACACATGGCATAGGAGCTTTCTAGCAATCACCTTGGCAATCGTGCGGCGATTTCCTAGTTTCTAGCAGTAGAGTCACTGACATATGACATGTTTTTATTCTTACTCTATTCTAATGCATGCTTGAACTATTATTCACCGATAACTCGAATTGATTCGATATTTGGGTCATTCCATGGACATGTGTATATGGAGCTTGTTTGCACGATTTAGATAGTTACACCGTTGGCTAGCTCACAACCACACTCACTCGTGCTTCACCGTGTGGACCCACGTCACTAGTAGGGACTCGTATTACTGGGCTTAGTGCTATGCTTCTCGCGTGCTTGATTAGTGTGTCGTGATTAGTTTTCGTTGGCTCTGACGGGTAATCTAGGATTTCTTTTTCTTTTTCTGTTTCTTTCTTTCTATTTCCCCCTCCGAGCTTCTATTCTCACTCATCTTCCTCGAGAACGAGGAAGGGTTCAGCTTGGGGGATTTTGACGTGCGTTTATATTTTATATATTCACGCACGTCTTCTCCGTAATTTTCCGTCGTTTTTCGTTGTTTCGAATCCGTTCCTTTGTGTTTTTTAGTTCTTTTTTACTTTCATTGTGTTTGTGTACTTTTGCAGGATATTGCTAGCGTAGGGGACATACAAGGCCAACATCATGAGTCCCCGAAGCAACGGGAGGTGTCACACGAGATCCTGAGAGCCAATCGTCAAGATAAACCATTTATTAGCTCTCAACCGATCGGGTAGACAGATCCACCCGTATCAGTCCCGAGGAAGAGGCAAATCCACCCGATCGGTTCAGTGATCGGGTGGATGTGACATAGAACGCCGTTCTGAGAGCCAAAGTTCACCCTGTCGGTTGACTTGTCAACCGATCGGGTCACCTATAGCTACTGCTTGAATGCTCAAGAAGTCGAGACCTCACCCGATCGGTTCAGTGATCAGGAGAGATTTATCAGAAGCTGAAGACCAAATTTCCCGTCGTTTCACCCGATCGGGTGAAGACTCATCCGATCGAGTGAATGTTTATTTTTGTCTTTTTGTGGGAATATTCCCTGGCATCTTGCCAAATTGTATAAATAGGGCTAGGTTTTTCCAGAAATGAAATCCCCATTTTCTTAAGCTGTTTTTAGGGATTTTTGGCTGCTCTGAATTTAATTCTATTTGTAAGTTCTTTGATCATTCCTATATTTTGATATTGCATTTATACTACTATTTGCTAGGGTAATCTATTGCTTGATTTCTATTCTAATGGCTATAACCTATTTTGTTGCATTTCATACCATGAATAATGAGTAGTTCTTCAATCTGGGACATTGTTGGAAGCCCCTTCGTGGGTTCTCCCTAGAGCTGCCATATGATTAGGGATCCGATAGTATCTAGGGATTTTGATGGTTATGCGGGGGCATTTCATTGTCATCAGTGGAAGAAAGACCGCCTTTGACCGTCGGGCCAAGGGGAAATAAAACTGGAGTTTGATTCTCTAGCCACAGCTCCCCCCTAGCGTAGACATTGATTCCTTGTGCGTGGAAACGGCTTGGATGAAATGTTGGGAGCAATCGTTGCGAACTTAGCGCTCCGAGAGTCGGGCGGTGTTGGACATGGGAATTCCCACCGTCCGAACCCGGGTAGACCTAGCGTATCATCCTGGGCATCGACCGAAATATCGGGCCCATAGAACGCTAGATACCACTATTAGAGGCAACGTCTCACCGCTAAACCCTTGAATCCGATCCCATTCCTATCCTTCAGTCGTAATAGTGAGAACTTATGATAGGGTGGAAGCCAAAGTCCTAGGTTACCCTTTTTACCTCTTACATCTTTTCCATCAATTTACTATCGTGACAACCAACCAGAGATTAGGCTAGCTCACCCACCGAGTGACCTGGTTCCCGAATGCTTCCAAGCACAATACACTCCTCCCCATGATCGATCCCCAAGACACACTTCGACACCGTGCGCTTGCGGTTTACAAATTCTAATCCTAGTATCCCCGTCCCGATTTGAGTGCCAAACGGACAGGCGGTCATTTGTCCTAGAAGTTTTTCTTGAATTATCATATAATCAACAAGAAATCAATGTAACCATTAAAAATATCAATTAAACATTTTAGCATGATAACAGATCAACTAAAATTATCTCATAAAATTTAGCTAATTATGCAACTTAAAAAATATCAAATATTTAAGTTACATTAGAAATTATCATATAATTTTAAAGACCTAATTATTAAAATTATCACATGATTTTAAAATTAGTTCTAATTTTCAAAAAATTATTTTTCGATGATAAAACCATCACATGGAACAACAATTTAATAGCTTACTTAAAAACTTCCATCTGATGGAGAAACATGCTGCATCATATGCACTTTGTAATTGAAAAAACATAGATCAATGTAGACTGGCTCCGATACCAATATAGGGTTTTCCGGGTCCTTAAGGCTATAAAATTGACGTTTAGCATAAGTCAGACGGACGACAAAATTATAAAAGCAGCGGAATAACAACTTTAAACTATTTTAAGTCTAGCCCTAAAGATTATACCCTAGTCAGAATCTCTACTATCCCTGGGTTGGGTTTGACCAACCCCAAAAGGTAGATCTATCAACAACAATTATAAATACATGTTAATTAAACTACATACCTTTCACTTCGTTTCTGTAGAATATGAATCGTCATTTTCAGCAACATTTCTTTAAAGTCCGAAGCAATGCCCTATGTTGGGGCTGCGCTGCTTCTTCCGATCCGAATCGCGTCCCGAGACGAGCAACACCCTTGTCGCCGAGCCAATCACGCACTCCAGAAAGTTTCACCTTGAGTGGATCCTCTATCAAGACTTCGGATCCGATCCAAACTCCTTCATGGCTTTGCTAGAGCCCGATCAGGAGCAAGGAAGAATTAGGGGGAAGATGAAATATAAATTTAAGCTTAGATCCGAGCTTGCTCACATTTAATGGAGCTACTCAGATCTGGTGCTTGGTGCAGGTTTCAAGGGGGGGTTGGCCCCTATTTATATATGCGGCTGATCCCTCCCCTTTCTCAATTACCGGTGTGGGACTAAATGTTTGGAAGAAAATTAATTTTAAGTTTAACCTTCACGAAGGCCAAACTTTAATGTATTTTCCCATCCCTCAATGTGGCGCTCCAAGAAAAATGTCATACATCATTGCGAAGAGGGTTGAATGGTGAACGCGTAGAAAAAAACGGTGCTTCATTCCGAGTTTGTTTGACCCCTCAAACGTTGTCTCAAACATCACCAATAAATCAGATTTTCGCTCAAAATCAGCCGTCAAAAGGAATTGGGTTCCAAACCCTAGATGTAGGGCCCACGTAGAGCCTCACCAGCCCACCCGCATGAGCCCCCCTGCTGGGCACGTGCCACGCAGACGCAGCTGGCGTCTGCCTGGGTGCCAGTTGAACGATTGCCCGGTTCAATGGGCTGGGTCATCTAGTGAATGGGCTGAGCCCCTTTTTAATATTAAAGCTTATAAAGCTTTAGGGCCATTTCATTTTGAACTTGTACATTTGGGATCTGATTTTTGATCTGTTTGAGCCTGGATGTTCATCAGGACGTTCCCGACATCCACGTGACTATCTTCTCTACCTTTATTATTTAAAATATTCACGAAAACAATTTACGACATATTTAAATACTTTTGCATCAAATGCAATAATCCACATCCATAATATTCATTAACCTATATCGCAAACCTTTTACGATATAATTAATTCCCATACATCCAATCTTATATCACAAACTCTTTATGACTTAATAAATTCTCATACACTATATGTATTATCTTTTTTAATTCTACCTATTACTTGACGAAGGTCTCACTCGGTATGAGACCCTACATCCTGACCCTACTACAGGTGGGGCTTAAAACCCCAAACGCCAGTGACCACGAGCAGCAGGTGACATCCCTGTTTTGGTATCATAATTATGTGGTTAACTCATTGACATGAGTATTGTCGAGACCACCCTGACTGTGTTCATGATGAATGTCACAGTTTTAGTCCCCTCGTCAAAATTATGTTGCCTAGTCAAGCCTAGGGTACGGTCAAACTGTTAACCCTAATAGCTTGAACTTGTTAGTCTCCATCAGTATTTAGTCAAATAATGTTGGACTTCTTCCAACATCCTTTGGCCAAAGTTTTTCACTAAAAATCGAACCAACACATGCGACAATAACTCCCCATAACAGGAGAGACAAATTCTCTCTTGGTCATTACTCTCCTCGCATGCTTCAAATGTGACCTAACCAAAGACCTTTTGATAGGCCTTGCCTCGAAGCTAGGTCAGAAATCTAAGTGACACCGTTCACGTACAGGTTTGTACATTAAGCTCAAGTCTAAGGATCAACTTGAATATCATCACTGAGAGATATCACTGACAGATTAGTTATGTTAACCATGTGATAATTCTTGTTGGGTCATTCAATGAACTCATTCTCCAATGACCACATATGTCTCGTCTCCGACTTTGCCAAGTCGAACGACCATGAGATCATCGTCACCACTCTATGATGAAGACAAAGACACAATGGTTTATGCGATGTTTCGATCTCCTTTTCTCAAAACATCTACGTCCATGAATGATTTCAGACTAATGCTACTTCGGTCAAACAATTCTCCATGATCGAGATCCTCATCTCGATACTTGTTTGACCTTACATAAAGTCTCAGGACTTTATCTAAGTTCTAATGTCGACTACATTATTATTAACTTAGATGAATTCTTACCAAACAGCTTACTGTTATTTTGAACATAGGTTTGTGATCACTCCTTATTTTACACCTTTTTTCCGCATGTTTGCATGCCATTTAGATCGCCCAAATCATGTTTTTCACGATATATCGACGATATTGCGATGCTTTTCACGCTTTGTTGTTTTTGTCGCATTTCAGGTGATTTGGCGCGATTTGGAGTGATCATGAGATGCGCTCACGATAGACGGCCACCGACGACCCCCCGAGGGGTATTTTGCTGTTGGAGAGGAGCGGAAGAAGAATGGACGTCGCAGGAGCGACGAGGAGGCCAAAACAATCAGTTTGGGCATTTTTTGTGTCCCACTCGGCCGAGTGGAGGAGCCACTCGGCCGACCAGCGAGACACTGCTCGGCCGACCCGTTCAGACACGATTTCCATGTGTACTCGGCCGAGCGACGGAGACCACATCGGCCGAGTGACGATACCACGTCCGCCCGAGTGGCGCCCAGACGAAGCCCCTCCAGAATATCGAAGTTACTGTTTTTCGGCCATCTGAGCTTCAGAAGACCCACTCGGCCGAGTGGATTATTACGTCCGCCCGAGTGCCTTGAAGCCATCGGCCGAGTGACGACAACTCACTCGGCCGAGCCGCCCCCGAACTGAAGACCCCTGAAGCCCCCGACTTACTGGAAAAATGACAGGGTTTTCACTCGGCCGAGCGACTTTTGTCACTCGGCCGAGTGCGATGCGCTGCCTGTAGCGAAATTTGCGGAAAACAGGCTGTGCAGGGGCATTTTGGTCAGGATTTTTAGACGATTTTTGGGGCTATTTAAGCTCTGTTTTTACCCTAGTTTAAAGAGCCATCTCTCAGATTTTTTGCAGCTTTTTGGAGTTTACTTTTTAGCTTTATTAATTGTGATTGGAGAGGAGAAAAACTTGGATTTTTGTTGGATTAATTGAAGATCTACATTGGTTTGCATTGTTCTTCCCCAAAAACTCTATTTTTATTGTTTATATCATTGTTGTGATGAATTCCATTGCCTATTTCATTGATTATTTTTGTGCTATTGCTATGATTTGTGAGTAGTCTCCACGTCTTGGGGCGTGGGGATGAACCCTACAAACCCTATTTCCTATTTGTGTTGAATTGGTAGAAATTGTGCTAGAATCAATAATTAGGGATTAGATTGGGATCGAATTACTACGGATAGCTAGGTATTTATATCAATTGGGATTTGCAAGAGATTGGGTCCCAATTTGATAGGAAGCCCTAGAAATCCGAATTGGGTTGGAGTCGGATTTCCGAAGTATCGGTTTGCAAGAGATTGGACCGATACTAGGACCTCCGGTTGCGATTCCGTGCCGATACCCGTTTGCAAGAGATTGGACGGGTAGGAACTATCCTAATTTAGATTGTGGACCGAGTTTGCAAGAGATTGGGCTCGGTGCGCAATTGGACGATGATGTTGATCCTAATGCTAGCTTTCCTAGGCTAGGGTTTGCAAGAGATTGGACCCGACCCTAGGATAGCTATAGACCGGCAACAGCACGAGAGCGTGAGCTTGGTTCCACATTTAGTTGCAACTAGTTCATCCAAATTCTCATTCTAGCAATTTCGATACCGGCGAACCACACTTATGAAATACGGTGAGTAGTGGGGATTCCCCTTTCCCTAGACGTTCTTTATTTGATTTGATATTTCGCAAATTTGTCTGACGATTGTGACAGGATCGCCCAAGGCAACTCTTTCTATTCTTGAATAGCCAGGTTGATTAGGAGCAAGCACGGTCATTCGTCCTCCCTGTGTTCGATACCCGCTCGCCGCTATACCGTGCGCTTGCGGTAAAACTACAACCGTCGCCTCGGGACGTGTATCCGGGGTGCGATCAAGTTTTTGGCGCCGTTGCCGGGGAGGCGATTGCGTTTGATTCTTTTTCACCCTAGCTATTCTTCTTCTTTTTATTATTATCATTATTTTTATTTCTTATTTCTTGCCTAACCCTTCCACGGTATTAATCATTTCTTTAAAACTCTGTTTCCCCTGTGCATGTACACGAGATCTACGGCGGACCCAGAAGGCTTATTATTTGATCCCGAGATCGAACGTACCGCGCGGAGACTTAGAGCGGAAAAGAGACAAGATCCGGAAGGGAGGTATATGACCAACCGGGAAACTCCTAAAGAATTGGCGGCAAGGATGGCAAGGATAATCTCTATTCGAGATAGGCTTCGGCCTAAGACTTCTTCTACCACCTCGTCCATTGCCATGCCGGGGTTGGCGGCCGACAAGAACTTCGAGCTAAAGACTGGATTGGTGGTGTTGATGCAACAAGACCCGTTTCATGGGAACGCACATGAGAACCCCCACTACCACATCCAACTATTCTTGTCAAAGTGCGCCACATTTCAGATGCCGGGGGTCTCCGACGACGCTATCAGACTGCGCCTCTTCCCCTTCACGCTTAAGGACAAGGCACTCTATTGGTTGAGGACGCAAGCTGACGGAGTCTTCACTACTTGGGACGAGTTGGCGAGCGCATTTATTGACAAATTCTATCCGCCATCCAAGACGGTGAAGATTCGGAGCGCTCTCATGTCCTTCAAGCAAGGACCACAGGAGACGCTCTATGAAGCTTGGGAGCGATTTAAGGATTTACAGCACCAATGCCCGCACCACAGTATAGAGGACTGGGAGCTAGTTCATAGCTTCTACAACGGTCTCCAACCGGGGACCAAACAAATTATTGATGCCGCGGCAAATGGTGCAATCTTGTCAAAGACTCCCGAGGAAGCTACGGCCCTAATTGAGGAGACGGCCTCAAATAACCAACAATGGGGCGATGAGCGAGGACACTCCACATCCTCCTTAAAGCCAACTAGCATCTACGAGGCGAAGGCCGTAGCAGAGCTCACGAGCAAATTTGATTCTCTCCACAAGGTGGTGGAGAGATTGGAGAAATATATCACGGAACCCCAAGGAAGCCCATCCACCTCCGCACCGACCAACCAAATGTGTGATTGGCAAGACCAATCTCAAGTCATGTACTCGGGAGGAGAGCAAGGAGAAGGATCCTTGGAGCAAATACAATATGTTGCGGGGAACCAAGGGTATTGGTCCAATCCGGCTGCAAGAAATCATCCGGGATTCTCCTACGCCAACAATGAAGGAGCCTTGAACCCGCCACAACCACCGCCTCAACAAGCTCGACCACCACCACCCCAACAACAAAACTATCCACCGAGGGGGCCTCCGCAACAAAACTTTCCACCGAAGCAACAAGTCCCACCGTATAGGCCTCCCGGATACAACCAAGGGTGGAGGAATCAAAATCAAAACCCTCCACAAGCTCCTCAACGAACCGACTTCGAATCTAGAGTGGAGGCGTTCATGGTCGAGCAAAATAAGGTGAATGCTACTTTGAAGGCGGGGCAAGAATCTCTCAATACCGTAGTGGCTCAAATATCGGAGCAATTAGCGTTGCTCAACCGGAACACTCAAAGATTGCCGGCGCAACCGGAGCAAAACCCACGGGGCAACACGGGCCACATCAACGCCGTAGTTACCGTCACTACTAGAGGCGGGAAGGACACCACCCCCGCCATGATTCCTATTGAGGAGGCCGTGGAGGAAAGTTTGGAGCCGGTTGAGCCGATAGTCGAGATTGAAAAGGAGAAGGAGCCACGAGACAAGGAGAAATCTAGGGCGGAGCAATTAATTGAGGAGAGGCGCTTCATGCCACCGGTCCCATTCCCCCAAAGACTAGCGAAAGCGAAAATGGAAAAAAGGCTAGCGAAATTCCTCGAGTATCTAAGGGGAGTTAGCCTCAATATTCCCTTCCTCGACGCCATCGTCGAGATCCCAACGTATGCTAAATTCTTGAAGGACTTGATTTCGGGGAGGAAAAGGAAGGAGAAGATAATGCTAGCCGAGGAGGGCTCTTGGTTCACCAAGAGAGAGAAGGAGCCGGCAAAATTTAAGGATCCGGGGAGTTTTCGGATTCCTTGCACCTTGGGCGGCGTGCCTCTTCAAAAGGCGTTGGTCGATCTTGGGGCTAGCGTGAGTCTCATGCCCCTCTCCATGTTCTTAAAGCTTAACACCGGGACAAAGTTGAAGCCCACCGACATGCGCATTCAATTAGCCGATGGCCGGATAACAAGGCCGGTGGGGATTGCCGAGGACATCCCACTTCAAGTCCCGGGTGGGATATGCTTACCATGTGACTTCGTCATCATGGACATTAAGGAGGAGGGAGACACCTCATTGATACTTGGACGCCCCTTCCTCGCCACCGTCGGAGTCATCGTCGACGTGCGTGAAGGTACACTTACTTTAAACGTCGGCAACATCGAGGTGGAGCTCCACATTCCTAAGGCAATGAAACACATGCCTCACCACGAGGAGCTCGATTACATGGACCTCCTTGATGAGGTGATAGAGGAGGCGATTCCTCATTCAATTGGTGCCCTCTTTGATGAAGAATTTGATGAAGGCCCGGATTTAGGCCGAGATGAAAAGATTGAAGACGATTCCCCCGACTTCTCCGCTGATGAAGATGAAGTCGACGCTGATGTCGCGAGGATTCGAGAGCTCTGCAGGCTCTCGAAATTAAAATCTCCAAAGAAAGCCCCGCCGGCACGGAAATCGGCATCGTCGGTTAAGCCGTTGACCGGGGCAAATGCTAGCTTGGGGGAGCCTACCCCCAACACCATTCGGGACAAGAGACCTCCGAGGGAGACCGCTACGCCGCCACGTCCAAATCCAAGCGCGCTCCCCGGGAAGTTTGACGGGTGCATCTCATATGCACCAAACATCCCGCATTGATTGAAAACTATAGGGGGTCGAGCTCACGACCTAAAACGAGCGCTTGTCGGGAGGCAACCCGACGGTTTTTGCTTTATTTTTTTTATCTTTTTCTTTATTTTCGTTTAGAAATTTTTAGTATTTTGAGTCACCCGACCAAAAATTTTGTGATAACAGGTCCTATTTTTCTTGACAGGAGAGAAGATAGGTAGATCATCATGAGGAGGATGAACGAGACGATGAGGAGCGCCCCAAGAAGGCGTTCGACGCTTAGGAGGAGCATGAAATCGACTGGAGAGGGAAAGACGGAGTTTAGAGCCCAAACGAAGACAAACAGCAGAATACAAGGCTCACTCGGCCGAGTATACTAGTCACTCGGCCGAGTCCAGAAGTTCGTCCGGCCGAGCCGCTCACGAACGAGAGAAGTCTGCTGTACCCAACTCTCTGTTTATTTTCTCGATTTCGATATAACTGCTACTCGGCCGAGTACATATATTCACTCGGCCGAGTAAAACGGATACCCTCCTAGGGCGAGTCTTGCCGAGTAGCTTGAGTCACTCGGCCGAATGGACTTACTCCACTCGGGCGAGGCTGGCAAAGCCACTCGGCCGAAGCGATATCAGGGAGAAAATTTCTATTGCCTCGCTCGGCCGAGTGACCACGTCACTCGGCCGAGTCGTAACTTTCTATTATATAAGTGACGAAGGGGCGCGGATTTCGAAATCTAAATTCCCAAATCCGCCCGCGCCCCTTCGCCTACCCTCGCCCGATTCCCCTTCGCCCAACCCTCACTCGCCTGACCACGCCCGCGCGCGCGCCGCCGCTCGGCCAGCCACCGCCGGCCGACCGACGCCGCGCCCCGCCCGAGTCGCCGCCGGCGACCTCGTCTTCGATCGCCTCCGGTATAGCTCGATTTGCCCATTTTCTTCTCTTTTTGCGTAGTTTTCGAGGATCCGTGTATTAATCGAACCCCAAACCCGAATCAATTCCCATATCTATCTGTTATACCCCTATTGCTCCATACATTTTGATTATTACTCGCTGATATCGCTTTTCCATGCGCAGGTTGTTTTTTGGAGCTTAGGGGAGCTCAGGGGAGCTTCTACGGGCTGTTTTGGATTTCGTGGAGGCGCGGACTTCGCACGCTTCCACCGCTTAGCACTCGCGGCGTGTTTTGGTACACTCTTTCCACTCTTTTTGCACACGCTGCACTTTTTCACTTTTCGGCGCGCTCGGGGCCGATATGCCGCCCCGGACACGGCCTCGGACGAGGAGACCTTCCGTTAAGCGGAAGAGGTCGGATGACGCCGGCCCCGCCCACGAGGCGGAAGAGTCTCCTCCTCCTTCCCCCGCACACCCCGCACAGCCTGCAGCGCACACCACAGCCTGCAGCCCGCACAGCCTCTCCCTGCCGATCCACAGCCACCACCACCGGCCCCACTGGTCGGGCTGCTCGGGATTACGTTCCGAGACGACGCACACTGCGCCGTCTTCGAGCGTATCTCTCAGCGCTCGATCGTACCCTCCAGGTTCGCACACCTCGCTGACCTAGGACGCCTGGGGGTACTTGAGGGGATACTCACGTTGTACGACAACGTGGGTTGGCGCGACTTCCTTCAGGTGTCGGCGGATACTTTTACCCGCCCGACACTTGAGGTTTTGAGTTCGATCGCCCGGACCGATGAGGGATGCTCATTCCGGTTCATGGATCGAGAGTGCCAGGTCACTCTCGATATGATGAGAGCATTTTTCTCTTGGCCCGCCGTCCCCGGTGCCGATCGCGGTTACGGCCCCACACATATCCCTCCACCCTCTTTCGACGCCGGTGCCTTCTGGGCACGTATCACGGGTCTCCACGCCGCCTTTGACCCTAGTAGGGCCAAGGCCTCAGCCATCGTACATCCCTGCCTTCGCATTGCTCAGCGCCTTATGGTGACGACATTTTTGGCCAGATATGAGCCGGGCACGATGTCTACGCCAGAGCTTTACATGCTCTACGCGATGACCCGTCCCAGAGCTCTATCTAGGGATGGAGATGAGCTTGTCCCCGCCGTCGTGATCGATATCGCGGCATGGTACTTAGACCGCATCATTGTATCGGTGGGCGCCCGCTCACCGATATGCTGCGGCGGCCTGATTACCCTGCTGGCTCTTATGACCGGCGAGGACTTCCCCGACGACCTGCGGCGAGTATCGGGCCCCACCTCTTTGTCGATAGACGTTATGGCCCGGATGAAGATGCTTCGTCCGCATGGTGAGCGTCACTGGGTCTGGTTGCACGGCCCCTATGGGGCCGATTACATGATTCTCCCGAGCCCAGCTCGGACTCTGATTGCACCAGCCCACGTTGACTGGATTCCGGCGGCGGATGTCCTCATCCCCGCTGCGTACGTGCTCGAGGCCGAGGAGGCCGAGCAGGCCCACGCTGCCCACGCTGCCCAGGCTGCTCCCGCAGACCCTGCTGCACACACTGCCGAGCCTGCTGCCCACCCCGTCGACCCTGCGGCCTCTCAGCCTGTTCCTGACGTTTCCACTGCTCTTGACACTTCTGTCCCCACCTCTGCCTGTGTCGAGAGTACTTTTGCTGAGCCCACTTCCACCACTGTCACCACTTCCGAGGCTGTCCCCACCACTCCCGCTACCACCTCCGGCCCTCTGTCCGTGGAGCCTCTTTGCTCCGCTCTCCCCCAGCGCCCGCAGACCTTTGTTGAGAGTGGAGAGCCCTCGTTCGTCGCGGTCGTGGAGACCATGGCTAGCATGATCTCCGCTGGGATTGCGCCTTTTGGTCCACACACTTCCGCCCCAGCGGGAGATTCCTCTCCCTCCACAGCTGCCGTATTCTCCGAGAGCGTCGTGGCGTCTGTCCACACTTCTGGGCCACTGACCTCTCTTGCCGCCTCGCAGCCGCTTTTGTACTCTTCTTTCGCTGCCGCTGCCTCCACTTCCCACCGCCCGTCCCGACCTCACACTGAGGACCGGCCCACATTTCCAGGCGCGGCACCTTTCGTCCCCTTCCCTGCTGAGCCCGTTACATACTCCACTCGCGTACGCCAGCCTCGCCCTGCGCAGCCCCGACAGGTGCGTCCCTCTGCATCACCCCCGCCAGACACTGTACTGCAGAGCATACGTGCTCTTGAGTTGGCGGTGAGTGGTCTTAGAGGAGACCTTAGGACCCTGTCCGCCACCGTCTCCGCGATGGCTGGACGCTTTGACCTGATCCCTCACATCCACTACTGCCTGACACAGATCTTAGAGCGTCTTCCGCGCGTACCCCCGCCCACCCAGCAGGTTCCCACACACCCTCCCACACACACTAGACCTGCTTCCACTTCCACTTTCACGCCCACCCCAGCTCAGCAGCCTGTCCAGCCTACACCACCACCACCTCCTCCGCCTCAGGACGGAGACGGCGCGGCACCGCTTTCTTAGGCACTCTTTATGCCTTGATCCATTCCTGCCGTTGTGCTGCCCGTCTCTGCTGGGTCCTGATGCACTTTTGTACACCCCCCCTCCCCTCACTTATTTTGGGATTATATTTTCGATCATATCTATTTGTGCTTATCGTATCATATTTACTTGGGATTCTCATTTTGATCACATCTATATATATCTTTTTGGGAGAGAGGGAGAGTTTTTTTTGGTGCCTCATTTATTTTCATATCACTCCTATCTGTGCATGCATCATTTCCGCATCATATTTTCATTTCCTTTTTTTTCCTTTCATTATTTTTTTTTTCCTTCCCATCATGCATGCATCCTCACTTGCCCCTCACATTACTTCTCTCTCTGTGTGCCACACTTTGCACATTGAGGACACTGTGCCGTTTAGCTTGGGGGAGTGAGTTCTCACTTTCTTTTTTCGATTTGCCACCTTTATTTTCAGTTTTTCACACCGCTTTTCACTTTTGCACTCATTTTTCATTATTTTTCTTTTATTTTGCCATGCATCACGTTTTCCTTACTTTCCTGTGTGCCGCATTGCATAGTTCTATTTTCCTTTTATCTTTACTTCCTTCTTTTTCATCTCATGCTAGAGATGAATTTTCTGTGATGATGTCCACGTGGAGTTAGCTTATTCTATATGCATGCTATATTTGTCGTGTCTTAGACTTCATTTCTGATATCATATGCTATGACTTGCTTTGCATTTAGGAGTAGTAACCCACATTTTTTTTTCTCCCCTCATGAAAATGGATGAAATTTTATTATTAGCTGAGCCTGAATATTCATATGTATGCTATCACAGAAAACACACCAAGATTCACGCATTGAATGCCTATGTCTGGAGTACTGACTTCTTTTCCTTTATCACTTCTATATGCATGAATTGTACACTTCACTTCCGGATGATTGAATGATGATTAGCTAAGATATATCTGGATTAGTTAGCTTTTTTGTGATCGAAACTGAGTAGATTAGATTACCCCGCTGAAGTTGTCGTGCATGTCTTATAGAGTGAGCCGAGAGTTATATTTATTTCTTTCTCCACAAATCTTGAACATCATTTCTCTACTTTTAAAGATCATTGGTGAATCTCCCCTTAGCGACTCTATTTTATGGCATTTCCCCCGCTATTAATTCCTAGCTCCAAACCTCTCATTATAAAAAAAAAACAATAATAAAAAGAGAGGAGAACATTCTTGTATATCATTATCTCTCTTTGAGTTGGGATCATTGTATATATCTTATATAAAAAAAAAGAGAGAGAGAAAAGAGGAAAAATCCTCAATAAAAGATCCCATCTCGCTTACTTTCTTTCTTCTTTCTCTTCTTTGCCTTTGGAGCTATATAAAAACGGGGATGTAAATATTTTTGTGCCACCACGCTTTTAGATAAGCTTGGGGGAGGGGATCCATTGATGTGTGAGAGAGTGACTACTTGACATTGCACGACAACCTAGGCTAAGTAATATTTTATACTCGGTGAGATTGTTTCTAGCTTTACGAAATCCAGAAATCTAAGCCTAGCATTCATTTCATGAAATCCATACTTTTCTATTCTCTCTATTCTATGATGTGATACTCTTACACTCCAGATAGAAAGCGTTTAATTGAAAAGTGTGTGATCTGAGATTTGTATACCGCTTTAGATGATTCAGGCGATGTTAATTTTAAAATTATTCCGTTTTTCATGATTATACCATCGTTCGTGGGTTTTCTATTTTCTACTTGCACTATTATACTATGATGTCAAAATGAGGTTCTTTGACATGTATTTCTCGCTCGATGCATGCTATAAGAGTAAGTGAAACCCGCGTCCTGAGAAAATGATCTAGCATCCTATCTTTCTTTCTTTCTTTCTTTCTTTATTTTCGTTTGGTTTTCATTCTTCTTCGTTTTTCATTTTTTTTCGTTTTTTTTTCGTCGTTTTCGTATTCCGAATCCACCGGGTTCGCCTTTTACTTATCTTCCTCGAGGACGAGTAAGAGGCAAGCTTGGGGGATTTTGATCACTCCTTATTTTACACCTTTTTTCCGCATGTTTGCATGCCATTTAGATCGCCCAAATCATGTTTTTCACGATATATCGACGATATTGCGATGCTTTTCACGCTTTGTTGTTTTTGTCGCATTTCAGGTGATTTGGCACGATTTGGAGTGATCATGAGATGCGCTCACGATAGACGGCCACCGACGACCTCCCCGAGGGGTATTTTGCTGTTGGAGAGGAGCGGAAGAAGAATGGACGTCGCAGGAGCGACGAGGAGGCCAAAACAATCAGTTTGGGCATTTTTTGTGTCCCACTCGGCCGAGTGGAGGAGCCACTCGGCCGACCAGCGAGACACTGCTCGGCCGACCCGTTCAGACACGATTTCCATGTGTACTCGGCCGAGCGACGGAGACCACATCGGCCGAGTGACGATACCACGTCCGCCCGAGTGGCGCCCAGACGAAGCCCCTCCAGAATATCGAAGTTACTGTTTTTCGGCCATCTGAGCTTCAGAAGACCCACTCGGCCGAGTGGATTATTACGTCCGCCCGAGTTCCTTGAAGCCATTGGCCGAGTGACGACAACTCACTCGGCCGAGCCGCCCCCGAACTGAAGGCCCCTGAAGCCCCCGACTTACTGGAAAAATGACAGGGTTTTCACTCGGCCGAGCGACTTTTGTCACTCGGCCGAGTGCGATGCGCTGCCTGTAGCGAAATTTGCGGAAAACAGGCTGTGCAGGGGCATTTTGGTCAGGATTTTTAGACGATTTTTGGGGCTATTTAAGCTCTGTTTTTACCCTAGTTTAAAGAGCCATCTCTCAGATTTTTTGCAGCTTTTTGGAGTTTACTTTTTAGCTTTATTAATTGTGATTGGAGAGGAGAAAAACTTGGATTTTTGTTGGATTAATTGAAGATCTGCATTGGTTTGCATTGTTCTTCCCCAAAAACTCTATTTTTATTGTTTATATCATTGTTGTGATGAATTCCATTGCCTATTTCATTGATTATTTTTGTGCTATTGCTATGATTTGTGAGTAGTCTCCACGTCTTGGGGCGTGGGGATGAACCCTACAAACCCTATTTCCTATTTGTGTTGAATTGGTAGAAATTGTGCTAGAATCAATAATTAGGGATTAGATTGGGATCGAATTACTACGGATAGCTAGGTATTTATATCAATTGGGATTTGCAAGAGATTGGGTCCCAATTTGATAGGAAGCCCTAGAAATCCGAATTGGGTTGGAGTCGGATTTCCGAAGTATCGGTTTGCAAGAGATTGGACCGATACTAGGACCTCCGGTTGCGATTCCGTGCCGATACCCGTTTGCAAGAGATTGGATGGGTAGGAACTATCCTAATTTAGATTGTGGACCGAGTTTGCAAGAGATTGGGCTCGGTGCGCAATTGGACGATGATATTGATCCTAATGCTAGCTTTCCTAGGCTAGGGTTTGCAAGAGATTGGACCCGACCCTAGGATAGCTATAGACCGGCAACAGCGCGAGAGCGTGAGCTTGGTTCCACATTTAGTTGCAACTAGTTCATCCAAATTCTCATTCTAGCAATTTCGATACCGGCGAACCACACTTATGAAATACGGTGAGTAGTGGGGATTCCCCTTTCCCTAGACGTTCTTTATTTGATTTGATATTTCGCAAATTTGTCTGACGATTGTGACAGGATCGCCCACGGCAACTCTTTCTATTCTTGAATAGCCAGGTTGATTAGGAGCAAGCACGGTCATTCGTCCTCCCTGTGTTCGATACCCGCTCGCCGCTATACCGTGCGCTTGCGGTAAAACTACAACCGTCGCCTCGGGACGTGTATCCGGGGTGCGATCAGTTTGTACATAGATAAATTTACTCGAGGGCATACCTATCTCCCAACAAGGAAACTGTTAAGCATCTACCTGGCAGCCACCGAGGAGGCAGTGAGCTAAGAAATGGTCAAGGAGGTGGTGGGCATACAACAACCCGTCTATTACCCGAGATGGATTCTTTGGGAAGCAGAGGTACGATACAACCTGATAGAGAAGTTGGCTTATGCCTTCATACTTTTGGCCGGGCGGCTCTGGCCCTACTTATAGACCCAAACTATCCTGGTCCTGGCTGACTCTTACCTCAAATATCAAAATGCTAGATCAGTTTGGAAATATACTGAACTGGGGGTCGAGTTGAGCGAATTCAACATCCAACATTGTATACACAATGTGCGACCCGCCTTCCACAAGAGAGATAGACCTCGGTTTGGTACCAAATCTTCCCTCGCTCCCTTTTTTAACTGACGCCATTTCTGATGCCCCTCCAAAAAAGAAGACGCGTGGGTCGTCCATGTTGACATGTCAGCAACCAAGTTGGGCAGCAAAGCCGAAATAGTCATCTGCGCTCTTAATGAGGCCATCGTAGAGTATGCCCTCTGGTTTTATTTTCCAGCTACCAATAACATGGTGGAATATGAGGCCGCCATCAATGGTTTGAGGCTACCCCAAGCATTAGGGGCAAACACGGCCCGCTTTCTCAGTGACTCCAGACTCATCATCGGTCAGTTGCGAGGAGAGTAGGGGCCCGAGGGGAGACAATGAAGCGCTATCTCCTAGCCACCAAGTCTGAGCTATCCAAGTTTGGGCACATCAAAGTCCTCCTCATGCCTAGATTAGAGAATGCCTAAGCAAACGCCCTTTCCAAATTGGTGTCATCCTTGCCCAGAGAGCTAGGCCATGTCGTCTACGTCAAAAGCCCCCAAAGCACAAACATAGAAGAAGAAGAGATGATTAACTTCGACCGGGAGCCGATATTGATGGATCCTATTATCTAGTTCCTCACCTCGAGTGAAGTCCTAGCAGACCAAGTGGTGGCACGGAAGCTGGAGAGAAAAGCCATCGGATATATACTCCATGATGGGATGCTGTATTGGAGGTGTTGGACCTGGTATGATTTTCTCCCCTACCTCAAAAGCATCAGCCCAAGGGAGGCGTACTACGTCATCCAGGAGATCCACGAAGGACACTGTGGGAAACACTATGGGGGTAAGGCAATCATCATCTAAACTTTGAGGCAAGGGTATTGGATACAACGTCTAGTTGGATACAATGATAAATGACTTCATGTTTGATGATAACAAATGTGTGTGAACAATTTGTTGTGTGTGCTAAGTATTTTCAGGAGTGGCAAGCTCGTAAATACACAAAGGAGGACTTAGTCAAAGTGATGGAGAAATATGCAAAGAAGACTTAGTCAAAGCGTTGGAGAAAATGCAATTCATTTGCAATTTGGACTTGGTCAAATAAAGAGAGGTATGGAGAGATCTCATTCATATCAAAAATGATTGAACTAAATTTCATGCAAATCAATTTGTGATGAGTTCCTAAATGAGATCCTATTCAAATCCCATTACCATTCAAATTCATATCCTCTTCAAATCCAATTCAAACTCCAAATCCCATTGTGATTGAAAGAGATCTTCCGTATGATTATTTGAAATCCAATTCACGACCAATTCCAATTTCATATTCAATATAAACCCAACACAAATTCCAAATCCTAAATCTTATTCCATATCCAAGGGTGATTGAAAGAGATCTTTTATTTGGTTGATTTCAAATCTCAAACTCCGAAAATTGAGGGATTCTCCATGAGCCAAATACCTCTCTAAATCCCTATAAACCCATCTTTCAAAGAGGGAAAATGACCATGCGACAAAAGCAAAAAAACCAAAAGAGAGGAGATCGGCCAAAACCTATTGATCAAAACCCTAGCATCTAGCCACAAGTGCCAAGCAAGTTCCATTTATCTCTAAGCCGCAAACTATAAAGCAAGCTTCTCCTCATACAAAGCTCTATCATTCACAAGTTCCAAGCAACTAAAAGCTTACAAAATTACACAAACCGCAAATTCTTGTGTACAACATCAAATCTATAAGCACCATGGTGCTACAAGCTCCAGGGTAGCTCATTGGTGTTCATCATTTCTCTACAAGCAAAGGCCCTCACAAGTTCTAAGGGGGCATCTTCAAATTAACATGCAAGCCGCAATCCTTGACCCTGCCATCAGCCCGTGCTAAGGCCTTGCCACATGGGCTTGTAGCCGCACCAAAGGAGCACCAACCAGAGTATCTCATGCACCTGAGTTGCTCATGCACCAACCAGGGTATCTCATGCATCATATCCTGTTGGTGATCCCACATTGCAGCCGCACTTGTTGACCAAACAGCTGCTTGCCGACATTGCCTTGCTCCCGCACAAAGGCAGCTGCTGACTGAGCTGTAGCCCCATGCCAAACTGCTACTGACCAACCATCAACCCACGCATCAATTAGCGAAGCACTTAAAATAAAAATTGTGGATGTGCATCAAAAAGAATTGGAGCTCCTCAACACCTGGCGGCTGCAACATCAAATTGAAGGAGGTGTCGAAGTTTAATGGGAAGAGAACAGAGTTGAATGGGGAGAGAAAAATCAAAATAATGTTTTGGAGTATATATGCATAAATGGATACGATCCATGGCAATGACACTACCCATCAGTATCCAACATAAGCTTTAAGAGTAAACTTTAGCGTTGGTGTTATGCTCGTTAAGCAATGCTTCCCCACATCTAAGAGTCCTCATAGGCTATGTTTTGGGTGTGGTACCTTGAACTCATTTTTAATGAGATGGGAAAAATCAATCCTAGATGATATAATTCTATATGGAAACGTGGATTGGTTTTGGTTGAATTTCTTGAAAGTTATCCTTATATGCTTCAATGTTTAATCATCACACTTACACGATGGTGTAGAAGTCTTTGTTATAATTCTCATTGGATTTGACTTGCTTATTCTAAGAATGGCTACATGCAAGTGTTAGTTGTAATTTATAATACTCTCCTTTTGCATGTTACATGACATTGACTTCGTTGTACACTTTTGATGATAACAAAAGGGGGAGAATATTGAGAAGATTTGGTTGAATGATGACTTAATGCTTAATGTGCCTAATGAATAATGTGAATATGTGAATATTGTGCTTAATGAATATGTGTTCAAGGGAGGAGCATGAATAAAGGGGGAGCATGAATAAAGGGGGAGCATCCATACATGTTTGAATGGTTGAACATCATTGTTAAATTGTTGCATACTTTCTCCTCCATCATACTTCACACACACACATGGCACAATAATATTATTTGGATCGTTATTGCTTAAATCTTATATTGGGTTGTCATCATCAAAAGGGGAAGATTGTTGGATACAACGTGTAGTTGGGTCCCCCGATCAATGACTTCGTGTTTGTTGATATCAAACGTGTGTGAACAATTTGATGTGTGTGCTAAGTGTTTTCAAGAGTGACAAGCTCGTGAATACACAAAGGATGACTTAGTCAAAGTGATTGAGAAATAAGCAAAGTAGACTTAGTCAAAGCGTTGGAGAAATTACAATTCATTTGCAATTTGGACTTAGTCAAATATGGAGAGATATGAATAGATCTCATTCATATCAAAATTGATTAAACCAAATCTCATGCAAATCAATTTGTAATTAAATGAGATCATAAATGAGATCCTAGTCAAATCCCATTGCCATTCAAATTCAAATCCTCTTCAAATCCAGTTCAAACTCCAAATCCCATTGTGATTGAAAGAGATCTTCCATATGATTATTTCAAATCCTAAAGTATGTTTATGCCCCGTCTTCTAGAAATAATCATTTGGAAGATCTCTTCATCTTATGTATTCCATCCAATCTCCTTATTCTAATCCTATGGATTCCATCAGATGATTATTTCAAATCCTAAAGTATGTTTCTGCCTCGTCTTCTAGAAATAATCATATGGAAGATTTATTCAAGTTAGGATTCCATCCAATCTCCTTATTCTAAGGGATTCTATAAGAGCCTAATTGATTTCCACCTCCTCCTATAGAAACCCACATCCAAAGGACAGAGAAAAAGCAAACAAGGCCGGCCATAAACTTATTTCTCTTCATCTTGGCCGAATTTATCCTCCAAGCTTCAAAGAGATGATCAAATTCACAGGAAGAAGAAGGAGATCAACAGAAAACGCTAAAAAGTGCATAAGTTTCTCCACAGAGCTCGGATCGACGAACTGTTTATGCCAGGATGATCACAACTTAGTGCTCTACAACGTGGTGATATTTTTTTGATTTTAATCTCTGTATTAAATCAATTGTATTTATTTTAACATGAGTTGTATTCTGAATAGCCTCATATATTTCATCATTTTCTATGTCAAAGTTCTTCATCATCTTCAAGCATTGCCGCAACCATAAGGAACCATCCATCATCAAGCTAGATATCCAAGCATAAGTCATCTTCAACCTAGAGGATCAAGCAACCCAGGCCACCATCTTTTCAAAGCAAAGTCCAAGAGATCAAATTCCAAGCCCTAGGGCGTACTTCAAAGATCTGAGAATTCCTCTCTACAAGAGCATCCAAATCAGCCATTTCTTATTTTTCAGTTGAAGAGGACGAGCTCGCGATTCAAACGAGTATTTATTTGGATTTTCTGAGCTCAGGTCGATTTACTACAATTTCTGGAAGACAGGGTAGAATCATACTTTACGCAGAGACTGCTGTCGATTCTGCAGAACAGAGAATTGATTTACGTATAGTCCAGATTCGGGCAGATTTGCGTAGCGAACTTCGGAGGGCTATAGCTTGAGATCCAGACATCTGATTGAGACACCGTTTGCACCAGCGTGACGCTGACGATGCATTGATCGACCGAGACAATGACACCGACACGAAATGAGCTTTTCTTAAGTCTTATTACTTTATATGCGTGTACTTGGTGTATCGATCTTTGTAGGTTACTTATTCATTCTTTTTGGGGTCTTGTCTAGTTGGGGCTAGACAAGAGGGTCTTGACGAGTTGGTGCTTGTCAAGAGAGAGAGTTACTAGATTAATAGTGTTTAGCACTTTGGTGAGTGCGGTACTTAACCGGGTGAGCAGAGAGTTGGGGCTCGGGGAGCTTAATGATTTTACCCAGTAACATATTAATGCTAGAAATTGCTTTGGGGCTAGAGTAGATCGTTGAGGCGATCGAACCAGTGTAAATCTGTTGTGCACTCTGTGTTTGCTTTTATTTACTTTGCATATGATTATAACTGCATGTGGTTGCTTGTGAATTCACAAGGATTTTTATTAGCATGTTTACCCCTTCTAGGGTTAGATCCAGATCCAACAAAGGGTACTACTGGCTAACTATAGTTAACGACAAAATAAAGCACATACAGAAATGCCCGGTGTGCCAAAAATTCACGAAGCTTAGCCCCCCTTGCGTCGATCTAATATCGATAATCAGCCTCGTTCCTTTTTCCAAGTGGGGGTTGGATATTCTCAGACCATTCACCCCTGCAAGTGGATAGAGAAAATTCCTGATTAGCTGTTGACTACTTCATGAAGTGGATAGAGGCTAATCCATTGGCCAATATCACTTGGAAGAAGTCAAGAGCTTTATATGGAAGTCGATCATCTGTCGATTCGGCATCCCCCCGGGCCATCGTCACCGAGAGGGGCTGCAGTTTAAGTGCACAAGGTTCAAGAAGCTCTATTCAAAGTGGAAGACCAAACTGTTCTTCGCTTCGGTGGCCCATCAGTAAACTAACAAGATGGTGGAAGCTGCCAACAAATGTATCCTCAAACCGTTATGCAAGAGGGTCGGGTACACTCGTGTTGAATGCCCAGAGGAGTTTCTAGGGTACTCTGGTCCTATAGGATGACCTACAATGAGGACACAGATGAAACACCCTTCATGCTTGCTTATGGAGTTGGAGGCGGTTGTCCCAGTCGAAGTGGGCAAGGAATCATTATGCATCAAACACTTGAACGAGGAAAAGAACTTGGAAGTCTTCAGGCTGAAGCTGGAGCTTGTGGATGAGCCGTGTGACTGAGCCCTTGCATCCATCATTTGACAAATGCACTGGGTGCCTCGATACTACAACTCCAGGGTCAAAGGAAGGAGTTTTTTGTCTGGGGGACGTGGTCCTCAGAAAGGCCATCTTTTCCCTGAAGATTGTGTGCCAGGGCAAGCTGCTGCTTAATGGAAGGACCCTACAGAATCATTGAAGTGCTTAACGTACCGTCTCTCGACGATGGAGCAGGAGGAACTCACCACCCCTGGACCACGAAGAATTTGTGAAAGTATTACCAATAAAGGGCAAGTAAACCTATCTAACTCATATACAAAATTTCAAATTTTTTGTCTCTAATGCACTCCGAGAAAAACATTCCAACGGGAAGGATGTTTTTGATTACGTCCTTTCAACACCCCTCTTGTAAGTGCATAGGTAGCTGTTGTCCTATGAACAAATTGGTTGACCAACATCCTGTCAGTTGAGGGGGAACTCCCTTTGTGATCGACCAAAAACTTTGGTCTAACTTAAGGTTAGGGGCCACTCCCCTAGCAAATCAACCAACCGGTCTGTTGTAAGGCTAGGGGCCACCCTCCCAACGGGCTGACCCATCGGTTTACCATATGGTTGGGAGCCACTCCCTCAATGGGCTGACCAAAAACTTGTATCTGTCATAATGCTAGGAGCCACTCCCCCAGCAGGCCATCCAACCAATCTGCAGTAAGCTGGGGGCTACTCCCCCAGCGAGCTGACCAAAAACTTGAATCTACCGTAAGGTTGGGGGCCACTCCCCTAGCAGGCCGACCAACTACTTTCTGTAAGGCTATGGCCACTCCCCCAGCGGGCCAACCCATCTGTTTGTCATAAGGCTTGGGGATACCCGAGTGGATTGACCAAAAACTTGGATTTATTGTAAGGCTGGGGCCACTCCCCTAGCAGGCTAACCAACCTGTCTGTCGTACGCCTCGGGGCCACTCCACCAGTGGGTCGAGCCATCAGTCTCCATAAGGCTAGATGCTACTCCCCCAGTGGGCTGACCAAAAACTTGTATTTGTCATAATACTGGGGCTACTCCCATAGCAAGCCAACCAACCAGTCTGTCGGAAGGCTAGGTGCCACTGTCCCAGTGGGCCGACCCATCGGTTTACTGTAAGGCTTGGGTCCCTTAGCTTGCTGACTAAATACTTTGATCTACCGAAATGTTGGGAGCCACTCCACTAGCTGGCCAATCCATCAGTTTACCGTGAGGCTGTGGGTTACCCCCCAACAGGCCAACCAATCTGCATCGATGCAAGGAACAAAATTTCCAACAACTCGAGTTTCCCGCCTTTTTTGGCAAACCCGATGTAACGACCCGCTCCCAAGGATACCCGGGAGGTACGAATCCGTCCCAAGTATTCCTAGATCAACGAGTGTTACGTAGAAAGAGAGAAAGGAAGAGAACAAAAGAATGCTGCAGGTACTACGCACGTGCTGGGAAGTACAAGTAAAACCCCATCACAGATAAAAACACTGAGAGAAAAAAACAAAAGTACAATATTCCATTTTATTGATACATTGATACATCTTATACATACACCAACATCTTCATTTTCACAACTCTACGTACAAAGGTCCACCCGAAAAGAAACACCAAAAAATACAAGTCTATCACCATACCCCTCACCACCCAATACTACAACTGATCGCCAACTCCGAAGCTCCAGCCGCTATCTCCAACCTCCAACTCACATGACCTGAAAGTCAACGGGGACACGTCAACGCGTGACCCAGTAGAAACTCCTAATCACCCTAGTAGAACCCAGTTTTAGAACTAGTCTGTCTATCTAGGGATGGTAGTCTAACAAGTAAGGTTCATGGTGCGTAAAAGTAATCACATTCCAACATGCGAACCTAGTTATGAGAACGTGCAAAACATGCATATGAAACCATATTATGAAATGCAGCTATTGAAAGGAAGCGTAAGAACATGTTACCATGGGACAATAGCATTAAAGTAAACAAAAATAAGGAGACATGAGATAACTACATTTATAAATTAAAGACAACTACTATAAGTAGTTGATTCACATATTTGGAACCCGTGTAAACCGTAGAACGCTAAGGAGGCGGACTTCACCCAGGGTGGGTGAAAAGTGGTACCGCAACCAGCGACACGAGCACTGGAGGGGCCTCTCGTAACTCTCCGTACCCGAACGGAACAAGGTATGGGAGTGAGACAAACTCGGTTTTTCTGTCGGACAAACGGAGCAAACCATCAAATACCGTCATGATGCATCACGAGTACACCAGCAGCCTCTCCAACCCTTTCAACTCGCCCTTCTGGGAGTGATACAGCGGGTGAGAATTCTTATCATATGTCCGCTCCTTAACTCCTAAAGTTTACCAGTTTTCCCCCAAACCCGTGTCACCCTCCTTTAGGAGGACTGATACATTCCTCATTCTCACTCTCAGTTTTTAAGATATTACTTCGTTTGTCAACGAATCATCTAGCGGTCTCGACTACCGCTTTAACCAACTGTTAACAAATATCATCATCATCATCATCATCTCAATTAAAGAATTGCATGGAATATCGTCACAAACTCATCGTCATGAACATACTAATGTGAGCACAAAAGCATAAACAAATTGAACTTAAACATTATTAACATAACGCATATTTCATGAAACATCTGCATAATTACATGTATCAAGGCATGTCATTTAGAACATGATTAACACAAACAAACTTAACTTGAAACAAAACTACACCATGATAAGTACTAAGCAAAATTAGCATATGAATCTGTCAAAACTGTTACAGCAGAAAGAATATCCATTTTAGCCTATCTACAGTCAGAATTGGTGTCTGGTCCCTTCACGAAAGTTGTAGATATTGGTGTTTTCCTTTCACTGACCAATTTTCATAAACTCAGTAGACATATGTGATTTATGGTGGATTTTCTCCTAACAGGTATAATTTCAGAATTCTGAACCAGAAACTGAGTTCCGTTCAAGTCCATTTTGCTACAAGTTACAGAAAGAATTAAAATCTAAAAAAATTATGTGTTGAAGATATTGAAGTCAGCTTTCCAACGGCACTAAGAACATCTCATTTCATTAAGTGTGCATGGAGTTCTACTCGTTTTACTGAAAGGTGTCAAAACTGTCTAAAAACAGACTAGTTTTAGAAACTGAATTTTTACCCTAGTTTTCAGTCCGAATTTGCAAAACTTGTAAACGTGAAAGTTATTAAGGACTACAATATAAGTAACATATATTTTTTTCATGCATTTCTATGTAGCCAATTAAGTGCAGCAGCTAACAAAGTTTCAGCCAATTCTGTGTAAATTCCAGAATTTTGTTCATCTAGCTAATTCCACATAACATATTAACATAAATGGAATTCCTAATCCTAAAACTTAATCCTACTATAAGTGAAAGGAATTTCTACCTTAACAAGTCCTCCAAAATTTTCTTTGGCCCTTCTTATTCCTTGAAGAACTTGAGTTCCTAGTCTCCTTCATCAAGCTCCAATCTTGTCTCCATATGGTTGATTTTTGGCTATTTTGGCTAGTTTTTGGTGTTGGAATGAAAAGGAATTTTGGGGCTTTTTAGAGGTTGAAGAGGGGAGCTAATTGGAAGTATGTTCTAAGGAAGAGGATGAAGAAAAATGAAAGAAAGGGGGCATGCTAATTTTTGGCCAGAAATGGGGAGTGAGGGAGAGAGTGAAATGAGATTTTCTTTTTCTTTTTCTTGGTTTTGTTCTTCATGCATAGGTTTTAGGAATCCCCAAATCCCTCTCCTTCTTACACCTAATAAGCCATGTGTCTCTTATTAACTAAAAACATGACACCTAATAGGATGTGTTGTCATGGTAATAAAAATGTGGATTTTTGTATTTTAAGAAATTAAAAATACTTGAAGAAATACTTCATACACTCCAAATACATGTATTTCTCCAAATACTCTCTTTTACTAAATTCAAGTAATGAGTTTAAAATCTTTTAAAATAAATTCCTACATCAAATAATTAAAAGAAAAATATGGGCATACTTCCCAAAAATATACGGACGTATCTATGTCAAAAATACGTACAAATACGCGTATATGAAAAGTAGGGTCATTACACCCGAGCCATGAAGGGAGCTAGAATGTCACTCAGAGTGGCACACGGCTTTCAAACCAATTTATCCAATTACAACTCAAGCTAAAATACTATTCAAAAAAGTGTAAATGCTCATTCTTCTACAAAAGAGCTGAAAATGAGTACGATATATGATCTAAAGGGATGAGACTACAATGACCAAAAATGGTGCCGAAACTTCAAAGGGAGGCTCCTCCGTTACTTTCGGCTCAGTAGATGGTGTGTCCTCTGCAGCAAGGGTTTCGATGTCTTTATTCTCATCAGGGACCATCTCGAGTTGATCGAAGATGACCCCTACAGTAGGGAAACTTACATATGATTTCCCTTCGAACGTGTAGGAAACTAGCTTCAAATAACTGAGACATTTGTGGAGCGATGAAATCCTCGGTGTATTTTTCCATGGCTTTCCTGCCTATCTTGTCTGGATCCTGTAGGATCCTGTCCAAAACAGAGTTAGGATTGATAATATGAAGTTTAGACTTACGCTTGCGTACGCTGCACGGTAGTCTATGAACTTCGCCTTCGGATTCGCCACGACGGATCGAGTCTACTCACGAACGGAGTAAGGCTACTAAATCCACAATCTAAATCTCTACTTTAGATTAAGAACTTGGATAGAGGGAGAGGAAATATTTCTGCAGAGCTTCGCTAGGATGAAGATGCATGCATGAATTTCATGCAAAAGGTGTAAGAAATGGCTTACCCTTGGGTCTTATTTATAGCCCCCAAGGTAGTAATTTTAGGGTAAGTTGTTCCTTTGGAACAACTTAATTAAGGTGTACCATGATACATGGCACATTATAAGCTTAAGTTGTACCATATGCATGGTACAACATAAGCTTAAGATATTCCCCCTTTATAAGCCATATGTCGCATGCACTTATGCATATATAATGCGACTTTCCCACTCATCCAGAGATCCTCTCCGCAAGGGAACAGATTCCCTTTGTACACGACTTCGTGTACGCGACGTTCGAGGTCTGTATTCCCTCGTACATCCCCCACAAGGGTGTACAAACGTCTTCCATATCCAACATCTCCCACTCACACTTGAGGGGATTGTAAGAGAACGTCTTTCCCTTAGTTCTTTCATCTATCATACCGAGAAATAGACCGTGCGACCGTCATGCGCGTAGAGTCTGTTGTTGTGCACTTGTTAGAGATACACAACGACCTCGAAGGTGCAAAGTTGAGTAGTTCAACGCATGCTTTACCCTAGATTATTTCTTCACATTTCTTGTACTTTATATTCAACAATTGAATCCCATCTGGATTACAATTGGCTGGCCAGCTTTGAATCACTAAAGTCCAAATGCGAATATGAAATCAATCTTCCTCTTCTTGCGAACCTTCTGATCTTGACTTGATTCGCTTTTCTAACGTGCCCCGCCGAGCCGAATTACCATAGCCCATTAGTAACACGCTAAGATAGCGATCATCTCGTCAAATCTAAAGGAACCAATTGGAGTCCTTGAGGGTAAGAGTTAAGACCCGTATGGCCTTTGAGTCTCACATAATAGCAAACACTATTGCTACTAACTCAGTGGTCGAAATGCATACGTGGTATGAACACGTATTACAACATCACTCCTTTCCCATGGAGAGTATGTCTTAATGATGTTGTACGGATGAAAAGATCAGACACCACAGTGCCTATCTTTTTGAGTCCCCTTACTACTCGTGAAATACTCACGGACTCTCATCCTGCATAAGACAGATAGGATTTAAAAAATCCTACGAGATCTCTTTCAAATATCCTTGTGATACAGATCTCAGATCTTTTGTAAGCATCCATATGATGCAGATCTTTCATTCGACTATCTTGTTTAAGTCATGACTCTAAATCATTCGTCTAATGATTTTGACTTTAAACTAGTCTCATCTCTATCTTATCCATCTGATAAGATAAGGCGGTTGCTCATGTGAGAGAGCCAACCTTTATCTGTCCGACATACACACAATTCAGCTGAGATTTCAAAAAATGTACACAAACATTTCTTTAAGAAATTCATATGCAATGTTTGAAAAAGAACTTATTCTTTTATTAAATTTGATCTTTCTTAGACATGGGAATATATATTGGTACAACTCAGCTCATACGCAATCCTTGGGATGATAAGTGTTTATAAAACACATTTCTGGGGATCGCTTTCGTAAGCTGATCCTCTATCATCTCATGCGTAGATATGTACCTTATGTCTACCTTCTTGGTTTTATCATAGTCTTTTGCAAATCTGCAGTTCCTTTAAGATACTGCATTATCCTCTTAACTGCTTTCCAGTGTTCTTGCCCTGGGTTGGATTGGTAACAGCTTACCATTTCCAACGGCAAAACAGATGTCCGGTCTTGTACACACCATAGTGTACATAAGACTATCAACTGCACTGGAATATGGAACTTTTTCCATAATTTCCTTTTCCTTTTGGTTCTTTGGACACGATTCCAGATATAAATTATCGCATATGCTTATATGAATATCAATGGACTTGCAGTCCTGCATATTAAATCGTTCTAGAACCTTCTTTATATAAGTCTCCTGTGAAAGAGAAAGAAGTTTCTTCGAACGATTCCTTGAAATCTTAACTCCAAGGATATATGCGGCTTTTCCTATGCCTTTCATCTCAAATACTGATGAAAGCCAAGCCTTGATACTCATCACAAAGCCCTTGTCATTTTCGGCTATTAAAATGTCATCTACATATAGAGACATAATAACATGCTTGCTTTTAATCCTCTTGATATATACGTAGTTATCTTCATCGAGTATGGAAAATCCATTTGATAAGACAACTTCTTGAAATCGTATATACCATTGCCTCGAGGATTATTTAAGACCATATATGGATTTACGAAGTTTACAAACCTTATGTTCGTTTCCTTCTTTTACAAACCCTGTTGGTTGTTCCATATAGATCTCCTCGTCCAATTCTCCATTGAGAAAGGCAGTCTTTACATCCATCTGATGTAATTCGAGGTATAAGCAAGCTAACATTGGCAGAATCATGCGAATCAAGGTAAAACGCACAACAGGTGAGAAGGTCTCTTCGTAGTCTATCCCTTCCTGTTGCGTAAAACCTTTCGCGACAAGGCGAACTTTATATCTGTCAATAGAGCCATCAGCATTATGCTTGATCTTGAGAACCCACTTGTTCCCAATTGCTCTATGTCCTCTGGGTAAGTTAACTAAGTCCCAGACTTGGTTAACTTTCATGGATTTCAATTCCTCCTTCATCGCTTCCATCCATTTGTCTTTCGCAGGGCATGATGCGGCCTGTTTGAAAGTAGTAGGCTCGTCATCATCTTGTAGTAAAGTCATAAAGGTTTACGGAAATTCATCCTCAAATCTTAGAGGAGCCAACCTTGTACGACTACTACGTTGTATTTGAGATTTCTTCAAGTCCTTGTTGACTCGAAGTTAGATCAATTCTAATATTACTCCCACTTGGAATGTCGTTAGAATTGCTCCCACTTGGATCATTATTCCCGTATGGAATAGGATAATCGTCATTCGTATAATCCATTGGTGAAGGTTGAAACGTATTTTCGTTTTCACCAAGAATTCTCCCACTCGAATGAGGTAATCCTTCTTGATCATAAATCTCAAATAAAAGACAAGTCCTGACTTATCTCGCCCTGTCTTGGAAACTCGTTTTCCAAGAAAGTGACATCCCTCGACTCAAACTCAATTAGCCCACCATTGTCTTCCTGACTAACAAACATATAACCTTTGGAGTTTTCTGTGTATCGTATAAAGATACGTTTCCTTCCCCTTGGCCCAAGTTTGCCATACTTATGGGAGGAAATATGTGCGTAGAATGCACAACCCCAAGGTTTCAAAATGTCTAAGTCAGGAGACCTTTGGTTCCACAACTCATAAGGAGTGGAGCTAACTGATTTCGAGGGTACGCGGTTCAAAATGAAAGCGGTCGTCAATAATGCATCACCCAAAAAGTGATTGGCAAGTTAGCTTGCGCCATCAATGAACGGACCATTTTTCATTAAAGTCCTATACCTCCTTTCTGCAACACCAATTTGTTGAGGAGTATAAGGCATAGATACCTGATGTATTATGCCTTTTTCATCACAAAAGTTCCTTTAAACTTGTTGATTGATATTCACCGCCCCTATCGGTTCGCACGACTTTAATCTTGCGATCTAATTGATTCTCCACTAAACTCATATAGTTTTTAAAGCAGGTTTAGTGCTTTCACTTTTGTGGGATATCAAATAGATATGACCGAATTGGGTGAAATCATCAATAAAAGTGATGAAAAATAGGACTTCCCGCGACTTGTCTCGACATTCATCGGACCACATATGTCCGAATGGATAAGCTGTAATGGAACCTCGGCCCTTGTGCCGGTTCCAAACGGCTTGCGACAAGATTTCCTCACAAGGCAATGTTCGCAGGTCGACATTTCAACCTTCACTACTACAAAAAGGACCTTTAATAGCACACCTTTAATAGCGCTTGCCAATTATAAGCGCTGTTAATTAGAGGCACATATAATAGACAGCGCTTCTTTTTGCAAGCGCTGTTAAAGGTCGGAGAATAGACAGCGCTTCTTTCTACAAGCGCTGTTAAAGGTCGGATAATAGACAGCGCTTCTTTCTGCAAGCGCTGTGTATTAGAGGCACAGATAATACACAGCGCTTGTAGAAAGAAGCGCTGTTAAAGGCCCCCCTTTAACAGCGCTTGTCTGTGCAAGCGCTGTTAAAGGCCCCCCTTTAACAGCGCTTTCACAGACAAGCGCTGTTAAAGGGGGCCTTTAACAGCGCTTTCATAAACAAGCGCTGTTAAAGGCCACCCTTTAACGGCGCTTGTATCTGCAAGCGCTGTTAAAGGGGGGCCTTTAACAGCGCTTGTTTGAAACAAGCGCTGTGAAAGATATATACATTTACGCTCAGCTCAGCGGTTCGCAATTTCGCGATACCCGCGCGCGTAACCCTCTCGTATAACCCTCGTCTCAGGCCTAAATTAATTTCCCTCTCGTATAACCCTAAAGTAATTTCCCAACCCTCGTCTCAGGCCTCCTCCTCCTCCCAACCCTCGTCTCAGGCCTCCTCCTCCTCCTCCCGGCCATCTTCGACCTCCACCTCCTCACAGGCGTAGTCCAGTTCAAGCGATTCGGGGAGAAGCGGGAATCGACCGCTGCTCAGCGGCGTCTCCGACCGCTGCTCGAAAGGGGAGAAGCGGGATCGAGGGCCGAGGCTGCTCAGCGGCGTCTCCGGCATCGAGGGCCGTTTTAGATTCCAACCCTTAATTTCTCATCGTCGAGGCTGATCCTAACCATCGTCGACGAGGCTGATCCTAAACCCTAACCCGATTCCAGAAGCACGCGCAAACCCCAACCATCAGGTAATCACAATATCCCTCTTATTATCTGCCATAGATGAACCATCTGTGTTATTTTTCTTGTAGTTGGCATTTGTAGATCATGCAATCTTTTGTGCTGTATGTCCAACGATCAACCTATTTTGGGATTGGATTGGTTTGGTTTCCTGTAAATATGTTGGAATATGTTGGAATTGGATTGGTTTCCTGTAAACAAATTTGCTTCAGAGGGCTGTAAATATGTTGGAATTGGATTGGTTTCCTGTAAATTCTAGGCCCTAACCCACAGTGAAGTGAGGATGTTGCATACTAATGTTGCTCCTCTTGAAGCTGATGCAGACTGATTTTATGATCCCTACTCTAAATTATTAGTCCAACAAAAATAACACACACATGAATATATAAAAGAGCTGGATAGAGATCCACACAATTATACACATGTAAAGTTATATGTTTGAATATGATATAAACTCAATAACAAGTTAGTGGGTCTAGGACTTCGTTCTTCACAAATATCTAGATCTCTTGGGTTGCTATCTCCAATCACAGTGAAGTGAGGATTGCCATAGATTCTATCTCTTGGGTTCCTGTAAACATATTAGTTTCATGTGTCTTGAACTATTCTTTGTTCTGCAGTTCTTCTCAATCAAACAAAATTTGGTATTAGTTACTTTAGTTTTAGATTTGGTAGTCTCTGCTACCTCTTGGTCAAATTAAATATTTTGGTGGGTCTAGGACTCGCAGGATATACTTTCTCGAGTCTTAAATGTCCCAGAGTATCCTGGACGGGTTAGAGGTTATGGATTCGGGCCGTCAGTAAAAGATTGTTTCCCAAGTGAAAAGCGCAGAAGAAATAATGATAACGCAGACTTGAGAGAAACAGTGGCATTGCTCTTAGAGAAGATGAAAGTATTTGAGAGTATGGGTCACACCAAAGAATTAGCTACAATCAGCAAAAGTGGTAGTTGCACGCTTTTTTCCTGTAATATTCCTGAAGTAAGTGTTTTTCTATTAAATTATTGCATATACAAATAATTAATTCAAGATATTATTATCAAAATACATTCCTGTATGATTAACAACATTAATTGATGTTTTCTTTATGAAAATTTTGTTTTAGGACATCTCATCATGCAATTTCTATTTATCATCCCCAACACATCGCATAGTTGGGAAGGGAAAGGTCTTCAATCGTCCTGATGATAGAAAACTACACAATATATCATTACCCATGACTCATATGAAAGTTATGGTTGAACATGTGATAGAGTCAGATGCACCACTACCAATACCTATAGAGGATGCAGGAGTCATGGTAGTAGGTGATGCGATTGGTACTTTTGTTGCATGGCCAACCAACCTTATTGATTTGGTCTCTACAGTAAGACTTCTTATAGTATACATTAGATTCTTATATTGTTGTTTCATTATTTTCTAACCAAATGATTCACTTAAATGATTTCCCATACAGATGCCCGCAAAATCTAACGTCAAAGAGTCGGTTAAAACAAAGGAGTCAGGTACTCCTAAAAAGAAACAAGAAAAAGTAAAGACAAAACATCAGGAGCCCTCCCATGCTGATCGTGCAACTAGTAAAAATAAACACGAAAAAGTAGAGTCAAAACATCAGGAGTCCTCTCCTGCAGTTGCTGCAAATAATCTCTCCATGTATTGCAATTTTATTCAGATATATGCCACACAAAAGCTTCAAGGTGGTGCACTGTTACAAATAGACATGGAGAGAGACATTTTTGGTATATCATATAAGGAGTTAATTAGTCATCAAATTGTCAATGAACTTCTTCAACACGAGTGGTTGGATTGTCCGGTAATCTGTGTATATATCAGGTACTTTAAGTAAACAATTTTTAGAATTTCATTTCAATTAAACATTGATATTATTGATAACTTATTTTTAATCTTCATTCAAGGTACTTGTACTATGAGTTGGTTGTCAACAGACAAAACACAAGGAGATTCTCATTCTTATGCCCACATAACACATCTTCTTTTGTTGATGAGCCAACGAAGTATATAGCCGATGCACTTATTGAAAATAACGAGACAGGGAAGTTATTCTTGGCACCATATAATACAGGGTAAATAAATTTTTAATATATTTTATTTAATTTAATGAATTCCTAAGAATGTAGTCACTTAGAATTTGATAACTAATTTTGTAGGGGTCATTGGGTGTTGTTAGTCATCAATGCCACATCAGAGACAATATATTATTTGGATTCCTTGCATCATGATCCAAAATATAATCGAGCCATGAAGGATACATTCGACAAGTAAGTTAATTGTGTTTTATGTCAATATGTAAATATGATATATGTTGAATATAACAAGTTGACTAAATTTATTTTATTTTGTTAGAGCTTTGTGCATTTATCGTGCTTCTAAGGGAACCAGGGGCCCGAAATCTAGATCAAACAAACCCACGTGGATCCGTATAAATGTATGTACAACGGTCTCTTCTAATTTCATATGTTGCTCAAATCTAGATCAAACAAGGATAACGTACCATTCATATAATTTTTCATTTTTTAATTGTATAGTGCCCCCTTCAGACCAATACAATTGATTGTGGTTATTATGTTATGCGATTCATGAAAGAAATCCTTTCACAAAATGAAAACATCATCCCAGATACGGTATGTAGTTTTAGTTTTAATTTATATTTATCGCATTTTTTAGTTATATTTGCTAATATTTGATTATAACATATATTTGCTATTTGCTATGATATTCTATTTTGTAGTACTTCCCTGACTACCAATGTGCTACTTACTCTCCTGATCAACTAGCTGAAGTCAAGGAAGATTGGTGTCGTTATGTGGTCCAGAAATGTCACTTAGTATAGATGTGCACCTTGCAGGTGATGTCCCAGATACGGTATGGAGATCCTGTGTTCTTGTTGTGGCAGCTTGCAGGTGAACTTGCATTCCATAAGTTGTGATATTTATAAATTTATTCCTGGTATCGTAATGGATTTATCCATCCACTTTTTTTGTACATGTTTTCTTAATTCATTTTTTGTCAACATCTTTGTTATAGTATTCATTATTTTCATCCTGAGTTTTGATGTGAACAGGTGATGTTCTTACTTCATATTGGAAGCATTGCATTACATGTTGTGAAGAGGCTAATCCGACTTATTCCGGCATCAAATAAAGTATGTTCTATTTGTCTTTAACGTCAACTATTTCGATCTTTGTCGTTGCAAAATCTGATGTTTTGGTTATCTAGGTGCTTTCGGAGATATTTAATAAACATTGAAAAGTGCTTTTACATTCTAGATTTTGCTGTATTACATATTTAATAAACATTCTAGCTTTAAGCATGTTGCCTTTTGTTTAATATTGTCAATTCTTGTGCATACTAAATCAACACAAAGACTTCGTCTTTGATGGAGAAATTCAGTTTAAAGTCACAAGGTAGACCTCATGCAAAATTTTTAATGTTGATTAATTTTATTGTAGACACTGCTAATTATAGGAGCACTGAAAAAATAAGATCATGTATGCTAGTCTTCCAGAAATATCAGCACCGACACGTTATTGGAGGCTTTGGCAATTTTCAGAAGCCTAACCTTTGCCAGTTCTTCTTTTATTATATATCTTAATATATCCCATGTTCTTAAATAAGTAACGTAAAATTGACAGGAAGCGATTGTGTAATGGAGTTGCTGGCAGAGCCCCTATATCATATGTTGTCTCTCAGAATTTGCCTCTCCTTACATTATGGTTAATAGCTATAACTGTGGCGAAACTCCGCTTACGTTTTCACGGTCCCAAGCCCAGATAAAAGGGGAGCGTTGTGTAGGCATGTAAACAGACAACCCAATATTTTATCACATTCTTATGATAATACACTTGTTTAGTAATTTCGTTGGATTGTTCTTTCTAAAGAAGAGTGTTATATCAGGGACCGGGTGCAGTGACAAGTATGCAACGGTTGTTAGGTAATCATTCGGAAGCGACGTGCCACATCACTTCGTGAATGTGGTATTAAATATGCAAGGGTTCCTGCTACTTAGTGGATGTAAGCACTAAAAGAAGGTAGTTTATCCCCTTCTGTTGTATACATTTGTCCCTTGGTTTTTTTGGTTCTGCTGTTTGGGTCCTACCACTGTCAAATTTCTGGTTTTGGTGGAGGGAGGTGATGGTGGTGGGGTTGGTGTTTGCACCCATGATATGGTTCCTTCTTGAACAACTATTGCCAACCTTTTCAAACGTCATAAATTATTAATACTTCCCTGCTATATGCTATCAGGGTTTGAAAAATTGGACATCAGTTACAACTGTTACTGCAGGGAAAATGAAGTTCAGATAATAATTAATTGAGTTGGCCATGTAAACAAGGGAGATCTGACAAATGTTTCTATCAGGCTTTGAAGCATAAAAACAGCCTGAATTTCTATAAATGGATCCATCTCTATGCAAGTAAATGTAGTTGTGAGATACATGTATATGGACATTTTTCTTTGCATGGGATCCATACACAGGGAAGTTGACTGTTGTCATCATGCTATATTAGTTCACACTTGACTAATTCTTCCGTGTCAACTAAAGGCTGAATCAAACTATTAATTATGAAGCAGTGTTGTAAGCAAGCTATTATGGCATATACCATGTGATCATGATTGGATATCCAATTTGTGGTTTAACTTTTCTTTTTTTCTTTCCCTTTTCTTTTGCAGATCCAACCATTTGAGCCATTCAGTATTCTTGGACTAGAGCCAGGGGCATCAGACTCTGAAATTAAGAAGGCATATCGCAGACTTTCAATTCTCTACCATCCAGATAAAAATCCTGATCCAGGTTGTCAGCCATTTGGTATTTCATGACATTCATTAGACTAGACATAATGGGGTCTCATTTTTAACTTTAGCTGCTTGCTGTTGTCTCAGATGCGCACACGTACTTTGTGGAGTTTATATCCAAGGCATATCAGGCGCTGACTGACCCTAGATCTCGTGAAAATTTTGAAAAATATGGCCACCCAGATGGTCGCCAGGTAGTGAACTCTCTCATACATGGATTGCTACAATTCATACTGGAATTTTTAGTTTCATTTCTTCATTCAGTTATTTTACCTGACAGTTAACAGAGAGCCTTTTTAATTTTCTCATTAATTTGCCTTATTCTGGTTCTTGTTTTAGGGACTACAAGTGGGTATTGCTTTACCTCAGTTCCTGCTGAATCTTGACGGAGCGTTTGGTGGAGTACTTTTGCTGGGAATTGTTGGAGTTTGCATACTTTTGCCATTGCTTATAGCAGTGATATATCTGTCAAGGTCATCAAAATACACTGGAAATTATGTGATGCATCAGACTTTGTCCACGTACTATTACTTCATGAAGCCTTCGTTAGCTCCAAGGCAAGTCTTTTGCTTAATTGCTCCATTAATATTTTCTAATTTTATTTTTTTCATAAGTTGTTTTGGACCGTAATTTTAGCTAGAACTGACCACCAGTTTTTTAAAATTATTTTAAAAATAATGCGGAAATTGAGTGGTTGAGTCTCTGAGCTATAAATGGACAATGATTTGGTCGTTGATTGGTAAAGGAAGGTTTGTACTATATTACCTTTAGGCTCTTCCCAAATTTGAATGGTTACTGTTCTCATAGATAATAGCTGATATACCCTAAATAATATATGGTCTGTGTTTGTTGTAATATGTGGAACTAGACATTAGATATAATTGATGTGTTAGATTTGTACTAGGATGCTAAGCTCATTATTTTGAGGTGCATGTGCGCGATTCTATGATCAGGCATAAACATATTGATGAAGTTCGCTGATCATGAGTATCAAAGAGCCTGTAGGAGTTACAAATACAGAATCAGGGTTCAACCAGCCACATATTCCGGGGCCAAAGAAAGCCAGATAAACTCTGCCACTGATTCCATGACTGGATAAGCCCTGACTGTATCATAAAATGGCATAATTAACCGTTTCTATGAACACGTGTATTCTAGACAAATCTGGCAATATACTATATTTAGTATTTACTCATTCAAATCCATATTGATATGCATATACATGTGCCCTCACTTTTATTAGTTTCCATGGATGAACACTTGGTACTAGTTTAGATGGTAGACTGACAGTTGTCATAAAAACCTTTTTAAATTTTTCATGGAGCCTTGTGATCCATGGACAGCAGAAGCAAAATTTTAATCAGCAAACGCTTACATGACTATTATTATTATTTTCCTTGTCCAAACCCTACCGATATGCTGATCAAAGTGCATACCCAAATATTTGTTCACCTTTCCAGCGTAAAGACAAGTCTCTGTATGTTATTAGTATGTTTCATTCACATCATCATATATGTAAATACATGTTTCATTTGTTTGACTGTTCTCACAGCTCTGGAGAGGCATTTTATAATCTTATTTATTTTTTGCATGATCGACCCTATTCCTAGCTGATCTAATATCCAATACAGCAAGGTTATGGATGTCTTCATCAAGGCTGCTGAGTACATGGAAATGCCAGTTCGCAGAAGTGATGACGAACCCCTTCAAAAACTGTTTGTGGCGGTGAGAAGTGAACTGAATCTGGACCTTAAAAACATCAAGACAGAGCAAGCAAAGTTTTGGAAGCAACATCCATCTCTGGTTAAGGTACTATTTTCATGTCGGTATTTAACATTGCACAATGTAGTCCCCATTGACAGCATTATTTTCAAACACGCTTATATTTCCTTCCATTTCGTTGCAATTTTGTTCAGCATTATGCCCTTAGTGGCAGTCAATATCATCGTCAATAACTCATTAGAGTAACGAGGCAAACAAAGGGTCTTCAATTCTTCTTTGACTATTTATGTCATGCTATTATTGTCTTATTCAGATTTTATGCCTATAATTCTCTCTTATTGTCTTATTCAGATTCAATGTTGTGCCACATCACATTCTTATTGCACGGACACCGCCATGCTGACACTGACACAACACATCGGGAGTCGCAAATTCTTCAGAATACATAGGATATGCATGTTTGATGCGCATCCGAAATATTTCCGGTATGGCATGGCTTCACAGTAAAAGTGTTCATGCTACATGTCATACCTTTTGTGAAGTGCCAATAGTTTTTCTTTTAATCAGGCATTTCAATCCTGAACCAAGTTTCTTTGCAAGCAGCTAATCTGATGACGTAGGAATTGTGCAGGTAATGGGAAGGTTGGCCGCATTGTGATGGCTGCAGCGGCGAAACACCTAACACATGTAATCTTGGAGCTTGGTGGAAAGTCTCCTGTCGTGGTCGATTCAGATGTTGACTTAAAGGTATCAAAATTCTCATCAACAAATTTCTCAGATTTCGGTGGTTATAGGTCAATTGCAAAGCCGATTCATTTTGGCCGTTTCTTGGTCAGGTTGCAATGAAAAGAATTGCCGTGGGGAAATGGGGATGCAACAGTGGACAAGCTTGCATAGCTCCAGACTATATCATAACAAAAAAATCAGGCATTTCAGTCCGAGCAACTAACCAGGTATTCACCTGGTCTAATTGATTTAACATATGAAATTTGTATTTCAAATATGACAGCACATAGAAATACATACCCATGGATCTGTTTTTCTTGTAAGCCTACTTAATGTTTGCTTTTGCTATACTAACTTGTTGAACTGTTTGATTTACTCCCAGGTTGCATTGCATCTATTGACAGATAGAGAAAAGAATGTTCTAGCCCAATTAGTTGATACTATGGCTTCTTATTCTATAACATATAAATTCTCTAAACAAGAACCTGTGCAAAAGATTCATCACTACGGAGCAGCTTCTGAAGTTTCAGAGCTTTCCTTTGATCCCCCCATTGATGAGTTTATCAGGTTTCAGGTTTGTCTTCTGCCCAAAATCCAAGTATTTTTTATGTGATATGAACATAGGCTTTTGTTATGTTGACCAAATACTTCTCGTACTCTGAACAGGATTATCAATCAGAGCACATTGGACTCTCTTCAGCCATGAAACAAGTATTAGTACCGGCTTAGACAGTCGTAGCAAAACGCATGAGAGCAGTTGGGGTTGGAGAGTGTTGCTGATGATGGTGCTGATTCCATGCAGATTTTACAGAATGCTTCGGACTTGATACTGGAACCTTCGCCTCGCTCGATCTTGATCTTGATGACTGGAGCAGCATTGGTCTTGTTCATTGGGATGGCGTAGCGGTTGAAGGCAGCAACGGCAGATGACACGAGGACTTCCTGAAACTGCAGCTCATCAGCGTATTTTTCATCAGAAATTGGGAAGAGATTATCGGCATCGCAGAGAGCTGAGAAGTAGAAATCGTCTACGTGCTCCATCTCCATCTCTTGATGCAATGGGGAGTGAAGTTGAAGTGATACATATGTAGAGGTGGAAGCTGGAATTTGGATGGTCATCTGAAATTTATTTGGATCTTTATTTTGTATCCTTGTCCAATGTAAATAACAGCGCTTCGGTAATATTGTAGAATTTATGAGTCTCTCGTTGCTAGGAAGCACACCATTAATGTGTTAATCCCTATAGAAGTTGGACAATCTCCTGTGATTTTTTAATGAAAGATATCTACTTCTTCTGATCATAATGAAGAAAAGTCTGATATTTTAGGCATCCCAACACCACATGAATAAATCTGTACATGAACCCCAGCTTGCACAAACAAGCGCTGTTAAAGGGGGGCCTTTAACAGCGCTTGCACTAAAGAAGCACTGTTAAAGGACCCCCTTTAACAGCGCTTGCACAAACAAGCGCTGTTAAAGGGGGGCCTTTAACAGCGCTTGCACTAAAGAAGCGCTGTTAAAGGGGGGCCTTTAACAGCGCTTGCACAAACAAGCGCTGTTAAAGGGGGGCCTTTAACAGCGCTTGCACTAACAAGCGCTGTTAAAGGGGGGCCTTTAACAGCGCTTGCACTAAAGAAGCGCTGTTAAAGGCCCCCCTTTAACAGCGCTTGCACTAAAGAAGCGCTGTTAAAGGCCCCCCTTTAACAGCGCTTGCACTAACAAGCGCTGTTAAAGGGGGGCCTTTAACAGCGCTTGCACTAAAGAAGCGCTGTTAAAGGCCCCCCTTTAACAGCGCTTGCACTAAAGAAGCGCTGTTAAAGGCCCCCCTTTAACAGCGCTTGCACTAACAAGCGCTGTTAAAGGGGGGCCTTTAACAGCGCTTGCACTAAAGAAGCGCTGTTAAAGGCCCCCCCTTTAACAGCGCTTGCACTAACAAGCGCTGTTAAAGGCCCCCCTTTAACAGCGCTTGCACTAACAAGCGCTGTTAAAGGCCACCCCTTTAACAGCGCTTGCACAAACAAGCGCTGTTAAAGGACCCCTTTAACAGCGCTTGTAAAGCGCTATTAAAACCAGCCCCCCTATAGCAGCGGTGAGATAGACAGCGCTTGTAAAGCGCTATTAAAGGCCTTATTTAAGCGCTGTTAAAGGTCCATTTTGTAGTAGTGCTTTGAAACATTGGATAGAAGGCCACGTTTGGCAAGTCTATCTATACGCATTGGTCCAATATGACCAAGCCTTGCGTGCCAACAAATTATATTAGACTCATTAGTCAAAGAATTTGTCACAAGGAAATTTTCATTACATGAGGAAATACATTGTACTTATTACAATAAATCCTTTGAAATACAAACCCAGTACCAATAAAGGAATCATTACAAAAATAGGTCCATATTACAATCATGAATGAACCAACTATCACCAAGACCCATTAAATTGACCACAGTATTAATATTCCTTTGAATATATGGAATGAAGGGAACATCATAAAGTAGGAGAGTGTGGCCGTTGTCCAAGTCTAGCTTGCAATTCCCAACGCCTTTCTCTACAACACGTGAGTTGTTTCCTACATCGATCCACTTCATTCCATGGTGTATCCGGTGATACTCCACGAAGGACCGTCTGTCCTTTGCTATGTGGTCGGTGGCACCTGAATCAATTATCCCATAATGGATTAGATTCCACAAGAAATATTGAACTAGAAACACATATGTAACTAGTATTACAAGTTACCTCGTCACTTCCACTCGTACACGAACGAGCATAGTGACCGAGTTTGTTGCACTTGAAGCACTTGATCCTTTTCAAGTCTTTCTTCTTGTGCCATTTCTTGTGCCCACCCTTATGTTTGGGTTCCTTGGTAGACTCAGGTTGCTTATTACGTTCATTAGAAGACTTCGAACGATCTTTACGTTTCTTTCCCCCGTGTGAGGAACTAGCAACCATGTGCACTTCTGCACTTGGCTTGGCAGCCGCAAGCCGCTCTTCCTCTAATTCGAGGTGCTTGGAAACGTCGTTGAAGGTCTTGATGTTCTCATTATGAGTGAGATGCATCTTCATCTGATCCCACCCATTTGGTAGGGAACGTATGACTGCTTGGATTTGTTGCTCATCCGTGAGCACATGACCTGCGTCCTTTAACTCTGAGATAAGGTTCGCCATATGTCGCAGATGTTTCCCCATGGAATGATCTGGACGTTTCTTATATGTATCGAACTTTATAGTTAAGGCGCGAAGTTTGGACACCGATGTGCCACCGAACTTCTCCTCTAGCTTGGACCATATGTCCATGGCTAGGTCATATTCTCGGAAGATGCGCATTATGTCATCAGCCATACTACTTAATAACGTAATGCGCGCTATCTTATTCTTCCGAGACCAAGCATCAAAAGCTTCCTTGTCTCGTCTGTGTTGGGCCGTAGTGCCCAACTCGGGTTCAATCATTACGTTCTTTAGAGTTTCGAGCACTTCTTGCTCCTCTAAAACGTATTGTATCTTAATGGACCAAAGTTTGTAATTATCGCCGTTGAGTTTTTCACCTTTGTTTAACTCAGCGACGATATTTTTTTGAAGCAGAAGACATTTTACTTTTAAAATGCTGCAAAAAACACAAAACCGAAGGTTCGATCAAAACATTGCATAAAAATTCTTAAAATATAACTCCCACTTGAAATGATAATAGAGTATCCCATTTGGATAGTTCTAAAAATTCAAATCCCACTTGGAATTATATTATATTTGATAAGTTACTTTCGAAAAATATTGAAGATGTTGTTCTAGAATCGAAAAGGTCTCTATGATTCCAATCACCATCTAGAACAACCTTCAATATTCCCCCATCACTTATCAAACAATAGTACTCTTATAGTACTAGCAGCGGAAAACGAGTATTTGATAAGTTACTTTCGAAAAATATTGAAGATGTTATTCTAGAATCGGAAAGGTCACTATGTTTCCAATCACCATCTAGAGTAACTTTCAATATTTCTCCCTCACTTTATCAAATGTTAGTACTCTTATAGTACTTTGCAGCGGAAGAGCGTTTTTGAAAACGTATTTTTCAAAACGAATTTAAAATACATTGGCTAATCTCCGTAGAGTAGAGCACAACGTCATAAGTTCATTGGCTAATCTCCGTGGAGTAGAGCACAATGACATGGCTAATCTCGCATGAAGTAGAGCATTACGGCTAATCTTCAAGGAGTAGAGCACAATTACATAAGTACATTGGCTAATCTCCGTAGAGTAGAGCACAATGACTTGGCTAATCTCGTATGAAGTAGAGCATTATGGCTAGTCTTCAAGGAGTAGAGCCCAAGTTAAAAAACTTCATTAAAATGTTAGTTCTGTATGAACTAGTCGGCACTGTGGTTAGCCCCGTATGGGCTAATCGGCACATCCGAGTTTGGCCAATGCCTTTTGTCACCCCGTATGGGTCAGTAGGCAAGTTTGCAGTCGACCCAGACCTTCTGCCAGATTGGTCGACCAAAAACACAAAATTGGTCGACCAATTTTCGAAATGCAAATTCTCCCGGCCAGGGCCTCTACCCTGGCCGGGGCTTGGCCAAGGGCCGGCCAGGCCCTGGCCTCTGCCAGGGCCGGCCGGCCAGGCCACTGGCCGGGGCCAGGGCTCCTGCCCTGGCCTCGGCCAGGCCCTGGCCTGAGGCCAGGGCGCTGCCCTGGCCTCTGCCAGGGCGGCCTGGCCACTGGCCGGGGCCAGGGCTCCTGCCCTGGCCTCGGCCAGGCCCTGGCCTGAGGCCAGGGCGCCGGCCCTGGCCTCTGCCAGGGCCGGCCTGGCCCTGGCAGTGGCCAGGGCGCCGGCCCTGGCCTCTGCCAAGGCCGGCAGGCCGGCCAAGGGCCGGCCCTGGCCACTGCCAGTGCCGGCCTGGCCGGCAGGGCTTGCCCAAGGCCGGCCACTGCCGGCCTGGCCTTGGCCGGCCACTGCCGGCCTGGCCATGGCCGGCCATGGCTTGGCCATGGCCGGTCATGGCCAAGGCCATTCGGCGTTTGGCCGGCCATGGCCCCTTTGGCCATGGCCGGCCACCCCCTTTAAATGGGTTTGCCGCACTCATTCCTCCCCCTTGATGGGGTGGTCGCTGGTGGTTATTGGCCGTAGCCAACCCCTTCCGCTTGGGGAGGGGGGGTGCATGGCCTTCATAGCCCATTTGGCCATGGTGCACATGCACCAAATTTCCTCTTACCCGATGGAAATAACTACCATCATCTTCCTCGATGAAGCACCCGTTCGTCGATGAAGCACCCGTTCGTCGAGAAATTAGTTATTTCCTAATGGCCGTGTGCCAAAAATTGAATAACATACTACGTGAACGGTCGGTTCTTCCCGTCACGGAGAGTTCCTACCATATCCGTAATGATAGGAGACCCTAACGTGAAAAGAACAACCGCTGCGTTCTCTCCGTCACGAAGCGTTCCTACTATATCCGTAATAGTAGGATACCCATTCGTGAAAAAGACAACGACTCGTTCATAGTTTCGACGGGGTGGCGGTTTGACCGGGGCGAACCCATATAGCTCTGATACCAATGTAGGATCCTGTCCAAAACAGAGTTAGGATCGATAATATGAAGTTTAGACTTACGCTTGCGTACGCTGCACGGTAGTCTACGAACTTCGCCTTCGGATTCGCCACGACGGATCGAGTCTACTCACGAACGGAGTAAGGCTACTAAATCCACAATCTAAATCTCTACTTTAGATTAAGAACTTGGATAGAGGGAGAGGAAATATTTCTGCAGAGCTTCGCTAGGATGAAGATGCATGCATGAATTTCATGCAAAAGGTGTAAGAAATGGCTTACCCTTGGGTCTTATTTATAGCCCCCAAGGTAGTTATTTTAGGGTAAGTTGTTCCTTTGGAACAACTTAATTAAGGTGTACCATGATACATGGCACATTATAAGCTTAAGTTGTACCATATGCATGGTACAACATAAGCTTAAGATATTCCCCCTTTATAAGCCATATGTCGCATGCACTTATGCATATATAATGCGACTTTCCCACTCATCCAGAGATCCTCTCCGCAAGGGAACAGATTCCCTTTGTACACGACTTCGTGTACGCGACGTTCGAGGTCCGTATTCCCTCGTACATCCCCCACAAGGGTGTACAAACGTCTTCCATATCCAACAGATCCACCTTCCCTGACCCATCGATATGAGCTTGGAGAACGATGATCTGACCATAAAGATTAGCCATCTCTATTTTGCCCTTCCTCGTCTCTTTGGCTAGCCGGGCTTGAACATTGGCATCCTTTCCCTTTGATGCTACCAATTTCTCTTCAACCTCCCTAGGGATATTCATTTCGGCTTTTGCACCATCCTCAGCAATAGACCTGGTGAATTACTCATCTGACAACACCGTCTCGAGTTTCTCTTCATTAGAAGATAGCTCGGTAATCCTAGTATACATTCACCTTAGTCGAACCTCCTCCTCCTTGGTAGCCTCCTTTGCAGCATCGACTTCTGCTGGCTTCTGTGTGAGGCGTGCCTCAACATCAGCAATTGCCACCCCCTAGAACCGCAACTCCACTAAGGACATCAACATCAAAAGAGGATTATGTGCTGACCACATTCCCTATGATCATAGGGAAATACAGTAAGAGACATAAACTCTCGCCTGTTGAATGTGCCATATTATGAAGTTAGCTAACCTCGCAGTTTCCACTACCTGCAAGACCGACCGATGCAACGACAAGAAAGAATTCTCGGCCAGCTGAGCCACAACCCCGCAGTCTGAGAAGATGAATTGGTTGAGTACAACCAGATATGTGGGACGAAGGAGATCGTTCTCAAAGAAGATGAGGTCAGCTTCCATCGACTTGAATGCACCCATGGCTTGTTCATAATCAGGAGAGGTTATGTTCGATTTATAAGAGGAAAGGTTTCCCCCATGGCCCCATGTCCTTACGGCCTAGGGAGCCTGTGGGTGATGACTGGACTTCAGAGGCTGTAGCCTGGCTAGCTGGGGCATTGATTGAGTTGGAGGGGGAACGGCCAGTCTCACCCTTCACATTCTTTCTCCTTGCCATGCTAGGCTCGGCTGGAGATCAGGTCCTCTTCTTTGTCAAGCCAACAATGACCCCAGATGAACTGCCGACAGACCTGGTTGGATCTCAAATGCCTTGGCATAGTCTCGGGTGACTGAAACTGAACCAGGCACATTTGGCCAGGCAGAAACCAAACCGAATGCCTTCAGCCAAGCAGACATGGCTTGATTTTTTGGACCCGAGCAGGAGGATAGGAGTCGCCTTGGGAGGCGGTGACTGAGGAAGCCCACTCGCATCTGTAAAGAATCAAGAAGAATCAAGACAAGCAAGGGAGAACAAAGAAAATAAAAGCAAATTAAAAGGTTTGAGGGTTGGCCTTACCCTCGGACCATACTGTCTTCCTCGAAACGTCATCTGACAAAAGGAATGCAATGGACCGCTCAGAGCTCGACACCAACAACAATCTGTTAGCCACTCCGATTTCTATATCTGTGAGGCCCCTTTCTTCCAAAGACACCGAGCCCGAGTGGCCCTAGTAAGTAATAAAGCTTGGCTCATCAGGAAGAATTACGAACCCGTAATTCTCCTTCTAAACATTGACGGCACTCGGGAGCCCCAATATGAGATTCCTCTTCCTCTTGGTGGTTATATAGAACCATACGCCTGAATTATGGAGGTCCAAATGGAAGAAGTGACAGAAAAGAAATACGGTCGGCTCTATCCCGTTAAGCAAGCATAGCACGGTGAAGCCGACCAAAGAGCCGATAGAATTAGGGGTAAGCTGGCAGAGTGATAGTTCAATAGAAGTGAGGATCTGAATAATGAATGGATGAAGGGGGAAGCGAAGACCTTGCGAGAAAATTTTCTCATATACCCCAACCATGCATCTGTCTGGGAAACAAATCCTTACATTCGGAAGTGAAGCCCTAGTCCTATAAGGAGGGTGAAGTACAAAGAGCGAATCGAGGTAGTATAGACTATAGAAGCCAGATCCCTTATTATACTCGGCACCTGGTGGAGATCTTCCTTGGCCCATAAGATCCTAACATTGGGGCTGGAGGGAACAAGGGCCAAGGCGATAGGGTTATTTGATTGCTCCAGCTTTGTGCAATCTGCCTTGGCCATCAACCTGTTTGTCTCAGAGTCAGAAGAGGAAGGCGAAGAAGAAAGCATGGTAGGAACCACAACCTAAGGATGACGACTGCAAACGCAGATAGAGGGAGGAAAACAATGGTTAAGTAAAGCACAATTTTCCTACGAAAAAGATAAAATGGTTTTTATTTGGATAAGAAAATCCGTGTTCATACGGGTCCATCCTCGTCGAGCCCCCTCCGACCGTCTGATTTCAAGCACATGTAAACATCTCCTGATGGTGCCTCCCTGAATTCTGTGCTCGATTGGTGGGAGAATTTTGATGTTTTATGCCTTGATGGCCTTCATTAAATGTGTCGTCTCGACTGCTAAACCTGCAGATGCGCATCACATTACCAGGCCTCGACTCTTACGACGGTTGAGCTCGACTGATGGGTGCCATTATCATGACATTGGGTTGGCCCATCGAGTGCTTGCCCAAATGGGCCGAGGGCCCAAGGACCGAAAAGAACCAACCACTTCGGCGTAGTCACTCCAGAAACCTCACGTGAGAGGAGACTTGTCTCATTTATGATGCCAATCGGCCAAACCACTGACGTGACTATTAATCAGCCCCAGCATGGTGCCCCACCATCTATGAAGGGCATTCATGACAAATTATTGGGCCCTCCCTCAAAAGCAGGAGCCCCGAGTCAAATGTAATAAATCACCTTCAATGCACTGACGACCTACCCCAGAAATGCTCCTAAGGAGACCACCACTTATAAATAGCTCCCCCGACTTGGGGAGACTGGACGAATCTCGGATATCTGACATTCAAGTTCTCCTATACTCTCAAGATTTGCTCCACTAAATATATTTCTTCCTCTACATTGCTCAGCCCAAGAACTAGTGAACGACCCCCTAACAGGTCAGAATCAGTTCCACCGAGCATTTTGTGGTCATGACCTGACTTAATTAGCATCAGAGGGGATTTGGTCAGAACTCGGACCCCCAAGAGCCTCTTGACTTGGAGATTGCTATAGAGATCGTTCGGCCGAAAATATGTTCGACATCCACAGCTCGGCTCGGAGCTTGCTATTATCCGAGTTTGCTCGGTCAATGTCTCGAAGGTTGCCCATGTCTGCCACGTCAACGACACACTTCAGACTTCCTTACATCAATACTCATGGTGAGAAAACACCCGAAAACAACTCCATGATAGAAGTGTTGCATAAAGATGAGTCCTTATTTACACATGAAATTGTGAAGTCTTAATTATCTTGAATTAATGCCTATTTTTTGGATTAATTATGTTTCACATTAAGAAAGTCATAAACTGATTTCATTTGTTATCTAACCTTTTAAGTTGTTCGACCTATGAGGCTTAATGTTTCGAAGCTTAAGTTGTGTTCTCTGTGATTTCATATGACTTGATTTCTCACCATGGCTCTATTCGTTGTTGTTGTTGGATGATATTGGTTTATTTTCCATCAAGAGTATCATTGAAAGGCTCTAGATTCTCTTCATGATGCATGAGCCTTTGCTCACTCCTTGTCTTCCATCATGTTATCTCATTGAAGTTGGAAATGGCAGACGGTGTGCTAACCGGGGTGATGTGGCTCGTTCGAGGGCGATAAAAAATAGATGGGGATTTAGGACTGTCTTCATAAATCAATAAATCTATCCCAAGGAATAGAAACAACCCATCAAATTTCTCGTCACGTTGATCCCTCTCCCTCTCTCTTCAGGAGGAAATGACCAAGTCCAAGAGCAGCAGCGAGGTAGAACCGTAGCTTTTTAAACCGTTATATTCCATATGAAAGGGATAAGATTTTCTCAAGAAAAAAAATGGAATAGATAACTCCGTGGTTTGTTCGCAACCAAAAGGACACGATCTAATTTAGAGTAAAATGAGGCTCACAAGGGGAGAGGAACCCGAGAGAACAAAGGGATGAATGGGGCCAGCACTGCAGTGATAGCAGTGGCAGATTCTGGAGTTGGAATGGTTGGTGTGTTGGCTACAACGGGGCTACTAGCAGAATGATATTCCTTCTCAATTGAAGTGAGCGGCCCATCCTGATTCAAGGTTCTTGAAGAGGAGGGAACTTGGGTAATATCAGCATAAATTGAAGAGGCACTAACACAGAAATCTGGGCATCTAATTATCATCCAGAAATTCATTAAGAAGATTGTCTTTAGTAGAACTGCTAGAAGCTTGAGTTGCTGCAGGATGTGATGTAGAGGAAGCTTCTACTAACAATGAAACTTGTTCGGTACCCAGATCTTAGTAAATAGTTTTTCTTGGGGTAATTTTTTGAGTGTATACTTTATGCATTTTCATATTTTTATTCGCATCTTGCATGCACCTTTCATTTGTTTTTGTTCGTTTTCACTATCTAGAGATATTTTGTGTAATTTGGAATAAAAGCATACAAAACAATGCAAGAAGATAATGAGAGAAGAAGTGGAAGGGAAATAACGAAAATTGGATATCACCTGGAGAAGAGAGGGGCAAAACACAGGACAACACGGCCTTCTGTCTCAACACACGGCCGTGCCACCATATCAGCCCAATAAGAAGTATTGGAGCCCCAGCAGCACGGCCTTGCCATTCAATGCATGGTCATGTTCACAAAAATACAAAAGGCCCTTTTCTGCCTGACTGTAAACACAGCCGTGCGACGAGCGCACACGGCCATGCGAGTTAAAGCTAGTGCCTGAAGCTGAAGGCAGCGGCACGGCCATGTGCACCAACCGCATGGCCGTGCTCCATTTGCATGACCTAGAGCTATTGATGGCTGCTGAGAGTATACACGGCTGTGCAGCTTCACTGCATTGCCGTGCACAAGTCGCATGACAAATGGAACCCTATGCTGTCGTACAGCGGCACGACCTTGCCAATTAGTGATAAGGCCGTGCATCCCTTATTTTTGTGTGTTCCAAACCCAAAATCTGCTATGATTTTGTGGGTGTATAAATGGATTGTTTGTGGGTGATTTTAGGCAGTTCTTTTCCTAGGTTTTCTTCCCCTTTGGGGGGTAGTTTCTCTGGGAGATTTGTAAGGTTTTTCATATCTTATCTTTTGTATTAAACATTGAATCTTTTATTTCCCTTTTATTTGCATTGTTCTAGTTTCTCTTTGTTATTCTTATGATGTATGTTCCCATAAGTTGCTTGTTGTTCTTCCTTATGTTTATTGAGTAGTTTTTCCTTCCTTGGGCAAGGTGGAACCCTAGTGGAGATCATTTGTGGGGCTGATCTGTAGTGCCCTGCTAAGCTACTGCACACGTACTAGGGGGGGTGAATAGTACTTAAAATAATTAAGAGAGTTATTCCTAACTATTGTGCAATGAACAAACGGAAATGCGAAATAAACAACAATCAACAAGAAATAGCAAACGCAAACAAATGCATGTAACGGGTTCGGATCCACCCAAGTCTCCCCGACTTGTTCCCGGTGATCCTACGTCCCAACCACCCGGATCCCCTCCGGATACTTGAGTTAGAAACCCTAACTCAAGATTTAGCACTATGAAATTCTTGTGAAAAACCTTCACAAAACCAAATCATAAAAAAGACATGTGACTCCCACAAACCGGGATCACACCCTCTCTCACAACCGAGAGACACAATTCAAATAACAATTGAAATGAAATATGAAACACTTACCACAAAATCCTATGCCTTGAGTATAACTTACCAAATTAGGGCAAAGATGGATTTTGGGGAAGAAGATGTCACCAAACCATAGCTTCAAGAAGATGACTAGCAATGGAAGCCTAGGGTGGAGTTGATGACCTAGAATCAAGCTCTTGACTTGAGAAGCTCACAATGGAGAGAATCTCTTGAGGAATTAGGGCTCAAGGTTTGAGGGAGAGATTCTTGTAAGGGAGAGAGATCTTTGAAATAGCTTGGGAGAGCTCTTCTCTAAGGTCTGAAATTGCTTGGATAATCGACCTCTTAACCCTCTTCAAACGAATCAGGATTCTATTTAAAGGGGCAAGAGAAATCGAGTTTGAAAGAATCCCAACGGCTCTATTCTGAAGCAGACTAGTCGGTCTAAGAAGGATCACTGACCAACTAATTCATCAACTAGTCGGTCGGTGATTCAACATGGACCGACTAACAGCTCGACAGCCAAAAGAGTGATTTCCAGGCAACATGAACTAGTCGGTCTAAGAAGACTTGCCAACCGACTAGTTTGCCAACTAGTCGGTCGGTGAGTGTTCTTTGACCGACTAAGAGTGAAATGCACGTAGCTGAATACAAGTTACACTAGTCGGTCTAAGAACACATGCTGACCGACTAGTTTCACAACTAGTCGGTCGATGAATGTTCTTGGACCGACTAACTGTAAACAGTAACTCAGGCTGTACAGAGGCAAGCTCAACTAGTCGGTCAGAGGAGGATTCCTAACCGACTAGATCGTCATCTAGTCGGTCGATGAACCTTCTTTGACCGACTAATTGATCGACATGGCTGAGCTGAAATGAGTTAGGACATCTAGTCGGTTCATGAAGAGTTGCCGACCGACGAGATCGTCATCTAGTCGGTTGGTGACTCTACTTGAACCAACTAAGGTGCACTAGAAGCCGAGGGAAGAAGCGATAGGCTTCGGAAAAGTTTCTAATGGCTTCTATGATAGTCCTAGCTCTAAGAAATGAGCGAAATGAAGATTATAAAGTAAGTCCTACTCAAGGCTTAACATTCTAATCTATAAAGCTAGAAGACATAAAGTAATACATGACGAACCGTCTTCAAAGCTTCAATCTTCATTCTTCTTGACTTCAATATTGCTCCTTGAGCTTCAACGAAGCTTCAGGCACACTATCACGCGTATTGAGAAGTCTTGAGACGTCTCTTTTGATGTACGTATTCTTTTGGCGACGATCTCCATAACTGCACTCACAAACAGTTAGTATACGATATTTATGTTTGCTTATCATCCAAAACCAAATCCGGGGAATCAATACTCAACATTCTCCCCCTTTTTGGTGATGACAAACCAACATAAATAATAATCAATAATAATGATTCAATTGAAATTTACTTACTCCCCCTGCATTGATGACACGTTAGTCTCGTATTAAATATTAATCATACGCATCAAGCAGATGAGGAAGATATGAAATATGAACCAATTATTGACATATAGGATCTAAATCCACATTTTATATCTTCACTCCCCCTGAATCTAACATATCAAATTAGATTCACGGTAAATTACTTTGAATTATCAATTAGCACATTGTCATTATTAATTCTCTCCCCCTTTGGCATTAGCAAAAAGAGCGAGAGGAGAACAACGACAAAACCAATGGCTAAAAAATAAAGCACGGGAGTCGAAGAATACGACCACGGTCCAAATGACACCAAAGTAAAATACCAAAGAAACTCAAGGTGTGCCAATGCGACCATAGTCAAAAATCGAAGACCGAAATCATAAAACCATCGGCGAAAATCGAAAAACGAAATCATCAAACCATAGGCGAAAATCGAAAATCGAAATCATCAAGCCATAGGCGAAAATCGAAAATCGAAATCATCAAGCCATAGGCGAAAATCGAAATAAGAAATCATCAAAACTCAAATCAATTTCACGTATTGAGTTTTGGAACATACTCTCCAAAATCAACATTCAGAGCGCATGGAAAACAATTCTATGTTTCCATAGAAAGAATTCCATTTAACCAAAATAATCGTCGAGCGAAGAAGTCAATATCAGAGACATAAATCCAATGTGCATACCAAATGTAGCAAATTGATACCAAAAGTAACATGCAAAAGTGTTATGCCAAAAATAGATAAAACATCATAGATCAATGGCATAAGCAATTCTAGCATACTAATTGAAAAAGATACCAATGTAGATATTCTACCAATGGATGCATTTAACTCACATGGATACCAATGTAAATCAAAAGTAAGAATATACTTACAACATTAACCTCCCTCTACTTTGGTGCATTACTTAAGCACCATCAACTCTATTTGAATGAAAAATTCCTTGCAAATCAATGAGTTGGTAGGGTTGGTATCCCATGGTGGATTTAACCTAGAGAATATCATTTTGGTATCCAAAAATCCTTTTGGATCCTATGGGTTAGGCAACAAATTTAATAAACTAAATTCAAATTATTGCAACCCATATCTTAACTAAATTCAAATTCAATTATGAACTTAAGTTACAAAATTAACATGCACATCCAAGATCAATATGCAAATAAGAAAATAACCAATTTTTATCACAATTGCTTTGGTACCCATAAAATGAAATTAAACTTATGGTACCAAGCAATGAAGGGTCAAAGGAAACTAACCCTTCGGAAACCAAGTCCACGAGGACCTTGATTTCCCAACATAATCATCATTCAAAATAACATCATTAATATATGATTGCACATACAAATTCTTATTATGCATGCTTGTGTTCTTCGGACCCCAAATGGTGTATGTCTTAGGAGTCCTAATCCTATTGGGAGCATGCATACGTTGTTGATTTCTATGTGATGCATGTCGTGGGTAAGCATATGGCATATGATGCAATGGAGCATGATGATAATTATTCACATGGGAATGAGGATGAGCATATGAATGTGGTGGAACACGTGCATGAGTGTGTCTCACATGGTGTGCACGTGCTCGTGGATGCGGAGCATAAAGATCATCATTCGTGCTAACATGTGGAGTAGGATGTGTGTTCCTACGTGGCATGGTATACATGAAAGCATGACCCTTCTTTGGAGGTCCACCCAAAGTGGGTTTCTTTCCAAATGGGGGCGTGTTCCTAGTGGAAGCACCATTGGTAGAAGAACTACCCATGAAGTGTTTACTTTCACTAGTCGAAGCATCGGACGTTGGCCTAACAAAGGTGTCGGACGATTTGGATGAATCTCACATCTTATACCCCAAACCAATGTGATGATTGGCCGGAGGTAAGTCATTTAGGATATTATCCAAATGGCCCTTACCTTTATTGAATTCATGAATTCGGCCTAATGTGCACTCATACTTTTCGGTGAGAGAATGCAAAGAAGTATCCAAGGTGGACACTTGCGATGCAAGCGCACAAACACGTGACTTGAGATTTTTATTCTCAATACTCAAAGTTGAGTTTTGAGACGTCAAATCCGTTATCACATGTTCATCCGAATCCTCGATATGAACATGCTCAAGTTGAGATTTGAGATTAACAATCTCATTTCTCAACCCTTCAATAACGGTGTCGTTGTTGATGATGATAGGCTTAGGCGATTTTTTAAGACTATCTAGCTCATTTTTAGTCTTAATAAATCTAGTAGCCAAATTAGAAAACTTATTCCAAAGTTGTTCGTTGGATATTTTAAGTTCATCGTTCGTTAACTCATCGCCTTCATCCTCGCTTCCATCCTCACTTTCATCGGAGGAAGTGTCTTGATCACGATCCTCTTTTCCCATGAAGCACGTGTGTGCTTTCTCCACTCGTTCATCATCCGACTCTCCACTTAAGGAGTCCTCTTCGGAGTCGGTGAATATGCCGACAAGTCCTTTCTTGTGCCTTCTCAACTTGTCGTGCTTGGAAGCCTTCCACTTCTCCTTGTGTTTGTATAGAGGACAATCTGGCTTGATATGTCCTGGCTTATTGCATTTATAACACACGGGATTAGAAGCATTAGTCAAAATAAATTTTGATTTATTTTTCAACTTACCTTGTCGGAAGAATCGATTGAACTTCTTTGCCAAATCGGCCAAAGCTTCCATGTCCAACTCTTCTTCCGATTCTTCATCATCGGTAGATGGAGCGGCCTTGTATGCAATCGCCTTTTTCTTTGGCTCGTCTTGCTTCAAGTACGCTTTCATCTTCTCCTTCATCTTGATCTTACTTTCTTTGCGTACCTCGTAAGACAACAAGGTACCCATCAATTGAACAACGGTATATTTATTCATATCGTTACCTTCCTCGATGGCGAAGGTACGCTTTTCCCAACAAGAGGGAAGTCCGTCAATAATCTTCACGACTTTCTCCTTTTGGGTGTAGACCTTCCCAAGTGCTTCCAATTCGTTGGATATGTCCACGAAGCGCGCATAGTAGTCCTTCATAGTTTCACCCTGTTCCATGTGAAACAACTCAAATTCTTTGTTAGCGACAAAGAGTTTAGAATCTTTTACCGTACTCGTTCCTTCGTGCAAGATGAGTAGTTGGTTCCATACTTGATATGCACTCTTACATGTGCATATCTTGTTGAAGTCTTCAGGCTCCAACGTACATTGCAAGGCATTCATCGCCTTGGCATTGCTTACCTCCACGGCGACTTCCTCGGTAGTCCACTTCGCGAAATCTTGTTCGGTAGGCTCAACATACTCCATCAATGTGGCTCTCCAAAGTGAAGCACTCCGGAGGAAGGTTTCCATCCGGTATTTCCAGTACCCATAGTTGGTACCGTTGAAATGATGAGGCCTGACAGAGGATTGCCCTTCCATAACAGAAGACGATCCGCGACGATCCTTAAAGACGTTGTAGTCGTTGTTTGTCATAGTTTTGACCTTGTAGCTTTAACCTTGGCTCTGATACCAATTGTAGTGCCCTGCTAAGCTACTGCACACGTACTAGAGGGGGGGTGAATAGTACTTAAAATAATTAAGAGAGTTATTCCAAACTATTGTGCAATGAACAAACGACAATGCGGAATAAACAACAATCAACAAGAAATAGCAAACGCAAACAAATGCATGTAACGGGTTCGGATCCACCCAAGTCTCCCCGACTTGTTCCCGGTGATCCTACGTCCCAACCACCCTGATCCCCTCCGGATACTTGAGTTAGAAACCCTAACTCAAGATTTAGCACTATGAAATTCTTGTGAAAAACCTTCACAAGACCAAATCATACAAAAGACATGTGACTCCCACAAACTGGGATCACACCCTCTCTCACAACCGAGAGACACAATTCAAATAACAATTGAAATGAAATATGAAACACTTACCACAAAATCCTATGCCTTGAGTATAACTTACCAAATTAGGGCAACGATGGATTTTGGGGAAGAAGATGTCACCAAACCATAGCTTCAAGAAGATGACCGGCAATGGAAGCCTAGAGTGGAGTTGATGACCTAGAATCAAGCTCTTGGCTTGAGAAGCTCACAATGGAGAGAATCTCTCTTGAGGAATTAGTGCTTAAGGTGTTGAGTGAGAGATTCTTGTGAGGGAGAGAGAGCTTTGAAATAGCTTGGGAGAGCTCTTCTTTAAGGTCTGAAATTGCTTGGATAATGACCTCTTAACCCTCTTCAAACGAATCAAGATTCTATTTAAAGGGGCAAGAGAAATCGAGTTTGAAAGAATCCCAACGGCTCTATTCTGAACCAGACTAGTCGGTCTAAGAAGGATCACTGACCGACTAGTTCATCAACTAGTCGATCGGTGATTCAACATGGATCGACTAACAGCTCGACAGCCAAAAGAGTGATTTTCAGGCAACATGAACTAGTCAGTCTAAGAAGACTTGCCAACCGACTAGTTTGCCAACTAGTCGGTCGGTGAGTGTTCTTTGACCGACTAAGAGTGAAATGCACGTAGCTGAATACAAGTTACACTAGTCGGTCTAAGAACACATGCTGACCGACTAGTTTCACAACTAGTCGGTCGATGAATGTTCTTGGACCGACTAACTGTAAACAGTAACTCAGGCTGTACAGAGGCAAGCTCAACTAGTCGGTCAGAGAAGGATTCCTAATCGACTAGATCGTCATCTAGTCAGTCGGTGAACCTTCTTTGACCGACTAATTGATCGACATGGCTGAGCTGAAATGAGTTAGGACATCTAGTCGGTTCATGAAGAGTTGCCGACCGACTAGATCGTCATCTAGTCGGTTGGTGACTCTACTTGAACCAACTAAGATGCACTAGAAGCCGAGTGAAGAAGCGATAGGCTTCGGGAAAGTTTCTAATGGCTTCTATGATAGTCCTAGCTCTAAGAAATGAGCGAAATGAAGATTATAAAGTAAGTCCTACTCAAGGCTTAACATTCTAATCTATAAAGCTAGAAGACATAAAGTAATACATGACGAACCGTCTTCAAAGCTTCAATCTTCAATCTTCTTGACTTTAATATTGCTCCTTGAGCTTCAACGAAGCTTCAGGCACACTATCACGCGTATTGAGAAGTCTTGAGACGTCGCTTTTGATATACGTATTCTTTTGGCGACGATCTCCATAACTGCACTCACAAACAGTTAGTATACGATATTTATGTTTGCTCATCATCCAAAACCAAATCCGGGGGATCAATACTCAACATGATCTTCCCAAAAGATCGTTCCCTTATATTATTTCTAGGGCTTAGAGTTGGATGCGTGGTTTTACCAAATTCATCATTAGGTTGCGAGACAACTCGAGCCTCCGACGAGAAATCGGGGCTTTGTTGGATATTCAATCCTAATTGTCGATAAGAAATCGAGGTTGGGTTTGATGCCTTTAGTAGTGGATTGATTTGCTATCGATGAGGTTATGGCGGGACATCAAGCCTAGATCGTTAGAACGACTAAGATTTGGACTTCTGACGAGACATCGGAGTCACGATAGAGATCCAATCTATGCTCTGAATTCTCTCTAGTGGTTAGATCGAAGGGGATGAGGATTAAGGGTAAAATCTGAATGACGGCTTTAGTTCTATAAAGCGAGAAGCTAGACCAACCCCATGTCTGACTTGCACTAGCGGTAATGCCTAGTCCCTGGCATCTTTCTTCTTTTTATATTCTTAGTATGATTTCCCTCATCCCCAATATCATTTGCGTAGCTAATTAAATCCATAATTATTCGGTATTCAAACCACTGTCTCTCGGTGTTCGATCCATAGGCAACCACGACATAGTATGCTTACGGTAATTATAACTTCCATATTTGACACTCACAGCAAAGGAATTAATTTGGATTCAGTTATTGTTAAAAGAGCTTTAGATTTCTCGTCGTGATAAGCTGCTTGTGTATGGTGTGATAATAAGTCGGCTATACCTCTCTCGTCGAATCCAGTTTTCATTCTCGCATGAAGCAGCTCGCTATAGATTATCTCTATATTCACGAGTAAGTTTTGGCAACCAAGTTCATGTTAAGTATATTCATTCTCATGATAATCAGGTCGACATCTTTACCGAAAGTTTGCCAGCGGTCAGATTCAAATTTCTTCTTGATAAACCACACCTTTCTGTTGAACACTTTGAAGGGGGCATGAGAAGACTTAGTCTACTTCCATTAGTTAGTGCTCGCCTCAAATTGCACATGGTTGTAACTGTTGTGATTGCTTAGTTGTAACTGTTTTGATTGTTAAGTTGTAACTGTTTTGATTTATTTTTTATTTTTACTTGTTTCTCTCACAAAGGCATCATGTATAAGTATGAGATAGATCAATTATAAACTCGTTGGTTTCTCTCTCCTTTGAATCAGTCGGCGAGAGACCTTCTTATATATGCTTTTACTAGTCATAATACGTGCCTGCGGGCACGGTTCATTTAAGATTTTCCCCCCACGAAATCTTTGTTCCCCAAAAAATTATTTCCACAGCCAAAATTACACGGAACAACAAAGCGTAAAAATATTTAGCGGCACGAGTGTCTTTAGGGCGTAACATCAACTTCGGCACGGATGCTTTCGGCGCGGAACAACAAATTCGCCGTGGCCACCTTCGAGACGGAACAACAAATTAGCGTAAAAATTAGTCTTCGACGTGGGAAATTGCAAGTTAAAGGTTTTTTTCCCCAAATGCATTAATTGCGTATACTCCGCGCTATTCCCCTGAAATTTTCATTCCCCAAAAATTTTCTTTTCCCTCTAAACTTTCATTTTCCCAGAAATGTTTTTCCCTCCAAAAACTTTATACAAAATCTCATCTCAACCATTCATTACTCAAGATTAAATCTCAGCTGTTCTTCTATCAATCCTTTTGTCCTAGTCAGCTTGTCCTAGTCAGCCCTAAGATTCAAAAACAGTTGTGTTTTATATAATGTTTAAATCAATTTAATATAAGAGCTATGGCCTCTACTATAGACTACGATTCTCTCAACTCGCAACCTTAAATGGTTTAATTGTAATCAAGATCGCGTGGGGAGCCATGTGCGGAAAAATTGACGATATCTCCTTGGGACATATTTGTAGAAAATGATAGTTCATATGTGTAAGTTAGAATTTTTTGTAGCAATTAGGTATGTGTGTAGACCTAGTCATAATCCGTGCCCGCGGGCACGGTTCATTTAAGATTTTCCCCAGCGAAATCTTTGTTCTCCAAAAAATTATTTCCACAGCCAAAATTGCGCGAAACAACAAAGCGTAAAAATATTTAGCGGTACGGTTGTCTTTGGTGCGTAACATCAAATTCGACGCACACGCTTTCAGCGCGGAACAACAAATTCGCCGTGGTGCCTTCGAGACGAAACAATAAATTAGCGTGAAAAAATTTAGCCTTCGACGCGGGAAATTGTAAGTTAAAGTTTTTTTTCCCCTAAATGCATTAATTGTGTACACTCTGTTATTCCCCTGAAATTTTCATTCCCCAAAAAATTTCATTTCCCTGTAAATTTTCATTTCCCCAGAAATATTTTTCCCTCCAAAAACTTTATACAAAATCTCATCTCAACCATTCATTACTCAAAATTAAATCTCAGCCGTTCTTCTATCAACTCTTTTGTCCTAGTCAGCCCTAAGATTCGAAAACAGTTGTGTTTTATATAATAGATTCTTAGATTCCATCTTAATTAAGTAATCATCGTCTATTGTAGGTTGAGATATAATCATCCACGAGAACACTCGTTATTCTATTAGTAATAAAATATGTTTAAGGGCCTAATCAAGCTTTAGTCATTTCTTTAAGGAACAAGTCTTTTTAGAAGTCAAACCCAAACCCAATTTGGGTTCGGTTGCTCTAACCACCCAAAGCCCATGGGCGGACGGGTCGGATCAGCATCAAACGGATCTAAAAGCACCTTTGTATGCTTTAAGCAATGAAGTCCTTTGCAACTGTGACTCACCATGCCACCTGTAACTGTCAACTGGAGGTTGACGGCTTATTTTTAAGCAATGCTAATCCCACGAAGACTCGAAGTAGACTGACTATATTAGCACCCATTTTTAGACTCACGAGCTGAAATCTTGAATATATATTGGGATATAGTTATTAGGCTGCATTATTCTTTTCTTACGAGGACGGTTATTGGGTAGCAAATCAAGGAGATGTCGTGGGGTAATCATGTTTTAGGGGAGCACGTACGAAACCGACACGAGTCGGTGATCATATTTGGATTAGGTTTTTGAAGCCTTTGGGGTCCAAAATTTACGTGGAGCTTTGAGACTTGTGGAGTAAGCTAACTTCAAGGGTTTGAATTCCATGGGTTGTGGATAAAGCTAAATTCTGAGGCCCCAACGTAAAAGAGTTCCCATCGAAGAAAGGCAAGAGAAATATCTCGTGTCCATGTGCAACTAGGCTTTCTGCCTCGATGCATGAAAAAGATTGCCATGTTTGTAGCCAGGAGGTTCGAGGATTAGAGTTTCGCACAGAAGCAATTTAATCAAAAAGCTTACGCTATCATGTCATGATCCAAACTTTTTGTTTAAATTCACCTTGTAATTCAGCACGTATATATAAACAAATAAACACAATGGTCAAACACAAGAACCAAGCATGACACACAAGAATTGGTAACGCAGTTCGGTGCGCACACCTACATCTGCGGGGCCTCGTCCAGAAAATCAGATTACTCCACTAACAATAACAATAAATACAATCACTAATACCACGTTTCTATACTAGAAGGAGCAACCTCCCCCTCAATACAAACCGTGATGTGTGGTGTCTACCAACCCATGAGTAATCTATGCAAGCTCCCCTTGCTTGCAAGATCCATTTGCAAACTGACTAGAATCAACTCCCTTGATCCCCTATCTCGATTGCCGTCAGCCTCCCTCCCGGAGTTCTTCAAAACTTTCGCAAAAGTCTTAACCCTAGTCGCAATCCTGCACTCGCCTTACATACCCCGCTCTCCCTTGATCACGGAGTAGTTAAGGAAGTTCGTTGAATCACATCCGTGGAGATCGCAGCCCACAAGTATCGAAACCACTTAGGGCATGTGGTTCCGCAATATCTTCAAGGATCTGACAGCCAATAATTTGCAGGCGAGTATCTCTCCAATAGTTTCCCAACTCAACTTTGAGAGAAAATAACTTCCAAATACAACTTCAGCGAATCTTCTGATACAACATCATATACCAGAATGCATTGAATGAATAGCATAAGATCAGAAGTAATCTATCATCAATAGTCGATGAAGATTGTCATTCATTTCCAGCATTCTGTCACAACATATTGGACCTCATATTGGAACATAATGTTCAACATATCATCCAACATGGCCAACACATAAATTCTCTCCTTCAAGATAATTAAGAACAGTCATAAATATGCCAAGGTGCCACAAATGACAACAAAGTCACATACGTATGACCTAACAAACTCCCCCTTTGGCATTTAGTAGTGCAATCAATATAGAAAACCCAAGATGAAAAGAGTACAAATGACACAAAAAATAATGTCTGTTAAGAGAACCAGAGCCTACACGACCAACAAGATAGCCTACATGACCAACAAGATGTCCAATAAACCCATATACCCAACATGATATCCAACATGTGTCCAACATAATGTCCAACATATCATCAGCAGATCCAACTTGATATCTAATATCCAATAGTACCACAGACTAGACAAGCAACAGACCAACAAACCAAAAACAACAAAAATCTCACCATTTGGGCCACAAAATCCAAAGAAACCATACCTTACTAAGGGTCACTGTCAGGACTGACATCAACAAACTCTGAAGGAGAAGGAGGAAGTTTGGACTTCAGCAGTTTGATCCTCTCCTCAAACTCAGCTTTCTGTGCTTCAAACACAGCTTTCTGGCCCAGAATAATCAGCAGCTGATTGTCCACGACCTTCAATGCATTCTCATTAATTCTGATGTCTTCCATAATAAGATACTATTCAGGCTCAAAAGGAACATATGTAGGCTGCCTATCATTAGTGCCAAGTCCACTTCCAGGAGAAGGAGTTGTAGATGAAGGACCGGTACAAGGAGAGGACATGCATGAAATATCATCAGTTTTCCATGTCACAGATTTGACTGTGAAGCTGATGCCCTCACAGTGGACAGATAATTTAGAGGTAGAAGGTGAAATTTTCTGAGCCAGCAACATCAGTGAGATAAGACAAGCATGGGGCAAAGATGAGGCAGATCCAGAGGATTTAGACAGAGATAAAATAGAGTCAATATAATTCTCCCAAGGTTGAAAGGATGCTTAGTACCAGCGGAATATAGCAATTTGCTCATTTCTTTGATGATAACTAAAATGTTTGAGGTGTGGAGCCAGTTTCTAGTGGCAATTCTGTATAACAAAAAGAACTTTGTAGACATTGTAGAAGGGAATGATGAGGACTTGGACCAACTGATCATCTTCCCAGCTGTGACCACCTGAATGAATGTGTCATAATTATCTTCTACAGACTCACCAAAAGCAGGCAGAGAGGGAGGGCAGGACCACTGTAGTTTTTTGTTCAGACCAGAGGGAGAAAAGGAAATAATCTTCCCTCTAATGTAGGCATGAAAAGCCCATCTAGATGAAGCATCACCTACAGACTTGAATAAACTGCAATAGAATTCTCTGACCAAAACAGGGTTATAGGATTTGAAACATATGGCAGCATGAAATAGGTTGGGCTCTTTCAGAATGGAGACAAACTTTGTCTTGGCAAAAGTGGAAACTGATAGAGACTTCTCAGCAAGAATGGCCATTTCAAAATAGAGAGACCATCTCTTTTTGCAGGATTTATCAAAGAAAACCTTGCTAATTGCATCTGATGCAGTGAATTGAGGTGAAGGAGAAGACCCTGAAGCAGTAGGGATTTTAGCCCTCTTTGAAGGAGACTGAGAGATAGGGATGGATGGAGAAGCACGTTTGCTGGAAGCTGTCCTTGGCTTGCATTCATGGGAAGGAATAGAATCATCCCTGTACAAAGCAGGCTGGGAAGAAGCAACATCATTTTTTTGGTGTAGCTGGGTTGCATGTTGCATCTAATGTTGCAACATTATGTCCAACGTTGCTGGAAATATCAGCAGTAGCTCCTAGGGTTGCATTAGGATCACCAAGAGAGGCACCACCACCACAAGCTGATGCTTCAACAACAGGAGCCTCTCCTTGATCAGTATCAACTGCAGGAGCAACCTCTGGAATATCTTCTGAAACATCCTCTGTCAATGTTGCAACATGAGGATTATCACCTGCTTCCTGAAACAGATTTTCCTCATAAATTTAAGCTATATGGATATCAGATGGGAATCCAGATTCTTCCACCACCTGAGGGTTCTCCATATGAAGACCTTCTTCATTCACATTAGGATCAACAGGATCAAAGCTGACCTCTAGATCATTAGCAGAGACAGAAGGGAATGTAGGCTGATCATTAGCAGCATCAACATCTGCACCAGCATCCTCAGGACCAACATGCACCGGGACTGAATTTATTTCAGGATCAACATTTGCTCCAGCTTCCTCAACATTTTCTCCAATATCCTCAGAGTCAGAAATTTCAAGAATCACAATCTTAGAAATTTTAACACTCGACTTCCTGCACCGACAGGTGGTTAGAATGATCTTATCATTATCAGGAACCTTCACACTCATCAATTTTCCTATTAACTTGTCCAATTTGTAGGGACCAGGTCTAACACCTGTGAAATCCATCCAAGAAGGTCCAATTTTTTACCTGTCCATCTAAGAAACCAGAACAAGTCCTGAATTATGACTGGTGCAGGGAAATCCTCACCAACATCTGAATAGGAGGAGAAGGGTTCCTTATATAGAAGAGGAATCTCCAGACTTGGGGAAAACAGAATTATCGAGCAATGTGACGTTGTGGGGGAATGCATGGGCCTGGAAGTCGTTGGAGAGTGAGAGGAAGGAGAATCACCAAAATAAGAAACACGATTAGACATGGAAGCCACCCCTTTTCTATTAGTCTGCGGAGGAGAGGAAGACGATGCAGCCCTTTTTACGGAGGAAGACTGACGAGAGGACCGGCGAAGGGTATGAGAAGACTTCTGACTTTTATCGCGCTCCATTAGAGCAGACGAGGAGGAGAATCACTCAAGCAAGGATCAAGAAACCCTAGAAGATCAACTTCTATTCTTCGAAAATTATGGGAGAGAAACGAGCGCTGTAAGGAACAATAAATTTGGGGGAAACTAAAATATCGGCCTGAATTTAAACTGACCCAAACAACTTACTGTAGCCCAACACCCACTTATGTTGCAACATGATGTGTAACATTATATACAACATAACCCTAGGGCATGTCGCAATTCTTCAAATCTGCCTGAATTGAGGGGTTTCGTGAAAATGTCAGCCAATTGGTTAGATGTTCCAACATATTCCATGACTAGAACTTTCTTCTCTACCAGTTCTTGATGAAATGATGTCGGATGTTGATCGGCCCCGGATATACAGCCGGAGAACGACTTGTAGTTTTACCGCAAATGCACGGTGTAGCGGCGAGCGGGTATCGAACTCAGGGAGGACAAATGACCGTGTCTTACTCAAATCACCTAGCTATCAAGAGAACAAGAATAGTTGGGTGTAACAGTCACAATCGTTCAAGTATTCAGAAAATATCAATATAATAAAAAGCGTCTAGGGTGGTAAATCCCCGCTACGGACCGTCTCTCATCCATGTGATTCATAAATTTCATTGTTGCTAAACTTGAATATATGTGGACAAGTCGCAACTTAATGGAGAACCAAGCGTACGCTCTCGCGCTATTGCCGGTCTATAGCAAACCTAGGATAGGGCCCACTCTCGTACAAACCCTAGCCTAAGCCGCTAGCGTGAAGAACGACATCTTTGTTCAATCGTATCTTGAGCCCACTCTCGTGAAAACTGCAAACTCGAGCTACGACCTAGGTTAGGATAGGTCTTATTCGTCCAATCTCTTGCAAACGAATATTGGTATAGATTCACAATTAAAAATCCTAGCTTTGGCCCAATCTTTTGCAAACAAAATCTAAGGAAATCCAATTGTCAGTCTAAATCGAATATCTAGGCCTTCTTATCAATTCGGATCCAATCTCTTGCAAATCTCAATCGATATGAATGCCTAACTACCCGTAATCAATCAATCACAACCTAACCCTAATCAATTCTAGCAACAAATCTACAAATTCATCACAATTCAGAGATAGGTTTCATAGGGTTCATCCCCATGCCCTAGAACGACGACACTACTCACTAGACATCATGCAAATCTCAGAAAAATCAATAATAAACTCGGTATAATTCATTGCAAAAGAGAAATAATGCATAAAAATTGAGTTTTTAATAGGAATAGACAAACCAATTAGATGTCAATGATTTCCAGCTGAGAATTCACCAAAGAGTAGCCGTCAAAATCCTATAAGAAAGTATAAAAATTAATGTTCAAAAGGCCCCTTAAACTAGGGCAACAACTGGGTTTAAATACCCTCTAAAATCGTCCAAAAAATCGTGACCAAACTGCCCCTGCGCAGCCTAGAAATCACAACCCTAACAGCAAGCGGAGAGGGTCACTCGGCCGAGTGACCCTTGTTACTCGACCGAGTGACAAACACTGTATAAAAACAGTAACTTCGGGGGTTTCAGGGTCTGTCTTCGGGGGGTGGCGTGGCCGAGTGGCTTTCTTCATTCGGTCGAGTGAGCATTCATACTCGACCGAGTAGGCCTCCTCTGGATCTCTGAAAATTCCAGTAACTTGACCTTTCTCTGGACGAAATTCCATGTACCACTCGGGCGAGTGAACTTTCCCACTCGGCCGAGTGGGCTTCCTTTGTTAAGCCGAGTATACGCTGAAAACTTCGTGTGCGTATCCATTATGTTCGGCCGAGTAGGGCTTCTTGCTCCGCCGAGTGAGGTGCTATTGAGCTCATTCTTCCTTCTTTTCGCCTTCCCGTCGCTCCTATTGATTTCCTTCTTCTTCTGCTCATCCTCTATCGCTAATAAGTCATCGAATGAGCCGTGGACGACACTCCCAAGTGCGTACAAATCCTTTGATCTCAAATTCGCTCTAGATCGCTCCATATTTCCTGAAATACGACAAAAACAAGAAATAGTGAAAAGCATCGCAATGCTGTCGAATAATCGTGAAAAACGCGATATGAGCGATCGAAATGGCATGTAAACATGCAGAAAAAAGGTGTAAAATATGGAGTGATCAAAATCCCCCAAGCTTACCTTTTACTCGTCCTCGAGGAAGATGAGTAAAAGGGGAACTTGATGGAAATAATAAAGAAAAAGGGAAAAAGAAAACAAAGAGAGAGAAGTGCTAGATTATTTTCTCATGACGTGGGTTTTGCTTACTCATATAGCACACATCGAATATAAAACACATGCCAAAGATTTTCATCTCGATATCATGGTATAAGGATGCATTCAAAATAGATACCCAAGAATAGCAAAATAGTATGAAATATGGAATTATTCTAGAATTAACATCGTCTGAAGCATCTAAAGCGGTATACATAGTCATAGACCACACACTTTTCAATTGAATGCTTTCTATTTGGAGTGTAAGATGTATCACACAATGAGAAGCAATAAGAATAGAAAGATATGGTTTTCATGAAATGCATGCTAAGTTTCAATTCCTGGATTTCGTAAAAACTTCTAGTAATCTCACCGAGTAAGAAAATTACCTAGCTTATGTTGTCATGCACAGTCAAGTAGTCACTCTCTCACACATCATTGGATCCTCTCCCCCAAGCTTATCTATAAGCGTTGTGACATTAGATAAATCAATAAGTACATTCCCCATTTTTGGAGCTCCAATAGAAATAAAAACAAAAGAGGGAAGAAAGAGAAAAAGATTATGAGATGGGATCATGCATAAGCTTCTTTTCTCTTTTCTTTTCTTTTTCTCATTTTATTTTTCAAAGCATATATACATCTGAGATCCCAAATCAAAAGAATAGAAAGATTTACATGTATTTTTTTTCTTTTTGATTTTGGGGATATTGGAGCATGGACTTTAATAGCAGGGGAAATGCCAATATAGGATCGGCTAAAGGGAGATTCACCAATGCATATAAGTATAGAAATAATGCTCAAGATATGTGGAGAAAGAAATATATGTAACACTCGGTTCACTCTATAAGACGTGCACGACAACTTTCAGCAGAGTAATGTAATCTACTCAGTTTAACCTCAGAAAGTAAACTAATCCAGTTACATTAACCTAACATACATTCATTCAACCTGAAAGTGAAGCGTACAATTTTCATGCAATAATAAGTGATATAAGAAAGGAAAGCAGTGCTCCAGATACAAGCATTCAATGCGTGAAGCTTGGTGTGTTTTCTACTAAAAGTATACATATAAATTATCAGACTCAGCTAATAAAAGAATTTCTTCCATATTCATACATGAAAGCGCGGGTTACTATTTAGACTGCATAACAAGACATATCATATGATATCTGAAATAAAAACTATGAGAAGACAAGATAGTATGCATATAGAGATAAGCTAACACCACGTCATCATCATCACAGAAAAATCATCTCTAGCAAAAAGATGAAAGAAATAAGGATAAAAGAAAATGAAAAACTACTGTACAATGCAGCACACTCGTGAAATAAAAAAACGTGATGCATGTAAAAAACGAAAAAGTGGGTGAAAGCAAGTGTAAAAACGAAGAAATGTGGAAAAAAAGGAAAATAAAAAGGCGACAAAAATAAAAAGTGCGTGAGAACTCACTTCCCCAAGCTAAAGTGCACAGTGTCATCAATGTGCAAAGTGTGGCACACCGAGAGACAAAATATGGGCGGGGAGGGTGAGGATGCATGCATGATGGGGAAAAAATAATAAAAAAAAAAATAAAAGAAAAGAAAATGATATGATAGTGTAGGTGATGCATGCAGAGAACCAAATAATGCAGATATGAGTGTTCCCCAAAAAGTACTCCCTCTCTCATAAAAAGATATAGACAGATCAGACCAAAAAGTGACCAAAAAGGTGTGTGGAAGAGGGGTGCAAAATCAACATGGCTCAAAACAACAGCAAAACCGCATCAAAAATATGGAAGGCATCCAGTGTGTGCCTAGGGGGTGGTGGCGGACCAGCACCATCCTGCGGCGGAGGTGGTGGCCGACGTGGTGGCTGCTGGGTGGGTGTGGGTGGCAGAGGCAGACGCACAAGAATCTATTTCAGGCAAGCCTGAATACTACGAAGTATAGCGACACGGGTGTGGACTGCACTTACGGTGGCAGAGAGAGCCCTAAAATCCCCTCTTAGTCCACTAACGGCCCCCTCAAGAGCACGGATCCTCTGAACAAGGGTGTCGAGGGAGGTGGAGCAGAGGGTCGAACAGGTAAAGAGCGTGGCTGTCTCACACGGCCACCGTAGAGGATAGGTGCAGCTATGGGGTGGTGCTGGCGTGCTGTGCTCGCTAAGTGATGCACAGCCTCTGTGTGAGGCTGAGACGCAGGAAAAGTAGACGAGGAAGGAGGGGCAGCTGAAGCGGAAGTGACAACGGACGACGAGGCAGGCAGAGAGGTCAGTGACACAGAAGTGGGGACAGATGTCACGACGCTCTCGGAGAATACAGTGGCGGTGGAGACAGTGAGGTCGACGACTGGGGAGGTCGTGAAGGGTGCAGAAAATAACTCCCCAGGAGTCGAGAACAACAATGAGGAAAGGGTCTCTACCGCAGAATCAAAAGAAGGCTCGCCGCACTCGACTATTGTGGGGGGCACTCGGGGCTAGCCGCAGAAATGGGATCTATCAAAATGGGCACGGTGGTGGTGGTGGTGTGGGTGGACTCAGCTGAAGTGCTCCCGACACTAACAGAAGTGGGGACAGAGGTGTCGGGAGGTGCCAACGAAGCAAGTGCAGGCTGAGGGATCACGGGGTCCTGGGGTGGAATGAGGGGCTCCTACTGAGCACCCTCAGGCTCTAGCATGTATGCGACGGGGATAAGGAGATCCATTACTGGAATCCAATCTCCGCCCGTGGGTCCTATATGTGTCCGAGCAGGGCTCAGGAGAACCATGTAATCTGTAGCGAAAGGACCATGGAGCCACACCCAGTGCTGATGACCATGAGGACGCAGCATCCTCATCCGGGCCATGACGTCTATCGAAAGTGAAGTGGGGCCCAGTGGTCGAAGCAAGTCAGTAGGTAGGTCGACGCCGGTCATAAGGACCAAGATGGTAATCAGACCCCTGCAGCAAATAGGCGTCCGAGCACCGACAGAAATAACTATGCGGTCGATGTACCAACTAGCAATATCAATCTCGACAGCGGGGACCAGAACGTCACTACCCCTATCAAAGACCCTAGGCCGTGTCATCGCATAGAGCATGTAGAGCACTGGCATAGACAGTGTCCCGGGCTCGTACCTCGCAAGAAAATTGGTCGCCATAAGGCGATGTGCAATGCGGAGGCAGGCGTGGAGAATCGCAGATGCCTTGGCCCTACTAGGGTCAAAGGCGAGTGGTGAACCCATGATCCGTGTCCAAAAGGTGTGCGTGTCGAACGACGGCAGTGGGATGTGCATGGGAGCATAGGCGCGGTCTGCGACAGGTACATCGGGCCACTGGAAGAATGCTCTAAGCATGTCGAGAGTGACCTCGCACTCTCGATCCATCAGTCAAAATGAGCATCCTCCAGGGGTATGGGAAATGGAACTAAGTACCTCTAACGTCGGGCGGATGTAGGTGTCCGCCGACACAGACAGAAAGTCACGCCATCCCACATTGCCGTACAACATAAGCAGCCCCACGAGTACCCCTAGGCGATCTAAGTCAGATAGGTGCGCGAACCTAGAGGGTACGATCGAGCGATGAGAGATACGCTCGAATCTGGCGCGCTGGGCGTCATCTCGGAACGTGATCCCCATCGCATCGAACACGGGGACGGGCGGTGCAGGTGGTGGAATGGGAGCGGTAGGAGGTGGCTGTGTAGGTGGGGGTGGGCTAGGTGGCGGGGAGTCTACCCTAGCAGAAGAGGAGCCATGATCACATGACTTCGTTCACTTGGAAGAGGGCTCCTGACTGTGCGGCCTAAGGTGAGGCGGCATGTGTGCCGCAAGACGTGCCCACTCAAAACAAAAATATGCGACGCGCTATATAATAGAACGAGTGTACCTGAGCACGATGCGAGAGCAAAATCTGAAGTGTGCGAAGAAACGCCTCCTCCGCGAAGCTCCGAGTGCGTCCAGAACCTTCCGCATGCTCCCCTAAGCTAGCCTGAAAAGCAAACAATAAAATCAGCGACGAATATCAATAAATATAGGGGGAGATGGGGAATAATAGAGATATATATATAAGTTAATTTGAATTTGGGGTGAAATGGGCGTACAAAATGGGAGAATGGAGATGAAATATGAATTTGGGGCGAAACGGGGGTGACCAGCGGCGGGGAAGGCTGTGCTGGCAACGGTCGGCGGCGGGGCGGCGCCGACGACGGTCGGCGGTGGGTCGTCGACCGGAGGCGACGAGGGATCGGGCGAGGGAAGAAGTGGATTCGGTCGTTGGGAGTTGAAGGGGCAGCGGGCGAGTGTGAGGAAATTGGGGTTTTTTTGCGTTTCGAAATTTGCGCTGCACCCGCAGCGCTTATATAGGATAGTTGCGACTCGGCCGAGTGAAAAGTTCACTCGGCCGAGTGGACCATATAAAAATTTATCGAAATTATCTCCCACTGGTTACGACTCGACCGAATGGATTTTCACACTCGGCCGAATTGTCAAGTTCCACTCGGCCGAGTAGCATAGCCACTCAGCAATATTTAGAGCGTGGAGGGTATCTGATTCACTCAGCCGAGTGACAAGTCACTCGCCCGAGTGGAAAATTATACTCTAAAATCGCAGAAAATAACAGAGAGTTGGTCAGTAGGACCTTTCCTGATCTGTACTCCACTCGGCCGAGTGGAGTCTTTGTTCGGCCGAGTGACATATGTCACTCGGTCGAGTGGCATCCTGTTTTCTGCAACGGCTCTTTGTTTTTGCTCTATTCTCTGTTTTTCTTCCTCCCGTCAGTCTCTACCTTCTCCTGGGACCTGAGCGCGTTCCTGGGGTGCTTTCCCTTGCCTCAGTCATCCTCCATATGAATGATCTCTCGTTCTCCATCTCCTGTCATTAAAAATAGAGCCCGTTGTCCCGAGTTTTATAGACGCACGACTATAAACACTAAGAAAAATCTAAAATAAAAATAAAAATCAACTAAGAATGATATAAAACCGTCGGTTTGCCTCCTGACAAGCACTCATTTAAGGTCATGAGCTCGACCCCTTATGATTTTCGTTTAGTGCGTGATATTGGGCGCATGCGAGATGCGCCCGTCAAATTTGCCGGGAAGGCCACTTGGATTTGGTTGTTGATGCTCGTTGTCCTTCCTTGGCATCCCATCATCATGGGTAGAGTTGGGGGATAAGTCCCCCAAGCTTGAGCTAGTACCAATCTTCTTCTTCACCGGTGACACCGATTTTCTATCCGGAGGAGCTTTCTTTGAAATATTGGCCGTGGAGAGCTTGCATAGCTCCCTAATCCTTGTGACATCAATGTCGTCTTCTTTGTCATCGGCCGTAGATCTATCCGGGGGGTCCTCCAACTTCTCTCCAATGCTAGAAGTTTGGCCTTCTTCAAGGCCGTCATCATGGAGCGCCAATAGAATGTGGAATGGCTTCATCGATCACCTCGTCAAGGAGGTATGAGAGATCGTGGAGCCGTCCCTTGAGTGATATATGTGATTCACTTCACCGGTAGGGGCTCCTTCGGAATAACGCTTGAGCCGTTGTCCATTTACTTTGAATGTGGCTCCGTCCTTTCTTTCCAACTCAAAGGCTCCTCCCGGTTATATGTTCTTAATGGTGAATGGTCCGGACCATCGCGATCTTAGCTTTTCGGGAAAGAGTCGGAGTCTGGAATTGTATAGGAGGACTTTGTCTCCGACCTCGAAGTCTGTAACGGTTATGCGTGCGTCGTGGAGGATTCTAGTCCTTTCTTTGTAAATTCTTGAGCTCTCTTAAGCATCTCGCCTAATCTCGTCAAGCTCATTAATGTTTAAGAGTCTCCTCATCGCCGCACTCTTGTAGTCATAATTAAATGTCTTGATAGCCCAATATGCTCGGTGCTCCAACTCTACCGGCAAGTGACAAGATTTCCCGTAAACAAGGCGGTATGGTGTGGTGCCAATGGGGGTGCAAAAAGCCGTGCGATACGTCCATAGTGCATCATTCAATTTCATCGACCAATCCTTTCTAGATCTATCAACGGTCTTTTCTAGAATTTGCTTGATTTCCCGGTTCGATACCTCCACTTGTCCACTTGTCTGGGGGTGGTATGCCATGCCAATTCTATGATTCACCCCGTACTTTTTCAATATGGCTTCAAATTTGTTTTCTATAAACTGGCTCCCCCCATCGCTTATCAAAGTACGAGGCACTCCAAAGTGTGGAAAGCTGTTTTTCTTAAAAAATTTTGATACCACCCTCGTATCATTGGTAGGGGTTGCAATGGCTTCTACCCATTTGGAGACGTAGTCCATGGCTAATAAGATATACTTGTTACCTTTGCTCGACGGAAAAGGTCCCATGAAGTCCACTCCCCAACAATCAAATAGCTCAATTTCTAGAATGGGCTTCATTGGCTTCTCATTTCATTTGGATATATTTTCGTTCTGTTGGCATCTATCGCAACTCTTGACAAAGCCATGCGTATCTTTGAACATGGTTGGCCAGAAGAATCCGCATTGTAATATCTTAGCAGCGGTTTTAAAGGCGGCATGATGTCTCCTACATGGCATACTATGGCAATGCAAAATGATTGACGTGGCCTCCTCCTTGGAAACACATCTTCGTATGACACCGTCATTGCATATCTTGAAGAGATACGGATCTTCCCAGAAATAATTTCAGACTTCGTGCATAAATCTCCTTTTCTGTTGCATGGGCATCCAGCATGGTTTTATCCCACAAGCCAAATAATTAACAAAATCCACATACCAAGGCACCTCTCCGGGTCTTATGGCGAATAGCCTCTCGTCGAAAAAGGTGTCATCTATTGGTAAGCTTTCATCCTCCTTGTCACGAACAAGCCTAGATAAGTGGTCTGCCAAAATGTTGTCCGTTCCCTTCTTGTCTCTAATCTCCAAGTCAAATTCTTGCAACAAAAGTATCCATCTTATCAATCTTGGCTTTGCCTCTTTTTTGCTTAGAAGATACTTCAATGCCGCATGGTCGGTGTGGACGATAACTTTGGATCCGAGGAGGTAGGACCGAAACTTCTTGATGGAATAGACAACCACCAAAAGCTCCTTCTCTGTTGTGGTGTAATTTTTCTGCGCTTCGTCCATTGTTTGCTTGCATAGAATATTGCATGAAGCTTCTTATCCTTCCTTTATCCTAGCACCGCTCCAATTGCTTGGTCACTTGCATCACACATAAGCTCGAAGGGAAGGCTCTAGTCTAGCGGTTGTATAACGGGAGCAGAAATGAGAGCTTCCTTCAATGTGTTAAATTCTTGCAAGCACTCTCTTGAAAAGACAAAGGGGGCATCTTTAGCAAGTAAGGCAGTAAGAGGTCGGGCAATTAAGGCAAAATCCTTGATTAAGCGGCGGTAAAACCCCGCATGACCAAGAAAGCCTCTAATGCCCTTAACATTAATAGGAGGAGGGAGTTTTTCGATTACCTCAATTTTCGCCTTATCAACCTCAATACCTCTGGAAGAAACAAGGTGCCCAAGAACTATCCCCTTGGTGACAATAAAATGACATTTTTCCCAATTAAGAGTGAGGTTATTTTGTTGGCATCGTTTAAGGACTTTAGTAAGATTAGCCAAACAAGAATCAAACTCACTTCCATATACAGAAAAATCATCCATGGAGACTTTCATAATATTTTCAATATAATCAGAAAAGATGGATGTTATGAACCTTTGAAAAGTGGCGGGAGCATTGCAAAGTCCAAAGGGCATTCTACGGTAGGCATATGTACCATAAGGACATGTGAAAGTGGTCTTTTCTTGGTCATCTTCATGCAAAGGGATTTGAAAGAATCCCGAATACCCATCCAAACAGCAAAAGAATTTGTGTTTAGCAAGGCGCTCAAGCATTTGATCAATGAAGGGTAATGAGTAATGGTCTTTTCGGGTGGCTTTATTTAATTTCCTATAATCGATACACATCCGCCATCCCGTGACAGTGCGTGTAGAGATGGGTTTCCCCTTTTCGTTTTTTATAACGGTCATCCTCCCTTTTTTAGGGACCACATGAACAGGGCTAACCCACCTACTCTCAGAGATAGGATAGATAATGCCGGCTTCTAGTAATTTGAGAATCTCTTTCTTAACCACCTCCTTCATGTTAGGGTTCAACCACCTTTGAGGCTCTATGGAGGTGGCTTCAGTGTTTTCTAAGTGGATTCTATGCGTGCAAAGCCTAGGGCTTATTTCTTTAAGATTAGAGATATTGTAGCCAAGGACATCCTTGTGACTCCTAAGGACATCTAAGAGTCTTTCAAGTTGATCAAGGTTGAGGTGTGCATTATAAATAACCGGATAGGTCAATTTATTACCCAAGAAAGCGTACCTTAGATTTGGTGATAATTGTTTAAGCTCTACCTCCGAGGCGTTGTACCCTCTAATTCCTCTCCTTGTGAAAGCTTGGCTTCTTCTGCAACATTCGGGTTTAGTTCCTGCTATGGGAGTGGGCTCTTGCATGCAGGCTCAGATTCACTTCTTGGTGAGGACGGTGCATCTAAATAGACACTGCACAACTCTGCATGGGCATCGATGGGGCCATCGCCTTGCTCCGGTCTACACCTGAAATCAAGAGATGTGTCAGTGGGTTCATAAATGTAAGAGTGAGGGTCGTAGATTGTATTTCCCTGAATCTCGGCAAGCCCAGTGGACTCCTCAAGAGTGTAGTACTCTTCGATGCACGCTCTACCGTCTTCAAAATATAACTTCCCGTCCTTCACATCAACTCTGATGTTGCCCTCGATAGTCCCTTCCGGGGAGATTTTCTCCAGTACAAAGCTAGCAAATAGTTGTTCAATGGGGTCCTCGATATCAACGGCAAATGCCCCTATGGTATGGACCTCATCAACAAGTTCCTTAAGAAGGCCTGCGAAGGAATCATCATCTCTCGGGCTAGACTCAGTCATCAACATTGCATCCCTCATGTTCCTGTTAAGATCTTATGGAAAATACTGGGAGAGCACGTAAATTGGGCAGCACATAGAGTCAAAAAGGAAAAATAAAGAAAGTAAGAAAGTAAGAAAGTAAGATATAACTGGGTGATCCGAATAGAACACCGTCAAAAAAATCTCCTCGACAACGGCGCCAAAAACTTGATCGGCCCCGGATATACACCCGGATAACGACTTGTATTTTTACCGCAAGCGCACGGTGTAGCGATGAGCGGGTATCGAACTCAGGGAGGACAAAAGACCATGTCTTACTCAAATCACCTAGCTATCAAGAGAACAAGAATAGTTGGGTGTAACAGTCACAATCGTTCAAGTTTCCAGAAAATATCAATATAATAAAAAGTGTCTAGGGATGGGAAATCCCCGCTACGGACCGTCTCTTATCCTTGTGATTCATAAAATTCATTGTTGCTAAACTTGAATATAGGTGAACTAGTCACAACTTAATGTAGAACCAAGCTCACGCTCTCGCGCTATTGCCGGTCTATAGCAAACCTAGGATAGGGCCCACTCTCGTGCAAACCCTAGCTTAAGCCGCTAGCGTGAAGAACGACATCATTGTTCAATCGTATCTCGAGCCCATTCTCGTGCAAACTCGAGCTACGACCTAGGTTATGATAGGTCTTATTCGTCCAATCTCTTGCAAACGAATATTCTTATATATTCATAATTAAAAATCCTAGCTTTAACCCAATCTCTTGCAAACCAAATCTAGGGAAATCCAATTGTCAGTCTAAATCGAATATCTAGGCCTTCCTATCAATTGGGATCCAATCTCTAGCAAATCCCAATCGATACGAATGCCTAGCTACCCATAATCAATCAATCACAACCTAACCCTAATCAATTCTAGCAACAAATCTACAAATTCATCACAATTCAGAGATAGGGTTCATAGGGTTCATCCCCATGCCTTAGAACGACGGCACTACTCACTAGACATCATGCAAATCTCAGAAAAATCAATAATAAACGCGGCACAATTCATTGCAAAAGAGAAATAATGCATAAAAATTGAGTTTTTAATAGGAATAGACAAACCAATGTAGATGCCAATGATTTCCAGCTGAGAGTTCACCAAAGAGTAACCGTCAAAATCATATAAGAAAGTCTAAAAATTAATGTTCAAAAGCCCCCTTAAAATAGGGCAAAAACTGGGTTTAAATACCCTCTAAAATCATCCAAAATCATGACCAAACTGCCCCAACGTAGCCCAGAAATCGCAACCCTAACAGCAGGCGGAGAGTGTCACTCAGCCGAGTGACCCTTGTCACTCGACCGAGTGACAAACCCTGTATAAAAACAGTAACTTCTGGGGTTTCAGGGTCTGTCTTCTGGGGAGTGGCTTGGCCGAGTGGCTTTCTTCATTCGGCTGAGTGAGCATTCATACTTGACCGAGTATGCCTCCTTAGGATCTTTGAAAATTCCAGTAACTTGACCTTTCTCTGGACGAAATTCCATGTACCACTAGGGCGAGTGAACTTTCTCACTCGGCCGAGTGGGATTCCTTTGTTCGGCCGAGTATACACTGAAAACTTTGTGTGCGTATCCGTTCTGTTCGGCCGAGTAGGGCTTCTTGCTCGGCCGAGTGAGTGGTCTACTCGGCCGAGTGAGGTACTGTTGAGCTCATTCTTCCTTCTTTTCGCCTCCTCGTCGCTCCTATTGATTTCCTGCTTCTTCCGCTCATCCTCTATCGTTGATAAGTCCTCGAATGAGCCGTGGGAGATACTCCCAAGCGCGTACAAATCCTTTGATCTCAAATTCGCTCCAGATCACTCCATATTTCCTGAAATACGCCAAAAACAAGAAATAGTGAAAAGCATCGCAATATTGTCGAATAATCATGAAAAACTCGATATGAGCGATCGAAATGGCATGCAAACATGGAGAAAAAAGGTGTAAAATATGGAGTGATCAGATGTCTATATGTTTAGTTCTTGAATGTTGAACTGGGTTCTTGGAGATGTTAATTGCACTCTGGTTGTCACATAAGATAGTCAATACAGCCTGCTCCACCCCATAGTCAGTCTACATCTGTTGCATCCATAGGAGTTGAGTACAACAACTCCCTTTAACAATGTATTTAGCCTCAGCCGTGGATAAAGAAATAGAGTTTTGCCTCTTGCTGTACCAAGAGACAAGATTGATTCCTACATAGAAACATCCACCTATCGTACTCTTCCTATCATCAGCATTTCCTACCCAATCAGCATCACTGTAACCAGACAGCAAGGTGTTCGTGTCTTTAGTATGCCATATAGCATATTCGACCGTCCCACTAACATATCTGATTATTCTTTTGCCCACAGTGATATGAGACTCCTTAGGACTAGCTTGATAGCGAGCACAAACCCCTACACTGATGTCCAGCCTGCTAGCAGTCATATGCATGTACAAAGTGACCTCCACAGATTTTCCTCCATCATCTTTAGAGAGTTTGTCACTTGTAGACATAGGAGTGCGGATTTGTCTGGCCTTCTCCAGCCCGAACTCTTCACTAGATTTTTAGCATACTTGCTTTGTAAAATGAATAGACCATCATTGGATTGCTTTCTCTGAAGCCTAAGAAACATATTCAGTTCTCTGACCATGCTCATCTCAAACTCCCTCTGCATGATAGCTATGAATTCCCGAACTAGCTGTTGCGCGGTGGAACCAAACACTATGTCATCAACATAGATCTGAGCGACAATCACGGCAGACCTAGTTCTTTGTATAAATAGCGTCTTGTCAGCTCTGCCTCGTTCATAACCCTTCTGAAAAAGATATTTAGTCAATCTCTCATACCTGGCACTAGGAGCTTACTTCAAGCCATTGAGGGCATTCTTCAGCTGATAAACACGATTAAGGAGAAATAGGTCTTCAAACCCTTTGGGTTGTTTGACATACACTTTCTCATTCAATATTCCATTGAGGAAAGCACTCTTCACGTCGATCTGATGAAGCTTGAAGTTGAAGCTGTAGGCAATAGCCAGTAAGAGCCTGATAGACTCCAGACAAGCAACATGGGCAAATGTCTCATCAAAATCAATGCCTTCAACCTGAGTGTAACCTTGAGCCACCAGACGAGCCTTGTTGCGAGTGACGTTGCCTTTCTCATCAGCCTTATTCTTAAATATCCATTTTATACCAATGAAGTTTATCCCCTTTGGTCTTTCAACCAGGATCCAAACATCATTTCGCTGAAACTGGTTCAATTCTTCTTGCATTACAGACACCCAGAACTCATCTATCAGGGCTTCTTTCACATTTTTTGGTTCGACTAAGGAGAGAAAATAGACATACCCGGCAAGATCACAATAGTTGACACGGCTCGTACCTCTCGTGCGACGACCATCGAGAACATCTCCTATAACCAGCTCTAGAGGATGATTCTGTATGACTTTGGTGATACCTTCAAGAGCTTGAGCATCACCAGCCCCACTCTGTGGTTCCTTAACTGATGTTGTATCCTGTGTTGCAACATTGGGTCTAGCATGAACTTGTGTTGTATCGGATGTTGTAACATTATCTTTAACATGATCGTCTGCGTCAGCACAGTCTTTCCAAGAACTCTTCCTTCAATAACAGCTGCCTCCTTTTGATCACAATCATCTACGATCACATTAATGGACTCCATCAAGACATTGGTATGCTTGTTAAATACTCCGAAGGCACGGCTTATTGTAGAATACCTGAAAAATATCCATTCATCACTCTTTGCATCAAACTTCCCTCTAGGAGTACAATCCTGTAGAATATAGCATTTGCTTCCGAAGATATGAAAGTACGATACATCAAGTTTTCTACCATTCCAGATTTCATATTGAGTTTTCTCAGTTCTAGGTCGGAGATAAACTATGTTTATAGTGTAGCATGCAGTGTTGATAGCTTCGGCCCACCATTTTGTACTGATCTCCCTGGCATTCAGCATCATATGAGCCATCTCTTACAAGGTGTGATTCTTCCTTTCAACCACTCCATTTTGTTGAGGAGTCTTAGGAGCTGAGAATTCATGAGCAATTCCTCGGGTCTCACAGAAATCAGGAAATGAGTGGTTCTCAAACTCCTTGCCATGGTCACTTTAGATCCTGACGATTTTGCAGATATTACTTCACTTCTCAATTTGTAGATGAGTACACAATTTCTTACAGGCTTCAAATGTGTCTGACTTTTCTTTTAGAAAGTCTATCCAAGTAAACCTGGAAAAATCATCCACACAGACATAGATATACTTCTTACCTCCTACGCTTGTTTCTGAGGTAGGACCGATCAGATCCATATGCAACAATTCTAGGATCTTGGATGTAGTAAACATCTGAAGTTTCTTGTGGCTAGTTTTCTGTTGCTTTCCTAGTTGACAAGGTCCACATACTCCCTCTTTCTTCTTTTTTAGAACCGGTATACCTCGGACAGCTCCCACTTTCGATATTTTCATCAGAGTCTTGAAGGTGAGATGCCCTAACTTTTGATGCTACTGTTTAGAGACATCTGCAGTGACATTGAGGCATGTGTTAGCCGCTTAAAGAAGGTAACAGTTATCAGTAGACCTTGTCCCAGTAAGAATACACTGATCATCTGCATTGTAGACTAAGCACTTCTCTTTAGTGAACCGAACCAGAAGTCCTTGATCACATAGTTGACTTATTCTAATAAGATTATCCTTCAAATCTTTGACATGCATAACATCCTTCAGAATGACAGACCCTGCCACATTCAGACTTCCCTTCCCAACAACCTTACTTCTTTAACCATCACCAAAGGTTACGTGGCCCTTGTTACATGCAGCGTAGTTCGTAAGAAGATTCTGATTGCCGGTCATATGCCAGCAGCATCCACTGTCAAAGTACCACATATTCTCGAAAAAAGCAATTAATGAAGTGTGAGCCACCATGCTATACAATTCAAACTTCCTTACCCATTTTTTCGTCATCTTTGTTTAGAGTATCTGACATTTCTTCCTTTACGCCAATGTCACATGCAACTGAAGCAGTTTCTTTCGATATGTCCTATGAGCCTGCAGTAGTTGCATACAGGACGACCATATGTAGTACCTTTACTCCGCTTTTTCTTCTGTTCATGCATCTTGAGCTGATCCATATTTTCCAGCTCCTTGGTCATGACAATTCGTCTTTCCTTAGGGACATGGTAATAGCCTCCTCTGCTGTACCCCGACACTAGTGTGATCTCTTGAGATATTCCTCATATTTAGAATGTCATCAAGTTTCTACCTACACTTGAGGAGAACACTTTCAGCCTTCTCGGCACTGAGAAGGGTTTTTTTGAGACTGCTCTCAAGATTCCTGAGACTGATCTCGACCTTCAGAAGTCTTGCTTTAGCATCTTCCTTTTCACCCTTCAATCTGACATTGTCATCCTTTAACGCTTTGTTTGTTTCACAAATATTCATCCCCTTGCCAAACATTGTCTGATAGCCTGTTCAAATGTCATCTTCACTTGCTTCCTCATCACTCTCAACATTCGAGTCAGATTCAAGGCTAGATGTTGTACTAGATGTTGCAACATCATGTCTGTCATTGTCCAGTTTGTTGTTAGATGTTGTACCTGATGTTGCAACATCCGATCCAACATGACTGTGAGTGTCACAATCAGATTGCCCTTTTAGGATAGTTGCAAAGGTGACATAGTTACTGGTGATGTCCTCATCTCCTGCACTTCCTTCTGATTCATCATCACTCCAGGTGCTTGCTAAAGATTTCCCTTTCTGCTTTATAAGAGTGTTGGCACATTCAACTTGTATGTGACCAAAACCCTCACATTCTCTACATTGTATTCCTTTGCCTTTGTTCTTCGAATCATACTTTTGAGTAGGTCGACTGGTAATCTTTCCTACAGTGGGAAGATTTAGCCGTGGCACCTTATTGACAGATCTGAGGTTCTGACCCGTGTTGATGATCTTTCTCATCATTCTGCTGAAGTTCTTGGTCAGCAAGGCAATATCATCATCTAGATCTGACTCATTATCTGATTTTGATGCTTCACAAACTTCTACCTGTAGTGCCACCCCTTTGACCCTCTTTTTCTCCTTCAGATTCATTTCATAGGTCTGAAAAGAACACATGAGTTCATCCAGTCACATAGTGGACATGTTTCTCATTTCCTCAATGGCTGCAATTTTTGCAGAGAACTTGTCTGGAAGGGATCTCAACGTTTTCTTGACCAGCTTCTTTTGTGAGTATTTTTCCCTGGCTAAAAGGCCTGATTAGTTATGTCTCTCCGCCTCATGTTGAATTCAGCTACGGTCTCATCATCATTCATCCTTAGATTTTCAAATTGAGATGCAACCATTCGGAGTTTAGAAGCTTTTACCGTACTAGTCCCTTCATGAACATTTTGTAGAATATCCCATGCTTCTTTGGCATACTCACACGTGGAGATTAGCTTGAACTGTTCTTCGTCAATAGCGGTAAAAATGGCATTCATAGCCTTTGAGTTTCCTAGAGCCGCTCGATCTTCTTCCGGGCTCCATTCTCTTGCGGGTTTGAGGTGTTCTTTGCCTTCTTTGTCGACGTCGACCGGAGGAGTCCATCCTTCAATTGTGGCAACACATGCCTTCTTATCAAGAGACTTGATGAAGGCACACATTCGAGACTTCCAATATGTGTAGTTGGTATCGGTGAGTAGCGGAGGGCGAGTGACGAAAGTACCTTCTTTTGTGTTCATGATTTGTGTACTGAACAACCAAGATCACACACACTTTGACAACAAAGCAGCACGGATGATCTACTCTGATACCAATTGTAATTCAATACGTATAGATAAACAAATAAGCACAATGGTTAAACACAAGAACCAAGCACGCCACATAAGACTTGGTAACGCAGTTCAATGCGTACACCTACATCTGCGGGGCCTCGCCCAGAAAATCAGATCACTTCATTAAAAATATCAATGACTACAATCACTAATACCATGTTTCTATACTAGGAGGAACAACCTCCCCCTCAATACAAACCGTGATGGGTGGTCTTTAACAACCAATGGAATAATCTATGCAAGCTCCCATTGCATGCAAGATCCCCTTGCAAACTGACTAGAATCAACTCCCTTGATCCCCTACCTCGGTAGCCGTCAGCCTCCCTCCCGAAGTTCTTCAAAACTTTTGCAAAAGTCTAAACCCTAGCCGCAATCTTGCACACGCCTTACATACCCCGCACTTCCTCAATCACAGAGTAGTTAAGGAAGTTTGTTGAATCACATCCGTGCAGATCGCACCCCGCAAGTATCGAAACCACTTAGGACAGGTGGTTCCCCAATATCTTCAAGGATCTGACAGCCAATAATTTGCGGGCGATTATCTCTCCAATAGTTTCCCAACTCAACTCTGAGAGAAAATAACTTCCAAATGCATCTTCAGCGAATCTTCAGATATAACAGCATATAACAGAATGCATTGAATGAATAGCAGAAGATCAGAAGTAATCTATCTTCAAAAGTCGAGGAAGATCGTCATTCATTTCCAGCCTTCTGTCACAGCATGTTGGACCTCATGTTGCAACATAATGTTCAACATATCATCCAACATGGCCAACACATAAATTCTCTCCTTCAAGATAATTAAGACCAGTCATAAATATGCCAAGGTGCCATACATGACAACAAAGTCACATACGTATGACTTAACACACCTCTCTCTACCTATTCCTTTTGCCCAGGGATTGTACTCAATATATGAATATCCCAAATCAATAATTACTTATAGATGCGTATACATGGGTTTCCCATTTTGCTTATTAAACTATTTGTTTACTATTTTAGAATGGAGGAAACGTGAAATAAGGCGTCACGATAGAAAATCATTTCTTGTGCGGGTCAAAAAGTAAAGTCTTCAAATATATATTTTAAATGATCAATATCGTTCAATTTGATCCTTACATTCTAAAGCCCAAAACACCAACGATCTAGTAAAGCCCAGGCGTTCTGTCGTTGATTAATTGAGAAGGTGGACAAAGTTGAATTATCGTAAAATCGTAAAACCTGTATGAATATCCGAAAATTTATTATTTATCTACATTTAAGTACATGTTGGTTTGTTTTAATGGTGTTGATCATCCAATAATTATATAACAAGTGGGGTTTTTTATCGCCGCTATAAAAAAACTTTATCTGTGACGTCATATTTTCTGTTTTCTATTTGAAATATTGGATTATGCTTTGAATTTTTTAAGAGTGTGACAATTTTGGAAAGAAATTTATTAAGCATGTATGATTATTATGTGGCTGAGGATGAAACCATAAATAAGTGGGTATTACAATAATTGAACATTGATTTTTTGAGGTAGAATGAGCTTTATTAAGAATGAAACTTTAAAGATTGATGATACATAACTCAAAATTTTTTTTGGGATGGGGTTGGGGGGATGTGGTTATCATTGTAAGAAATTTACACGTACACGACTCTACAATCCTACTAATCATAGCATGAGATATATTATATATGTATATAGGCATATAAGTATAAGCACATATTGAAATGTCATTTGACAAATTATAACTATATAAATGTTAATAAATTTATAATAACTACATATGTAGTTATTATAACTCCGTGATGGAATAGTTACATAAAGATGGGGCCTTATCTACACAAGAAATGGTGATGTGTTAATTATCTTGAATCAATGACTATTTTTTAGATTAATTATGTCTCCCATCAAGAAAGTCATAAACTGAGTGTTGTAGGCAAGAATAACATTGAAATTAAAGGATTTTCTTCATATATATATATATATATATATATATATATATATATATATATATATATATATATATATATATATATATATATATATATATATGGCAGGTAAAGATTCTATATTAATAACAAGAATGTACACAAACTGCGCAAGTGGTAACAGTAAATAAGTGCAGGAGAAGGGAGAGGGCACAAGCGCCGTCACCAAGAACCTACAAATATATACCATCATCAAGAGCGCCAAACAGAAATTCAAAATTACATTACACATCAAACTGTCCAAAGAGAGGAGACTAAATTATCCGGCATCAATAAAATCCCAATTGAAGAAGGGGGTCTTGTCTGAGGCCTCATCTGTGTCCATGTCATGGAGAGAGATAAGAACATCAGCAGCAATATCCTTGAATAGATCTGTCTTATCAACTTTAGAGTCTTCAAAAATTCTCTTGTTTCGCTGCCTCCAAATGTGCCAAACCAGGGAGGCTAACACTGTCTTAGCAAGGACACCAACAGGATCTCTATTAGAGTACCGGGAAAGGATGAGATCACATGTACCTGACATTGAAGTTGGAATTACGCCTTTGTAACCCAGCTTCAACAGACTTCTAGAAAGGAGATAACTAGTATAATTGCATTCAAAAAACAAATGAGAATTGGTCTAAGCCGCAGCCTCACATAGGACACAATCTTGTACAGAAATTATACCGCATTTGAATAGATGATCCCGAGTTGGTAGCTTGCCTCGAAGAGCACGTAGTAAGCATAAAGACCACTTTGGAATAATTCTAGAATGCCAAACCACAGCCGAGTGGGCAAAAACAGGGTGGCGAACACGAGATCCCTCCCAGGCCGTGCGCAATGTGCACATGGGGGCAGGTGACCAAGTCCACATGTCGGGCCCCTGACCAAGAGAAATAGATTTGAGTTCAGGCAATAAAGGCCGAATGTGGGGGACATCCGCCCAACCCGTCCCATTCCAATAATCACATACCCGCATGTTTTCAGTTCCAGCCGGAGGAGGAAGAAGGAGATAAAGGGGACCCTTTGGATGCCAATTATCAAACCAAAAAGAGGTAGAGGAGCCATCATTGACAGAGCGTTTGATAAGTTTTAGTGAAATATTACGATGCCTCAGTAAAAATTTCCAAGTTCCTGATTGGACCGGGGTAGCCTTTGCATAGAAAAAACCGTAAGTCAAAGCCGCATAGTTCCTCTTCATAAACTTTGCCCAGGCTCCATCCGTAGTAAGCACTCTCCAAGTAAGCCTAACCCCAGAAGCCACATTCATATCATCCAGAAGTCTAAGCCCCACACCCCCTTCTTTCTTAGGGGTGCAAAAATCCTTCCAGGCCCAAATATTAGATTTCCCACAAATAAATTTCCTGCAGGCAGAGTTAATAGTACGGATTACAGATGGGGGTAACCGATAAGCTTGCATCCAAAATGCCACCATACCATAGATCACAGACCGTACCAATTCGATTTTACCAGCCGTTGATAGTAATGATGAAGACCAGCCTGCCAGCCTCTTATTACAATTATCCATAAGCCTCCCAAATAACGAAGCCCTTGGGTACTTAGAGGACAGGGGTAAACCCAAATAAGTAGAAAAAGAAGATACCTCTTTGATGCCAAGGATAGAAGCAAGATCCCTAGAATTGCGAACCCCTTTACTAAATATGGCAGAGCTCTTATCACAATTAATACGGAGGCCAGAGAGTTGGTAAAATTTGTCCAAAACCTCTTTTAGGCCATAGAAAGAGCGAGTATTCGCTCTACAAAAAAGTAGTAGATCGTCTGCAAAAAGCAAATGGGAAATTGCCCCGACCCTACGCAAGGGTAGAATAGTACGAGAAGCTTCTGCCCTAGCCATAAGAAGGGAGAAAGACTCCATAACAATCACAATCAGATAAGGAGAAAGAGGGTCACCTTGGCGAAGGCCCCTGTTAGAGGGGAAATAATCAGCAGGAGAACCGTCCACTAAGACAGAGAACATTGGAGACAAAATGCATTCCGAGATCCAGTTGACAAATCTGGATTTGAAGCCCATCTGATGTAAGAGGAAAAGAATAAATTGCCTGTTAACGCTATCGAACGCCTTCTGTAAATCCAACTTGACACAGGCTCTAGACCCCATTGGATTACTAAAATCCCGGATTTGCTCATGGGCAATAAGGGTACAATCAGCCAATAATCTACCTTTCAGAAAAGCCGCCTGATTTGGGGAGATTAATTCACTAATGACATGCTTTAATCTATTGCACAAGACTTTACTGATGATTTTATAAATCACGTTGCAACAAGAGATCGGTCTGTAATCTCCAAGCCCCGCAGCGTTAGTCTTCTTTGGGATCAAAGTCAAGAATGTATGGTTGATGTGTGGTAGCATGCGACCCGAAGTGAAGAAAGAGGATATACCCTCAAGAACATCATTTCCAACAATACTCCATTGACTCTGGAAAAAATTTGCATTGAAACCATCAGGCCCAGGTGCCTTATCTTTACCCATTTGGAAAAGTGCACACTTAATTTCAGATTTAGAGACAGGCCGATCCATCCAGGCAGTAGCTTCCAAGGTAAGCTTATACTTAGGAATTAAATTAGGGAACATATTCCAGTAGTCATTCTGCATGTAGAGGTTTCTATAAAATAACGGAGCTTCAACTCTGAGGGCATCAGGAGAAGAAAATCTCACAACAGTTGAAGTTATAAGATGGCACAAATTATTGTGTGAACGCCTAGCTTTCATAGCTGTATAAAAGAATTTGGAATTTCTGTCTCCCAAGGTTAACCAACTTTGCCTGCTTTTCTGCCGCAAATCCTCCTCTTCAATATCAAGAGATCTTGCAAGATTTAAACAAGCCACCCTCTCCAGCTCCTGAAGAGTAGAATCAAAAGGTAGCCTTGTATTGTTTTGCACCTGTTCCAATCCCCGCCTACAAGCATTAACACTCAAATCGGCCATACGGGAGGAAGACCAAACTTTAAGAAGACCCTTCATATACTTTAGATTGTTTACAAGTCTTTGCATTGCTGAGGTTCCACTCTGTTGCCCCCAATTATTACTAACCAACTCTTGGAAACCTGATATCGAAGTCCAGGAATTATAGAATTTAAAAGGGGTAGGATGGGAAGATACCTTGGATAAAAGATAGACAATCAACACCGCATGATCGCTCGTACCAGCAGAGGAGAACTCAACAAAGGCATGCAGTAAGATATCCAAGAAAGACGCGTTACACAGAACACGATCCAGTTTAGCAGAGATACGGGACGGACCAATGCGTCTATTACTCCAGCTATAAACTTGGCCAGTACTTTTCAGCTCAAAAGTATGACAAGATTCCATGCAAGAATTGAAAGAGTCCATAGAATTAGGATCCACAGGACGGCCCCCCACTTTCTCGTGGAAATATCGAATGCAATTAAAGTCTCCACCCAATAACCAAGGAATATTAGTGAGATTCCGAGAGTCCAACTCAAGATCAGACCAAAGAGGAAGTCTGCTATTTGGAAGATTGAACCCATAGACAGCAGTCAGGCACATACGAAATCCAGCTGCATTTGTGAAATAGGAAGAAATATGTTGAGGGGAGGCCGCAAGAAGAGAACTGCTCCATACCTCCGAATTATAATAAATAACTATACGGCCACCTTTGTGATGAGTTCTATTATCCATGTAGACCCAATTCTTACTGAAGCATTTAGATATTCTAACAGAATTAGGCTCTTCTACTTTCGTCTCAAGTAGACAAACAATTGTCGGCTTAACATTTCGCAACTTTTGTTTTAGATCCGAGCGACGCGATGCATTATTAAGCCCTCGGCAGTTCCAGAAGATGACAGACATTACAAAGAGTTGGAGGGGGGCATGACAGGGCCCGTAAGTCGAGAACTTCTCCTGATCGTTGCTGGAGAATTCTTCACAGATTTGCACTTGGACTGGGGACAGAGGTCTTTAAGGGATGAGTGTTCCTCTAACCACTCAGGATTTAGGTAGGTAGGAACTAACGGAGGGTCAATATCCCCAAGATCCTCATTGACCTGGAGAAGAGTAGGAGCAGCCTTATGAGAGATCTCATTGATAATACCAATCGTGGGGGGAACAGTGTGAACAGGAGATGACCCAACATCTGATACAATTTTCTCTTGAATGACAGTGGCATCTACTTCAGGCTGGGCAGGAATACTACATTCACCCCTCTCAAATAGTTGAACCGAGACAACCTCAGCGGAGAGAGATGCCTGTGCGAAATCAGGAGCAAGTGCCGAGTCACCAATGCTTGGAAATAGATTAGGCACATTTCCTACGTTGGTCCCAACAACAACGGCCTCAGCTGCCTCATTGACCCGCTGAAGAACCACAGACCTCATAGGAGGGGGAGCATTGAGATTAGAATTAGTTTCTATAATAGGCAGCACTACATTGTCACTAGCAATAGACTTAGCTTGCACACCGATAGTACTAGAGGCTGCAATAGACTTAGCTTGCACACTAGCAATAGACTTAGCTTGCCCTGTCACTACATTGAGGGTAGAAGTGTTAGCCTCCACACTATTGATATTAGCAGGAACATTGAGATTACCATGCATAGCCGCCAGCACACTGTTGGATTGGACAACCTGAGTATGGATTGAAGGGGGCTCGCAAACAGGAGACAACATAGGACACTGCGAGTCAAGATGACCAAAGCAAGCACTTCGTCCACATCTAGGGGGTTCGCCTTCATATTTTACATCAATAGTTAGAGACGTTTGGTCATCCAGGATAACCTGAACATTTCGTTGAAGAGCAGATTCCGCATCAACCTCCACTAAACAGCGAGCATATGAGATTCTATCCAAAGCAGCTGTTGCCTTATCCAGGCAAATAGGAGTACCCACACCACTAGCAATAATATTTAATATATCAATAGTCCACATTGAGAGGGGTAAGTTGTGAAATTGTACCCATACCGGAACAGCAGTTAGGATATCACGACCATGTTGAGTGGTAGGAGACCACTTTTGGAGAACGACGAGCCTGCCATCAAACAGCCAATGGCCCCCATGTAGAATAGTGTCTCGATCTCCTTCACTATCAAATCTGAAGTAAAAGTACCCATTCTCACGAGAGAAAATACGTAGCCCACCCTTAATTCTCCAAAGTCTATCAGTCCAGGCCTTAATCTGCCCAAAGAACGGAACATCTCCCAAAACATAACCCACAAGAGTATTTTTCCATCTAGAGGCCCCCACAACAATCAAACTCGCAGATACCTTAACCTGCACAAGACCATCAGCTTTGCTAATTGGAGGAATATGAGACATCACTAGGGGATCTGCATATTTCCGCCTAGTTGCGCAAATATCCACCCAAGACCGCTTGACCACCGATGGATTAATATGAATAGGAGCTACTGGCCTCACCGCTGTACGAACTTCAGCATTTCCATGGGCAGGCAAACACCCAGCAACAAACAAGGAAGAAGCATCCTTTCTATTGTTAGCGGCGGCAGGCTTTACTGAAAGATCATCCCTCTTCAGTCTCCCATCGTCACGACTGTGAAAGCCCCTCCAAGGTTTACGATTTAATTTACTTGAGAAATCCCGGAGGCGAGAAGATCGATTTTGATCAATCGTAGGCTTCTTCCTCCCCCTTGAGACACGTTGCCAGCCACCATCAACAATCTCCGCACCCTGCTCACCACCCTCCGCCCGATCTCTGGATGCGAGGATCCTGGAATTCTTGAGAACCCCATCGCCACCCATAGAGATCCCCGCGACGTTCACCCCACTGTTAACCTGTGACCCATCAGAACCAATCCCTACACCGCCAAGATCTGAACGATAAACGATGCCAAGCCCATCGCCGTCCGGGCGTCCGCTGTACCCATCACCGCCTAGTACAGGCCCAGAAACATCTCCAAGATTAAATCCAACTTTTTTAACGAAGCCGCTGCCAACGACATGGGTAGCCGCCGCCTTCGTACCGCTCTCTCCCATTTCCACCAAGCCGCCATCAACGGAAGAAGGCCGCTCAGATCCGCCGCTTGTCGCAAAGCCCAGATCGCCTAGGTCGCCTTTTCTCCCAGCTCCGAGATTAACGGGACCCATCGGATGTATTATATATATATATATATATATATATATATATATATATATATATATATATATATATATATATATATATATATATATATAAAATAAAAGAGGGATGTTATCAAGAGAAATTGGACAAGAGATATTGGACAAGAGATATTGGATAAGAGATATCTATATTATAAAAGAGGGATGTTATCAAGAGATATTGGACAAGAGATATTGGATAAGCGATATCTATATTATAAAAGAGGGATGTTATCAAGAGAAATTGGATAACAGATATTGGACAAGAGAAATTGGATAAGAGATATCTATATTATAAAAGAGGGATGTTATCAAGAGAAATTGGATAAGAGATATTGGACAAGAGAAATTGGATAAGAGATATCTATATTATAAAAGAGGGATGTTATCAAGAGAAATTGGATAAGAGATATTGGACAAGAGAAATTGGATAAGAGATTTCTATATTACAAAAGAGGGAGGTTTTTGAATCTTTGTCCCATGTGGCAATATCACATCGCCACATGGGACAACCTTTTAAACCCAAAAGCCAAAAAACACAAAACATCACCCAACCCTCCAAAAACACATCCAAACCCAAACACCCAAAATCACACCCCCAAGCAAAAAAACCAAAAACCCCAAGACACTACATACACTAAAACCCACCATTCTCATTTTCACCCGTTTTTGCACTCATCGAAACACCTGCCCAAAAAAATTGAAACCCAAAAACAAACAAAGGGAATGTGCATTCAAAGAGGCGGGCTGAGCTTTTTGGGCGTCCGAGCTTTTTGGGCGTCCGAGCTTTTTGGGCGTCTGTTTCAATTAACCCCTCAAGCAGAGGTCCGAAGGCGCCCGCTAAATGTTTATACGCTACTTCGTTGTTCTGTGCCGAAGGCACCCGCACAAAATTATTGTTCCTCGCCGAAGGCGGCGTGCCTCTAAATTTTTTACGCTAATTTGTTGTTCTTTTAAATTTTGGCTGTAGAAATATTTTTTTGGGACAAAGATTTTGCAGGGAAAAATCTTGAATGCCCCGTGCCCGCGGGCACGGGTTATGACTAGTATATATATATGGGAATGTTCAAATGAGAACTTTCCCCCGTGAGAACTCCGTAGGAACTTCCTCTCTTTGATTTTTTTTTCATAGATCCAAACCATTGAATGTGGTCTAAACATGTTAATACACTTTCATATCAAAAATCAAGACAATCCCCCCCTATTTTCCCCTTGATCGGATCGGTACAAAATGTTCTATTGTTCTGAAACCGTTAAATTTGTAACGCCTTGATCGACGGTCAAATCCACCTAAGGTTCACCCATTATTTTTTCTGGGGTGTATATATGTATGGATTAAAGTGTGGAAAAAAAATTTTGAAAATTGTTTTTTAGAATAAAAAAATTTAGTTCGCACGGGCAACCCCGTGAGAACCGTTCACAGCCGACCACGCCACTATATATATATATACTAGTCATAACCCGTGCCCTCGAGTACGGTTCATTTAAGATTTCCCCGCAAAATCTTTGTTCTCCAAAAAATTATTTCCACAGCCAAAATTTAAAAGAACAACAAATTAGCGTAAAAATATATAGCGGCTCGGGCACCTTCGGCATGGGCACCTTTGTCGTGGAACAACAAACACGGGGCGGGTGCATTCGACGTGGAACAACAAATTCGGCGTGGGCCCCTTCGGTGCGGAACAACAAATTAGCATAAAATATTTTAACAGGGCGCCTTCGGCGCGGGCGCCGTCTCGATGGGCTACTGCAGTACTGATACTTTGGTATCGTGGAATGAAATTGCAAATTTAACTTGAGATCATACCTAGACTAATAGTCTGCCTCATAAATAGATGAGAGAGTTGTATGTCCTATCTCACATTAAAGGAAATACATCAAATAGGCACTGGCCCCGCAATATCCTGTAAGATGTTACCAATAGATCTAGAATCAAAGCCGCCCAAAGTGAAAACCAACCGGGTATATCGCATTGAAATCTCATAGCTGACAGGGCCTTCCCAAAAAGTCATCATAAAAACTATAGAGAAGTCCTTTATCACGTGGCAAGACAGGAACGACATGAGAGATCACAACAACTGAGAGAGGAGTACCACGTGCCAGGCATTTTGACGAACACCGCCCAAGTGCTTCTAAAGGGATTACTTAGCAGTAGGAAAAATAATCATGGCCGAGATCTATATTTTAGGATGGGAAGATTTATGGTTGACAAATTTTTTTTCGAGAGAAACAATGTTACTTTTTGTTATCTTTAGGCTTTGAGACTCTAAAAATTTCCCTAGAATCTGATTATGCTAATTCTAATAATAAACTAAATTAACTAATCAACTACTCATGTTAAATCAATATTACGCTTATAGTTGACTTTTGTAATCAGTTGAGACTATCCATGATCTGAATGTGGTTCATTTATAATAAAATTCTAGTTCATTGCTGGTGTCATGATCTTACAAATTATGTGCTTGGTTGTCTGGATTTTGGTTCTTTGGTTCAAGTGTCACTATATTTGGATTATTGGAGCAATATGGCTAATATAATTGACAAATTTTATGCAGAAATCCCACTGCATTAGTGCTTGACCAGGGCACACTTTGAAAACCTACATTAGGTACCTGAAACATGCTAAAACATAGCAATTAAAACATCATAGGGCATAACACATGCATGTCATAACCTTTGGATGTATTCCTAACTTTGGCACTTAGATGGAGTCAACAATTTAGACCTCCCTATGTGCTTGTGAAAACATGACATCTATCTGTGGTGGAAAATACCATAGATTTAGTGATCTTTGCACAAAGTTTTTGATAATTCATTGTGATATCTCTGGTATAGAAATCATACATTATAATATGCCTAATCAATTAACTGTTTCTGGGACCGTAACAATCCTTTCCAGATGCATGAACAACCAAAAACAATGTGGTAAACCATCATGTTGCATCGATGTATTATCATGCTGTAATAATTTGTGAAGTCTGGTGAACTTAAGTGTGTGGTAACTGAGACTCAAGTTCACTTTGGTTTATCAAATCCTTGGCATCCTCCACTATCCAACCACAGATAGGGAACGAATTCGAAATCTCAACAGTCGCTCCCCTTCGAGCTCACTAACACCATGTCACACGTTGTCCACCACCACCGCTCCCTCTCCGACACCGAGATCTCCCACCTCATCACCGAAACCATCGCCTCCCATGCCATCTGCTCCTTCACCTCCCATGCCATCTGCTTCAACGCCGTCTTCGAGAAACTCGATGACCTCAAATGTGTCACCACGAGCCGGGCTTTGTGGAGCAGGAGCTGTGGGAATGAAGAAGCTCAAAAACCAGACTGCGTTGATGGCCTCCGAAACCAAATAAGTTTGAAATAGCTGCCAAAAAGAGAGTTTTGTTGTCATCAACAACTAATATACAATTAATTGTGCGTGGGGCAGCTTCAGACATACCAACATGGACTTTGTGCTGCTTCTTCACATTTGGAACCGTATCAATTGTGACCTATGCCTCCAAGTTCTGCATCAAAATGCAATCAGTAGGAATCAAGAAAATAGCTTACATCATACACATAAACAGAACAATTAAAACTTGCATGGACTAATTAAAACTTGTTCTATTGGTTCCATCTTGAACTTGCATGGACTAATTAAAACACGACAGTTGGTGCATAATCATAGTCTGGCTGCTTAATAGTGTTCTTATCAAGGTTAATAGTGTTCGTTTTGCCCATGATCATATAATTAAGATTCCATAAAAATTGTGACGGCTAATGTTATAAATAAATGCCCAATAGATGCTCTAGTTTTCTACTAATGTTATCAAAAAAATTCCCAATAACCGTTATGGTTTTCTGCTAATGTGACTGCTAATGTTATCAGTGCACATTAATCAAATTGTGACTGCTAATGTTAATCCAAAAAAATGCTCAATAGCTGTTCTGGTTTTCTGCTAATGTTATCAGCAGCTTTTCAAAATCAGACTCTTGTTCTAAATCTTAACGCTAGTTGTGGCTTGAAGTGATCGGCGGTAATCCAAATCGTCAGCTCCTTTGGAAGCTTCTCCCTTGCCTTGTTCAGCACCTTCTTTGCTTGATCATAAGTCTCCAGTCTGGCAAGAGCAACCCATAACTCGACAAATCTTCATGTTCTTTCAATAATGCCATATATGCCTATATTAAAAGCTAAAAAGATTCAAATAATACAATATATTGCGTAGAAAAATTTTTCCCCCCTCACCAGTTCAATGTAGGCATGTTGTTCAACATTAGACTCATCTCTAACTTACCAAATCTAGAATGCCCATAATTCCACAATTTTTTGCTATGCTAACCAATGCAAAGGGCATCAAAAAGTCACATAAGACCATGTCTGCCTTAGAAAATTAAAAAAACTTCTCATGATGGAAAATGAGGTTAAAACATCTACATCATAATAAACGTCAGTTAAAATAGAATATCCTAGAATATGAACGGCTTTGTGATTCAAAAACTTGTATTGGTGTATTATGCATCCCTTTCTGTTAAGCAGCATATTGTTCATGTTGTTTTGTACTTTATCTAGGTATCCATTAGGTAGCAGTTTATTGTTCATGTTGTGTTCTACTTTATCTAGGTATTAATTAGTTTCATAATTTCTTAGAGTTTGATTTTGGACTTCCATATCATCCAGCCATTCAATAGCTTAAGACGTAAAGTGAATTAGTCAAAATAGCTTCACTATTCATAATTATAATGTTTCCATTCATGGATGTGAGTATTAATTAATCCATAACCACTGAGTGATTCTGTTAATCACAAACATCCCATCGTGTAAGTGGCTGATTTTCATTAACAATTCGATTCGTAAAAGTTCATTGTCTGGCTTACTCATTTTATAGTACACTCGAGTTTCCAGGAAAACCATAACCATATTAGTTGCTTGATTACATTAATAGTTTTGTTAATCAAAAACATCACATGGTGTCAATGGATAATTTTTCATTAAAAGTTGGAAATTTCTACATTAAAAAAATCTATTCTCAGTCTCACTCATATCATAATACACATGAGTTTCCAGTATAAACATTACCATTTTTCATTTTAGCATCAGTGATGGGTATGTCTTTATCATCATTCACACGATAATAGCCATGCCGTCTCTTCCAAGTACCTGTCTACTCATAAAACACACACTTATCATTTTTGTGCTTCTGTGAGTGTTCTACATTACATCTGTGCTCATCAAACACACGCTCATCCAAGTACCAGTCTATAAAGGCAAGATATTCTTACTTGTTCAGTTCCATATGTGAGTATTCTGAATTCCTGTAACAAAGTTAATAAGGATACTATTCAGTTAGTTCATGGATATTGTTGCTTTCAGTCTATATATGCAATTAGCAATTCTTATAAATATATTGGAAGTTGTACTAACCATTGCCCCTGATACAAATATATAAAGATCTGTTGAAGCTTCATATTGTAGAATTTCATCTTCCTTTGGTGGAAAATACTCTTCTTGCATTTCTGTAACCTAGTTGTTTCAGAGCAGGATCAGTATATATAAGAAACATTTGGGTGGTCTTTCTAAATAGAAAAAATAATTAACTTTTTTTCAGTAGTCTTACCAATTGAAAGATGAAATTATAGGAGACTCCTTGGAAAAGATAGACTTGTTGCACTATGGGAAAAAATACGTACTAAAGTAAGCTTGAATGAAGTCCCTTTGGAAGATTGTTCATAGTTTATTGATGTTTAAGGTCCTCCATCTTAAATCTTAGGTATATGTGAGATACCATTTGATCTTTTACATGCTAAGACAACGGATTTCTTGCTGCAAATTCAGATGCGGCCTGGATTATATCCCTCTCTGGAAGTAGTGAATATGTCAGCTAATATGACGAATTAAAACATGGGAAGATAGTCATTTGAGATTCCCCATCTTTGCCAAGACATTATTGTTTTATCAGTACATGCAAGTAAAAGAAACATACAACAAAACAACTATGTAACAAATTTTATACTTACATGTTTGCATAAAGAAGGAATGATAAGCTCTTGCTGACACGATATGGACTTTGATCCTATTCTCAAGGTCCCAATTTAGGAACTGATTGTTGACAAACACCTGGAAAAGTAGATAAAAAAGATGAAGTAAATAAATAAATACAAAGGTAAGACTTGTGAATAATTACATGACATTGAAGATCGCAATGAATTGAGCTCTTCTGGAGAACAGAAGTTATGCAGATAGCAAAATGAAAAGGAATAGATATCCAGTGCTAGTAAGGCACACACCAAAATGCCAGAAAATAAATCTAATTAGTGAATCTGTCAAGTGTGAACTATAACCAAAGATTAAGTTGTGTCATGTCAGGTGACATAGGATTCATTTCATAATGTCAAGCACGTTGCTTTTGAGGCAAAACTTTGTACAGGACCAAGCTCCAAATACCAGTGTTACCAGGACACGGGATACATGTGTCAGAAGTTTTGACATTCCAATTGTTAATTGTAGGAGACGGAGGCATGGATGTAATAGAATCTATAAATCGTTCCACATTTATATTAATTATGGCTTTAAAGCTCATCAATCCTTTTTGTCTAACTACCATCACATTGACTTATTTTTTAAAAAAAGAGCATGTCATGGGCTTGGATGAACGTAGTAGTAAACAGTGTAAGACTCATAACCTTTATTGTCTTTATTTATTGCTCGTTTCCTTTATATTCTTTCAGATATTCTTGCTATATTTCCTTCCTTTTTATGATAACAATTTTCCTCATAGATTTATGAAACATGTTCATATTACGGGATATTGGTGTCCAAATGTCTTGAAGTATCCGAGTGTCTAACATGGCAAGTTCTGTTTATATAGTCTTGCAAAGAAAGGAGTTTATCATGATACCGTTTGTTTCTTCTTCCACCGAGTGCCAAGGCCTTGTAAACATTAGTCCTGCAACAAACACATCCGTCTAGTAGAACTGGAATTGCTCCTGAAACACCTGTAACACCTGCATATAGCAGCAACATTATGCCATAACAAATAGTTTAATGGCTAGGAAACAGAACTGAAACTGAAAGTAACTGAGCAAATAGTTACATCTTCAAGTACTAATATTGGAGCCGATGAGCAATCAAGCTGCCATGCACCATATTTGGATACAATTATTGTAGAAACTCCTGCATTTTCGAGCTGTTTCATGCTTTAGCATTATATGTTGCATATTTACAATAATGACCAAGACACCAAAAGGGGGAAAGATGAAAATATCTAAGTGAGGATTTAATATCATCTTCTGCACTGAACACATCCGTAAGCAAAATTGTTAACTTGGCAATGGATTTTAGCCATCCTATATCCAGCAAAAATAAGTAAAAGAGGAGAAACCATCCTCTTGAACACTAAAAAATTGACTGTGAATCTATTGGAACATAACAAAAGGTGTGATTTGTAGACTAAATCTGGTTCTATGTAGAATTTTTCAGATTTGCTGATCTTTTTGGGTGAGATTATCATTGCTTTAAAAAGTTGTGATTTTCAAATGTTACAGGTCAATTATAGCTAGGGATTTATAAAGATTTAATTTTTAAGGTAATATTGAATTGATCGTAAACTTTCCTTTCAGTTTCAATACTTAAGTTTTCTACATTGGAGATTAGTCTTAAGTCTAGATATACTGGCATCATTGTATAACTAAATATATAGATATATTGGCATCATACTATGATGCTAAGTTCTTAAATATTTATATATACGGGCATCATAATATATCAAGTAGTTTCAGTTCTTAAATTTCGGTTCTTAAGTTTTTAGTTCTTAAGTTTTCTATATATTTTTCCAAAAAAGAAAAGTGTGTATATATAATATATATATTAAAATAGAAGTAATGTCAAAAAATTCTACTATGATGCAACCCAAATTCAACTTTAACAAATGTACTAAGGAGGAGGTAATAAGATCTTTTTATCTACAAACAGCACCCCAAATGTTCCAAATGAGAGAAATTGCTTCAAGATGATGAAGTTCAAACAGTTGGCCTCTTTGAAATAAAAAAATTCCCAGCGTTGGTGGGAAATCTTGGTCGAATCCAAAGCTTTCCAGATCAAATGAACCCAATCTCTTGTATTTTACAGAAAAGCAAGGTGTGTTTGTGTATATATATACATACTATGATGTCAAAATAAAGGTAATGTCAAAAAATTACTGTGATGCTACCTAAGTTCAACTATTACAAATGTACTAAGGAAATTAATAATCTTGATGAGTATAAAAATCCTACATGTTATATATCAAGGATCCATTTCGTTGATCAGAAAGAGACTGCCGTCCAACCTCAATTTGCATTCGAGGTGATCCGACTAATTGTAAGGATCAAGAAGCATGCACTTTAGCCTGTAATTCACAGCTAAGAGAAGCTACAATCATAAAAACTTACAAAAAATCAGTTTTAAAAAATTAAGAAAGCGAGGGTTTTGCTAATAATATGGCATCGTAAATTACCTTGGTGGTGTCGATCCAGACAGTATCGAGTGTTGAAATCAAGAGGGGAGTAAGGGTTAGAAAAGCCAGATCAGACCAAGTGTGCTTGAATTGAATGTCGTTCCTGCAACCACAAATAAACATTATTGTGGTTATCTATTTGCAACAATCTAGAATGCTTCTTAAATTAGAATGCCAGGGGAAAAGAAGACTATTTTTAAAAGACAATTTCAAAAAGCAAGCATACCTTTGTATCCACCATGATGGCAGGAACATTTTCTTTGAATTGCATATTATAGTCCTTGACCAAATCAATAGTTTTCCGGTGAGAACTGCGGTCAATACATGAATCAGGAATACAAATATGCAAACAAAAAATGTAATCATAAGAAACATACATGAAACATCATTGTAAACAAACAATTATAATCTTATCATAATGCAAAACGCCAGAAAGCTAGCTTAATCCCAGCCCAATCATAGCATCGCCAGCTTCTATTAACATCGCATTATGCTAATAAAAACACTAAATTTAAGAATACATAATAGAATAATAATAAATTATAGGAAACCACAGTGGCCCATTTATATTTAGACACAGCTGCACACAACAATCCCAAAAGAACATCTCCAAATATCTTGTAATCACAACTCCTTCAACATCAAAAGTATATCCCTTTAGGATTCCCAGCCAACTCCAAAGCCCAATATGCAAAACCTAAATTCATACCAAAACCTAATATACAAAACATCTAAATACACCCAATTAAACAAATGAAATCATAGTTATAGTTATTCATGTCCACCAAGTATCAAACAGTTGCTAGGCACATTTGTTGGTCCAAAATGATTTCATCCCAAAAGGGCACAACAAAGGGGAAACATAAGAAAAAAGACATCCAAACTAATAGCAACTACCGATGCACATATGCATATAATCATCATCATATAGAGTAAGAGCCAGCAAGTGAAAATAATGATTAAGGAACTATCTCCAAATCTTTGATAATAAAATAATTTACAAAAAAAGTACAACGTTAGAATGAGTAGTGTAATAGAAATCTACTCATCTAATTCCTCTTCCCCATGCCTCTTGAGGTACATCAAAATGTTCAATTTGACAAAACTTTGAACAAAAGCCAATATAAATCAGGAAACCCTAAAGAAGCAGAGCTCAATTGATATGGCTGCAATCAGGAAACCTTCCTACACATCATGGCCAATGTAGTGTATATATGGTGCAATCACATACCCTCTTACACATCATGGCAGCTCATGTGGTATCAACACATCAATAGCTTACCCCCTAGTTGCCTTGCCATGATATTCCTTAAAGACCTTTGGCGTCATCAATAAAAGCTTTCATGTGCTTGCAAAGGACATCTGAGCATTCAGGTGCCCATGTCATTCTACCCTCATTAGCCATGGATGTGATCCAGGAGATAATTTAGATATAAAAATGCACTAACTGTAGAGGTGCAAAGATCTTATATGAACATGATTATCATGTTTCTTAACTAACTATACTTTGGGATTTAAAGAAGCTTGTAAACAAAATACATAAATGATGATTTCATAAAGCAAGTTTCAAGTTGCAAGCTAGATTGCCAGGATACGTACAAAAAAATAAACATTTGCATCATCAAACCAATGTCTGAAAAGATTTGGCTTTGCCAAAGATATGACTGTACCATGACAGACAACCACTTAAGTAAAAAGTTAACAATAGATCAGCTTAGTCCAAAGCCATCGTCAGGACCCACTCAATAAGATTTGTTATGCACCTGAATGTGACAATAGTACTGTCACTACAGGATAATTCTCTAATTGAATAAACAGGGATTCAATTGCCACTCCAGATTCTCAAATGTGAAGAGAGCTTTCAACATGCAAATGCTATTTAGTTAGACCATAAAAGAGTGCAAGGTTCAGAAATAGTGAAAATGCACATAATTCATTTTCATGTGTCTTGGCCACAATAAGGCATTCAGTAGAAGAATAGAACGCCTACATAAGGATGAAAGGTGTTGTACAACAGGCAAGAAAATTCATATTTATCAAATAATGCTAAAACAAAAGAAATATCATAGAAATCAGACCAAAAAAAGAAGACATTGTCAAGCAACTTGCAACTTGCAACTTGCAACTAAATGAAGTAAAAAAATTATGATTGCAACATGCAAGCTAGAATGCCAGGGAAAAGAAGACAATTGTTAAAGGATGGCGACTAGGCCCAAATCACCGATCTTGACCTCCCCTTGGTTGCCATTGATGAATATGTTGTCACATTTGAGATCCCTATAGATTATAAGAGGCTTATGAAGACCCATCAAGATCTGCATGCACCAATGCTTCACCGCTCTAATATGGACCCTCCTATGCATCTACCATGAAAACATGATAATTTCTTCATAACTATGCATCTGCTTTAATAATTTTGCATGATCGCAAATCATAACCATGAAATTTAGAAGAAAAGGGAGAAGTATTACCCGTGTAAAGTCAAAAATTCATACCTCCAGAGTGTATGCTTCATATTGATACCAATTACCACGTCCACAAAGATACAGCTGAAAAGTCAATCACATACCTCTTCTGACAAAAATTCTCAAACCATTCAGAACCATGGCTAATGTAGTGTATGTATGGTGCAATGGCTCAGACATTCCCTTGCCTCGGCCCTAATATGGCTGCAACAGTTGCAAGCCAACATTAGCTTATCCCCTAGTTGCCCTGCCATGATGTAGGACATGTTACAAAGGTAAAATCATCATCGCCATGGATATATGTATATTGCAATGGTTCAGTAGCATCAGCCAACAATGGACATGGATCAGCCAGCATAGAGTAATGATCCAAGCTGAAACAAAAAAAAATTAAAAAAGCTCTAGGCAGTCATAGAATGCAAGAGGAAACGCCCAATAGATAAACTCTCAGTGCAACATCAACAATACAACATAGGATTTATCCCAATTATTTTTATAGTTGCAGATTATGGAATCTCATATTCGTTGAGGCATTAAATCAAACAACTCCGTTGCAAGGAGAATGTGTATCAACACATCAATAGAGATGGCCCTAGAAAGTAGATGTAATATTTTTGAGCATAATTAATGTATGCATGGGACCAAAAACTTTCCGAAACCCTAGAAACATTTTGCAAGATCAGCAAATCATAACTATGAAATTTAGAAGAAAAAGCAGAAGTATTACATGTGTAAAGTCAAAAATTTATACCTCCAGAGTGTACGCGTCAAATTGATACCAATTACCAATTCCACAAAGATACACCTGAGTAGCCAATCACATACCTCTTCTGACAAAAATTCTCAAACCATTCAGAACCACAGACAATGTAGTGTATTTAAGGTGCAATGGCTCAGACATTCCCTTGCCTTAGCCCCAATATGGCTGCAACGGTTGCAAGCCAACATTAGCTTACCCCCTAGTTGCCTTGCATCACAAAGGACAATTTAAGAAGGGAAAATCATCATCGCCATGGATATATGTACAGATCAATCGTTCAGCAGCATCAGCTAACAGGGGACATGCATCAGCCAACATAGAGTAATGATCCAATCTGATACAAAAAAATAAAAAAAGCTTAGGTAGTCATAGAATGCAAGAGGAAACGCCCAAGAGATATTCTCTCAGTGCACCATCAACATATGATCAAACAATACAACATAGGATCAACAATATTATTGAATCTCATATTTTTTTACAGTTGCAGATCATATATAATCTTCAGATCATCAACAACATAGGATCAACAATACAACATTAGGCAGTCAAATATTTTTATTATTGAATCATATTATTGAATCAACAATACAACATAGGATCAAACAGCTCATGTGGTATCAACACATCAATAAAGATGACCCTAGAAAGTAGATGTATGCATGGGACCCAGAAAGTAGATGTATGCGATGTTGTATTCTTCAGATTTGAAAATCACATAAAAGGAAAGAACCCAAAGGGGAAAGGTATCACCTTTGGCTCGATACACCTGACCGCTTTCATGTTAAATCCACCCTTAATCAGTGATGCTTGCATTCAGATCAGTAGGTCATTTGGATCTGAACTGCGGCTAGGGTTAGGGTGTTTGGATCGAAACTTTGGAGAAGTGACATATGACTGGGTTTCCGATGGCTTGGGCTCGAGAGCTTTGGATCGAGAGCTTGGCCGAGGATCGACTCCATTAGGGCATCTGATGTTCCACTGGAAGCTTCAAAAAGGTTCTCATGGCCGTATGCGACAGTTCGGGTTGATGGATGAAGATGGTGTGAGGCAGAGGGAATAAATTTTTCCCCCAAAATTTTGAGGTTGCCCCCCAACATGATCTGAGTTTCCCCCCAAAATTTCGACTCCCAATGTGCCTGGAAAAATGTGATCGAGTGTGATTTTAAAAAATTTAGAACGTGATTTCAAATTTTTCTCCCAAGCGCGTGCCTGCGGAACCCACTCATGTACGTGGAAACATCCTAGCCATTTACCAGAGTAAATCCATACCGTTCTTGGTGACTGGGACAAACAAAAATATGACTGGACTTATGACTGGGACAAAATTCAAAAAAGGTCCTCTTTTATAGAATAGATGTTTTTAAGTCTATTGTATCATTTTGTTTTTGAGAGAAGACAAATTTATTGAATTACAAATGCAGAAGTTTAATATATCAGTCATCATATATATGTGTGGGTATGCACGCATTCAATTCTGAATTTTCTTTCAAGCCTTACATACAACATAATAGCAAATTATTGGAGTATCTGAACATTTTTAAAATTGATATTCAATGTTTTCCATTTACAGGAGCCCAAGATTAACACTTATGTTAGCTTCAAGGATGATGTGCTCCCTCGAATTAAAAGACATGGATGCAACGATGTTCAGAAAATGGCTATTCAAGAGCATTCATATTATGCAAGTTGTGTATTCCATCTAACCCAATTATCCTTTGTTTGGGTTTATGCAAACTTAGTATCCATTGTTTGGCTATTCATGAGCAGTCATATTCATGTTAATGTTAATGTAGAAAACCTTTTAATATGTTGAAAACCTGTTAATGTTAATGTTAATGTAAATAAGACCAAAAATTAACACATTACATCCAACCTGATAACAGTTCAATCCAATGGTAAATTAATCAGTTAATCTGAATTAACAAAAGGATAATCCTGTTAATGTTAAACACATTAACAATTTAACTTGATAAAAGTTCCATCCAATGCTAAACAAAATTAACTAATATCATGTTGAAAATTAACAATTCCATATATTAATAATCATGTCATTCGCAACTCATAAGAAATAAATAAATTATTTAACTTTGCATCCAAGTTTAGTTAAGCATGTCATCGCCCCAAAAATGATTTCCTTTTGTTTACGTCCATTGTTCGGTTTCAAATAACTACCATGAATTTTCAGGTTAAAATAACTAATATGAACTTTATTTTTACGATTAACCTAGTGGGTAGTAGTATGATCCTTCATATTATGGAACCGGGGGATTGCAAGCATCCATATGAATATGAATAAGATAAAATGAATATACTATATGCATATGAATTACAAGCATGCATATGAATCAGATATATGGATATGAATCAGATAAAATGAATTGCAAGCATGTCTAACAATACGATATGCGTATGAATCAGATAAAATGAATATGAATCAGATATATGCATGTCAGATATATGAATCAGATATATGCATGTCAGACATATGAATCAGATATGCATGTCTAACAATACGCTATGCATATGAATCAGATAAAATGAATTTCAAGCATGCATGCGTGCGCGCGAATGAATATACCAACCGCAAGTATAAATCTTTCAGGTAGACAACTAAGAATGAAGAAAACAATACTATATGCATATGAATCAGGAAACTACAAACATATTCAAGTAGATGTGCAAACAGGAAAGAAAGAGATGAGTTTTTTTGCTTTGGAGGAAAGGCTCATGGCGGCCGTACATCTGGATAGATGAGTCAATGTGACAGGATCCTCATGAAAACTGACCATTCCATCTTTCTGATTTATTGCGGCAAAAATTTCCACATCTTGAATCTGGTAATTGAAAATGATCACAAATTACCAAACCAGCAGTGTAAATTAAATCAATGATGGAAAAGTACTTCAAAACAATTACCATCCGAAATTATTGTCCTACAATCCAAAATTGCGCTTGTAGAGGGATGACAAAACTTGTTTCACCAATCCAAAATTGTTGTCCTGCAATAATAAAGCAAAGCTAGTGTTATAGAAGCAAATTAAATCTGTCATTAAAACAAAAGAATAAAGCAAAGAACAGTAACACAAAACTTGTTTTCAGTTAGTCTCTGAATATGGTGCTTGAAAAGGGATGACAGAATTTATTTCAACAATCCAAAATTGTTTTCCTGCAATAATAAAGCAAATTTCAATTGATCGTCAAATTCGAAGTTTGAGATGGCATCGATTTCCCCTTCGAATTTGAGGGGGCTGGAAAGCTTCGATTTCACGCGTCAATGGCAGAGGAAAAAGGATGGAAAGCTTCAAACTTGACGATTTCATGCATCAATGTTCAACTTTCATACGATATCAAACAATGTTGAACACCGGCAAGCAAATATCAGACAATGTTGAATACATGCAAGCAAATAGAAAATATCTGTTTACAAAAGTAGATATGCAATATCAAACATTGTATCCAGTATGAGAAAAATACTATTGAAAATGTTGTTGAAAGCAAACCTTTGCCAGTTTGATCAAATGGTCAGGACATCCCTATTCAGGACAATGCTTTGGGGTATGGCTCTCATTTCCTATTTATTTGGGGTATGACAACATTACTAAAAAATTATTAACAAAAACAACAACAGACACAACATGACAACAAATTATTAACAAACACAACATGATTAAAAAAATTAAATTATGGGGGGGGGTGTGATCACCTATTTTACACACTGCAGATTATTACCATGCCCTGCAAATTATTACCACAACATGAGTAACAAAGTATTAACAACCAAACACCATGTAAAACACTGTTTTTTGATGTGCTCATGTACACCATGCACCCACGTACTCAAAATTAACTTAAACAAAATTAGATGTGCTCAACATTAACGGATACTGTTATCAAAATTAGATGATGTTACTAAAAATTAACGAATACCAGTAAGCAAAATCCAATCTTTAAGAGAAAGAGCACACCTGGAAGATAACAAAATATCACCCACCAAAGAGCAGAGCTTACCCATCAAATATTAGAACTTTACAAAAGATCAGATCTTACCCACCCAAGGAGTGATCTAGAGGGAGCTGACGGTGAACACTAGAGGGATCCTTGAGCTCCATCGTCAAAAATTTCCATGAGATCTTACCCTCGAGCATCAAAAAAAATTATTGACAGCAGCAAAAAATCTATGAGATCCATGAGATCCAGCACCAAGAGATCCATGATTCAGTTGCCACAGCAGAATAGAGGAGAGAGAGAGGGAGGAGACAGCGGGGCGGTGGGGCGGTAGGTCGGCAAGGCGACGGGGCCGATCTTATCCTCGAGAGATCTTACCAATGAGATCCAGCATCAAAAAAATTATTGACAGCATCAAAAATCTATGAGATCCATGAGATCCAGCACCAAGAGATCCATGATTCAGTTGCTACAGCAGAATAGAGGAGAGAGAGAGGGAGGAGACGGCGGGGCGGTGGGCGGTAGGGCGGCAAGGCGACGGGGCAACGAAGCGGCGGCTTCTGCTAGAGATGTGGTTTTAGATGCGGCGGCAGGGTTTTTTGCTTTCGGTGAGTCACGGGGGGAGTTGGGTTTTAGATGCGGCTGAGGATTTCCCCCAAATAAATTTTGTTCCCCCCCAAGAAAACTTAAAATAGTTTCCCCCCAAAATTAAAAAGCTCTCCCCCCAAAACTTTCAAAATTAAAAAAACTAATTTGATTTGATTTGATTTGATTTCTTATATCCAATATCTCATAACTCAATTTCTCATACCCTATATACAATCTATATAAACATCACACCCAATTACACATAACCAAAACCAAATTCTCTTATCCATTATCTCTTATCCATTATCTCTTAACCAAAATCTCTTATACAACAATACACATATCTACATACAACAATACACATAACCAATATCTCTTATCCAATTTCTCTTATCCAAAAACCCATGATAACATCCCTGTTTTATAATATATATATATATATATATATATATATATATATATATATATATATATATATATATATATATACTAGTCATAACCCGTGCCCGAGGGCACGGTTCATTTTAACATTTCCCACGCGAAATCTTTGTTTCCCGAAAAATTATTTCCACAGCCAAAATTTAACAGAACAATAAATTAGCGTAAAAATATTTAGCGACACGGGCCCCATCGGCGCAGAACAACATATTCGGCGCACGCGCCTTCGGTGCGGAACAACAAATTCGGTGTCGAACAACAAATTAGTGTAAAAAAATTTAGGGTATTTTTACACTACTTTGTTGGTCCGCTAAATTGTTTTACGCTAAATTTTTATTTTGTTTAAATTAATGGATCATGCTTCTCCACAATATTTCCCAGGGCACTTTTAATTTCAAAATTTAGGTTTCCAATGCACTTTTCCCCCCAAATTTAATCTCCACAATCTTTCCCAATGCACTTCTAATTTGAAAGTTTAGGTTCCCAAGGCACTTTCCCCCGCCAAATTTAATCTCCATAATCTTTTCCAAGACACTTCTAATTTCAAAGTTTTGGTTCCCAATACACTTTTCCCACAAAGTCTCATCCTAACCATTGATTTACCAAGATCAAATCTCAGCCACTTTTTATCTTGTCCTAGTCAGCCCTAGAATTCAAAAAACGCTGTCAAATGTATAATAGATATATATATATATATATATATATATATATATATGGAAAGTTAGTTATCAATCTTTATTAAAAAAACACAAAAACCACTAAAAGGTTACAACAATTGATGGATAAGTGACAGATAGGGGATAGGGCACAAGCGCCGTCACCCTCTACTGGCTAACCCATCAATCCTCTGTATGTACAAAAACTTGTACAAAAAAAATTATGCCCCTTGACACTTTTGCAATTCAAGGTTAGATAGGGTGTTTTGCAATTCAATTTGGCTACACAAGCTTCCTGACACTTTTGTAGAGTATTTGTCTTCAAACACCAGTGATCATGCCCCCTTGTTAGTCAAGCTGCATCTGGAAATGGTTTCTCACCCTAAACCATTTAGATTTTTCAATGCATGGGTGAAGCTTCCAGGATATCAGGATCTACTAGATTTGGCATGGACATATCAAGTCGTGGGTTCTCCGATGCACAGGCTCTTCATTAAGCTGAGAAATTTAAAGCTTACTCTTCGCTCATGGGCAAAAAACAATTCTCTGAATGGTGATATTGAAACTTGTAAATCTGCGCTTAATGAGGTTAGAAACAATCCTTCACTTCATTCAAATATTCGGCTGCAACTGCATGAGCGTGACTTGTCAAAAAAATTAAGTGCAATAATTGGAATAGAAGAAGACATGTTACGTCAAAAGAGCAGCCAAAACTGGCTTACACTGGGAGACAAGAACACAAAATTTTTTATACCGCAATGAAAGCTCGGCAGAGTCACAACAGCTTGAGGCACTTCTTAGATACAAATGGAAGTCAAAATACCTCTTTTGATAGTATTCGCACTGGTGCTCCAAAATTTTATGAAGAACTATATACTCAAAGCAGTTATTGGAATGTTTTCCCCAGATTAGTCACTAAGAGGATTGTAAACCCAGATGGGGTTGTTGGGCTCGAACGGAAAGTTTCTACTGAGGAGATAAGGGAGGCAGTCTTCCAAATAGGGGTGGATAAATCCCCTGGGCCTGATGGTTATAATGGATTATTCTTCCAGCATGGGTGGAACACAGTAGGTAATGATTTTTCCGAAGCCGTTCACTCTTTTTTCCGCTCATGTTCTATTATGCATCCACTAAACCACACAAATATTACCCTTGTCCCTAAAAATGCAAATGCCTCAAGTCTTAGTGAATACAGACCCATTGCTTGCTGCAATGTTGTTTACAAGGTTATTAGCAAAATCATTTGCAACAGACTCAAAAATGTTATTCATGATCTCATTTCTCCAAATCATTCCGCGTTTTTAAAGGGGAGACTCCTCTCTGATTGTACCCTTCTAGCTCATGAACAGATAAGGGACTTTAGCAACCCTATGGGTGCCAGGGCTTGCCTAAAGTTGGATTTGAGAAAGGCTTTTGATAGCGTCAACCGTGAGTTCATATATTATATCCTTCACAGAATGGGTTTTGGCAGGAGATTTATTTCATGGATTCAGGAATGTATTTCCACACCTACCTTCTCTGTCATGGTGAATGGCTCCCCCGCAGGGTATTTTGAAGGAAATCGAGGTATTAGACAAGGAGACCCACTTTCCCCTTACCTTTTTGTCATTTGCATGGAAGCTTTTTCTTTATTAATTGATAAGGCTATTACTGTGGGAAGTATTCATCCAATGAGGCGCACTGGAGCTGTTTCCCACCTTCTCTTTGCTGATGATTTATTGCTCTTTTGTCGGGCTAATAAACACTCTTTTCATGGCTTATCACTCTTGCTGGAGGAATTCAATAAATTTACTGGTCTGGAAATTAATTGGGATAAAAGTACGGTTCTTTTTAGTAAAGGGACTAGAAATCCTATTGATTTGGAAAATCAACTTGGCATTAAACTGGAGACTTCAATTACTACATATCTGGGCCTACCACTATCAACAAAATACCCAAAACCATCTATGTACAGCAGATTGGTGGATAAGTGCAAAAAGAGATTAATGGGATGGACTTCTTCAATGTTGTCAATCTCGAGTCGTATTGAGCTAGTCAGAACGGTAATTTATGGCATGCTTTCTTTCTGGATGCAAGTTTACCGTATTCCAAAATCCATTATTTGCAGTATCACATCTGCCTGTAGGAAATTTATCTGGGGGACATCTCATATATGGGCCTGGAAGGATTTATGTACCCCAAAAGATGAGGGAGGCGTGGGACTGCGGCTTCTCCCTGACTTAAATATTGCTGCTGGGGTGAGATTGACATGGCGCATGCTTTCAGAAGACGGGCTCTGGGCTAGGTATATGAGGCACAACTACAAAGATTCGGCTCGGTTCTTCGTGGCAAGAGGAAAACCGACTCAGTCGGGCACCTGGAAATTCATGCTATCATGTAGGCGCTTCTCCAAACAATTGATTAGGAGGCAAGTGCGAGAAGGTGCTTCCACTCTTTTTTGGCACGATAATTGGTTGCCAACATGACCTTTAAGTGACTTGTATGATGTGCCGGAGGGGGCTAATAACAAGAAAGTATCCGATTACTGGGAGGGCACAAGCTGGATCCTTGATACACAAATAGATTTCATTCGTCCTATGCTCCAATCTATCACTCTGGAGGCAGGTGAAGATCAGTGGACCTGGGCGCTTGACAATAATTTTAATCATGCTTCGGCTTGGGAGGGTGTCAGGAACAAAGGACAAAAATTCAAGTTTTTTAAAATTATATGGTTTAAGAATAATGTGCCAAAATTATCACTGACCACATTGAGAGCCTTTCTAGGAAAGCTGCAAACAAAGTGCAAGCTGGCGGAATGGGGATCAGACATGAATCAGGCCTGTGTTCTTTGTGACGCGGGTATAAATGAAGACATTGACCATTTGTATTTTGATTGTAATTACACAAGCTACATTCTCAAAAGAAGCCTGCTAAAGTTGGGAGTGACTGATACTATTGACTACCAACTTGCACAGGTTGGTGAATATTTCTTAGCACATTTTGCTGACAAGGAGCCCTTAAGCGTTCTAGCAAAAACGGTACTATCGGTCCTAGTGTGGCATATTTGGAAGGAAAGGAATAAAAGGATTTTTGAAAATTCTAAATGGCCAAAAACTGTTCTATTTGAAGAGATTGCGACGGATGTAAGATCCATTCTTGGGAACCTGGAACCAGAGTCTCAAGAAGGTAAATTGGCAATGGAGAATTGGGAGTTTAGAGATGCGGGATGTTGTTCTTTGTTTTTAAGTTTTTGTACAAGTTTTTGTACACACACACACACACACACACACACACTAGTCATAACCCGTGCCCGCTGGCACGGTTCATTTAAGATTTTCCCTTGCGAAATCTTTGTTTCCCGAATTTTTTTTTTCAAAGCCAAAATGTAAAAGAAAAACAAATTAGCTTACAATATTTAGCGGCACAGGCGCCTTCGGCGGGGTGCCTTCGGTGCGGAACAACAAATTCAGCGCATGCACCTTCGACACAGAATACCAAATTCAACGTGAGTGCCTTCGGCGCAAAACAACAAATTCGACGTAAAACAACAATTCCGACGCAGGTGCCTTAGGCGCGGAACAACCAATCAGCGTTAAAAAATGGCGAGGGCTCTTTCAGTGCGGAACAACAAATTCATCGTATGCGCCTTCGACACAGAACACCAAATTCGACGCGGGTGCCTTCGGCGCAGAACAACAAATCAACGTTAAAAAATTTAGCGGGCGCCTTCGGCGCCGGCGCCTTCGGCGCCGGCGCCTTCTGCGTCGGCGCGGCCCGTGGGACACTGTTCATTTAAAAATCTTGGACTCACTAATTTTAAACAAACATCATAATTATTAGTTTCCCCTGAAATATCAGCAGATGTGATCGAAATTTTACAGGATTTTGCAACACAAATCAATGAGTTGGTAGCATCTACAGCGTTCATTCTTCCACAGCTCACGTTCATTTCCAAGATGAGATTGTGTGTGTGCACAACATTTTTTTCATAACTAATATTAAAAGGCTATTCCTACTTTCAATTTTTTTGTGTATTCCCAACAAATTTTCTCCCAACCCAAAAAATTTTTCCCCCAAAACTTGATGTGACATTGCCACATAGGACAAAGTTCAAAAACAGCTCTCAATTGTTTTATATATATATATATATACATATATATATATATATATATCTATATCTAAAAAAATGTCGGGCGCAACTTCCGGAGCATGCGACATTGGCGATCTTCGTGATGGGGTTCTGAAGCCCCCCGATCCTAGCAAATCTGGCGCTTACAAAGGTAAACAAATTCTCCAGGATCTCCCACATTCGGATTTTGGCTGGCAGGAGGTGTCTTACGTGAAGAAGGGGGCGGCCTTGAAGGGAGGGTCTTCTAGGGTTGTGTTTGGTCGTGAGAGGCGCGGTGGAGTCCGGCCAGCCAACTCCCGTTTTGTGCCGCGTGGGGATCAAGTGCGACGTCCGGATCATGCTCGTCGTTTAGACAATAAGATGCCTGGCCAACGGCTCGTGCACAGTAACCAGGTATCTCCAATTGGCCTTGTTACCCCAAAGGTGTTTGATAAAAGGTCTATAAGACCTGAGGCGACATTTCATATCAATTCCGATGCTGGGAAGCGATCTTGGGTTGACATATGCTCCTCCAGGAGGAAATATGCGGATCCTCTTGTAATGACACACATTCCTCCGACTGTAGAGGATGACGGAACCGCCATAGCCATGGTCCCTAACTCTCTAATAGTATCTGGTGCGTCCCGCTGGAAAAACTCGCTTGTAGGATATGTGCTTGGTGATGTACCCTATTATGGGCAGATTAAGGCTTGGACGGATCGCTTGTGGAAGCTTAAAGGAGGTCTCCAAGTTTTCACCAAAGAAAATGGCTTTTTCTATTTTCGCTTTGAGAAGGAAGAGGATTGTGACACTATTCTACAGGGGGGTCCCTGGCTTTTTGATGGGAGGTTGGTAGTTCTCTAGCGCTGGAGCCCTACAGTCAAGCATGACCGAGATTTCCTCACGGCGGTACCTGTGTGGATTCAATTACACAATCTCCCGTTACACATGTGGACTCTAGACATATTGAACAGAGTCGCTAGTGTAGTGGGTACCCCAATTTGCCTTGATCGGGCAACGGCTAATTTGGATCGTATCATGTATGCGAGATGTCTAGTGGAGGTTGAGGGGAGCAGGCCGTTGGCTAGGAAGGTTGTTGTTAGATTGGAGGATGGGTCTACTCTATCTGCTGATGTCAAATACGAGGGCGAGCCTCCTAGGTGTACCACTTGCTGTTGTTTCGGGCATATTGTTAACCAGTGCTCAATTAAGGAGGGGGTTGTAGAGCTTTCTTCAATCCAAATGGGGGATCCTAAGCGAGTGGTTGATGTTGCAGAGACAATTGGGGACGACGGGAAGACTCCTGTTGGAGAATCAAGCACAGGGGTTCTGATAGCAGGGCCAATTGGGGAGGAGGTTGGTGCATATGAGGAGGGTGAAATTGTATTCGACCGAGCTGTAGATGGAACTACTCCAGTGGATGGGCACCTTCCTTCAAATATTGTGAAGGGTTCGGATGCTTCTCATATTTCTGAGGGTTGTTCAGAGACTTCAAATATTGGGATGACTCAAAAACCAAATATTTTGGACGTTGCAGAAGGCACAGTCGATCTCCAAACAGGAGAAGCTAATTTAACCCCTATAATAGTGTTGCAGCAATCACCAATATGTGGCTCGCAAATCAACCTGGGTTCTGATTTGTTGCAGGATGCTAGATCTGAAAGCGGTTGCCTATTAAATTCTGCAGACAAAGGTGCTTCAACTGGGCATATTCCGGTAGAAGGCTGCACAAATCCTACTCATATCAACCCACAGCACGTACGCCATGCTACTATTCGAGTTGGAGAAACTAGCACAAGTGAAGGTTTCAATACACCAGGAGAAGGACCGGTTGTCTTAGATGAGGGCAGAATTTTGCCTTCTCTCTTACTGAATTCTAGTGACTCTGCACCTCCAGAGGAGCTATCATACTTAAATCCAGACTGGTTGGAACATCAAAATCTCCTGAAAATTGAGGCGTCTGTGAGTAGATCTAAGAAAACTGTAAAGAAGAATGTCTCTCCCTCTGCCATCCGTAAGAGCACTCGACTCTCTGGAGGTCAAGGAGCAGCCCCTATTAATATTTAATGTCTGTGTTTATCTGGAACACTAGGGGTCTTAACAATTCGGTTAGGAGGGGTGATCTTAAACAGAGAGTTCAGACTTTGCGTCCATCAATTGTTGGCTTACTGGAAACTAAAGTGGAAGTGTGTCATGCTGGAAGAATTTCGAAGTTTTTTCCAAAAAACTGGTACACCACAGATAACAGAAGCTTCCACTCCGGGGGTCGTATTGTTCTATATATTGATACTTCGGTTTGGAGTTGCAACCCGGTCTCTTTCTCAGATCAACACATATCCGTGACTCTTGCTAATAAGTCCGGACTAGTCATTGCGTTCACTGTTATCTATGCTTCTAACCTGGCCTCCATTCGTCATGCTCTCTGGCAGTCTTTATTACAGGACTCTTCCAAGCTAAGCTCGATGCCTTGGTTAGTTGGAGGAGACTTTAATTGTGTGCGCTACTCTTCTGAGAAAATGGGTGGTAGGCCCCTGGATGCCAGCTGGAGCAATCGACGGGTTGGGTTCGGCCGTATATCTGCACGCTTGGATCGCTCCCTTTGCAATGCAGAATGGATGCGTGTTCTCCCAAATTCCTATTGCGAATATTCTACTTCGGGAACAAGCGATCATTCTCCTTTGATTATTCATCTCCTCCCTAAGGTAACCTCCTTCCCCAAGCCGTTTAAATATTTTAATGCATGGTGTACCTATCCAGGATTTCGGGAGCTTCTGGAGAAAACCTGGGCTGACAATCTTATGGATTGTATTTCCCCGGTCTTGAGAAATCTGGGCCTTAATCCTATGTGCATTCTGGTGGCTAAATTAAAGAGGCTTAAACTTAAGCTTAGGGAGTTTTCTGGAGAAAACAGAAGCAGGTTCGATGTTAATGAATGCCGGAAAAAATTGGATTTCATTCAATCAAATCCGGCCATATCTAACTGTCCAGACTTGCAAAGATTGGAACATTTAGCCATCAATAACCTGGCCCATGCGTTGGATATAGAGGAGTCTACTTTGCGACAAAAGAGCAGACAGGATTGGCTACAGCTTGGGGACAAAAATTCAAAATTTTTCTACAATGCAATGAACTCCAGGAACTCTTATAATAATCTGAATCACCTTATTAATGGGGAGGGATGCAGATCTTCAAATATTGAGAAATTAAGGGAAGAGGCTCCTATATACTATGAGAAGATTTACTTCCAAAATGACTATTGGAATGTTTTCCCAAGAATTATTCCAAAGCATAAGCTTACCCAGGTCGCTGCTAGTTGGCTTGAAAGAAATGTCTCGGATAATGATATCAAAGAGGCCGTTTTCAGTATTGATAAAGATAAGGCCCCTGGGCCTGATGGGTTCAATGGACATTTTTTCCAGCATAATTGGGATATCATAGGAAAAGAGGTTTGTTCCGCAGTTTCTAGCTTCTTTAAAACTGGGAATATGTTGTATCAGATAAATCATACTTTCCTCTCTCTGGTTCCTAAGAATTCCAATGCTACAGGCCTTGGCGACTACAGGCCTATTGCATGCTGTAACGTCATCTATAAGATCATCAGTAAAATCTTATGTAGCAGACTGAAGATTGTTATTAACGGGCTGATTTCATCGAATCAATCTGCTTTTCTTAAAGGTCGTCTTCTTTCTGACTGTGCCCTCCTGGCTCATGAACAGATTCGTGACTTTAGTAACCCCATGGGATCCAGAGCTTGCTTGAAGTTGGACCTCAGAAAGGCTTTTGACAGTGTCAACAGGGAACTTATTCTTTATATGTTGCACCAAATGGGGTTTCATGTCAAGTTCATCAACTGGATATCAAAATGCATCTCTACCCCTTCTTTTTCTGTCCTGGTTGATGGGTCCCCAGCAGGGTACTTCACTTCTAATAGAGGGCTACGACAGGGTGACCCGCTATCCCCCTACCTCTTCGTGCTTGTGATGGAAACTTTTTCTCTATTAATGGCAGATGCAGAAACTATTGGCACTATTCAACCTATGAGGAGATCGGGGTCTATTTCCCACTTATTATTCGCTGATGATCTACTGGTATTCTGCCGTGCTAACAATCACTCTTTTTTGGGCCTGAAAAGTTTATTACAACGTCTCAATCTCCTAACCGGCCTTAATGTTAACTGGGATAAGAGTTCGGTCATTTTCAGCAAAGGTACTCGCGACCCTTCTTCTATTGCATCTATACTTGGAATTAGGAAGGTTTCCTCCTTCTCTGTTTATCTTGGTTTACCTTTATCGTCTGTTTATCCAAAATCATCTATGTATGCCCGATTGGTTGATAAATGCAAAAGGAGACTCCAGGGCTGGTCTTCCTCTCTACTTTCCATTTCAGGACGAATTGAATTGGTTCGTACTGTTATCTATGGAATGGTGGCTTTTTGGATGTATGCATTCAGGATTCCCCCTTCTGTTCTGCGCACTATTTCTTCAGCTTGTAGGAAGTTCATTTGGGGAAACCAGCATTTTTGGGCCTGGAGGGATCTATGCACCCCTAAGAAGGAAGGAGGAGTGGGGCTTAGATTGCTTTCTGATCTTAATGGTGCATCTGGTATAAGGCTTACTTGGAGGCTCCTCTCTTCTGATGGACCTTGGGCAAAATACATGAGGAAGCACTACCTTTCTGGGACTACGTCTTTTTACAATGCTAAGGACTCCCCATACTGCTCTGGTACTTGGAAATTTATCCTGCGGAATCGTGGTACTTCCCAGAAATTAATCAAGCGTGTTGTTAGAGACGGTTCCACTAGTTCCTTCTGGTATGATAATTGGTTGCCTTGTGGTCCTCTCGCTCTACTTCAGGAGGTTCCCTTGGGTGATGGGAATGCTTTGGTTAGTGACTACTGGTCCCCGACTGGGTGGAAGGTTGCGCTCTTGCCTCAATCTGTTATCTCTAATATACAGTCATTTCGGTTATCCACTGGTCCTGACACTTGGGCTTGGATCCCTGGATCTACCTGCTCTTTTCGTGATGCTTGGGAGGTTACCCGTTCGAGAGGCTCCCCTTTTGCCTACTATGATGTTGTCTGGCATAGATTTCATACCCCCAAGTGGGCTATTACCCTTCTGCGTGCATTCCATGGGAAACTGTTGACTAGGGACATTCTTCTTAAGTGGGCCATTCCTACTAGTCACAATTGCGTCTTATGTGATGGAGGAGTTTTGGAGAGTTCGAAACACTTATTCTTTGAATGTCCTTACAGCCGTTACATTATTTGCAGGAGTCTCCTTAAGCTGAACATTTCTCTCCCCAATAATTTGGACATTCCTGGGTTGGGAGACATCATTCTCTCTCGTTACAATAAGAAAGACTGTGTCAGCACCTTAGCTAAAACGGCCCTAGCATGCATTGTGTGGCATATTTGGAAACAGCGCAACAGCAGAATTTTTGAGGGTAGAGGAGTGGGCAAGGAAAGGCTTTTTGAGGCTATTTCTTCGGATATTATTATAGCTTTGCGTGATTTGGATCATTCTGAACAGGGGGATTCCACCATCTTCGCAAATTGGGGTTTCTTGTAGGACTGATTCCATGTACAGTTATTGTGGTTTTTGTACATACTTTTCACATGAGTTGTTCTGGTTTGGATGACGGATAGTTTTGGGTGGCGGCGCTTGTGCCCTATCCCCAATCTTCCTAATTCCAACCGGTACCTCATGGTGAATGTTATGTTTTGTTCTGGTTTTGTTTTCTTCATACTCAATAAAGATGATTATTACTCGTCAAAATATATATATATATATATACATACATACATACATATGTGTTGAGTATTGGACTTCTCCCTTCTTGGTGTTAATGATGAGCAAACATAAATACTTGTGACTAATCCCCTATTTTGCAATTAATCCTTTGCCTAAGCTTACTATGAAGATCAACTAGCAATGGATGACTCACAAACGTGATTGAAGGTAAATGATATGAATTGGATGATCGTAGATTGATGATTGAAGCTCCGTAAAGACTTCAAGCTCATATGATGGAAAGACGAGATTATTCGTCAATGTAATTTTTCTTTTATCTCTTCTAGTATGTAGCTTAGAAGTAGAACTTTGATGGAGCACTCACACACATCTACTTTCGGTCATAGGACATCTCTAGACCTTTGTCCTTTGATCTCAATTCAATTCTCTTTTGTTTGTGCTAAGATTGTTCATAACAGCATACTACTGAACAGTTTACAGCCGCCTGTCTCAAAAACAGTCGACTGTGTTTTGTTCTACAGTCGTCTGTTACGCACAGACTATTACAATGCAGTTTTGGGCCTTCTTTGATTATTTCGCACAGGCTACTGTTGAACAATTCACATGCGCATGTCCTTGTGACAGTCGACTGTGTGTTGTACATCAGTCGCCTGTCTCTCCTTGCCCAAACTCTGTTTTGATCTCACTTCTACGGCCAGTCGACTTATGATGTATATACAGTTGACTGTCTATTAGATCAGTCGACTATATATGCTGCAACAGTCGCCTGTCTGTAAATCTATTCTTTGATTCGGCTCTCTGGAAATTTATCATGTTTGTGACAGTCGTCTGTTTAAGGTTATACAGTCGCCTGTTCTGATTAACAATCGACTGTGTTCCTTGCATCAGACGTCTGTCCTGTATCTTATGAGATTTCCAGTATTTGTCTAACTTACTCATCTCTCGGCCAGTCGCCTGTTGGTTTAACAGACGACTGTCTTTGCTTCATCAGTCGACTGTCCACGTGGTAAGTTACCGTTATGAATTCTCACCTACCCTTGCTGACTGTGCAACATTCGACTGTGGATTGTTCAACAGTCGACTGTCGCGAGTTCAGATTATATCCGTTGAGATTTTTCTAACAGATTTCGATTGGGTTTTTGCCAAAACTGTTTTGTGGATTTGAGAAAGCTATAAATAGAGTTTCTACTGTTTTATTAGAAGGTTACTCATTCATTGCAAAATCCTTCAAGCTTTCATTTCCAAAGATCAAAGCTTTCAAATCCAAAGCCCTAAGTATTTCTAAATCTTGTTCTCTTGCTCTCCAACCTAGAACCAAAGATTGATCTTCTATGCAATTGGTCCAGTCAAGAGAAAGGGCTTTTCTCCTCTCTTCCAAGAGAGTTCTTCAACACACATCACACTTCTCCTTCAAGTTCTACTTCAAGGCATAGGTGATTGTAAGTGTTGCTTTCAGATTTCATAACTTCTTTATTTGAATTGTGCTCTCAGTTGTGAGAGTGGTTTTTTCTTGCTCCCTGGTTGTGGGAGTCAAGTACATCGATTGTATTCGATTGCACTTATAGGGTTGCTACAAGTGGGGTTTAAGGAAACCTCAAGTTAGGGTTCTAACTTGAGTATCCGGTGGTATCCGGGTGGTAGGGACGTAGGATTACCGGGAACAAGTCGGGAGTTGACTTGGGTAATCCGAACCCTTGAAATATATCTGTGTTTGCGTGTGTTTCTCTTTGGGTTGTTTTTCTATTCCGCACTATTTGTTGGATTGCATTTTATTTGGGGTAAATTCCTTTTAAATTTGCATAAACACTATCAACCCCCCTTCTAGTGTTTTCCCTATAGACATGGTCCTTACAATTGGTATCGGAGCGCAAGGTTTTATCTATGGCATCCAACAACAACAACGTTCCTCCACCGCCTACGTACAACAATCACGACCATGATGGAGCGTCCACACTTTTCGAAGGTCAATCTACGGTACGTCCTCCACGTTTCAATTGTACTAACTTTGGTTATTGGAAGTATAGGATGGAGCCATTCCTTAGGAGTGCTTCTCTTTGGAGAACTCTCCACAAGGAGTACGTCGAGCCCTTCGAAGATGATTTCGAGAAATGGACGACTTCCGAGAAGTCCGCCGAAGTCAACAACGCTAAAGCAATGAACACTCTTCATTGTGCGTTGGACCCGAATGAGTTCAACAAGATATGCACATGTAAGAGTGCATATCAAATTTGGAATCATCTCATCGTTACACACGAGGAAACGAATAAGGTAAATCTTTCAAAGTTATATGTTGCCGTGCAAAACTTCAACTTGTTTCACATGCAGGAAAATGAGAGCATTGCGTCGATGTACGGATGCTTTACCGACTTCACAAACGAATTGGAAGCCCTTGGCCAAATCTACACCGAACCTGAAAAGGTAAGGAAGATCATTTTGGGGATGACCTCCAAATGGGAAAGACGAGCAATCGCCATTGAGGAGGTCAATGACTTGAAGAACTACACCGTGGTGAATCTCATCGGGACTCTTATGTCTTACGAAGTAAGATGGGATAATCGATTGAAGATTCGAGCCATGATGAATCCCTCGGAGGCCAAGAAGAAAGCTTTGGCGTTCAACGCCAATTCGTCATCCTCTGAAAGTGATGAATCCGAGAACGAGATGGATTTGGGTGAAATGGCCCAAATGGCGAAGAAGTTCCAACGCTTCTTCCGCAAAGGTAAATTTCCCTCCAACAAACGTTTTGAGTCTACTAATGCTACTTCCTCTCTTTGTTATAAGTGTAATAAGCCAGGGCACATCAAGAGGGATTGCCCAATGCTAAACAACAAAGAAAAGTGGAAGGCACCAAAGTACCACAAGTCCAACAAGAACAAGAAAGACAAGAAGAAAGGACTCGTCGGTACATTTGATGACTCAAGTGATGACTCATCAAGCGATTCCGATGATGAAAAGGGTGAGAGCGCCCACATGTGCTTCATGGCACTTGAAGACCCACTCTCGGATGAGAGTGATTCTGATATGGATAACACCGAGGTAACAATGGATGAACTTCGTATAGCTAATGAAGAACTATTTGCTAAATACCAATCTTTAATGCTTAGATACTCTAGCTAAAAGAAATCAAAAGTTAGCAAGTCATCCATTCCATGCATTATCAACAATGACACCATTGTTGATACTTTAACTCTTGAGAAAGCAAACTTAGCTTCTCAAAATGTCACATTGAGAGATGAGGTGAATTCCCTCAAATCTCAACTAGATCAAACACATCACATGGATAATAGTGATCTAGTTACACGCCACACACAATTGGGATTAGAGAATCTCTTAAAACCCAAGTGCACGAGCTCAAAGCACGGGTGTCCACTTTGGATACCAACATTTCTTCTTTAAAGAAGAAATATGAGCTCATGTCCTCCCGTATTGTGAGATTCAATAAATGACAAGGACAATTGGATGATTTGCTTGCAAATCAATTTCCGGCCACACATCGTGTTGGCCTTGGATTTGTAAAAGCAAATGCATCTAATGCTCGCACCTCCTATAGTGGTTCACTATAGATTTTGTGAGGCCTTCCTCCGGTGCATCCACAAGTGGTGTCAAAGACACTATAGGTAGCAATCCTACCAAGAATGTCACCACAACACCTTCTTTTCCTTTTGGCAAGAAACCCACTAAGGGTGAAAACCAAAAGCAAGGCCATGCTTATATGTACACTAATACTCATCCACGTAGGAAATATCCTACTTATCAAGTGGATAATCATGACACATTTTATGCTCTGCACCCACGGACACATACACAACCACACATGAGAAATACTCATGAACGTGCTCCCACACACCCATATGCTCATACGCATCATTCTTTCATGTATGCTAATTCTCCACATGTCATGCATGATCAATATGCTTCATATAATATGCATGTTCTCAAGAATACATATCATCCTAGAATGTACAATGCATATCCTCCACCACATCTTTATGCTAGAAATCATGTTCCTAAGAAGCATGCACCACATAGAAATCCAACACATATGCATGCAACTAGGAATAGGACTCCCAAGATGTACACTGTTTGGGGTCCTAAGAACACTAGTCTAAATGTTAGGAATGCTTATGTTGATTCCTACTTTCATGATGTAATTAGAAATAGTAACTATGTTAGGAAGCAGAAGTCCACTTGGACTTAGCTTCCAAAGGGCTAATCCCCTTGGACCCAACAAACATTGGGTACCATAAGCTTATGTTATATTATATAGGTACCCAAGAGAAAGAAGAAGAGCAATAAATGCCTTATTAGCTCTAAAGAGAAAGGATGGATTCTTGATAGCGGTTGCTCCAAACACATGACGGTAGATCCCTCATTGATCTCCAAAGTGATTAGCATCAAAGATGGTGCAACGGTCACTTTTGGAGGTAATCAAAAGGGAACCATCATTGGAGTAGGTATCGTTGGTAATCCTTCCAAACCCCTAATTACTAATGTTTATCTTTTTAGTGGTTTATGTCACAACCTCATTTCCATAAGTCAACTTTGTGACAAAGGTTACAAGGTTAACTTCAGAGAAGGATTGTGTACTATTGTTGATTGAGATTCAAATGTTTTATTTTCTGGTATTAGGCGTAAAAATATTTATTATTTAAGCTTGCCTAAAACCGTAGAACATTGCTTAGTTGCTAACACAAGTGAACAACTATTATGGCATCGCCGTTTTGGTCATGTTCACTTCAAGAACTTATATAAGTTAGCTAAGCATGATCTAGTCAAAGGTTTTCCTAAGATTGTTTTTAATAAGAAAAACTTTTGTGATTCATGTCAAAGAGGTAAACTAAGTAAATCTTCATTTAAGCTTAAAGAAGGGATTACTTCTAAGAGGCCCCTAGAACTTCTTCATCTAGATTTATTTGGGCCAACTAGAACCGCTTCTTTAGGTAATGCTCATTATGGACTAGTTGTTGTTAACGACTTTTCTAGATTTACTTGGGTTTCATTCTTAACTAATAAGAATGAAGCTCATGAAGAGTTTACCAAATTTGCAAAGAAGATTCAGAATCTTTTAGGATCCACCATTATCACTATTCGTAGTGATCATGGAGGAGAATTTGAGAATGAGTCTTTTACTAAGTTTTGTGATGACTCCGGGATAACTCATAACTTTTCCTTTCCTCGTGCACCACCACAAAATGATGTTGTAGAAAGAAAGAATAGGACTCTTATTGAGTGTGCTCGCACTATGCTCCATGATAGTCATTTAGGACTACAATTTTGGGCAGAAGCGGTGCACACGGCATGCTATGTGCTCATTAGGATCCTAGTGAGACCCCGAACAAACAAAACTTGTTTTGAGTTGTTTTATGATAAAAAGCCTCAAGTGAAATATTTTCGTGTCTTTGGTTCAAAATGTTTTATAAAGAACACCTTTGGTAATTTAGACAAATTTGAGCCAAGATCCGATGAAGGAATTTTTGTTGGATATTCCACACGTAGCAAAGCCTACCGGATATACAACAAAACTTCTTCAACGATTGAGGAATCACTTCACGTATCTTTTTATGAAGATTTTGACTTTCCTCATGTTGATGACGATAATGTAGAGATTCTTTGTGACTCTCTTAATAATGTTAAGATTAATGATAATATTGTCGAGACTAACCCTTCTAATGAAGTTGTTGAAGTTGTTCCTAGTGATCCAGGTTTACCCAAAGCTTATCCAACCGTTCGCAACCATCCCCATAACCAAATTATTGGAGATATTGGTGTGGGTGTTCGAACGAGATCAAGAATTGAAGAATTCTCCCATTGTGCATTCGTCTCTACCATTGAGCCAAAGAACATTCAAGAAGCTTGTGAGGATAGCTCTTGGATAGTGGCAATGGAAGATGAATTAGCGCAATTCGAGAGAAATGAAGTTTGGGAACTTGTACCTCTTCCAAGTGGTCACCAAGCTATTGGGACCAAATGGATCTTCAAGAACAAGATGGATGAAAACGAGGTATTCACACGGAACAAAGCAAGGTTAGTAGCTAAAGGTTACCGGCAAGAGGAAGGTATTGATTTCGAAGAATCCTTTGCCCCCGTAGCTAGATTAAAAGCTATTAGGTTGCTTTTATCTTTTGCATCCCATAAGAATTTTAAATTATTTCAAATGGATGTTAAAAGTGCATTTTTAAATGGATTTGTAAATGAAGAAGTCTATGTTTCTCAATCTCTCGGTTTTATTCATGAGAAATTTCCAAACCATGTTTTCAAACTTAAGAAAGCGTTGTATGGATTGAGACAAGCTCCTAGAGCTTGGTATGATCGCCTTAAGACATTTCTTTTGAATTTAGGTTTTAAAATGGGAGAAGTTGATTCTACACTCTTCATTAAAGATTATGAAAATGACATTCTTTTGATTCAAGTTTATGTAGATTATATTATTTTCGGTTCTACTAACTTTAATCTTTGTTAATAATTTTCCAAGTCTACGAAGGATGAGTTTGAGATGAGCCACATGGGAGAGCTCACCTACTTCCTTGGATTGCAAATTCGACAAATGGAGAATGGCACTTTCATACATCAGACAAAGACACAGGGGAGCTTATTAAGCGATTCGGGATGGAATCGTCTTCAAGCAAAAGGACTCCCATGAGTACTACTACTCATCTACACAAGGATGAAAGCAGAAAAGATGTAGATGTTCGTCTATATCGAGGTATGATCGGTAGCTTACTTTACTTAACCGCTAGTAGGCCCGATATCATGTTTTCCGTATGTATATGTGCTAGATATCAAGCAAGACTTAAGGAGTCACACTTGATTGCGGTTAAACGAATATTTCGTTATCTCAATCAATCCCTAGATTATGGGTTACTTTACCCTAAGTCTAGCACGTATGAGTTAATCTCATATAGTGATGCCGACTTTGCCAGATGCAAGTCCGACAGGAAAAGTACTAGTGGCACATACCATTTCTTAGGAAATTCCTTAGTTTCTTGGTTCTCTAAGAAACAGAATTCGGTGTCATGGTCCATGACTGAAGCGGAATATATTGCCGCGGGTCTTGCATGTGCACAAGTTCTTTAGATGAGACACACTCTTAGTGACTATGGTGTCAATTGTGATACTTGTCCTATCATGGTTGATAATCAAAGTGCTATTTGTCTTTCCAAGAATCCGGTACACCACACCCGTACCAAACACATAGACGTGAGACACCATTTTATAAATGATCATGTAGCTAAGAAGGACATCATCTTAGAGTACATTGAAACCCAAAAACAAATTGTAGATATCTTCACTAAACCTCTTAAAGAAGATCATTTGTGAGGTTGCAGGGAGAATTGGGAATTATAGGTGAATCTGAAATCTATAAGCTCAATTTTCATGCTACAACTCTTTATTGAGCTCATATTTTTGATTGTCTTTCTTCATGTGCGTTATTGTTTTATGAGATTAAGAAAGACAATTGTGACTTATTTGATTTCATGAGTTTTCGAAGTTGATTGGAGTAATTTATGTTTCAATGGATTTAGTGTTTTCATAATGATTTTAAGATGTATTTGTGATTAGAGTATAGGTCCTAGGGTGAGTGTTCTTATTCTATGGAATTCTATCTCATTGTGCTCTTTTGGACCAGGACAGACGACTGTTTTTCTTTTGACAGTCGACTGCCTTACTCTATATCCTCTATATGAAAATTGATATCTTTCACACAGCCGACTGATGACTGTTTTACAGTCGACTGTTAGCTTAACAGGCGACTGTACTCTCTGTCGAATTTTTACAGTGTTCTTTGTTTTATTTCTTGTGATCTGTATTAATTCTCGGCCAGCCGACTGTTGAGTATATGTCAGTCGACTGTCCAGTGGACAGGCGACTGCATTATACTTTCCAGTCGACTGCCCATCTCTCTGAGCTTTAATTTTATCACTTCATACAGTCGACTGACTTTTTTTCTCCAGTCGACTGTCTCCTGCTGTGTCGGTTCATGTGATTTGATCCGAGCCGTCGATTCCTTGATCCAACGGCTCAGATTGATTTCCCCTATTTTATATTCAATCAACACGATCACTCCCCACGTTGATTTTCTCTCTCCTTCGTTTCGACTGTACATTTTCCTGCTTGATTGATGTTCCTTTGCCGTCAATTTCGCTCCCTTTCGTGCGTCAATCTCGAGGAGTCGTTGCTTTTTGTTCTGTCACTCAACGAGGTTAGGTCGCTTCCATCTATCTCGTGACTTGTTAGGGTTTGTTCGTTTTGTTTCTTGCCCTAGCTCCGTGCTCGGCCATGGCTCTTTTCGATCATTTCTTCCCTAACGTCTCTCTCGACTTCCTCAATGAGCCTGTTCCTTCACCAAAACCTGATCAGGCTCCCTCTTCGCCTCAATCTTTGGGAGAGCCTCTTCATATCTCTGTCAGTGACCCTATCCCTTCCGTGCATGCTGTTGAACACTCTTCTCGGCCTGCTGCGCATCCTTCTAGGTCCACTGAGTTCCTTCTTCGTCAGTTGGACGCTCGTGTCTCTACTCTTGAAATTATCTCCGTTTCTTTGGATGAGAAGCTCTCGCTTTTGCTTAAGCTTCAACTTATCTCTTTTAAGCATCTTGGTTGTCCCATTCCTCCCGAGCTTCAGGCTATGTTTCCTACCTCTGAGGTATCTGCTCCTACTTGTGTATCTCCTCCTCCTGGCTTCACACCAAAACCATCGTTGGTTCAGACCTCCAATGCCCAGACCCCACTTCATGTTCCTGCTGTTTCCTCTGCAATCATGCTTCATCTTCCAAGAGGAAGACTCCGACTTTTCCTACTCGTCGCTCTGCTCAGCTTTTGTTCCGATCTTCCGGACGTCCATCGGACCCCTCAGTCATTCATATCGACTGAGGCAGCTGCTGATGCTGTTGTGTTCACTCACCTGTAGACCTTGTTTTATTTTATGTGGTCTGCTTTTGTTTAGGTGGAGTGATGACATATGTTTTGTCTGTGTATGATGGATGATGCTGTCTGCGACACTTTTATATATGTATGATGATATACTTTGATGTCGTCATGATGATGTATTTTTTGTTGATCATGATGTATCTTTTTGGGATGGCCATGTTGATGACCATCCGTTGATGTACTCAGCTGCTATAAATATATATATAGAATATATATATATATATATATAACATCCCTCTTTTATATAATAGATACCCAAATTCTCTTATCCAATTTTCTCAAGTCCAAATTCTCTTATCAAATTTCTCTTGATAACATCCCTCTTTTATATAATAGATATCCAAAGTCTTTTATCCAATTTCTCTTGATAACATCCCTCTTTTATATAATAGATATCCAAATTCTCTTATCCAATTTCTCATGTCCAAATTCTCTTATCCAATTCCTCTTGATAACATCCCTCTTTTATATAATAGATATCCAAATTCTCTTATCCAATTTCTCTTGATAACATCCATCTTTTATATAATAGATATCCAAATTCTCTTATCCAATTTCTCATGTCCAAATTCTCTTATCCAATTTCTCTTGATAACATCCCTCTTTTATATAATAGATATCCAAATTCTCTTATTCAATTTCTCTTGTCAAATTTCTCTTATCCAAATTCTCTTGATAAAATCCCTATTTTATAGAATAGATATCCAAATTCTCTTATCCAATTTTTCTTGTCCAATTTCTCTTATCCAATTTCTCTTGATAACATCCCTCTTTTATATAATAGATATCCAAATTTTCTTATCCAATTTCTCATGTCCAAATTCTCTTATCCAATTTCTCTTGATAACATCCCGCTTTTATATAATAGATATCCAAATTCTCTTATCCAATTTCTCATGTCCAAATTCTCTTATCCAATTTCTCTTGATAACATCCCTCTTTTATATAGTAGATATCCAAATTCTCCTTTTCAATTTCTCTTGTCCAATTTCTCTTATCCAAATTCTCTTGATAAAATCCCTATTTTATAGAATAGATATCCAAATTCTCTTATACAATTTCTCTGTCCAATTTCTCTTATCCAATTTCTCTTGATAACATCCCTCTTTTATATAATAGATATCCAAATTTTCTTATCCAATTTCTCATGTCCAAATTCTCTTATCCAATTTCTCTTGATAACATCCCGCTTTTATATAATAGATATCCAAATTCTCTTATCCAATTTCTCATGTCCAAATTCTCTTATCCAATTTCTCTTGATAACATCCCTCTTTTATATAGTAGATATCCAAATTCTCCTTTTCAATTTCTCTTGTCCAATTTCTCTTATCCAAATTCTCTTGATAATATCCCTATTTTATAGAATAGATATCCAAATTCTCTTATACAATTTCTCTGTCCAATTTCTCTTATCCAATTTCTCTTGATAACATCCCTCTTTTATATAATAGATATCCAAATTCTCTTATCTAATTTTCTCAAGTCCAAATTCTCTTATACACTTTCTCTTGATAACATCCCTCTTTTATATAATAAATATCCAAATTCTCTTATCCAATTTCTCTTGATAACATCCCTCTTTTATATAATAGATATCCAAATTCTCTTATCCAATTTCTCATGTCCAAATTCTCTTATCCAATTTCTCTCGATAACATCCCTCTTTTATATAATAGATATCCAAATTCTCTTATTCAATTTCTCTTGTCCAATTTCTCTTATCTAAATTCTCTTGATAAAATCCCTATTTTATTGAATAGATATCCAAATTCTCTTATCCAATTTCTCTTGTCCAATTTCTCTTGATAACATCCCTCTTTTATATAATACATATCCAAATTCTCTTATCCAATTTTCTCAAGTCCAAATTCTCTTATCCAATTTTCTCTTGATAACATCCCTCTTTTATATAATAGATATCCAAATTCTCTTATCCAATTTATCTTGATAACATCACTCTTTTATATAATAGATATCCAAATTCTCTTATCCAATTTCTCATGTCCAAATTCTCATATCCAATTTCTCTTGATAACATCCCTCTTTTATATAATAGATATCCAAATTCTCTTATCCAATTTCTCATGTCCAAATTCTCTTATTCAATTTTTCTTGATAACATCCATCTTTTATATAATAGATATCCAAATTCTCTTATCCAATTTCTGTTGTCCATATTCTCTTATCCAATTTCTCTTGATTACATCCCTCTTTTATATAATAGATATCCAAATTCTCTTATCCAATTTTCTCAAGTCCAAATTCTCTTATCCAATTTCTTTTGATAACATCCCTCTTTTATATAATAGATATCCAAATTCTCTTATCCAATTTCTCTTGATAACATCTCTCTTTTATATAATAGATATCTAATTTCTCAAGTCCAAATTCTCTTATCCAATTTCTCATGTCCAAATTCTCTTATCCAAATTCTCTTGATAACATCCCTCTTTTATATAATAGATATCCAAATTCTCTTATTCAATTTCTCTTGTCCAATTTCTCTTATCCAAATTCTCTTGATAAAATCCCCATTTTATAGAATAGATATCCAAATTCTCTTTTCCAATTTCTCTTGTCCAATTTCTCTTGATAACATCCCTATTTTATAGAATAGATATCCAAATTCTCTAGTCATTACCCATGCCCATAGGGCACGGTTTATTTAATTTTCCCCAAAAAATTTCAAGTTCCCCCCAAATTTCATGTTTTCTCACAAAATTTCAATGTTCCCCCCAAATTTAAGTTTCCCCCCAAAATTTAAATCCTCCCAAAATTGTCATTGCCACCTAGGACAAACTTGCCATGTAGGACAAAGCTTTGTCCTAGTATGATAAGATTCAAAATCTTCATCATTTATAGAATAGATGTATACACTCTTGTCCAAATTCTTTTATCCAATTTCAATTGTCCAATTTCTCTTGATAACAACCCTATTTTATAGAATAGATGTATGTATATGTATGTATGTATATGTATATATGTATGCATATATATATGTATGTATATACTCTTGTCCAAAGTCTATTATCCAATTTCTATTGTCCAATTTCTCTTATCCAATTCCCTTGTCCAAATTCTCTTATCCAATCCAAATTCTCTTATACAATTTCTCTTGTCCAATTTCTCTTGTCCAATTTCTCTTATCCAATTTCTCTTGATAACATCCCGATTTTATAAAATAGATATCCAAATTCTCTTATTCAATTTCTCTTGTCCATTTCTCTTATCCAAATTCTCTTGATAAAATCCATATTTTATAGAATAGATATCCAAATTCTCTTATCCAAATTCTCTTGTCCAATTTCTCTTATCCAATTTCTCTTGATAACATCCCTCTTTTATATAATAGATATCCAAATTCTCTTATCCAATTTTCTCAAGTCCAAATTCTCTTATCCAATTTCTCTTGATAACATCCATCTTTTATATAATAGATATCCAAATTCTCTTATCCAATTTCTCATGTCCAAATTCTCTTATCCAATTTCTCTTGATAACATCACTCTTTTATAAAATAGATATCCAAATTCTCTTATCCAATTTCTCTTGATAACATCCCTCTTTTATATAATAGATATCCAAATTCTCTTATCCAATTTCTCTTGATAACATCCATCTTTTATATAATAGATATCCAAATTCTCTTATCCAATTTCTCATGTCCAAATTCTCTTATCCAATTTCTCTTGATAACATCCCTCTTTTATATAATAGATATCCAAATTCTCTTATCCAATTTCTCTTGATAACATCCATCTTTTATATAATAGATATCCAAATTCTCTTATCCAATTTCTCATGACCAAATTCTCTTATCCAATTTCTCTTGATAACATCCCTCTTTTATATAATAGATATCCAAATTCTCTTATTCAATTTCTCTTGTCAAATTTCTCTTATCCAAATTCTCTTGATAAAATCCCTATTTTATAGAATAGATATCCAAATTCTCTTATCCAATTTTTCTTGTCCAATTTCTCTTATCCAATTTCTCTTGATAACATCCCTCTTTTATATAATAGATATCCAAATTTTCTTATCCAATTTCTCATGTCCAAATTCTCTTATCCAATTTCTCTTGATAACATCCCGCTTTTATATAATAGATATCCAAATTCTCTTATCCAATTTCTCATGTCCAAATTCTCTTATCCAATTTCTCTTGATAACATCCCTCTTTTATATAGTAGATATCCAAATTCTCCTTTTCAATTTCTCTTGTCCAATTTCTCTTATCCAAATTCTCTTGATAAAATCCCTATTTTATAGAATAGATATCCAAATTCTCTTATACAATTTCTCTGTCCAATTTCTCTTATCCAATTTCTCTTGATAACATCCCTCTTTTATATAATAGATATCCAAATTTTCTTATCCAATTTCTCATGTCCAAATTCTCTTATCCAATTTCTCTTGATAACATCCCGCTTTTATATAATAGATATCCAAATTCTCTTATCCAATTTCTCATGTCCAAATTCTCTTATCCAATTTCTCTTGATAACATCCCTCTTTTATATAGTAGATATCCAAATTCTCCTTTTCAATTTCTCTTGTCCAATTTCTCTTATCCAAATTCTCTTGATAAAATCCCTATTTTATAGAATAGATATCCAAATTCTCTTATACAATTTCTCTGTCCAATTTCTCTTATCCAATTTCTCTTGATAACATCCCTCTTTTATATAATAGATATCCAAATTCTCTTATCTAATTTTCTCAAGTCCAAATTCTCTTATACACTTTCTCTTGATAACATCCCTCTTTTATATAATAAATATCCAAATTCTCTTATCCAATTTCTCTTGATAACATCCCTCTTTTATATAATAGATATCCAAATTCTCTTATCCAATTTCTCATGTCCAAATTCTCTTATCCAATTTCTCTCGATAACATCCCTCTTTTATATAATAGATATCCAAATTCTCTTATTCAATTTCTCTTGTCCAATTTCTCTTATCTAAATTCTCTTGATAAAATCCCTATTTTATTGAATAGATATCCAAATTCTCTTATCCAATTTCTCTTGTCCAATTTCTCTTGATAACATCCCTCTTTTATATAATACATATCCAAATTCTCTTATCCAATTTTCTCAAGTCCAAATTCTCTTATCCAATTTTCTCTTGATAACATCCCTCTTTTATATAATAGATATCCAAATTCTCTTATCCAATTTATCTTGATAACATCACTCTTTTATATAATAGATATCCAAATTCTCTTATCCAATTTCTCATGTCCAAATTCTCATATCCAATTTCTCTTGATAACATCCCTCTTTTATATAATAGATATCCAAATTCTCTTATCCAATTTCTCATGTCCAAATTCTCTTATTCAATTTTTCTTGATAACATCCATCTTTTATATAATAGATATCCAAATTCTCTTATCCAATTTCTGTTGTCCATATTCTCTTCTCCAATTTCTCTTGATTACATCCCTCTTTTATATAATAGATATCCAAATTCTCTTATCCAATTTTCTCAAGTCCAAATTCTCTTATCCAATTTCTTTTGATAACATCCCTCTTTTATATAATAGATATCCAAATTCTCTTATCCAATTTCTCTTGATAACATCTCTCTTTTATATAATAGATATCCAATTTCTCAAGTCCAAATTCTCTTATCCAATTTCTCATGTCCAAATTCTCTTATCCAAATTCTCTTGATAACATCCCTCTTTTATATAATAGATATCCAAATTCTCTTATTCAATTTCTCTTGTCCAATTTCTCTTATCCAAATTCTCTTGATAAAATCCCCATTTTATAGAATAGATATCCAAATTCTCTTTTCCAATTTCTCTTGTCCAATTTCTCTTGATAACATCCCTATTTTATAGAATAGATATCCAAATTCTCTAGTCATTACCCATGCCCATAGGGCACGGTTTATTTAATTTTCCCCAAAAAATTTCAAGTTCCCCCCAAATTTCATGTTTTCTCACAAAATTTCAATGTTCCCCCCAAATTTAAGTTTCCCCCCAAAATTTAAATCCTCCCAAAATTGTCATTGCCACCTAGGACAAACTTGCCATGTAGGACAAAGCTTTGTCCTAGTATGATAAGATTCAAAATCTTCATCATTTATAGAATAGATGTATACACTCTTGTCCAAATTCTTTTATCCAATTTCAATTGTCCAATTTCTCTTGATAACATCCCTATTTTATAGAATAGATGTATGTATATGTATGTATGTATATGTATATATGTATGCATATATATATGTATGTATATACTCTTGTCCAAAGTCTATTATCCAATTTCTATTGTCCAATTTCTCTTATCCAATTCCCTTGTCCAAATTCTCTTATCCAATCCAAATTCTCTTATACAATTTCTCTTGTCCAATTTCTCTTGTCCAATTTCTCTTATCCAATTTCTCTTGATAACATCCCGATTTTATAAAATAGATATCCAAATTCTCTTATTCAATTTCTCTTGTCCATTTCTCTTATCCAAATTCTCTTGATAAAATCCATATTTTATAGAATAGATATCCAAATTCTCTTATCCAAATTCTCTTGTCCAATTTCTCTTATCCAATTTCTCTTGATAACATCCCTCTTTTATATAATAGATATATATATATATATATATATATATGATGTTGCATCCCTCTCTTGTGTCACACTATGCAATATTGATTAACTTCTGTGTGATGTATGATATATTGCCTCTATGTATGCTTCACTCTCCTTGATGTGCTTTTGAGACAATACACGGATTTGATATTGGTTAATTCATGCTCTTTCGTTGATGTGATGAATTTGTGAAAATTATTTCCATTTCGAATATCTAAAATGTTGATATTGGATTTCAATTCCATTACTCACATGTGTATATGATGAGATTTTATGAGTTTTTGATTCGATATATCTTTATACTCCTTGATTGTTGTTAGTTCGTATTTTAGCACTATTATTGTTGTTGTTATTTGCTCCCACCTTTTTGGATAATGCCATAGGGGGAGACAAATAAACATACAAGATTCATAATGGATGTGCTAAGTATGTTCTAACGCTTGAATCTAAGATTTTCGTTGCCTTAGATTCAGGGGGAGTAAGATTACAATGAATAGGGATTTCATTTCCTAGATTTCTTGAATTAAATTCATTCCTATCTCACTCATTTGCTTCAATTGCTATGTAGATGCTCTAATATTTGTTGACTAACTTGATTGGCATCTATGTAAGGGGAGTAAGTTTTCATTACGGACAATTATTTATCTTTTTGTTTATGTTTGTTTGTCATCATCAAAAAGGGGGGAGAATGTTGAGTATTGGACTTCTCCCTTCTTGGTGTTAATGATGAGCAAACATAAATACTTGTGACTAATCCCCTATTTTGCAGTTAATCCATTGCCTAAGCTTACTATGAAGATCAACTAGCAATGGATGACTCACAAACGTGATTGAAGGCAAATGATATGAATTGGATGATCGTAGATTGATGATTGAAGCTCCGTAAAGACATCAAGCTCATACGATGGAAAGAAGAGATTATTCGTCAATGTAATTTTTCTTTTATCTCTTCTAGTATGTAGCTTAGAAGTAGAACATTGATGGAGCACGCACACACATCTACTTTCAGTCATAGGACATCTCTAGACCTTTGTCCTTTGATCTCAATTCAATTCTCTTTTGTTTGTGCTAGGATTGTTCATAACAGCCGACTGCTGAACAGTTTATAGTCGCCTGTCTCAAAAACAGTCGACTGTGTTTTGTTCTACAGTCGTCTGTTATGCACAGACTATTACAATGCAGTTTAGGGCCTTCTCTGATTATTTCGCACAGGATACTGTTGAACGATTCACAGGTGCCTGTCCTTGTGACAGTCGACTGTGTGTTGTACATCAGTCGCCTGTCTCTCCTTGTCCAAACTCTGTTTTGATCTCACTTCTACGGCCAGTCGACTTATGATGTATATACAGTTGACTGTCTATTAGATCAGTCGACTGTCTATGCTGCAACAGTCGCCTGTCTGTAAATCTATTCTTTGATTCAGCTCTCTGGAAATTTATCATGTTTGTGACAGTCGTCTGTTTAAGGTTATACAGTCGCCTGTTCTGATTAACAGTCGACTGTGTTCCTTGCATCAGTCGTCTGTCATGTATCTTGTGAGATTTTCAGTATTTGTCTAACTTACTCATCTCTCAGCCAGTCGCCTGTCGAAGAATGTATAGTCGCATGTTGGTTTAACAGACGACTGTCTTTGCTTCATCAGTCGACTGTCCACGTGGTAAGTTACCGTTATGAATTCTCACCTACCCTTGCTGACTGTGCAACAGTCGACTGTCGCGAGTTCAGATTATATCTGTTGAGATTTTTCTCACGGATTTCGATTGGGTTTTTGCCTAAACTGTTTTGTGGATTTGAGAAAGCTATAAATAGAGCTTCTACTGTTTCATTGGAAGGTTACACATTCATTGCAAAATCCTTCAAGCTTTCATTTCCAAAGATCAAAGCTTTCAATCCAAAGCCCTAAGTATTTCCAAATCTTGTTCTCTTGCTCTCCAACCTAGAACCAAAGATTGATCTTCTAGGTAATTGGTGCAGTCAAGAGAAAGGGCTTTTCTCCTCTCTTCCAAGAGAGTTCTTCAACACACATCACACTTCTCCTTCAAGTTCTACTTCAAGGCATAGGTGATTGTAAGTGTTGCTTTCAGATTTCATAACTTCTTTATTTGAATTGTGCTCTCGGTTGTGAGAGTGGTTTTTGCTTGCTCCCTGGTTGTGGGAGTCAAGGAAGGACATCGATTGTATTCGATTGCACTTGTAGGGTTGCTACAAGTGGGTTTTAAGGAAACCTCAAGTTAGGGTTCTAACTTGAGTATCCGGTGGTATCCGGGTGGTAGGGACATAGGATTACCGGGAACAAGTCGGGAGTTGACTTGGATAATCCGAACCCTTGAAACATATCTGCGTTTGCGTATGTTTCTCTTTGGGTTGTTTTTCTATTCCGCACTATTCGTTGGATTGCATTTTATTTGACGTAAATTCCTTTTAAATTTGCATAAACACTATTCAACCCCCCTTCTAGTGTTTTCCCCATAGACAGGGTCCTTACAATATATATATATATTATTTGAAGAGTAAGTATGTATCTTTATTATGTAAATATCAACGGTACAAAACAACGAAAGCTCACCGTTAAAGGCATCAAGATCTAAAAGAGAGGGGATAGGGCACAAGCGCCATCACCCTCTACTATTATTTCTTGACCCCCAACGTAAGCATGAAAAAGAGCACAAGGTGTGCAAGAGCAAATGATACACAAAAATTAGCCGTTATCCCTAACTTCCCACATTTCCAAAGCTTCATTTGCTTCAGTATCTTCAAGGTCTTGGTCTTTCATAGCTATCCTGATATCAGCAGCGATGTCTTCAAATAGGCCGATTTTGTTTCTTTTAACTTTATCCAAAATTCTTTTGTTTCTCTCTCGCAAGATGTGCCAGACAATGGCCGAGATGGTTGTTTTCGCTAACAGGCTCAAAGTACCCTTGTGGCCGAATTTACTTAAGAAGTGGTCACATACGGCATTTAGAGTAATTGGGGTGTTCAAAGTAGTACCAAGTTTCATAAGGCTTCTGAGAATCAAGTACTGTGAATACTCACAGCCGAAAAATAGGTGCTCCAAATTCTCTTCACTGTCTCCCCCGCATAGGACGCAGCTCCCATCCATTTGTAAACCCCAGCGCCTGAGCACATCTTTGGACATTAATTTCCCATTGAGAGCTCTCAATAAAGTCAAAGAGAATTTGGGAATATAGCCACTGTACCAAACAATTTTGTGATAGGGAAATTTATCACCCCTCGTCCTGACCCCCTCCCAAGCCTCTTTGAATTTGAACAGTGGGCTAGGCACCCATTTCCACTGATCTGCGCCAGCTTTTAGGGCCACATGATCACTCCTTATTTTACACTTTTTTCCCGCATGATTGCATGCCATTTAGATCGCTCAAATCATGTTTTTCACGATATATCGACGATATTGCGATGCTTTTCACGATTTGTTGTCTTTGTCGTATTTCAGGTGATTTGGAGCGATTTGGAGTGATCTCGAGATATGTCTACTCTAGAGTGTCACCGACAACCTCCCCGAGGGGTATTTTGCCATTGGAGAGGAGCGGAAGAAGAAAGAATGTCGCAGGAGCGACGAGGAGGCCAAAACAAGCTGTTTGGGCATTTTTGGTGTCTCACTCGACCGAGTGAAGGAGTCACTCGGCCGACCAGCGAGACACCGCTCGGACGACCAGATCGGACACGTTTTATGTGTGCACTCGGCCGAGCATCGGAAGCCACATCGGCCGAGTGACGAGACCCCGTCCGCCCAAGTGGCACTCAGACGAAGCCCATCAAAAATCGCCAACTTACAGTTTTTCTTCTGCCTGAGCTTCAGAAGACCCACTCGGCCGAGTGGATAATGCCGACCGCCCGAGTACTAAGAAGCCATCGGCCGAGTGACGACAACTCACTCGGCCGAGCCGCCCCCAAAGTGAAGACCCCCGAAGACCCAGACTTACTGGAAATTCTCAGGGTTTGTCACTCGGCCGAGCGACTTTTGTCACTCGGCCGAGTGCGACGTGCTGCCTGTAGCGAAAATTGCGGTTTTCAGGCTGCGCAGGAGCATTTTGGTCACAGTTTTTTGGACGATTTTGGGGGGTATTTAACCCATGTTTTTACCCTAGGTTAAGGAGCTTTTCTCTTTACTTTTTGCAGCTTTTTAGATTAAACTTTTAGCTTTAGATTTTGTGATTGGAGAGGAGAGGAAAGTTGGTTTTTGTTGGATTCTTGGAAGAACTCTATTGGTTTGCCTCTCTCTCCTTTAAAAATACTATTTTTATTGCATATTTGAATATTGTGATGAATTCTCTTGTTAATTCCATTGATTATTTTTGTGTTTGTGCTATGAATTGTGAGTAGTCTCTACGTCTTGGGGCGTGGGGATGAACCCTACGAGCCCAATTTCAGATTTGTGATGAATTGGTAGAAATTTTGCTAGAATTGCTACTAGGGTTAGATTGGGATCGATTTACTACGGATAGCTAGGTATTCATATCGATTGGGATTTGCAAGAGATTGGATCCCAATTCGATAGGAAATCCTAGAAATCCGAATTGGGTTGAAATCGAGTTTCCGTAGTATCGGTTTGCAAGAGATTGGACCGATACTAGGGTTTCCGGTTGCAATTCCATGACGATACCCATTTGCAAGAGATTGTGCGGGTAGGAACTATCCCAACCTAGGTCGTAGCCCGAGTTTGCACGAGAGTGGGCTCGGGGCGTGATTGAACGATGATGTTGATCCTAATGCTAGCTTGCCTAGGCTAGGGTTTGCAAGAGATTGGACCCAAACCTAGGATAGCTATAGACCGGCAACAGCGCCAGAGCGTGAGCTAGGTTTTACATTTAGTTGCAACTAGTTCATCCGAGATTCCACCCTAGCAATTTTGATACCAATGAATCACATTGACGAGATACGGTGAGTAGCGGGGATTCCCCATTCCCTAGACGTCCTTTATTTAATTTGATATCTTCGTACTTTGTCTGACGATTGTGACAGGATCGCCAAAGGCAAATTTCTCTCTTTTCTGTTCTTAATAGCCAGGTTGATTGGAGCAAGCACTTTCATTCGTCCTCCCTGTGTTCGATAACCCGCTCGCCGCTACACCGTGTGCTAGCGGTAAAACTACACGGTCGCACTTTTGGGTTACATTCCGGAGCGATCAAGTTTTTGGCGCCGTTGCCGGGGAGGCGATTGCGTTTGATCTTACCACCCTAGCTATTTCTTTCTTTTTTTTTATTTCATTATTTTTTACCTAACCCTTCCATTGTGCTAATCACTTCTTTGAAACTTTGTTTTCCTGTGCATGAACACGAGATCAACGGCGGACCCTGAAGCTATATTATTTGATCCCGAGATCGAGCGTACTGCGCGGAGAATCAGAGCGAAGAGAAGACAAGATCCGGAAGGGAGGTTTATGACCAACCCGGAAACTGCGGAACAATTAGCGGCAAGAATGGCGAGGATTATTTCTATTCACGATAGGCTTCGGCCTAAGACCTCTTCTACGACTTCATCCATTGCCATGCCGGAGTTGGCGGCTGACAAGAACTTTGAGCTGGAGACTGGACTAGTGGTTCTGATGCAGCAGGATCCATTTCATGGGAATGCCCATGAAAATCCCCACTACCACATCCAGCTATTTTTATCGAAGTGTGCCACATTTCAGATGACGGGGGTCTCCATAGATGCCATCAGACTGCGCCTCTTCCCCTTCACACTAAAGGACAAGGCACTTTATTAGTTGAGGACGCAAGTTGAGGGAGTCTTTACCACATGGGACGAGTTGGCGAGTGCGTTCATTGACAAGTTCTATCCGCCCTCCAAGACGGTAAAGATTCGGAGTGCTCTTATGTCCTTCAAGCAAGGACCTCAAGAGACACTTTATGAGGCTTGGGAGCGCTTCAAAGATCTGCAGCATCAATGCCCCCATCATAGCATTGAAGATTGGGAACTAGTGCATAGTTTCTACAATGGTCTCCAACCGGGGACCAAGCAAATTATTGATGCCGCGGCAAATGGTGCTATCCTATCCAAGACTCCCGACGAAGCTACGGCCCTAATTAAGGAGATGGCCTCAAACAATCAACAATGGGGCGACGAGCGAGGACACTCTACGTCCTCCTTGAAGCCATCTAGCATCTATGAGGCGAAGGCCGTAGCAGAGCTGACAAGCAAGTTTGATTCTCTCCACAAGGTAGTGGAGAGACTGGAGAAGTTTATCACGGAGCCCCACGGAACCCCTTCCACGTCCGCACCAACGAATCAAATGCGTGATTGGCAAGACCAATCTCAAGCTATGTATTTGGGAGGAGAGCAAGGAGAGGGATCCTTGGAGCAAGTTCAATATGTCGCGGAGAATCAAGGATATTGGGCCAACCCGGCCGCAAGAAACCAGCCCGGTTTCTCTTATGCCAACAATGAAGGAGCTTTGAACCCGCCGTAACAACAACCTTAACACGCTCGACCGCCACCACCACCACAACAACAACATTATCCACCGAGGGGGCCTCCACAACAAAATTTCCAACCGAAGCAACAAGTTCCACCATATAGGCCGCCCGGATACAATCAAGGGTGGAGAAATCAAAACCCTCCACAAGCTCAACAACGATCCGACTTCGAAGCTAGAGTGGAGGAGTTTATGGTCGAGTAAAAGAAGGTCAATGCTTCCTTGAAGGCGGGCCAAGACTCTCTTACAACCGTTGTAGCTCAAATCTCGGAGCAATTGGCGTTACTCAATCGAAATACTCAACAATTGCCGGCTCAACCCGAGCAAAACCCACGGGGCAACACCGGCCACATCAATGCCATGGTTGCCGTTACTACTAGAGGCGGGAAGGATACCACCTCCGCCATGATTCCTACCGAGGAGCCCGTGGAGGACAATGTAGAGCCAATCGAGCCGGTAGTTGAAGTTGAGAGGGAGAAAGAGCCGCAAGAAAAGGAGAAATCTAGAGCGGATCAATTGATTGAAGAGAGGCGCTTTATGCCACCGGTCCCATTCCCTCAAAGGCTTGCTAGAGCAAAAATGGAGAAAAGGCTAGCAAAGTTTCTCGAGTATCTGAGAGGGGTTAGCCTCAACATTCCTTTCCTCGACGCCATCGTGGAAATCCCGACGTATGCCAAAATTTTAAAGGATTTGATTTCGGGGAGGAAGAGGAAGGAAAAAATTATGCTCGCCGAGGAGGGCTCTTGGTTCACCAAGAGAGAGAAGGAGCCGGGTAAATTCAAAGACCAGGGGAGTTTTTGAATTCCTTGCACCTTGGGCGGCGTCCCTCTACAAAAGGCGTTGGTGGATCTAGGGGCTAGTGGTAGCCTCATGCCTCTCTCTATGTTCCTAAGGCTAAATACCGGCACGAAATTGAAGCCTACCGACATGCGGATACAATTAGCCGATGGACGGATCACGAGGCCGGTATGGATCGCAGAGGACATCCCGCTACAAGTCCAGGGGGGCATATGTTTGCCATGTGACTTCGTGATCTTGGACGTTAAGGAGGAGGGACATACGTCATTGATACTTGGACGCCCGTTCCTCGCCACCGCCGGAGTCATTGTCGACATGCGAGAAGGTACCCTAACATTGAACGTCGACAACATCGAGGTGGAGCTTCATATTCCTAAGGCAATGAAACACATGCCTTACCACGAGGAGCTGGACTATATGGACATCCTTGACGAGGTAATTGAGGAGGTGATCCCACATTCGATCGGTGCTCTATTCAATGAAGATTTCGAGGAAGGGCCAGATTTGGACCAAGATGAGAAGATAAATGATTCCCCTGACTTCTCCGCTGAAATTGATGAAGGCGACGCTGATGTCGCAAGGATCCGAGAGTTCTGCAAGCTCTCGAAATTGAAGTCTCCGAAGAAAGCTCCGTCGGTACGGAAATCGGTGTCACCGGTCAAGCCGAGGACCGGAGCAAGCGCTAGCTTGGGGGAGCCACCCCCCAACACTATTCGAGACGAGAGACCACCGAGGGAGAACATGCCGCCGCAACTTCCGAATCCAAGCGTTCTCCCTGGAAAATTTGACGGGTGCATCTCATATGCACCCAATATCCCACATTAATTGAAAATCATAGGGGGTAGAGCTCACGACCTTAAACGAGCGCTTGTCAGGAGGCAACCCGATGGTTATAGCTCTATTTCTACTTTCCATTTATTTTTTTTAGAAATTTTTAGTGTTTTGAGTCGTTCACCCAAAAATTTTGTGATAACGGGTCCTATTTTTCTTGACATGAGAGGAGAACGAGGTACCCATCATTAGGAGGATGCACAAGGCGACGAGGAGTGCCCCAGGAAGGTGCTCGATGCTTAGGAGGAAGATGAAATCGACTGGAGGAAGAAAAACAGAGTTTAGAGCCCAAACGAAGACAAACAGCAGAAAACAAGGCTCACTCGGCCGAGCATACTAGTCACTCGGCCGAGCACACAAGTTCGTCCGGCCGAGCCGCTCACGAACGAGGGAAGTCTGCTGTACCCAACTCTCTGTTTCTTTTCTTGATTTCAGTATAACTGCTACTCGGCCGAGTATATATATTCACTCGGCCGAGTAAAACTGATACGCTCCTAGGGCGAGTCTTGCCGAGTAGCTTGAGCCACTCGGCCGAATGGACTTACTCCACTCGGCCGAGGGTGGCAAGGCCACTCGGCCGAAGCATAAGCGGGGATGAATTTTCCATTGAGTTCACTCGACCGAGCGACCCAGTCACTCGGCCGAGTCGTAACTTTTACTATAAAAAGGGGCGGGGGTCGGGCGCATTTTTCGAAACGAGTTAAATCGACAGCGCCCAACCCTTCGACTCCCAGCGACCGATTCCGCCCCCTCGCTCGCCCGATCGCTCGCCCGCACTGGCGGTCGGCCACCCAAAGTCCGGCCGACCGCCGCCGCACCTCGCCCGAGTCGCCGCCGGTGGCCACGCCTCCGGCCACCTCCGGTAACGCCGATTTTCGCCTATTTCTCCTCTTTTGTGTATTTTTCGACGATCCATGCGTTAAACGAACCCCAAACCCAAATTAATTTCAATTTCTATCTGTTATACCCCTAATGCCACATACGTTTTGAATATTACTCGCTGATATCTCCGTTTCATGCGCAGGTTATTTTGGGAGCTTAGGGGAGCCCAGGGGAGCTTCCAGGGACTGTTTTGGGCTACGTGGAGGCGTCGTCTTCGCACGCTTCCATATATTTGCACTCGCGGCGTGTCGTGGTATATTCTTTCCTTTATTTTACGCACGCCGCATTTTTATTGGTTTTGGTGAGCACTCGGGGTCCATATGCCGCCCCGGACACGGCCGCGGTCGAGGAGAGCTTCCGCCAAGCGGAAGCGGTCGGATGATGTCGGCCCCTCCCATGAGGTGGAGGACTCTCCTCCGCCATCTCCACCACACCCCGTTCACCCAGCACAGCCTGCAGGCCCCGTACACCCAGCACAGCCTGCAGAGCCCGCACAGCCCATACACCCCGCACAGCCACTCCCTGCCGCTCCACAGCCACCACCACCGGCTCCACTTATCGGGCCGCTATGGATCACGTTCCGGAACGACGCACACCGCGTCACTTTCGAGCGTATCTCCCAGCGCTCGATCGTACCCTCCAGGTTCGCACACCTTGCAGACCTAGGACGCCTGGGGGTACTCGAGGGGATGCTCACGTTGTACGACAACGTGGGCTGGCGAGATTTCTTCCAGGTGTCGGCGGACACGTTTATCCGTCCAACACTTGAGGTGCTTAGTTCGATCGCCCGGACTGACGAGGGATGCTCGTTTTGGTTCATGGACCGAGAGTGCCAGGTCACTCTCAGTATGATGAGAGCTTTCTTCTCGTGGCCCGATGTCCCCGGGGCCGACCGTGGTTATGCCCCCACCCATATCCCCCCACCTTCCTTCGATGCAGGCGCCTTATGGGCCCGGATTACGGGTCTTCACGCTGCCTTTGACCCTAGTAGGGCCAAGGCCTCGGCCATTGTCCATCCCTGCCTCCGTATAGCTCAGCGCCTCATGGCGACTACCTTTTTGGCCAGATATGAGCCGGGCACGATGTCCACGCCGGAGCTTTATATGCTCTACGCGATGACACGACCCAGAGCTCTATCTAGGGAGGGCGATGAGTTGGTCCCCGCCGTCGTGATTGATGTCGCGGCCTGGTTTTTGGACCGCATCATCGTATCGGTGGGCGCTCGCTCATCGATATGCTGCGGCGGTCTGATCACCCTGCTCGCCCTTATGACCGGCGAGGACTTTCCAGATGACCTGCGACGAGCACCGGGCCCCACTTCTCTGTCCATATATGTTATGGCCTGGATGAAGATGCTGCGTCCGCACGATGAGCGACACTGGGTCTGGCTGCACGGCCCCTACGGTGCCGATTACATGATTCTTCCGAGCCCAGCTCAGACTCAGATTGCACCGGCCCAGGTGGACTGGCTCCCGGTGATGGATCTTCTGATCCCAGCCGCATACGTGCTCGAGGCCGATGAGGCCGAGCAGGCCCACGCTGCCTACGCTGCCCCCGCAGACCCTGTTGCACCTGCTGAGCCCGCTGCCCCTGTTGACCCCGTGGCCACTCAGCCTATCCCTAATATTTCTGCTGCTCTCGACACCTCTGTCCACACTTTTGTCGGTGTCGGGAGTACCCTCGCTGAGCCCACCTCCACAGCTTCCACGCCTACAGCCACCTCCACTACCACCACCACTGGCCCTCTTTCCACCGAGCCCGTTTCCTCTGCCCCACCCGAGCGCCCGCCGACTATAGTTGAGTGCGGAGAGCCCTCCTTTGCCGCCGCCGTAGAGACCGTGGTCTCCACCTCTGTCTCCACCGCTGCTGTATTTTCCGAGAGTATCGTGGCGTCTGTCCACACGTCTGTGTCACCGACCTCTCTGGCCGCCTCGTTGCCACTTTTGTACTCCTCTTTCGTTGCTGCTACCTCCACTTCTCACCAACCGGTGCCTCGGCCTCACACTGAGGCCAGGCCCACACTTGCGAGCGCATCACCTTTTGTTCCCCTCCTGCTGAGCCCATCACCTACGCCACCAGAGTACGCCAGCCCCGCCCTACACAGCACAGACCGGTGCGTCCCTCTGCACCACCTCCCCCTGACACTATACTTCAGAGCATTCGTGCTCTCGAGGGGGCGGTGAGTGGCCTCAGAGGCGACCTTAGGACCCTGTCCGCCACCGTCACTGCGATGGCTGGTCGCTTCGACCTGCTTTCACACATTCACTACTGCCTTACCCAGGTCCTAGAGCGACTCCCCCGCGTACCCACACCCACCCAGCAGGTCCCCACCCCCACTTCTACACACACCCAGCCTGCTTCCACTTCCACACCCACACCCGCTCAGCAGCCTGTTCCACCACCACCACCTCCTCCGCCTCAGGACGGAGACGGCGCATCCCCACCTTCTTAGGCACCCTTGATGCCATCGATTCTTTTTGTCGTTGTGATGCCCGTCTCTGCTGGGTCCTGATGCATTTTGCCCACCCCCCCTCCCCTCACTGTTTTTGGGTACACATTTTCTCTACATATCTTTATATATATTTTTTGGGAGAGAGGGAGAGTTTTTGGTGTCACACCTTTATATCTGTATCACTCCTATATCTGCATGCATCATGTCCGCATCATATTTTTCGTTTCATTATTTTCTTTTTTTTCCTTATGCATGCATCCTCACTTACCCCTCACATTACTTGTCTCTCGGTGTGCCACACTTCGCACATTGAGGACACTGTGCCATTTAGCTTTGGGGAGTGAGTTCTCACGTTCTTTTCGATTTACCACCTTTATTTTTAGTTTTTCACGCCATCTTCCGCTTTTGCACTTATTTTCATCATTGTTTCTTTTATTTTACCATGCATCACGTTTTTCTTATTTTTCTGTGTGCTGCATTGTAAATAGCTTTATTTTCCCCTTTATCCTTATTTCTTTTTCATCTCATGCTAGAGATGACTTTTCTATGATGATGATTACGTGGAGTTAGCTTCCTCTATATGCATGCTATATTTGTCATGTCTTAGACTTTATTTCTGATATCATATGCTGTGATTTGCCTTGCATTTAGAGATAGTAACCCACACTTTTTCCGCATGAAAATGGATGAAATTTTATTATTAGCTGAGTCTGAATATTCATATGTATGCTATCGCAGAAAACACACCAAGATTCACGCATTGAATGCTTATATCTGGAGTACCGTTTTCTTTTCCTATATCACTTCTATATGCATGATTTGTACATTTCACTTCAGGATGATTGAATGATGTTAGCTATGATAAATCTGGATTAGTTTAGCTTTTTTGTGATTGAAACTGAGTAGATTAGATTACCCTGCTGAAGTTGTCATGCACGTCCTATAGAGTGAACTGAGAGACATATTTATTTCTTTCTCCACATATCTTGAACATCATTTCTCTATTTTAAAATCATTGGTGAATCTCCCCTTAGCAATTCTATTATATGGCATTTCCCCCGCTATTAATTCCTAGCTCCAAATTTCCCAAAACCAAAGAAAGAAAAAGAAAAATTCTTGTATATCCTTATTTCTCTTTGAGTTAGGATCATTGTGTATATATGCTATTTGAAAAAAAAAAGAAAAGAGAAAAAGAAAAAGAAAAGAAAAGAGGAAAGAACCTCAATAAAAGATCACATCTCATGTTCTCTCTTTCTTTCCCTCTTTTTGTTTTTATTTTTATTGCTTTTGGAGCTTCATAAAAATGGGGATGTAAATATTGTTTTTGTGCCACCACGCTTATAGATAAGCTTGGGGGAGAGAATCCAATGATGTGTGAGAGAGTGACTACTTGACATTGCATGACAACCTAGGCTAAGTAATATTCTATACTCGGTAAGATTATTTTTAGCTTTACGAAGTCCAGAAATCTATGCCTAGCACTCATTTCATGAAATCCATGCTTATCTATTCTTTCTATTCTATTGCGTGATATTCTTATACTCCTCATAGAAAGCATTCAATTGAAAAGTGTGTGATATGCGATGTTGTATACGGCTTTAAATGATTCAGACGATGTTAATTCTAAAATTATTCCGTTTTTCATGATTATATCGTTGTTCGTGGGCTTTCTATTTCTATTTCCACCATTATACTATGATATCGGAATAAAATTCTTTGACATGTGTTTTTCATTCGGTGCATGCTACGTGAGTAAGCAAAACCCACGTCCTGAGAAAATAATCTAGCAACTTCCCTCTTCGCTTCCTTCGTTTTTCTTCGGTTTTATTTCGTTTTTCGTTTTTCTTCGTTTTTCATTTTTTCGTTTTTCGTCGTTTTCGTTTTCCGAATCCACCGGGTTCGCCTTTTACTTGTCTTCCTCGAGGACGAGTAAGAGGTAAGCTTGGGGGATTTTGATCACTCCTTATTTTACACTTTTTTCCCGCATGTTTGCATGCCATTTAGATCGCTCAAATAATGTTTTTCACGATATATCGACGATATTGCGATGCTTTTCATGATTTGCTGTCTTTGTCGTATTTCAGGTGATTTGGAGTGATTTGGAGTGATCTCGAGATACGCCTACTCCAGAGTGTCACCGACAACCTCCCTGAGGGGTATTTTGCCATTGGAGAGGAGCGGAAGAAGAAAGAACGTCGCAGGAGCGACGAGGAGGCCAAAACAAGCTGTTTGGGCATTTTTGGTGTCTCACTCGGCCGAGTGAAGGAGTCACTCGGCCGACCAGCGAGACACCGCTCGGCTGACCAGATCGGACACGTTTTATGTGTGCACTCGGCCGAGCATCGGAAGCCACATCGGCCGAGTGACGAGACCCCGTCTGTAACGACCACTTTTTGTGGTACATTGTTCGTGCACGTGCTTTTGTCCGTGCACGTGTTTGTTTTAGACTTTATCTGATTGTGAACACTTTTGTGTGATATGCCGTTGTGGACGTCTCTGAGAGTATTAAATAGTGGCACTATCTTGGAACGACACTTCTCGAGTCGTTTTTCCACAATTTAATCTCACTCGATGAGACGTGACGATTTTCACTCTTGACGGGAGACGTTTCTATTTTTAGTTTCGTCGTCCGACGTCGAATTTGAGATCCATCTTCTTAGTTAGCTCACATTCGTCATCACGATCACCCCGATATTTATTTTATAATTTTTGGAGTTTATTTGACCACTTTTATAATTTTAACAAGTTTTATAATATTTTTAAAAATTAATTTTTAAATTATTTTCGGCCAAATAAAATTTATTTGAGTTTTAAACGTTTTAAAGAATTTTTGAGCCAATTTCCAGCTCATTTGGACCAAGTCAAACCCTTGGGTGAGTTGGAGAAGTTGAATTCAAATTTTAAATTATTTTAAACTTCTAATCGTATTAGATTTGGCCCTAGACCAAGTCAACCCATCTACACTATATAAACAACCCCTAGGAAGACCCATTTTCGCAAGAAATTAACCCTAGCCTCTTCCAAAACCCAAATTTGACGTTGCGACGATTCGTCGCAATGTTGCGACGAACAGCTGCCGCTCCGACCGAAGAAACGGCCTCCGTCCGCCCGCTCTGACCGACAGCCATCCCCTCATCCTAGCCGCTCCGCATCGCAGCACAGCCGCTCCCATTCATCCGCCTCGACCGGGAGAAGCCCTCGGTCTGACCGACGGCTTGGCCCGCACCCCGCTCCGCATCAACCCCGCACCGTCGCCCGCAGCTGTCGCCCGCATCGCTCCGCACCTGACCGAGGCGCCCGCCCGCACCGTGCGCTCGCCGCTTCGTTGCAACGTTGCAAACGTTGCAACGCATTGTCACCCGCAGCGACCGACCCGATCACCCGCTCTGACCGAAGGAAGCCCCCGCACCCGCCTAGCGCCCGCACCCCGCAGCTGCACAGCCCCGTTCCCCCGCAGCGACCGAGAGAATCCCCCGCATTGGCTGGGTACGACCGAGAGCCACTCGTCGTAACCCCGCATCCGTCGCACCACTTGCCTCCGTGGGCCCCCCAAGTTCTCCAGAGGTATTGTGGGTCCCCCAAAGGTCCCTATGACTACTGTGGGCCCTACCTAGGTGCGTTCTCTTCGACGACTTGCCGCGTACGACGTCGTCGCACGTCGTAGCCCGTCATCGCACGTGCGAGCTTTGGAATCTGGAATCGTCGCCCCGGTTGATTTCTCTGAAATTTCCAGCGAGGAATCTAATTGGAATCTAGACTTGGAGCGCGATATTATTATTCCAACCCCCGGTGTCGCTACCCGACGCCGGTGTAGCTTTCGCGTCGTGTTGAGATAACGCTTTGCACCCCTAGGACCCCCAACCCAATTGCATGCTAATCAAGACTAAAAATCAGTATTTTAAAGTATTTTAAATGTTTTAGCACTCACTAATCAAGATTAATAAAACGGATGTAGGCCGGTGGACTTGTGCACGTAGGAATTGTGACTTTGGACTCGTTGGACGGTGTTTCCCTGACGTGATAATTGCAGGCAAGTGAAACTTTCCAAATATTGCTTAGGGCCATGTTTTTAGGCCACTTCCTTGTTTTTAGCGTAAAAGAGACTAGTCAGTGAAATGATAGCTGGCTAGACGCCTACTTGATCTAGTTTGACAACGAAACTAGATCCGTCACCTAATTGATCTAGCTTGACAACAAAGCTAGATCCAACCCTTAAAACTTGTTTTTCATGCATACTAAACTGTCACGTTTACTTTCCTTACCTGTACGCCTTACTACTTGTCTTGTCATGTCATCCATGCATTGAATGTCGCATTCGTAGCACACGCTACAATACTTGTACTTGTACTCCCTTGACTGGCTAGGTGCACCCCTAGACCAGCAAGATAAAACACTTCCTGGCTCGTGTTCCAGAAGCGAGCATTCCCGTTTGGGGGTAAGGCCCTGGCTCGACACACGTGGAGGGGTAAGGATAAACGATCACTTGAGCTTAGGAGTTGGCCCGCGCAGCCACTCTAGCCAAAAGGCGGAATCTCTGTGCACGAGGTGCTTACTTTCCTTGTCTTGTACTTTTCTTGTGAATGATTCATGTAAAACTTGTCATCCATGCCATGCTCGCACTCATTACTTTAACTGCCATGTCATTGCATCATGCTAGAACTGCTAGGTTGCTCTACTTGTACCTACTTTCAGTTTCCTTGCACAAGTCTTCCAGACTTGCTGACATGTGCCCCTTGCTCTTTTGGGTGTCATATGTTAGACCCTGAGCCAGAGATAGTTGTTGAGGACGAGGTGGTTGCTGACACTGAGCCTATGTTCGTCGAGGAGTTCGTGGACACCGGAGACCAGTTGTAGAGACTGTTGGCGTTGCTTTTGCTTTAGGTTGCTGTTAGATGTCGGTGCTTGCACCATTACCTTGTTTCTGTACTTTGTACTTTTGTTGGCCATGCTGGGGCCTCTTTTAGACTCTTTTCTTTTAGCATGGTGGCTTTTTCTGTGATGTTGAGATTTATTGCTATGGATATTCTGAGATGTTTCTTTTGTCTCTTTCGTTATTATTATCTTTGTTTCGTTTCGCGTTGCAAGGACCTGCAGTTTTAATTTGATTGACGCTTATCAGACTTGCAGCTTTGTAGCTTCAAGTCTGAGCGGACCTTCTCACGCTTCGCCTCCACGTTTTTGGGAAGCGGGGCGTGACAGGTTTTGTTGGTGGCCCATGCAGGTCCAATCTTGTAATTGCGAATTAACGAAACAACGATAATAACGGAATGTCCATTAAATAAATTACAACATCTAAGTCATTAAGCTATGGAGTCTAAATTTTGTTCGCTTTCTATGTCGTTAGATGGCGAGAAGACGACAGACTCGAGTTGGTGGCGGACCTACTCTGAAGACTTGCTATTTCTGTGGCAAGACCGGGCACATTAAGGAGAAGTGCAAAAGATTTCTAGGCTGGTGTTTGATTTGTGGTGCTGCTACTCATTCAGCGAAGGATTGTCGGCATGCAAATCAATTGCGGAAAGAATCGGAGGGAATTCCGCAGCAGAAAGCACCAGTAACTGGGCCAAGTCGGAAGGTGTGCCATCATTGTAGCAAGACTGGTCATGAGAAGAAACAGTGCAGGAAGAGGCTGGGCCAGTGCCTGATTTGTGGAGATCCTACTCATACTATGAAGGAGTGCCTGAAGTCTAACCAACCTAGGAAGGAACCCATCGCTGCACAGCCGTTACAGCAGAAAGCTCCTGTGCCTACAAGTCGTGGACCAGCCCTCGTTCCGCATAAGCAGGCTTATCAGCAGGCCATACAGCCAAGGGAGCAGGCTTATCCGATGACGGCAGTGGAGAGCGAGACTGTGGATGAGGTTAACGCCGGTAACTCTCGACCTAGTTGTTTCTTCCCTTAGTTAGTCCTGACTTGTTAAATTATGCTTGCATATGATTGTTTGCAAAATAGGGTTGATTGTTAGACTGTTAATTAGATTCCTTGCTGAGAATTGATTTAATCGTCATAGGAGTTACCTTAGTGGTCCTTGTCTACCCCTGACCATATCAAGACTTCTAGAATTTCCTTCAGTCGTTCGTTTGGGCTCATCGATTATGGACCGAGCTGAGCGCATTTCATTATCGCCTAGCTCCCTTAGAAAGATCTAGCGCTAAGTTCCTTAAATTTTAGTTGGACGACCGTAGGAGTTTTCCCATAGGTATCCTGGGCCATATCCTAGGCGTATGTATGTTTTGAACATCTGACCGTTTTCCTTGCCTCGATTCCCGAGATCGCCTCATGACAATCATCGTCAATTTTCAAATCTCCCCATTGCAAATCTTGAATCTTCTAAAAGTATTTTCTTTTGATTTCCTCTTTCCCTAAGTTTTAAATTTGTTCAAATTTTAATATGTATACTTATACTTCATGCTCCTCGTTGATTTAAATTTTTTAAAAAAAACTTTTGTCGAAATTTTTGAATAATAGTTTATAATGCTTTTCAGCCTACACTTTTGAACCTATGAGGATACATATTTCCTTTCTTATATTAATTTAATTCGGAACCGTACTTTTATATTGCCCAAATCGATTTACAATTTTTCCTTCCTGATTGATGCCATTCATATACTTTTCAAGTCACTTGGGATTTCAGCTTCCCGCACGTCAATATTATGCTCATCGTCTTCCTTATTTCAGATTTTGTAAAATTACTATTTCTAAACCATTTCCTAAATCTGGACCTTCCATAGATTTGATTTTAAAGCTTTACTATCAATTTTCATAATTCTACTACCAAGTTATTAATATTATCTTTCCACTTCCCATATGTGCTTTTAGGAAAATTTCGAGACTAAATAGAATTTCAATTATTTTTATATAACTGTATCAGGTTCGTTGTGCTCGTATGCTAAGGACCGTGTGTAAATCAGTTTTTTTTTCATTTTTGCAGATCCTGGTTCCTTTGAAAAGTAGTTTCGATATTGATTATTTTGAAATTTTCCATAACCTAAAAGTTTTGAAGGCATTTAACATGAGTTTAAATCCTTCCGTTACTTGATTTCCTTTTTGACTTTCACAAACATTATATTAAATTACTGCCGTATAATATTTTCTAAACTACGTCTTCAATATTCGTGTAAATGATTTTACTTCCTCTTTTAATGATTTTTTTTAAAAAAAAAAACCAATAGACCATTTTCTCTTATTATGAATATTCGACTCAAACTTATTTTGAAACAACACGTTTTATCGATCTCCAAATATTTCTTTCCAGACGGGGATTTCAACTTTTGAAGTACGACAGTTTTCAAATTTCGCATAAGTTGGCTTGAATGAGTGTACTCTCCCATGGTATATTAATGGTTGCTTATTGTGTGTTATATATACTCGGAGTTATTCAAGATGTGTGAAGTTGTTTGTATGTTAGTAGTTATAGTTTGGTGTGTGGGTAGCTATACCATACTAAGGATGCCTGTGTATATAAGAGTTAGTGTGTGAATACCTAATAGGCTGTAGGTAATTAGGGGATACTTATAATGGTTGAAGCAATATGCTGGTGAAACTATATGTATGCTAGGTGTGATAATAATAATAGGTATTGGAACACCAGTTATAGGTAGTAGGCTATGGCGTGAATATGTATGTTACATGTGAGTGATTGTACGATGAATACGTGTGCATGTATTAGGGAGTGTATTATAATTATATGCGTGTGCTGAGGTCTGTGTTATTATTATAGTATATAGAGTGATTGAACTATGTAAGTATTACCTGAATAAATATTAAGTGTGACTGACTTATGGTATGCATATGATTGTATTGGTAGACATATATATAAATATTGTAGTGATATTGGTATAGGTATGAATGCCGTGTTACGTATATAGAATATTCTGATATGTGTATTGAGTCTCACTCAAGCTTGAGTGGGTATACTCTAAGTATATTGAATGTATGTTTGAAGTTGAACATAGCAATGCTTGATGTATGTATAGTGATAGAAGTGTTTGTGCCTGGTTGAGTTACGCACATGACCGTGGGTCGCTACACCAGTATATAGTTATAGGGGTTGGTCTTGTGGTATAGTTATTTACTAAGGACTTGCTTGTGTGCTAGCTAAACTAGGTGCATAGATGTGCTAGTAATATAATGGTATGATTGGTATGCGTAAATGAAATGTTAGCGTGTATGGGTGTGCACCATGCACGGGTAAGTATGTGCTTAGTTATAGGTATTGATGACTATGGTATATATGGAGTGTCGTAAATACAGTTATAGGACCGTACGTAATGTGAATGTATGGTGAAATATTTGAATGCATTTGAATGACTATAGATATTATGAAATTATAGTAGTGGTGAATGTATATTAGATATAGTGAACTAGATTTAATAATGGTATGGTGTGACTATATGTGTTGAGATGTTTGGTATTGGATGAATATTAGAGGGTAGTATACCCTTGATGTTTGTGCATAGGTAGCTATCTATATGTAGAGCAGTGATTGTATTTGCTAAATGTGAGACTACCCTTATATGAGTATCTGAAATATTGTTTTGTGTTTAGGTAAGTAGTAGATATATAAGGGATGTATGCTTATATATATGATTGAAATACATGTATAAAATTGACTGACTATAATGAGTATAAGTGTATAACATACGTGAATGTATATATATACGTGTTGGTAGTATTAATGTTTGACTACCTAGTGCGTGTATAAGCACTTGTAATGACTATACTTGGTTTGAAATATAATGTGACCTGATTGGGGTAGTTATTAGAGCGACTAGATATATATTAGAAAGTCCGAGGACAGACTTTATTCTAAGGTGGGGAGGATGTAACGACCACTTTTCGTGGTACGTTGTTTGTGCACGTGCTTTTGTCCGTGCACGTGTTTGTTTTAGACTTTATCTGATTGTGAACACTTTTGTGTGATATACCGTTGTGGACGTCTCTGAGAGTATTAAATAGTGGCACTATCTTGGAACGACACTTCTCGAGTCGTTTTTCCACAATTTAATCTCACTCGATGAGACGTGACGATTTTCACTCTTGACGGGAGACGTTTCTATTTTTAGTTTCGTCTTCCGACGTCGAATTTGAGATCCGTCTTCTTAGTTAGCTCACATTCGTCGTCACGATCACCCCGATATTTATTTTATAATTTTTGGAGTTTATTTGACCACTTTTATATTTTTAACAAGTTTTATAATATTTTTAATAATTAATTTTTAAATTATTTTCGGCCAAATAAAATTTATTTGAGTTTTAAACGTTTTAAAGAATTTTTGAGCTAATTTCCAGCTCATTTGGACCAAGTCAAACCCTTGGGTGAGTTGGAGAAGTTGAATTTCAAATTTTAAATTATTTTAAACTTCTAATCCTATTAGATTTAGCCCTAGACCAAGTCAACCCATCTACACTATATAAACAACCCCTAGGAAGACCCATTTTCGCAAGAAATTAACCCTAGCCTCTTCCAAAACCCAAATTTGACGTTGCGACGATTCGTCGCAACGTTGCGACGAACAGCTGCCGCTCCGACCGAAGAAACGGCCTCCGTTCGCCCGCTCTGACCGACAGCCATCCCCGCATCCTAGCCGCTCCGCATCGCAGCACAGCCGCTCCCGTTCATCCGCCTCGACCGGGAGAAGCCCTCGGTCTAACCGACGGCTTGGCCCGCACCCCGCTCCGCATCAACCCCGCACCGTCGCCCGCAGCTGTCGCCCGCATCGCTCCGCACCTGACCGAGGCGCTCGCCCGCACCGTGCGCTCGCCGCTTCGTTGCAACGTTGCAAACGTTGCAACGCATTGTCACCCGCAGCGACCGACCCGATCCCCCGCTCTGACCGAAGGAAGCCCCCGCACCCGCCTAGCGCCCGCACCCCGCAGCTGCACAGCCCCGTTCCCCTGCAGCGACCGAGAGAATCCCCCGCATTGGCTGGGTACGACCGAGAGCCACTCGTCGCAACCCCGCATCCGTTGCACCACTTGCCTCCATGGGCCCCCCAAGTTCTCCAGGGGTATTGTGGGTCCCCCAAAGGTCCCTAGGACTACTGTGGGCCCTACCTAGGTGCGTTCTCTTCGACGACTTGCCGCGTACGACGTCGTCGCACGTCGTAGCCCGTCGTCGCACGTGCGAGATTTGGAATCTGGAATCGTCGCCCCGGTTGATTGCTCTGAAATTTCCAGCGAGGAATCTAATTGGAATCTGGACTTGGAGCGCGATATTATTATTCCAACCCCCGGTGTTGATCGCTCCAGGACGTAACCCTAAAGAACGGTTGTAGTTTTACCGCAAGTGCACAGTGTAGCAGCGAGCGGGATATCGAACACAGGGAGGACGAATGACCGTGCTTGATCCAATCAACCTGGCTATTCAAGAAGAAAGATTTGCCTTTGGCGATCCTGTCACAATCGTCAGACAAAGTGCGGAAATATCAAATCAAATAAAGAACGTCTAGGGAATGGGAATCCCAGCTACTCACCGTATCTCATAAATGTGGTTCGTCAGCTTCAAAATTGCTAGATTGAGATTTTGGATGGACTAGTTGCAACTGAATGTAGAACCAAGCTCACGCTCTCGCGCTGTTGCCGGTCTATAGCTATCCTAGGTTTGGGTCCAATCTCTTGCAAACCCTAGCCTAGGAAAGCTAGCATTAGGGTCAACATCATCGTCCAATCGCGCACCGAGCCCAATCTCTTGCAAACTCGGCTCGCGATCTAGATTGGGATAGTTCCTACCCGTCCAATCTCTTGCAAACGGGTATTGGCACGGAATTGCAACCGAAAACCCTAGTATCGGTCCAATCTCTTGCAAACGGGTATTGGCACGGAATTGCAACCGAAAACCCTAGTATCGGTCCAATCTCTTGCAAACTGATACTACGGTAATTCGATTCCAACCCAATTCGGATTTCTAGGGTTTCCTATCGAATCGGGATCCAATCTCTTGCAAATCCCGATCGGTATGAACTCCTAGCTAACCGTAGTAAATTGATCCCAATCTAATCCCTAGATATCTATTCTAGCTAAATTTCTACTAATGCATCACAAATATGAAGTTGGGCTTGTAGGGTTCATCCCCACGCCCCAAGACGTGGCGACTACTAACAATTCATAGCAAGATCACAAAAATAATCAATGAAATAAGCAATAGAATTCATCACAATATTGAGATATGCAATAAAAATAGAATTTTTGAGGAAGAGAAAGACAAACCAATGGAGTTCTTCAATTAATCCAACAAAAATCACACTTTTTCTCCTCTCCAATCTCATGAATAAAACTAAAAAGCTAATCTAAAAAAACTGCAAAAAATCTAAGGAGAAGCTCTCCAAAACTAGGGTAAAAACAGGGGTTAAATACCCCCCAAAATCGTCCAAAAACTGTGACCAAAATACCCCTGCGCAGCCTGTTTTCCGCAATTTTCGCTACAGGCAGCGCGTCGCACTCGGCCGAGTGACAAAAGTCGCTCGGCCGAGTGAGAAACCCTGTAATTTTCCAGTAAGTCGGGGCCTTCAGGGGTCTCTACTTCGGGGGCGGCTCGGCCGAGTGAGTTGTCATCACTCGGCCGATGGCTTCATTGTACTCGGGCGGACGGGATTATCCACTCGGCCGAGTGGGTCTTCTGAAGCTCAGGCAGCCGAAAAACAGAAACTTGGAGATTTTTGAAGGGCTTCGTCTGGGTGCCACTCGGGCGGACGTGGTCTCGTCACTCGGCCGATGTGGTCTCCGTCGCTCGGCCGAGTGCACATAGGAATCGTGTCTGATCTGGTCGGCCGAGCGGTGTCTCGCTGGTCGGCCGAGTGGGTCCTCCACTCGGCCGAGTGGGACACTAAACATGCCCAATCTGCTTATTTTGGCCTCCTCGTCGCTCCTGCGACGTCTGTTCTTCTTCCGCTCCTCTCCAACAGCAAAATACCCCTCGGGGAGGTCGTCGGTGACCCTCTGGAGTAAGCGCATCTCGAGATCACTCCAAATCGCGCCAAATCACCTGAAATGCGACAAAAACAACAAATCGTGAAAAGCATCGCAATATCGTCGATATATCGTGAAAAACATGATTTGGGCGATCTAAATGGCATGCAAAAATGCGGGAAAAAAGGTGTAAAATAAGGAGTGATCAAAATCCCCCAAGCTTGCCTCTTACTCGTCCTCGAGGAAGATAAGTAAATGGCGAACCCGGTGGAATTGGAAAACGAAAACGGCGAAAAATGAAAAGTGAAAATCGGAGAAGAATGGAAAATGAAATGAACATAAAGAAGAGAGAAAGAAGCGAAGAGGTAAGCTACTAGATCATTTTCTCAGGACGGGGGTTTCACTTACTCATATAGCATGCACCGAATGAAAAACTCATGTCAAAAGATTTTATTTTGATATCATAGTATAATAGTGCAAATAGAAATGGAAAACCCACGAACAACGATATAATCATGAAAAACGGAATAATTTTAAAATTAACATCGTCTGAATCATTTAAAGCGGTATACAAATCACAGCTCACACACTTTTCAATTGAATGCTTTCTATCGGGAGTATAAGAGTATCACACAATAGAATAGAGAGAATAGAAAAGTATGGATTTCATGAAATGAACGCTAGGCTTAGATTTCTGGATTTCGTAAAGCTAGAAATAATCTCACCGAGTATAGAATATTACTTAGCCTAGGTTGTCGTGCAACGTCAAGTAGTCACTCTCTCACACATCAATGGATCCCCTCCCCCAAGCTTATCTATAAGCGTGGTGACATAAAAAATATTCACATCCCCATTTTCATATAGCTCCAAAGGTAATAAGAGGAAAGAAGAAAGAAAGAAAGTGAGATGGGATCTTTTATTGAGGATTTTTCCTCTTTTCTCTCTTTTTTTTTTCTTTTTTTTATATATAGCATATATACACAACGATCCCAACTCGAAGAGAGATAATGATGAACAAGAATGTTCTTCTCTCTTTTATTTAAAATTTTTTTAATAGAGAATAAGAGATTTGGAGCTAGGAATTAGTAGCGGGGGAAATGCCATAAAATAGAATCGCTAAGGGGAGATTCACCAATGATTTTAAAAGTAGAGAAATGATGTTCAAGATTTGTGGAGAAAGAAATAGATATAACTCTCGGTTCACTCTATAAGACATGCACGACAACTTCAGCAAGGTAATCTAATCTACTCAGTTTCGATCACAAAAAAGCTAACTAATCCAGATTTATCATAGCTAACATCATTCAATCATCCTGAAGTGAAGTGTACAATTCATGCATATAGAAGTGATATAGCAAAAGAAATCAGTACTCCAGACATAAGCATTCAATGCGTGAATCTTGGTGTGTTTTCTGTGATAGCATACATATGAATATTCAGACTCAGCTAATAATAGAATTTCATCCATTTTCATGTGGCAAAAGTGTGGGTTACTATCTCTAGATGCAAGGCAAGTCATAGCATATGTTATCAAAAATAAAGCCTAAGACATGACAAATATAGCATGCATATAGAGTAAGCTAAATCCAACGTCATCATCATCATAGAAAAGTCATCTCTAGCATGAGATGAAAAAGAAATAAAGATAAAGGGAAAAAAAGAACTATTTACAATGCGGCACATAGAAAAAAATAAGAAAAACGTGATGCATGGCAAAATAAAAGAAAAATGATGAAAAATAAGTGCAAAAGCGAAGAATGGTGTGGAAAACTAAAAATAAAGGTGGCAAATCGAAACAAAAACGTGAGAACTCACTCCCCCAAGCTAAATGGCACAGTGTCCTCAATGTGCAACGTGTGGCACACCGAGAGACAAGAAATGTGAGGGGCAAGTGAGGATGCATGCATGGAAAAATGGAAAATAAAAAGAAAAAAATAAAGAAATGAAAAATATGATGCGGACATGATGCATGCAAAGATAGGAGTGATACAGATATATAAGTGGCACCAAAAACTCTCCCTCTCTCCCAAAAAGATATATAAAGATATGATCAAAAAGAGAATCCCAAAATAAGTGAGGGGAGGGGGTGGACAAAAATGCAACAGGACCTAGCAGAAACGGGCAGCACAACGGTAAAAAGAAACGACGGCATCAGGGGTGCCTAAGAAGGTGGTGCTGCACCGTCTCCGTCCTGAGGCGGAAGTGGTGGTGGTGGCTGGACAGGCTGCTGAGCGGGTGTGGAAGTGGTAGCAGGTCGAGTGTGTGTGGAAGTGTGGGCGGGAACCTGCTGGGTGGGTGGGGGTACGCGCGTGTCACGCCCCGCTTCCCATTCTACCGGGAGCGAGGACGCGAGCGGGTCCGCGATGTGCTTAAAACAAGGAGGAGTACTTTTTTTTTCTTTTTGGAATCTTTTTCTTTTCTTCCTCCTTGGCTTAAACACACTAAGCGTCTGTATAAAAATTGCAGATTCTTGCTTGCAAATTTAAGAAGCAGCTCAAACAACATTATTACATATCCAGTGTACATTAATTAAGATACAGCTTGGCCTAGCATGGCCAATACAAACAAAGTATACAAATTACATTATTCAAATATATATATATATATATGTGCTGACGCGAAGGTAAAAGTCTAGTCTTCTGTGGGTAGATACTCCACGTAGTTTTCGAGCACTGGCTCGACTCCTGTAGTAGTGTCTTCAAAGAACTCACTATCGATACCTGACGGACATTTCGTAAAACAACAAAATGAAATGTCCGTCAGCGAGGTTTACTCAGCAAGATAATCTCAAAACCAAAATGTTGGACATTTTAAATTTAAACAATGGTGAACTTTAAAGACAATCAATAAGCTTAATTCACAAATAAGCAATAAAAGAGATAAAGCAGTTTAAATTAGTTAAACAGTTAAAGCAGTTAAACATTTGCAACCTGCAGCAATTAAATCATTGATAGCCATTTGCAATACCATTTGCAACTTGTAGCAATTTCAATAACAAATTGCAATACTATCAGCAACCTGTGACAATTTAGCATTTAATAAACCCACTGTAGCAACCTGCAGAAAAGATGTTAGAACAATAGTCAAAAACCAGTCTATCCTAGTGATAAGTCCATGTCCAAGAGTACTAGAGATAACCAACATGCAGCCTGCGACGGGAGCAACTCCGAGGCTTACCCACCGTTCCGATATGGCAACGGTCAAGGTTCTAACCCCCGTAATGTGTTGGAGGTAATTTAGTATGGCGCATCCAGTCATTCTGTAACACTTGTGATCATAGACTACCCCAATCCCAGGTCAAGCCAAGTGTCGGTCAACAGGACGTGTACTATCAGTTCAATATTGAAATTCCATCTTCTATTTTATATTGTTAAAGTTCCATCTTTCATTCAATATTGTTGAAGTTCCATCTTCCATTTCAGTCAATTCAGTCTCGGTATTCCAATAGTCTGTACAACAGTCTCGTGAAAGTTCACAACTTCACGACTCGATTAAATGAAAACATCAGGATCACTTAAATAAATAAAAGAACGAGTAAGATATGATTTTAACCAAGCAAAAGAGTTTAAATTAGCTTAAAATACTTTCTAAGACTAGTAGTTATTTCTCAAGATTTTAAACAATTTTTAAACAATTTTAAATAGCCAAAAAGCAATTTTAAATCAAGAAATGATTTTTAAAACATATGTTCAAGGAATTGTTTAGAGCAAACCGTACATCAGAATTCTTCAAAAAAGGTGTCAAAATGATCGTATTCACTAGTACTACGACATATATTTTTATCGTACGTAAGTGCACGTAAAAATCACAGATTACGAATTTTAAAAGGATTTTTAAAACAAGAATTTATCATTACAACTTATCTTCAAAGATTTATTCCGGGCAAACCGTACGTCAGAATTTTGCAAACAAGATGTCAAAACGATCGTATTTACAAGTACTGTAACATATATTTTTATCAGACGTACATATACGTAAAAATTGCAAGCTAAGAATTTTAGAAGAATTTTAACCTATTTAAGTTTTGCCTTTAAAAATTCACTGTGAGAAATATACTTGCCTGATCGCGACGAAACTAGCGCCAATGGATTCGCTTCGACGTTTCTGATTTTCTGGGACTAGTCACACATTTTTCTGGGCCCTGTATAATTGTTATGGATTTATAACCTTAAAACCCATTTATTAATTAATAAAAAATACGAAAATACGAAAGTTCGTGATATATACAAGTTTGCCATTGAGTATATTAACTTACGCAGCCGTTGTTTGTCGTTGCATGGGGGCTTCGGCGGGGGTTTTCTCACGGCGGGGGAGCGGGGGAGGAGAACGGTGGCGGAGGCGGGACTCGGGGGCTTCCGGCGGAGCGACGACCGTTGACAGCGAGAGTGAGAACGGCGAGAGCCTCGTCAGAGGCTGGGACGGTGCGGGGGATATGCTGGGCGAGGGAGCTCGGTGAACGACGTGCGGGCGGGGTTCGGGGCTCTGCGTGGTCGGAGGAGGAGGCCGAGGTCGGTGAGCGTCGTCGGAGGCATCGGCTGCTGCGGTGATGCTCGGAGGGGACCTCTCGGTGGCCTGGAGCTCGGGGATCGTTCGGCGTCGGGGTTCGTTGCAGCAGCGAGGAGGCGAGCTCGACGGTCGGAGGACGGTGTCGGAGCGGGGTTGAGCAAGAGAGAGAGAGACCGTGAGAGCTCGAAAGTGAGAGAGAGGCTGTGTGTGCGATGGGTTTCAAACGTGAATGGGGAAAGAGAGAGAGTACGAGAGATAGGGAGAGGGATGATGGGTGCCTGGGTTTCAAAAAGAGAGAGAGAGATAACGCTGTGTGTGTGTAACTGTGAGGGGGGTGAGAAATACTTATAGACTTAGAATTTGGGTAGTTGGGGAGGGGTTTTACGGTTAGCTGAGAGATGAGGGTAGGGTAGATACGGGCTGGGTTAGGTGGGGTAATTAGGTTAGGTTAATGGTAATTAGCATTAGGTAAACCCCTTTAATGAAAGTTATTAGTGAAAATACAAAAGCGAAAATTACGAAAATGCCCCTACTAGTAAACGTGTCCGAAAAATTACGAAAACATACCCACAGGACCGTATCGTCACGAGGATCGCGAATACGAAGACCGTTCCAGGGTTTGGGCTACGAAAATACTAGTTTTTGGCCAAAAAGTTTAGAAAGCGGGTTTGCGGGTTTTCTATTGAAATGATATCAGAAAATTACGAAATTAATGTGGGGAGCCCTAAGTGATCATATGATGCTACCGTACAAGTTTGAAAACGTTTTGAAGACGTTTGTATAGAAAATAAATTCGTTGAATCAAAACGGTAATTTTGGGAGATGAATTTTAACAGAAATGTTTTGGGCATTTGAGGAAATCTGAAATTGCTGAAATATAATATGATAAGTCTAGTGCTCTAAAATATTTTTATAAGAATTTTTGGAATCAGTTTTGTTATAAAACTCTTCACGAACATTTATAAAGTAAAATTAATTTTTAAAGTACGTAAAAATTGGTAAATTGAAGTGATGAAATTTCAGGTCGTTACATCCTACCCTCCTTAAAATAATTCCGTCCTCGGAATTTCTCAAAACTTTATAAAATAAAATAAATACTGTTATTAAGAAGCTCAAACAAATAAATGATAAAATGGGAAACTAGTCGAATGATTACAATTTAGAAAATAAGTTGTTAATAGCATGAAATATAATGTGATATAATGGCATCAAGAAAACAAGAGATATTTCTAATAAGTATTAACATTATCATAGTTCCCGTAACTAGTCCCGACCAGTATCACTACAATAGTTACCATGCCTTCTCAAGTAGTCCAAAATTAACATGAGATAATCACATGAAAATGAGGGCTATTATGATGACAACATCTGTTCGAACTTGGAACCTGAGGTGATAAGCCAGTAGCAAGCTATTTAAACCACATAAATGGAAGACCATATAGTTTATTCGTGCTACTGGTGACTAACTGGGTCTAGCCACCGATGTTGTTCATAATATAGCATGCATCGACTAATCCACGGGTACCAACACTATCAATTTCCATAATGCCCAACCACACGCTAACGTCCAAATCACCGCCCAAAGGTAAGTACAAGGCCAACACTCTAAGTCAGTACTCACTGCCAGCATTTCTTCCGTCAATCTCCATACTATCACACAATAAGGCAGGATCCATGCTCTCATCCAGAGCCAAGCACAAGGCCTACATCCAACTTCAACACCCAAGGCCAATATCATGCCAATATTCATCGCCATCACTCCTTCCGTAGACCAATACTTGACATTCGCAACACCCAACATCACCCAACAAATGAACAACCAAAAACATGCTTTTCCGCAAACCAAAAGGAGTAGACGCAAGAGGAAGCCTAAACGGGATCTCAACGAGGGTGAGACCCAAGGCACAGAGCTCAAGAGAAGCCCAAGGATCACGGCTTCCCAAGATCTCAGCCAAGCGGCGGTAGCGAGGGCGGCGGTGAGGGTTGCTTCTAGGCCCAACAGACCCCAAGGTCGTCGGTGGGCCATCGGCGGCTGGCGATCTGCGGCGACGAGGGCTCCGACTGGCTGGCGATCCATGGCGGGGAGGGCCTCCGGGATGGAGCGAAGCGGAAGCTGGCGGATCTTCGGGTGAGGCTGGCGGATCGGAGATCGGAGCGGCGACACGAGGTCTGATCGAGCTCGCTTGGGGAAGAGGCCGGGAGGAGGAGGGGGCGATGTCTGAGCGAAAAGGGAAAGCCACGGGGTGGCTTGCGGAGGAAGGAGATGGGTCAAAAAGAAAAGGGGGGGCTCCGAAGTCGTCGGTGTTAGGCGGGAACGGGGCTCGAGGAGAGGAAACGGACAGAACGCAATAAAGAGGGGAAAAGGCTGTCAGTGGGAAATGAATCAAACCCTTGGGGGAAAGAAATTGGGTACAAGATAGAAGTAGGGGCTAGAGGAGAAATACGAGCACAAAATGAAAAGACGCCAACAACCTACACTGGCACGTCAGGTTGGCTCGTCTCAAAATCTCCAGTATCATCCTCGAATACTTCTGAGCGTCCTTCGATCTGCTTCCACGGAGGAACTTGAACTTAAGATGGTCGGGTATTTCGAACTCTACCCTCCTTTGACGACAGTCAAAGGTGGCATGAAATGTCCTTAACCAATTCATCCCAAGAACAACATCAAATGTTGGCATCTCTATCACCATGGATTTAGCAAAAAGACTTCGTCTACAAATCACAATAGAACATTGGAGTCATCCGCTGGGAACTGCCAGCGGTCTCGACCATCCAACGTGGAGTCAGAGGTTTAACAGTTACAGTGATAAGAAACATGTCCAAGCTCTAAATAATAGAGTAAGTAGCTTAGTGGAATATCTCGTACCTGGGATTACTTGGTCCGTAGCCTCAGCTTCTTCTACCGTCATGGTACAAGCTTGGCGTCTTTGGGGTAGCACCTGTTGTCAAGTCTGCTGGTACACTTGTTGTTGGTTGACGTTGCTGAGCAGAGTTGGAAGGCTGAGACTTCCTCTCAGGACAGTCGCTTGCAGTGTGGCCCTTCGATTTGCTTCAGTGGTTGAACTCGAACTTCTGATGATCCAAAATTCGAATGATGTCCTCCATAACTAGAGTTCAAGGGGACTAAAGAAAGATTCTAAGAAGGTCAATCGAAAGGTCATCAAGCTAAGAGAAGGTGATAATGATGAAGATCGATGGCGTTACATAATCATGATTCACATCCTTGCGGTCCAGCGGACACGGCCATGGAAGTGACTAAGCTAGGATCACTTGCACCCAGTCTAGCTAGGTTGATCCAACAGACTTTAGTCAAGCACATTGACCGGTATCATGGTCCATTGAAGGAAGATCATCATTCATATGAGTGCCATCATCAACTGAAGGAAAGGTGATGAAGTAGGTAGATGGTTCAACATATGAAAATAACTATAACTGCTAGCAAAAGAGGTTACTAGGGAAGGTATAACCAAGAATGGAACACGAGTTCCTAAGCAAGGGTTAAGAGTTCGAAAAGGTAATGAGGTTCAATGGAAATAGTTCGTTGCAAATTTTGTGATAAGAAGCAATAGAAAATTTCCAAATCAAGATGTGGACATGCTATAGCATGATAACATATGCTAGCAATGATAATAACGACGATGGGTGTCAAATCGACGTAGAGGGAAAAGGTTCAGGTATACCAGTGATTACTGGCTCTGTAGCCGTAGTATCTCGGGTTGATGTGATGGATGCTTGACACCTAGCTTGGTTTAGCTCGGCCTGATGAATGACTCGATGTTGTGGAGCTAGGGGTGGTTTAAGATGTGCTGATCCAGAAACTCCTGTTGTCGTAGTCGCTTTCTTGCTAACGCGGCGAGGGCAGTTCCTGAGAGAGTGCTCAGATGCTCCACAGGCCAAACATTGATTCAGCAGCAGGCGGCAGTTCTTCTTGATATGTCCCTTTCGGCTGCAATGGAAGCACACCATCGGGGATTTCTTGTTGACTGAAGATGTGGGCCTCTTGAATGTAGTCGTCGTCGGTTGGAGAGCGTCTCTCAGTGGTTCCACAGGATGCTTCCTTTGGGATGCTTTACAGAGTTTGTCAACAGCCTCATGGAGAACTTGGCGTTGAATTTCCAGTATTTCCTTTACGATACCCAAGATATCGTTGTTGGTGATGCCATGAGTATCTGGTTGACCTGACATACTTCAAAACAAACCGCGAGGTAAAGTAGGTTAGAATAAATCTATTCTAGCAGTATACTTGGATATTAATGTCATTTAAACCGATCTTAAAGTATTTGCATAAGCAAGATGACCTGCATGGGCCGCCACCAAAACCTGTCACGCCCCGCTTCCCATTCTACCGGGAGCGAGGACGCGAGCGGGTCCGCGATGTGCTTAAAACAAGGAGGAGTACTTTTTTTTTTCTTTTTGGAATCTTTTTCTTTTCTTCCTCCTTGGCTTAAACACACTAAGCGTCTGTATAAAAATTGCAGATTCTTGCTTGCAAATTTAAGAAGCAGCTCAAACAACATTATTACATATCCAGTGTACATTAATTAAGATACAGCTTGGCCTAGCATGGCCAATACAAACAAAGTATACAAATTACATTATTCAAATATATATATATATATATGTGCTGACGCGAAGGTAAAAGTCTAGTCTTCTGTGGGTAGATACTCCACGTAGTTTTCGAGCACTGGCTCGACTCCTGTAGTAGTGTCTTCAAAGAACTCACTATCGATACCTGACGGACATTTCGTAAAACAACAAAATGAAATGTCCGTCAGCGAGGTTTACTCGGCAAGATAATCTCAAAACCAAAATGTTGGACATTTTAAATTTAAACAATGGTGAACTTTAAAGACAATCAATAAGCTTAATTCACAAATAAGCAATAAAAGAGATAAAGCAGTTTAAATTAGTTAAACAGTTAAAGCAGTTAAACATTTGCAACCTGCAGCAATTAAATCATTGATAGCCATTTGCAATACCATTTGCAACTTGTAGCAATTTCAATAACAAATTGCAATACTATCAGCAACCTGTGACAATTTAGCATTTAATAAACCCACTGTAGCAACCTGCAGAAAAGATGTTAGAACAATAGTCAATAACCAGTCTATCCTAGTGATAAGTCCATGTCCAAGAGTACTAGAGATAACCAACATGCAGCCTGCGACGGGAGCAACTCCGAGGCTTACCCACCGTTCCGATATGGCAACGGTCAAGGTTCTAACCCCCGTAATGTGTTGGAGGTAATTTAGTATGGCGCATCCAGTCATTCTGTAACACTTGTGATCATAGACTACCCCAATCCCAGGTCAAGCCAAGTGTCGGTCAACAGGACGTGTACTATCAGTTCAATATTGAAATTCCATCTTCTATTTTATATTGTTAAAGTTCCATCTTTCATTCAATATTGTTGAAGTTCCATCTTCCATTTCAGTCAATTCAGTCTCGGTATTCCAATAGTCTGTACAACAGTCTCGTGAAAGTTCACAACTTCACGACTCGATTAAATGAAAACATCAGGATCACTTAAATAAATAAAAGAACGAGTAAGATATGATTTTAACCAAGCAAAAGAGTTTAAATTAGCTTAAAATACTTTCTAAGACTAGTAGTTATTTCTCAAGATTTTAAACAATTTTTAAACAATTTTAAATAGCCAAAAAGCAATTTTAAATCAAGAAATGATTTTTAAAACATATGTTCAAGGAATTGTTTAGAGCAAACCGTACATCAAAATTCTTCAAACAAGGTGTCAAAATGATCGTATTCACTAGTACTACGACATATATTTTTATCGTACGTAAGTGCACGTAAAAATCACAGATTACGAATTTTAAAAGGATTTTTAAAACAAGAATTTATCATTACAACATATCTTCAAAGATTTATTCCGGGCAAACCGTACGTCAGAATTTTGCAAACAAGATGTCAAAACGATCGTATTTACAAGTACTGTAACATATATTTTTATCAGACGTACATATACGTAAAAATTGCAAGCTAAGAATTTTAGAAGAATTTTAACCTATTTAAGTTTTGCCTTTAAAAATTCACTGTGAGAAATATACTTGCCTGATCGCGACGAAACTAGCGCCAATGAATTCGTTTCGACGTTTCTGATTTTCTGGGACTAGTCACACATTTTTCTGGGCCCTGTATAATTGTTATGGATTTATAACCTTAAAACCCATTTATTAATTAATAAAAAATACGAAAATACGAAAGTTCGTGATATTTACAAGTTTGCCATTGAGTATATTAACTTACGCAGCCGTTGTTTGTCGTTGCATGGGGGCTTCGGCGGGGGTTTTCTCACGGCGGGGGAGCGGGGGAGGAGAACGGTGGCGGAGGCGGGACTCGGGGGCTTCCGGCGGAGCGACGGCCGTTGACAGCGAGAGTGAGAACGGCGAGAGCCTCGTCGGAGGCTGGGACGGTGCGGGGGATATGCTGGGCGAGGGAGCTCGGTGAACGACGTGCGGGCGGGGTTCGGGGCTCTGCGTGGTCGGAGGAGGAGGCCGAGGTCGGTGAGCGTCGTCGGAGGCATCGGCTGCTGCGGTGATGCTCGGAGGGGACCTCTCGGTGGCCTGGAGCTCGGGGATCGTTCGGCGTCGGGGTTGGTTGCAGCAGCGAGGAGGCGAGCTCGACGGTCGGAGGACGGTGTCGGAGCGGGGTTGAGCAAGAGAGAGAGAGACCGTGAGAGCTCGAAAGTGAGAGAGAGGCTGTGTGTGCGATGGGTTTCAAACGTGAATGGGGAAAGAGAGAGAGTACGAGAGATAGGGAGAGGGATGATGGGTGCCTGGGTTTCAAAAAGAGAGAGAGAGATAACGCTGTGTGTGTGTAACTGTGAGGGGGGTGAGAAATACTTATAGACTTAGAATTTGGGTAGTTGGGGAGGGGTTTTACGGTTAGCTGAGAGATGAGGGTAGGGTAGATACGGGCTGGGTTAGGTGGGGTAATTAGGTTAGGTTAATGGTAATTAGCATTAGGTAAACCCCTTTAATGAAAGTTATTAGTGAAAATACAAAAGCGAAAATTACGAAAATGCCCCTACTAGTAAACGTGTCCGAAAAATTACGAAAACATACCCACAGGACCGTATCGTCACGAGGATCGCGAATACGAAGACCGTTCCAGGGTTTGGGCTACGAAAATACTAGTTTTTGGCCAAAAAGTTTAGAAAGCGGGTTTGCGGGTTTTCTATTGAAATGATATCAGAAAATTACGAAATTAATGTGGGGAGCCCTAAGTGATCATATGATGCTACCGTACAAGTTTGAAAACGTTTTGAAGACGTTTGTATAGAAAATAAATTCGTTGAATCAAAACGGTAATTTTGGGAGATGAATTTTAACAGAAATGTTTTGGGCATTTGAGGAAATCTGAAATTGCTGAAATATAATATGATAAGTCTAGTGCTCTAAAATATTTTTATAAGAATTTTTGGAATCAGTTTTGTTATAAAACTATTCACGAACATTTATAAAGTAAAATTAATTTTTAAAGTACGTAAAAATTGGTAAATCGAAGTGATGAAATTTCAGGTCGTTACAGCGCGGGAGACGCTCCAGAACCTGGGTAAGACAGTAGTGAATCTGCGGGAGCAGGTCGAAGCGGCCAGCCATCGCAGAGACGGTGGAGGACAAGGTCCTAAGGTCGCCTCTTAGACCACTCACCGCCCCCTCTAGAGCACGAATGCTCTGAAGTACAGTGTCAGGGGGAGGTGGTGCAGAGGGACGCACCTGGCGGGGCTGTGCAGGGCGTGGCTGGCGTACTCGGGTCGCGTAGGTGACTGGCTCAGCGTGGAAGGGAACAAAAGGTGCGGCACTCGCAAATGTGGACCTGGCCTCAGTGCGAGGCCGGGGCACAGACTGGTGAGAAGTGGAGGCAGCAACAGCGAAAGAAGAGTGCAAAAGTGGCAGCGAGGCGGCCAGAGAGGTCAGTGGCACAGAAGTGTGGACAGACGACACGACGCTCTTGGAAAATATAGCAGGGGTGGAGACAGAGGTGACTATCGCTGGGGTGGAAGTGTGTGGACCAAAAGGTGCAACCCCAGCGGAGACCATGCTAGCCATGGTCTCCACGACCGCGGCAAACGAGGGCTCTCCACTCTCAACAAAGGTCGGTGGGCGCTCGGGGAGTGCGGATCAAAGAGGCTCGACGGACAGAGGGCCAGTGGTGGTGGTGGGAGTGGTGGTGACAGCCTCAGAAGTGGTGGAGGTGGTGGAAGTGGGCTCAACTGAGGTACTCTCGACACCGACAGAGGTGTCAGGAGCAGCGGAAACGTCAGGTATGGGCTGAGGGGCCACGGGGTCAACAGGCTCGGCGGCAGGCTCGGCAGGGTGTGCAACAGGGTCTACAGGGGCAGCGTGGGCCTGCTCGGCCTCCTCGGCCTCGAGCATGTAAGCAGCGGGGATGAGGACATCCATCGCATGGAGCCAGTCAACGTGGGCTGGTGCAATCTGAGTCCGAGCTGGGCTGGGAAGAATCATGTAATCGACCCCGTAAGGGCCGTGCAACCAGACCCAGTGACGCTCACCGTGCGGATGAAGCATCTTCATCCGGGCCATAACATCTATCGACAGAGAAGTGGGGCCCGAGACGCGTCGCAAGTCGTCAGGGAAGTCCTCGTCGGTCATAAGGGCAAGCAAGGTGATCAGGCCGCCGCAGCATATCGGTGAGCGAGCGCCCACCGATACGATGATGCGGTCCAAAAACCAAGCCGCGACATCAATCACGACGGCGGGGACCAGCTCATCGCCATCCCTAGATAGAGCTCTGGGACGTGTCATCGCGTAGAGCATATAGAGCTCTGGCGTAGACATCGTGCCTGGCTCATATCTGGCCAAAAAGGTCGTCGCCATAAGGCGCTGAGCAATACGGAGGCAGGGATGGACGATGGCCGAGGCCTTGGCCCTACTAGGGTCAAAGGCAGCGTGAAGACCCGTAATCCGGGCCCAGAAGGCACCGGCATCGAAGGAAGGTGGGGGGATATGGGTGGGGCCGTAACCGCGATCGGCTCCGGGGACAGCGGGCCACGAGAAAAACGCTCTCATCATATCGAGAGTGACCTGGCACTCCCGGTCCATGAACCGAAACGAGCATCCCTCGTCGGTCCGGGCGATCGAACTCAGAACCTCAAGTGTTGGGCGGGTAAACGTATCCGCCGACACCTGAAAGAAATCTCACCAGCCCACGTTGTCGTACAACGTGAGCATCCCCTCTAGTACCCCCAGGCGTCCTAGGTCAACAAGGTGTGCAAACCTGGAGGGTACGATCGAGCGCTGGGAGATACGCTCGAAGACGGCACGGTGTGCGTCGTCTCGGAACGTAATCCCGAGTGGCCCGACCAATGGAGCCGGTGGTGGTGGCTGTGGAGCGGCAGGGAGAGGCTGTGCGGGCTGTGGGTGCACGGCAGGCTGTGCGGGGTGTGTGGGGCCTGTAGGCTGTGCTGGGTGGACGGCGTGTGTGGGAGACGGTGGAGGAGAGTCCTCCAACTCGTGGGAGGGGCCGGCATCATCCGACCGCTTCCGCTTGGCGGAAGCTCTCTTCGACCGCGGCCGTGTCCGGGGTGGCATATCGGCCCCGAGCGCGCCGAAAAACGTGAAAAGTGTGGCGTGTGCAAAATAATGGAAAGAGTGTATCCCGACACGCCGCGAGTGCTAAGCAATGGAAGCGTGCGAAGTCAGCGCCTCCACGAAGTTCAAATCTGTCCCGAGAAGCTCCCCTGGGCTCCCCTAAGCTCCCAAAAGCAACCTGCGCGTGAAACGGAGATATCAGCGGGTAATATTCAAAACATATGGAGCATTAGGGGTATAACAGATAAATATAGAAATTGATTTGGGTTTGGGGGTTGTTTAACACATGGATCCTTAAAAAATACTCAAAAAGAGGAGAAAAAGGCAATAAAGGCAATACCGGAGGTGGTAGGGGCGGCGGCCGCCGGCGGCGACTCGGGCGAGGCGCCGGAGGTGCTCGGCCGGCGGTGGCGGGCCGAACGGTGGCGCGAACGGGCTGGTCGGGCGAGTGGTGGCGCGAGCGAGGGGTATCGGGCGAGGGGAGCTGAAGGGTCGGGCTGTTTGGGGGTTTTCGCGTTTCGAAAAATGTGTACTCGGCCGAGCGAGATCAATGAAAATTTCTCCTCGCTTACGCTACGGCCGAGTGGCTTTGCCAGCCTCGGCCGAGTGGAGTAAGTCCATTCGGCCGAGTGACTCAAGCTACTCGACAAGCCCGCCCTAGGAGGGTATCCGTTTTACTCGGCCGAGTGAAAATATATACTCGGCCGAGTAGCAGTTATATTGAAATCAGGAAGATAAACAGAGAGTTGGGTACAGCAGACTTCCCTCGTTCGTGAGCGGCTCGGTCGGACGAATTTGTGTACTCGGCCGAGTGACTAGTATGCTCGGCCGAGTGAGCCTTATGTTCTGCTGTTTGTCTTCGTTTGGGCTCTAAACTCCGTCTTTCTTCCTCCAGTCGATTCCATCTTCCTCCTAAGCGTCGAGCGCCTTCTTGGGGCGTTCCTCATCGTCGCGTTCATCCTCCTCATGATGGATCTACCTATCTCCTCTCCTGTCAAGAAAAATAGGACCTGTTATCACAAAATTTTGGGTGAACGACTCAAAACACTAAAAATTTCTAAAACGAAAATAAAGAAAAAGTAAAAATAAAGCAAAAACCGTCGGGTTGCCTCCCGACAAGCGCTCGTTTAAGGTCGTGAGCTCGACCCCCTATAATTTTCAATCAATGCGGGATGTTTGGTGCATATGAGATGCACCCATCAAACTTTCCGGGGAGAACGCTTGGATTGGGAAGTTGCGGCGTGTTCTCCCTCGGTGGTCTCCCATCTCGAATAGTGTTGGGGGGAGGATCCCCCAAGCTAGCATTTGCTCCGGTCAACGGCTTCACCGGTGATGCCGATCTCCGTACCGGAGGAGCTTTCTTTGGAGACTTTAATTTCGAGAGCTTGCAGAGCTCTCGAATCCTTGCGACATCAGCGTCGCCTTCATCATCTTCAGCGGAGAGGTCGGGGGAATCATCTTTCTTCTCATTTTGGCCTAAATCCGAGCCTTCCTCGAAATCTTCATCGAATAGAGCTCCAATAGAGTGGGGGATCACCTCCTCAATTACCTCATCAAGGAGGTCCATGTAATCAAGCTCCTCGTGGTAAGGCATGTGCTTCATAGCCTTAGGAATGTGAAGCTCCACCTCGATGTTGCCGACGTTTAAAGTTAGTGTACCTTCGCGCACGTCGACGATGACTCCGGCGGTGGCGAGGAATGTGCGTCCAAGTATCAACGAAGTATCTCCCTCCTCCTTAACGTCCATGATCACGAAGTCACATGGCAAGCATATTCCCCCCAGGACTTGTAGCTGGATGTCTTCGGCGATCCCTACCGGCCTTGTTATCCGTCCATCGGCTAATTGAATGCGCATGTTGGTGGGTTTCAACTTTGTCCCGGTGTTTAGCCTTAAGAACATGGAGAGAGGCATGAGGCTCACACTAGCCCCTAGATCAACCAACGCCTTTTGAAGAGGAACGCCGCCCAAGGTGCAAGGAATCCGAAAACTCCCCGGATCTTTAAATTTTGCCGGCTCCTTCTCTCTCTTGGTGAACCAAGAGCCCTCCTCGGCTAGCATGATCTTCTCCTTCCTCTTTCTCCCCGAAATCAAGTCCTTTAAGAATTTAGCATATGTGGGGATTTCCACGATGGCGTCGAGGAAGGGAATGTTGAGGCTAACTCCTCTAAGATACTCGAGAAACTTCGCTAGCCTTTTCTCCATTTTCGCTCTAGCGAGCCTTTGGGGGAATGGGACCGGTGGCATGAAGCGCCTCTCCTCGATCAATTGCTCCGCTCTAGATTTCTCCTTTTCTTGTGGCTCCTTCTCCTTATCAACTTCAACTACCGGCTCAATCGGCTCCAAACTTTCCTCCACGGGTTCCTCGGTAGGAATCATGGCGGGGGTGGTATCCTTTCCGCCTCTAGTGGTAACGGCAACTACGGCATTGATGTGACCGGTGTTGCTCCGTGGGTTTTGCTCGGGTTGCGCCGGCAATCGTTGAGTGTTCCGATTGAGCAACGCCAATTTCTCTGATATTTGAGCCACAACGGTATTAAGGGAGTCTTGCCCCGCCTTCAAGCTAGCATTGACCTTATTTTGCTCGACCATAAACGCCTCCACCCTAGCTTCGAACTCGGATCGTTGTTGAGCTTGTGGAGGGTTTTGATTTTGATTCCTCCACCCTTGATTGTATCCGGGCGGCCTATATGGTGGAACTTGTTGCGTCGGTTGAAAATTTTGTTGAGTAGGCCCCCTCGGTGGATAGTGTTGTTGTTGGGGTGGTAGTGGTGGTCGAGCTTGTTGAGGTGGCGGTTGTGGCGGGTTCAAAGCTCCTTCATTGTTGGCGTAAGAGAATCCGGGATGATTTTTTGCGGCCGGATTGGCCCAATATCCTTGGTTCCCCGCAACATATTGTACTTGCTCCAAGGATCCTTCTCCTTGCTCTCCTCCCGAGTACATGGCTTGAGATTGGTCTTGCCAATCACACATTTGGTTGGTTGGAGCGGAGGTGGAAGGGCTTCCCTGGGGCTCCGTGATAAACTTCTCCAATCTCTCCACTACCTTGTGGAGAGAATAAAACTTGCTCGTAAGCTCCGCTACGGTCTTCGCCTCGTAGATGCCAGTTGGCTTTAAGGAGGACGTAGAGTGTCCTCGTTCATCGCCCCATTGTTGATTATTTGAGGCCATCTCCTCAATTAGGGCCGTAGCTTCCTCGGGAGTCTTTGACAAGATAGCACCATTCGCCGCGGCATCAATAATTTGTTTGGTCCCCGGTTGGAGACCATTGTAGAAGCTATGCACTAGCTCCCAATCTTCTATACTATGGTGCGGGCATTGATGCTGCAGATCCTTAAAACGCTCCCAAGCCTCATAGAGCGTCTCTTGGGGTCCTTGCTTGAAGGACATAAGAGCGCTCCGAATCTTCACCGTCTTGGAGGGCGGATAGAACTTGTCAATGAATGCACTCGCCAACTCGTCCCAAGTGGTGAAGACACCCTCAGCTTGCGTCCTCAACCAGTATAGTGCCTTGTCCTTTAGCGTGAAAGGGAAGAGACGCAGTCTGATGGCATCGATGGAGACCCCCGGCATCTGGAATGTGGCGCACTTCGACAAGAACAATTGGATGTGGTAGTGGGGATTTTCATGGGCATTCCCATGAAATGGATCCTGCTGCATCAGAACCACTAGTCCAGTCTTTAGCTCGAAGCTCTTGTCAGCCGCCAACCCCGGCATGGCAATGGATGAGGTAGTAGAAGAGGTCTTAGGCCGAAGCCTATCGCGAATAGAAATTATCCTTGCCATTCTTGCCGCTAATTGTTCAGGAGTTTCCGGGTTGGTCATAAACCGCCCTTCCGGATTTTGTCTCCTTTCCGCTCTAAGTCTCCGCGCGGTACGTTCGATCTCGGGATCAAATAATATAGCTTCAGGGTCCGCCGTAGATCTCGTGTACATGCACAGGGAAAACAGAGTTTCAAAGAGATGATTAGTACCGTGGAAGGGTTAGGTAAAAATAAAAAATGGAAATAATAATGATAAAAATAAAAAATAAAAAAGGAAGTAGCTAGGGGTGGTAAGATCAAACGCAATCGCCTCCCCGGCAACGGCGCCACAAACTTGATCGCTCCGGGACGTAACCCTAAAGAACGGTTGTAGTTTTACCGCAAGTGCACGGTGTAGCAGCGAGCAGGATATCGAACACAGGGAGGACGAATGACCGTGCTTGATCCAATCAACCTGGCTATTCAAGAAGAAAGATTTGCCTTTGGCGATCCTGTCACAATCGTCAGACAAAGTGCGGAAATATCAAATCAAATAAAGAACGTCTAGGGAATGGGGAATCCCCGCTACTCACCGTATCTCATAAATGTGGTTCGTCAGCTTCAAAATTGCTAGATTGAGATTTTGGATGGACTAGTTGCAACTGAATGTAGAACCAAGCTCATGCTCTCGCGCTGTTGCCGGTCTATAGCTATCCTAGGTTTGGGTCCAATCTCTTGCAAACCCTAGCCTAGGAAAGCTAGCATTAGGGTCAACATCATCGTCCAATCGCGCACCGAGCCCAATCTCTTGCAAACTCGGCTCGCGATCAAGATTGGGATAGTTCTTACCCGTCCAATCTCTTGCAAACGGGTATTGGCATGGAATTGCAACCGAAAACCCTAGTATCGGTCCAATCTCTTGCAAACCGATACTACGGTAATTCGATTCCAACCCAATTCGGATTTCTAGGGTTTCCTATCGAATCGGGATCCAATCTCTTGCAAATCCCGATCGGTATGAACTCCTAGCCAACCGTAGTAAATTGATCCCAATCTAATCCCTAGATATCGATTCTAGCTAAATTTCTACTAATTCATCACAAATATGAAGTTGGGCTTGTAGGGTTCATCCCCACACCCCAAGACGTGGCGACTACTCACAATTCATAGCAAGATCACAAAAATAATCAATGAAATAAGCAATAGAATTCATCACAATATTGAGATATGCAATAAAAATAGAATTTTTGAGGAAGAGAAAGACAAACCAATGGAGTTCTTCAATTAATCCAACAAAAATCAAACTTTTTCTCCTCTCCAATCTCAAGAATAAAACTAAAAAGCTAATCTAAAAAAACTGCAAAAAATCTAAGGAGAAGCTCTCCAAAACTAGGGTAAAAACAGGGGTTAAATACCCCCCAAAATCGTCCAAAAACTGTGACCAAAATACCCCTGCGCAGCCTGTTTTCCGCAATTTTCGCTACAGGCAGCGCGTCGCACTCGGCCGAGTGACAAAAGTCGCTCGGCCGAGTGAGAAACCCTGTAATTTTCCAGTAAGTCGGGGCCTTCACGGGTCTCTACTTCGGGGGCGGCTCGGCCGAGTGAGTTGTCGTCACTCGGCCGATGGCTTCATTGTACTCGGGCGGACGGGATTATCCACTCGGCCGAGTGGGTCTTCTGAAGCTCAGGCAGCCGAAAAACAGAAACTTGGAGATTTTTGAAGGGCTTCGTCTGGGCGCCACTCGGGCGGACGTGGTCTCGTCACTCGGCCGATGTGGTCTCCGTCGCTCGGCCGAGTGCACATAGGAATCGTGTCTGATCTGGTCGGCCGAGCGGTGTCTCGCTGGTCGGCCGAGTGGGTCCTCCACTCGGCCGAGTGGGACACTAAACATGCCCAATCTTCTTATTTTGGCCTCCTCGTCGCTCCTGCGACATCCGTTCTTCTTCCGCTCCTCTCCAACAGCAAAATACCCCTCAGGGAGGTCGTCGGTGACCCTCTGGAGTAAGCGCATCTCGAGATCACTCCAAATCACGCCAAATCACCTGAAATGCGACAAAAAAACAAATCGTGAAAAGCATCGTAATATCGTCGATATATCGTGAAAAACATGATTTGGGCGATCTAAATGGCATGCAAAAATGCGGGAAAAAAGGTGTAAAATAAGGAGTGATCAGGTGTCGCTACCCGACGCCGGTGTAGCTTTCGCGTCGTGTTGAGGTAACGCTTTGCACCCCTAGGACCCCCAACCCAATTGCATGCTAATCAAGACTAAAAATCAGTATTTTAAAGTATTTTAAATGTTTTAGCACTCACTAATCAAGATTAATAAAACGGATGTAGGCCGGTGGACTTGTGCACGTAGGAATTGTGACTTTGGACTCGTTGGACGGTGTTTCCCTGACGTGATAATTGCAGGCAAGTGAAACTTGCCAAATATTGCTTAGGGCCATGTTTTTAGGCCACTTCCTTGCTTTTAGCGTAAAAGAGACTAGTCAGTGAAATGATAGCTGGCTAGACGCCTACTTGATCTAGTTTGACAACGAAACTAGATCCGTCACCTAATTGATCTAGCTTGACAACGAAGCTAGATCCAACCCTTAAAGCTTGTTTTTCATGCATACTAAACTGTCACGTTTACTTTCCTTACCTGTACGCCTTACTACTTGTCTTGTCATGTCATCCATGCATTGAATGTCGCATTCGTAGCACACGCTACAATACTTGTACTGTACTCCCTTGACTGGCTAGGTGCACCCCTAGACCAGCAAGATAAAACACTTCCTGGCTCGTGTTCCAGAAGCGAGCATTCCCGTTTGGGGGTAAGGCCCTGGCTCGACACACGTGGAGGGGTAGGGATAAACGATCACTTGAGCTTAGGAGTTGGCCCGCGCAGCCACTCTAGCCAAAAGGCGGAATCTCTGTGCACGAGGTGCTTACTTTCCTTGTCTTGTACTTGTCTTGTGAATGATTCATGTAAAACTTGACATCCATGCCATGCTCGCACTCATTACTTTAACTGCCATGTCATTGCATCATGCTAGAACTGCTAGGTTGCTCTACTTGTACCTACTTTCAGTTTCCTTGCACAAGTCTTCCAGACTTGCTGACATGTGCCCCTTGCTCTTTTGGGTGTCACATGTTAGACCCTGAGCCAGAGACAGTTGTTGAGGACGAGGTGGTTGCTGACACTGAGCCTACGTTCGTCGAGGAGTTCGTGGACACCGGAGACCTGTTGTAGAGACTGTTGGCGTTGCTTTTGCTTTAGGTTGCTGTTAGATGTCGGTGCTTGCACCATTACCTTGTTTCTGTACTTTGTACTTTTGGTGGCCATGCTGGGGCCTCTTTTAGACTCTTTTCTTTTAGCCTGGTGGCTTTTTCTGTGATGTTGAGATTTATTGCTATGGATATTTTGAGATGTTTCTTTTGTCTCTTTCGTTATTATTATCTTTGTTTCGTTTCGCGTTGCAAGGACCTGTAGTTTTAATTTGATTGACGCTTATCGGACTTGCAGCTTTGTAGCTTCAAGTCTGATCGGACCTTCTCACGCTTCGCCTCCACGTTTTTGGGAAGCGGGGCGTGACACCGTCCACCCGAGTGGCACTCAGACGAAGCCCATCAAAAATCGCCAACTTACTATTTTTCGTCTGCCTGAGCTTCAGAAGACCCACTCGGCCGAGTGGATAATGCCGACCGCCCGAGTACTAAGAAGCCATCGGACGAGTGACGACAACTCACTCGGCCGAGCCGCCCCCGAAGTGAAGACCCCCGAAGACCCAGACTTACTGGAAATTCTCAGGGTTTGTCACTCGGCCGAGCGACTTTTGTCACTCGACCGAGTGCGACACGCTGCCTGTAGCGAAAATTGCGGTTTTCAGGCTGCGCAGGGGCATTTTGGTAACAGTTTTTTGGACGATTTTGGGGGGTATTTAACCCATGTTTTTACCCTAGGTTAAGGAGCTTTTCTCTTTACTTTTTGCAGCTTTTTAGATTAAACTTTTAGCTTTAGATTTTGTGATTGGAGAGGAGAGGAAAGTTGGTTTTTGTTGGATTCTTGGAAGAACTCTATTGGTTTGCCTCTCTCCTTTAAAAATACTATTTTTATTGCATATTTGAATATTGTGATGAATTCTCTTGTTAATTACATTGATTATTTTTGTGTTTGTGCTATGAATTGTGAGTAGTCTCTATGTCTTGGGGCGTGGGGATGAACTGTTGGATATGGAAGACGTTTGTACACCCTTGTGGGGGATGTACGAGGGAATACGGACCTCGAACGTCGCGTACACGAAGTCATGTGCAAAGGGAATATGTTCCCTTGCGGAGAGGATCTCTAGATTGATGGGAAAGTCGCATTATATGTGCATAAGTGCATGCGACATATGGCTAATAAAGGGGTAATATCTTAAGCTTATGTTGTACCGTGCATATGGTACAACTTAAGCTTATAATATGCCATGTACGATGGTACACCTTAGTTAAATTGTTCCAAAGGAACAATTACTCCTAAAATAACTACCTTGGGGGCTATAAATAAGACCCAAGGGTTATCCATTTCCTGACACTTTTGCATGGCATTCTTGCATGCATTTCATTCTAGCGAAGCTCTGCCGAAATCCTTCCTCTCTCTTTATCCAAGTTCTTAATCTAAAAGTAGAGATTTAGATTGTGGATTTAGTAGCCTTACTCCGTTCGTGAGAAGACTCGATCCGTCGTGGCGAATCCAAAGGCGAAGTTCTGTGACTACCGTGCCGCATACGCAAGCGTAAGTCTCAACTTCATTTATCGATCCTAACTCTTTTTTGGCAGGATCCTACATTGGTATCAGAGCCATACGGGTTCGCCCCGGTCAAACCGCCGCCCCGTCGAAACTATGAACGAGTCGTTGTCTTTTTCACGAATGGGTATCCTACCATTACAGATATAGTAGGAACGCTTCGTGACGGAGAGAACGCAGCGGTTGTTCTTTTCACGTTAGGTTCTTCTGTCATTACGGATATGGCAGGAACTCTCCGTGACGGGAAGAACCGACCGTTCATATCGTCAAACTCGCTCTCTTCATGGATGCTGAGTCTCCATTCATAGGGAATGGGTGCTCTCTTCATGTGGAGCGTGTAGTTTACGAATTTTTGAAGTGGGTTCAATTTTTTGGCACACGGCCATTGGAGGACAACTACTTCCTCGACGAACGGGTGCTTCAACGGAGAAGAAGGTGGTGGTTATTCCCATCGGGGAAGATGAATTTTAGTGCATGTGCACCATGGCCAAATGGGTTATGAAGGCCATGCACCCCCCTCCCCATGCGGAGGGGGTTTGGCTACGGCCAATAACCACCGTGGCAACCCCCTCCGGCGGGGGTGTGCGGCCACCCCACATAAGGGGAGGCCGGCCATGGCCAAAGGGCCATGGCCGGCCATGGCCAAAATGGCCTTGGCCATGACTGGCCATGGCCAAGCCATGGCCGGCCATGACCAGGCCGGCAGTGGCCTGCCCCGGCCAAGGCCAGGGGCCGGCCTGGCCGGCCCTGGTAGAGGCCAGGGCCGGCCCTGGCAGTGGCCAGGGCCGGTGCCCTGGCCTCGGCCAAGGCCTGACCGGCCCTGGCAGAGGCCATGGCCGGCTGGCCGGCCTGGCCGGCCCTGGCAGTGGCCAGGGCCGACACCCTGGCCTCGGCCAGGGCCTGGCCGGCCTTGGCCGGCCTCGGCCAGGGCAGAGGCCCTGGCCAAGGGGCTAGGGCCCCTGGCCGGTCAGGGCAGAGGCCCTGGCCGGGAGAAGTTTCAGACCAATTCGGCAAAAGGCCTTGGTCGAACTTGAATGTGCCGACTAGCCCATACGGGGCCAAACGACAGTCGTCTGTGCCAAAATTCTCTCATACGGGGGGAAACGCCTGGATCCATACGGGAGCCGGCGACGTTAGTTTGCAGAAAAATTCCCAAAAGGGGGATCCGACCTTGGCACGGCTACGGCTCTTTCCTAACAAATGGTCAGGAAGTGCCGAATATTTCACTAGTATCATAAGGTTACTAAGTTGAAATATTTTTTTTTGAAAAATACGTTTTCATACGTTTTGAAAAATACGTTTTCAAAAACGCTTTTCCGCTGCGAAGTACTATAAGAGTACTAACATTTGATAAAGTGAGGGAGAAATATTGAAAGTTACTCTAGATGGTGATTGGAAACATAATGACCTTTCCGATTCTACAGTAACATCTTCAATAATTTTCGAAAGTAACTTATCAAATTATAAATATCATTCCAAGTGGGAGTTGAAATTAGAACTATCCAAATGGGATATTCTACTATCACTTCAAATGGGAATTGTATTTAAAGAATTTTCAATGCAATTTTTTGATCAAACCTTTGGTTTTATGTCTTTTGCAGCATTTTAAAAGTAAAATGTCTTCCGCTTCAAAGAATATCGTCGCTGAGTTAAACAGAGGTGAAAAACTCAACGGCGATAATTACCAACTTTGGTCCATCAAAATACAATACGTTCTAGAGGAGCAAGAAGTGCTCGAAACTCTAAAGAACGTTATGATTGAACCCGAGTTGGGCACTACGGCCCAACACCGACGAGACAAGGAAGCTTTTGATGCTTGGTCTCGGAAGAACATGATAGCGCGCATTACGTTATTAAGCAGTATGGCTGATGATATAATGCGCATCTTTCGAGAACATGACCTAGCCATGGACATATGGTCCAAGCTAGAAGAGAAGTTCGGTGGCACATCGGTGTCCAAACTTCGCGCCTTAACTATAAGGTTCGATACATATAAGAAACATCCAGATCATTCCATGGGGAAACATCTGTGACATATGGCGAATCTTATCTCGGAGTTAAAGGACGCAGGTCATGTGCTCACTGATAAGCAACAAATCCAAGCAGTTATACGTTCCCTACCAAATGGGTGGGATCAAATGAAGATGCATCTCACTCACAATGAGAGCATCAAGACCTTCAGCGATGTTTCCAAGCACCTCGAATTAGAGGAAGAGCGGCTTGCGGCTGCCAAGCCAAGTGCAGAAGTGCACATGGTTGCTAGTTCCTCACACGGGGGAAAGAAACGGAAAGATCGTTCGAAGTTCACTAATGAACGTAATAAGCAACCTGAGTCTACCAAGAAACCCAAACATAAGGGTGGGCACAAGAAATGGCACAAGAAGAAAGACTTGAAGAGGATCAAGTGCTTCAAGTGCAACAAGCTCGGTCACTATGCTCGTTCGTGTACGAGTGGAGGTGACGAGGTAGCTTGTAAATATACTAGTTACATATGTGTTTCTAGTTCAATATTTCTTGTGGAATCTAATCCATTTTGGATAATTGATTCAGGTGCCACCGACCACATAGCAAGGGACAGACGGTCCTTCGTGGAGTATCACCGGATACCCCAAGGAACGAAGTGGATCTATGTAGGAAACAACACACGTGTTGAAGTGAAAGGCGTTGGGACTTGCAAGCTAGTCTTGGACAACGGCCGCACTCTCCTACTTCATGATGTCCTCTTCGCTCCAGATATTCGAAGGAATATTATTTCTATGGTCGTATTAATGGGTCTTGGCTATAACTGGTTTTTTCATGATTGTAATGTGGACTTAAGTTGTAATAATACTCTTATTGGTACTGGGTTTGTATTTAAAGGATTTATTGTAATGATTACAATGTATGATTCCTCATGTAATGAAAATTTCCTTATTGCAAATTCTAAGACTTATGAGTCTGATGTGATTTGTTTGCACGCAAGGCTTGGTCATATTGGACCAACGCCTATGGATAGACTTGCCAAACGTGGCCTTCTATCCAATGTTTCAAAGGTTGAAATGTCTACCTGCGAACATTGCCTTGTGGGGAAATCTTGTCGCAAGCCGTTTGGAACCGGCACAAGGGCCGAGGTTCCATTACAGCTTATCCATTCGGACATATGTGGTCCGATGAATGTCAAGACAAGACGCGGAAAGTCCTATTTCATCACTTTTATTGATGATTTCCCCCGATTCGGACATATCTATTTGATATCCCACAAAAGTGAAGCTTTGGCTTGCTTTAAAAACTATATGAGTTTAGTGGAGAATCAATTAGATTGCAAGATTAAGGTCTTGCGAACCGATAGGGGCGGTGAATATCAATCAATAAGTTTTAAGGAACTTTGTGATGAAAAAGGCATAGTACATCAGGTAACTATGCCTTATACTCCTCAACAAAACGGTGTTGCAGAAAGGAGAAATAGGACTTTAATGGAAATGGTCCGTTCAATGATGGCGGAAGCTAACTTGCCAATCACCTTTTGGGGTGATGCATTATTGACGGTCGCTTTCATTTTAAACCGCGTACCCTCGAAATCAGTTAGCTCCACTCCTTATGAGTTGTGGAACCAAAGGTCTCCTGACTTAAACATTTTGAAACCTTGGGGTTGTGCATCCTACGCACATATTTCCTCCCATAATTATGGCAAACTTGGGCCAAGGGGAAGGAAATGTATCTTTATACGATACGCAGAAAACTCCAAAGGTTATGTTTTTGTTAGTCAGGAAGACAATGGTGGGCTAATTGAGTTTGAGTCGAGGGATGTCACTTTCTTGGAAAACGAGTTTCCAAGACAGGGCGAGATAAGTCAGGACTTATCTCTATTTGAGATTTATGATCAAGAAGGATTACCTCATTCGAGTGGGAGAATTCTTGGTGAAAACGAAAATACATTTCAACCTTCACCAATGGATTATACGAATGACGATTATCCTATTCCATACGGGAATAATGATCCAAGTGGGAGCAATTCTAACGACATTCCAAGTGGGAGTGATATTAGAATTGATCTAAACTCAAGTCAACAAGGACTTGAAGAATCTCAAATACGACGTAGTAGTCTTACAAGGTTGGCTCCTCTAAGATTTGAGGATGAATTTCCGCAAACCTTTATGACTTTACTACAAGAAGATGACGAGCCTGCTACTTTCAAACAGGCCGTATCTTGCCCTGCTAAAGACAAATGGATGGAAGCGATGCAAGAGGAGTTAAAATCCATGAAAGTTAACCAAGTCTGGGACTTAGTTGACTTACCCAGAGGACGTAGAGCTATTGGGAACAAATGGGTTCTCAAGATCAAGCATAAGGCTGATGGCTCTATTGACAGATATAAAGCTCGCCTTGTCGCGAAAGGTTTTACGCAACAGGAAGGGATAGACTACGAAGAGACCTTCTCACCTGTTGTTTGTTTTACCTCAATTCGCCTGATTCTGGCAATGGTAGCTTGCTTAGACCTCGAATTACATCAAATGGATGTAAAGACTGCCTTTCTCAATGGAGAATTGGACGAGGAGATCTATATGGAACAACCAACAGGGTTTGTAAAAGAAGGAAACGAACATAAGGTTTGTAAACTTCTTAAATCCATATATGGTCTTAAACAATCCTCGAGGCAATGGTATATACGATTTCAAGAGGTTGTCTTATCAAATGGATTTTCCATGCTTGATGAAGATAACTGTGTATATATCAAGAGGAATAAGAACAAGTATGTTATTATGTCTCTATATGTAGATGACATTTTAATAGCCGGAAATGACAAGGGCTTTGTGATGGATATCAAGGCTTGGCTTTCATCAGTTTTTGAGATGAAAGACATGGGAGAAGCCGCATATATCCTTGGAGTTAAGATTTCAAGGAATCGTTCAAAGAAACTTCTTTCTCTTTCACATGAGACTTATATAAAGAAGGTTCTAGAACGTTTTAATATGCAGGAATGCAAGTCCATTGATACTCCAATAAGCAAGTGCGACAATTTATGTCTGAAATCATGTCCGAAGAACCAAAAAGAGAAGGAGATTATGGAAAAAGTTCCATATTCCAGTGCAGTTGGTAGTCTAATGTACGCTATGATGTGTACAAGACCGGACATCTGTTTTGCCGTTGGAATGGTAAGTCGTTACCAATCCAACCCAGGGCAAGTACACTGGAAAGCGGTTAAGAGGATAATGCGGTATCTCAAAGGAACTGCAGACTTTGCTTTATGATATCAAGGAGATGCCTTGAGGCTCGAAGGCTACACTGATGCTGATTGGGCGGGTGATCTCGATGAGTGACGATCGACCTCAGGATATGTTTTTCTACTCGGATCTGGTGCATTATCCTGGAGTAGCAAGAAACAATCCTGCATCGCACTTTCAACCATGGAAGCCGAGTTTGTAGCATTTAGCATGGCAGTCCAAGAGGCTGTTTGGCTTAGGAAGTTCTTAGACAGGCTAATTAATGCAAGTGACTCAGGTGCTGTACCCATACACAGCGACAGTCAAGCATCTATAGCCTATGTCAAAGATCCGAAATTCCATTGTAAGACCAAACACATAGATATCCGCTACAAATTTGCAAAAGACTATGATAAGACCAAGAAGGTAGACATAAGGTACATATCTACGCATGAGATGATAGCGGATCCACTTACGAAGGCTATCCCCAGAGATGTGTTTTATAAACACATATCATCTCAAGGATTGCGTAAGAGCTGAGTTGTACCAATGTAAATTCCCATGTCTGTAAATGATCAAAATTAATAAAAGAATAAGTTCTTTTTGAAAACATTGCATATGAATTTCTTAAGAAATGTTTGTGTACATTTTTGAAATCTCAGCTGAATTCTAGTATGTCGGACAGATTGAGGTTGGCTCTCTCACATGAGCAACCGCCTTATTCTATCAGACGGATGAAATAGAGATGAGACCTGTTTGAAGTCAAAATCATCAGACGGATGATTTAAGAGTCATGACTTAAACAAAATGGTCGCATGAAAGATCTGCATCATATGGATGCTTACAAAAGATCTAAGAGGATTTTTTTTGAAATCCTATCTGTCTAAATGCGGGATGTGAGTCCAAAGGATTATTTGAGTAGAATAAGGGACTCAAAGTCAGACATTATGGTGTCTGATCATCATCCTTACAACATCATTGAGACATACACTCCCTGGGAAAGGAGCGATGTTGTAATACGTGTTCATACCACGTATGCATTTCGACCACTTAGTTAGTAGCAATAGTGTTTGCTATTATGTGAGACTCAAAGGCCATATGGGCCTTAACTCTTACCCTCAAGGACTCCAATTGGTTCCTTTAGATTTGACGAGATGATCGCTATCTTAGCGTGTTGCTAATGGGCTATGATAATTCGGCTCGGCGGGGCACGTTAGAAAAGCGAATCAAGTCAAGATCAGAAGGTTCGCAAGAAGAGGAAGATTGATTTCATATTCACATTTGGACTTTAATGATTCAAAGCTGGCCAGCCAATTGTGATCCAGATGGGATTCAATTGTTGAATATAAAGTATAAGAAATGTGAAGAAATAATCTAGGGTAAAGCATGCGTTGAACTACTCAAGTTTGCACCTTCGAGGTCGTTGTGTATCTCTAATAAGTGCACAACAACAGACTCTACGCGCATGACAGTCGCACGGTCTATTTCTCAGTATGATAGATGAAAGAACTAAGAGAAATACGTTCTCTTACAATCCCCTCAAGTGTGAGTGGGAGATGTTGGATATGGAAGACGTTTGTACACCCTTGTGGGGGATGTACGAGGGAATACGGACCTCGAACGTCGCGTACACAAAGTCGTGTGCAAAGGGAATATGTTCCCTTGCGGAGAGGATCTCTAGATTGATGGGAAAGTCTCATTATATGTGCATAAGTGCATGCGACATATGGCTAATAAAGGGGTAATATCTTAAGCTTATGTTGTACCATGCATATGGTACAACTTAAGATTATAATATGCCATGTACGATGGTACACCTTAGTTAAATTGTTCCAAAGGAACAATTACTCCTAAAATAACTACCTTGGGGGCTATAAATAAGACCAAAGGGTTAGCCATTTCCTGACACTTTTGCATGGCATTCTTGCATGCATTTCATTCTAGCGAAGCTTTGCCGAAATCCTTCCTCTCTCTTTATCCAAGTTCTTAATCTAAAAGTAGAGATTTAGATTGTGGATTTAGTAGCCTTACTCCGTTCGTGAGAAAACTCGATCCGTCGTGGCGAATCCGAAGGCGAAGTTCTGTGACTACCGTGCCGCATACGCAAGCGTAAGTCTCAACTTCATTTATCGATCCTAACTCTGTTTTGGCAGGATCCTACATGAACCCTACGAGCCCAATTTCAGATTTGTGATGAATTGGTAGAAATTTTGCTAGAATTGCTACTAGGGTTAGATTGGGATCGATTTACTACGGATAGCTAGGTATTCATATCGATTGGGATTTGCAAGAGATTGGATCCCAATTCGATAGGAAACCCTAGAAATCCGAATTGGGTTGAAATCGAGTTTCCGTAGTATCGGTTTGCAAGAGATTGGACCGATACTATGGTTTCCGGTTGCAATTCCATGACGATACCCGTTTGCAAGAGATTGGGCGGGTAGGAACTATCCCAACCTAGGTCGTAGCCCGAGTTTGCACGAGAGTGGGCTCGGGGCGCGATTGAACGATGATGTTGATCCTAATGCTAGCTTGCCTAGGCTAGGGTTTGCAAGAGATTGGACCCAAACCTAGGATAGCTATAGACCGGCAACAGCGCGAGAGCGTGAGCTAGGTTTTACATTCAGTTGCAACTAGTTCATCCGAGATTCTACCCTAGCAATTTTGATACCAATGAATCACATTGATGAGATACGGTGAGTAGCGGGGATTCCCCATTCCCTAGACGTCCTTTATTTGATTTGATATCTTCGTACTTTGTCTGACGATTGTGACAGGATCGCCAAAGGCAAATTTCTCTCTTTTCTGTTCTTAATAGCCAGGTTGATTGGAGCAAGCACTTTCATTCGTCCTCCCTGTGTTCGATAACCCGCTCGTCGCTACACCGTGCGCTTGCGGTAAAACTACACGGTCGCATTTTTGGGTTACATTCTGGAGCGATCACCACACTTTGTAGTATGGGCCGGAGGTTCTCAATAGTAGGGTCGTTAATCCAAGTAGAGCCAGACCAATAATCCGCAACCCTCTTACTATCCGCTCCCGCCAGAATGTCGTATCTGTCTTTTAGGGGCCCCCCGCCAACCAGTTATCGTGCCAGAAAAGCGTGGATCTACCGTCCCGAACCTCCTTTTTGATGAGTTTTTGTGAAATATTCCGGCAGCGAAGAAGGAACTTCCATGTTCCAGAGTGAGTGGGCTCTCCTTTTGCCATATAGTAGTTGTCAATATCGCCATATAGTCCCCTCATGTGCTCAGCCCAAATACCCTCTACAGCTAGTAATCTCCATGTCAGTCTAATTCCCGCAGCCAGATTCAGATCCGAGAGCAACCTGAGCCCAACTCCCCCCTCCTCTTTTGGTGTGCAGACCCCCCGCCACGACCAAATACGGGTATTGCCCCAAACAAATCGCCTGCACATGGAAGATATAGAACGAAGCACAGTAGAAGGAATGCGGAAAGCTTGCATCCAGAAGGAAACCATACCATATATGATTGATCGCACCAATTCAATTCGGCCCGAGATGGAGAGGGAGGTCGAAGACCAACCTGCTAGTCTTTTTTTGCACTTATCTACAAGCCTGCTATAAGAGATTGTTTTGGGGTACTTTGAGGATAGGGGAAGCCCCAAATATGTCGTGATGGTAGTTGCCAACCTTATTCCCATGCTATTGGATTATTCAGCAGGTTGCTTGGTCCCTTTACTGAAGATCCCTGCACTTTTGTTCCAATTTATATAAAGGCATGTTATGTTGGAAAATTCTGCCAGGAGAATCTTAAGGGCATTTAAGGAGGAATGGTTAGCACGGCAGAAAACAAGTAAATCGTCTACAAACAGGAGGTGGGAAATAGAACCTGTCCTTCTCACTGGGTGCATGGTACCCTTGGCTAAGGCCTTACCCACAAACAAAGAGAATGCCTCCATGACAATGACAAACAGGTAGGGGGAGTGGGGATCTCCCTGACGGAGTCCTCTGTTGCCTTCAAAGTAACCTGCAGGTGTGCCATTGACCATTACAGAGAAGGTCGTTGTAGAAATGCATTCTTTTATCCAATTAATAAAATTGCCCTTAAAACCCAATAGGTGAAGCATGTAGTATACAAACTCTCTGTTGACACTGTCGAACGCTTTCTTTAGGTCCAATTTTATGCAGGCTCTCGCTCCCATGGGATTACTGAAGTCCCTAATTTGCTCATGTGCAAGGAGAGAACAATCGGATAGCAGTCTACCCTTGAGAAATGCTGCTTGATTAGGAGATATCAGCTCGTGGATTACTTCCTTCAGTCTGTTGCATAGCACCTTACTTATGATTTTGTATAACACATTGCAGCAAGCTATGGGTCTATAGTCCCCCAGACTAGTGGCGTTGGAGCTCTTTGGGACAAGGGTTAGAAAGGTATGATTAAACTGAGTAAATAATACACATGTCCTGAAGAAAGATTGGATAGCTGATGTGACATCATCCTTTATCAGATTCCAATTATGCTGGTAGAAGAAACCGTTGAACCCGTCCGGACCCAGTGCTTTGTCTGGCCCAATTTGGTAAACAGCATTTTTGATTTCATCATTAGACACTCGTCTGTCAAACCAGTTTGAAGCCTCTTCCGTGATCTTACGCTTAGGCACCAGCTTTGGGAAAGTACTCCTGTAGTTTGATTGATTGTACAAGTCTTCAAAGAATTTCGGCGCTTCGGATTTAAGTTCCTCTAATGAATTGTTCTGTACCCCATTCACTTCCACTAGATGGCTCAAGTTGTTATGACCCTGTCTTGACTTCATTGCGTTGTAGAAAAACTTTGTATTCCTATCTCCCAAACTGAGCCACTGTTGACGGCTTTTTTGTCGGAACATTGCCTCTTCTATTCCCATTAGCCTGGATAACTCGTTTGCAAGTCCCTGTTCTTTAACCTGTAGATTCACATCGCTATATAATGACCGCTGGCCCCTTACTTCTTCTAGGTCTTTGCGACATTTGGTAACAGCATTCAATGCAAGTTGGTTCCGAGCCCAGTCACGCAAGATAGGCTTAAGCCTCTTCAATTTGTGAAACAATCTGAACATAGGTGGGCCTTGGATGAATTGACCCCAGCTAGCTTCCAACAATTCAGTGTATCCTGGCATCTCCACCCAAGAATTAAAAAATTTAAAAGGCTTGGGATTGGACAATTCCTGGGTGTGTAATTTGACCACCATGGCAGAGTGGTCTCTTGTATTTGGATCAAGATATTTAGTATACGAATCTGTTAGCTTGGCCATCCAGTCCCCGTTGCAGAAAACCCTATCCAGCTGCACCGCAATGCGTCTGCTTCCCACTCTTTTGTTGCACCAGCTTATTCGGTTTCCGGTAGTTTTCAATTCTTGGAGAGAGCAGTCATTTATACAATTATTGAACTCCTCAACCATGCTTTCTTCCAATCTACGTTCGCCAATTTTATCTTTAGTATAGAGGACGCAATTAAAGTCTCCAGCAACAAGCCAAGACTCATTGTGCAGATTAGCGAAATCCGACCTCAGTTGTTGCCATAAGCCCCTCCTATCTGTACTGGTATTAAGTGCGTAGACGGATGTGAACACCATACGCAAACCCCCCATATTACTACACCGAATAGAAACATGTTGTGCAGAGCTGGAAAGAACAGTTGCTTGCCAAATGTTAGGGTCTAGTCCCAGTAGTATCCTACCACCTCTATGAGAGTCAAAGTTGTTGAATAACAACCAGTGCTTGTGCAAGCAAGATTTCAGTCTTATCGTATCCATATTTAGTTTCGTTTCTAATAAAGCCACCAGAGACGGCTTCAGTTTCTTCAATCTGTCTCTAAGATCCCTGTGCCTCGCCGCATTATTGAGGCCTCTCGTGTTCCAAATGAACACAGACATTAACAGGGGTTGGGGTGTTGTCGCACGGAGGTGGATTCCTTCAACCTCGTGCTTTTCCTGGTGTTCGCAACAACTTCCGAATCCATACCTGATTTCCTAGGCTTTGCAAGATCATTTTTGCACAGAAGATTTTCTTGCTCACTGTCCCAGTCAGGATTTGCAAAGCTCATAATAGCTGGAAGCTTGTCAACACCCATGTCGAGTGTGTCTTCTATCAATGAGGGTAGGGCAATAGGGACTGTCATAGGGAATGACGGATTGAGGTCCACATGAACCGCTTGGTCTACTGCAGCATTGTTAACTAGCAACACAGACTGGCTTTCCTCGCATGGAGACAATGTGATCTGGGACTTTCCAGTGTGTTGATCCCCAACCTCCAGACTTGCCTGACCGTTCTCTTGAAGGTCCAGCATATCATCCCCTTGGATCTTCCTGGCATAGGTAAGATCTTGCACATCAATATTGGTTCTTGCAGCATCTGGTCTCACTTTACCCTCTAGCACTTGCTTCTCTCCTAACTCCTGTGCAGCGGGCCCAGGTAAATTAGCCTTAGAGGATTCTGCTTCACCCCCTCCAAACTTTGTTTCTCCTTCAATTATTTTAGTTTGGATTGAAGAGAGCTTCAATAGATCCGGACATTAAGAGTCGGAGTGTCCAAAGCAAACGCAATGGCTGCAGCGCGGTGGTTCACCCTCAAACTTGGTGTCAATGTTTATAACTCCTCCATCTTCCAGCTTAATCCCTACTGTTTTTGGCAATGGCTTCGTAGCATCCACCTCTACTAAACATCTGGCATAAGAAAGTCTCTCTAATTTGGCAGTGGCTCGATCTAAACAAATCGGTTTCCCTATCAGTGAAGCAACCACATTAAGAATCTCCAGTGTCCACATACCAAGAGGTAGTCCATGTAGTTGTACCCACACTGGGACCGATACCAAGATATCGCGGTCTTGACGTAGTGTTGGGCTCCATCGCTGCAGCACTGTAAGATGCCCATCAAAGAGCCAAGGGCCCCCGTGCAGTATCTTCTCACTTTCTTCCTTACATTCAAATCGGAAATAGAAAAATCCATTGTCCAGACTGTAAACCTAGACTCTTTTTTTCAGTTTCCAAAGCCTATCAACCCAAGCCCTAATCTGACCATAATAGGGGACATCGCCAAGCACGTACCCAACCCTAATGTTCTTCCACCGCTCTGCACCTCTTGCCAACATTGACTTCCTTCCATACCCAATGGAAATCCTTCCTCATCAAGTTCGGGAGGAACATAGGTCATCTTTAAGGAAACCTCATAGGATCTCCTATTAGTGCAAATATCAGACCAGGTAAGCTTAGCACCAGAGGTGTTAATTTGAAGATCTACCTTAGGTCTGACTGGGATTTTCTCCGCTGGCACAGTAGCCGCCGTGAATCCCCGATTGACATCAAGCGACCTCTGAGGCCATCCTCGCCGTAGGTTAGCCCTGTTGCGATAGTTATTTGCAAGACCTCGATCAAATCGCTCCCCATTTGTTTTCTCCTTGACTCTTCCATAAATCTGGCGAGATCCAAGCCCTAAGTCCCTTGGATCTTTTCCCTTGTTCCTCCTTGACACCACACGCTAGCCTTCATCCGTATTGTGACTCACATCACCGTCACACGAGGCCCTGGGGATGCCGCCACCGGGATCGTCCAGGTCGCTTCCTCCGATATGTCCGCTCATAGGGTTATATATATATATATATATATATATCTATTAAAAATTTGACAACGATTTTTGAATCCTAGGGCTGACTAGGACAAGCTGACTAGGACAAAGGGGTTGATAGAAAGACGGTTGAGATCTAATCTTGATAAATCGATGGTTAGGATAAGTTTTTGAGATAATTTTGATGAGTTTGGCATGGGGGGTACTCTTGAAAAGGAACTTTTGAAAAATTCGTGGGGATACTTTCCAGCTCATTGATCCGTTGCTACGATTGACATGAGGCGAGCTTACATTCCCAATGTCACTTCAATTTTTTATGATGCCAAGCCAGCTCATTGATGCGTAGCAAAGCAACCGCCAGCTTTACATTCCCAATGGCCAGCTTACATTCATTTATTATTATTTTTACAACGGAATGAAGACGCCTGTTCTCAGTGAGCTGACTATTAATTTTTTACATTCAATTAGTGGGTTGTTTTTTTGGTAAGTAATTAGTGGGTTGTTACAACGGAATGAACATTCAATTTTTTTATGATGCCAGCTAATTGATCTGTGGCAAAATGATTTGCCCAATGAGAACAACCCACTATATCTTATTAAAAGCCATCTTCTCCCTTTCAATTCCTTCCAACAAAGTCTACTGCTCCCTCTCTCTCTCACTCACAAATTTGCCAAACCCTAATTCGCAGTCGGTAAACCCTAAAATTCGCAGTCTCCATGGCGCCCAAGGCTGAGTAGTCTCTCTCTCTCTCTCTCTCTCTCTCTCTCTCTCTCTCTCTCTCTCTCTCTCTCTCTCTTCTCTAATCCTCAAATTTGCCAAACCCTAATTCTCAGTCTCCATGGCGCCCAAGGCCGAGTAGAAGCCCTCAAAAAGAAGCTGATGGCTGCCAAGAACCCGAAGGTAGAGCTCAATGAGAAACCATCGAAGGTCGAGAAGCGACTGGCATTATTGCATACTTTCTCAATTTTGGTGGATTGTAGTTGTGTGCCATTATCAAAATTACAGAAGGTTTCCGAAATTGTTACATGCACATCCTATTTTGTTCAAGTTTGTATTCGTTTGTTAATGTTTACATGTTTTGCACTATTTTGTAGCAAGAGGGATTTGAATATTTTGCAGAATTAACCGCCTTTTGAAAACACAGAATTAACCGCCTTGGGACATTGGGGCAAAATAAATTGTGTTATTTAGTTCATTCCAAAAACATTTGGCTGTTGCGTCATTTGGATTCATTGCGCAAATATGAGTTTTCTTCGTTCTGCTTAATTTTGACCAGAGGGGTCCTCAAGGTGTTTGTTGAATTTCGTTACTTTTCCAATTCCGTAACTGAAGATTACTCAAATTCAACACAGGTGGAAGTGCATGCTTTTATGCAATTGCACCACATGTGGAATTTCGTTACTTTTCGAATCCCGTAACTGAAGGTTACTTTGCAATATATATTTATGAACAAGAATGGAATGCAATTGCAACACGCACATAATCATAAATGTGTTTAAATGTGATCATAGTTTGAATGTGATAGACATAGGATACCCACACCCATCGACATGTAAATAATCAAATTTTGTGCATGCTTTTATGCGTCCGATGTGGAAGTGCATGAAAAATGAAGGCACTTAATTAGGGTGCTAACACTTTAGAAGGAGGCAAATGGATTTTGTAACTGTCAACTGTCATACACAACTATGGTGCATGTGACATTCAATCTTAAGATCTTGGGGGTGATCTATCTTACCAAAGAGGCATGTCAACCTAGGATTGTCCTAGGTGGCATATTTGTCTCAGTCACAAGCTTACCGGGACAAACACATCCCACTTTTGCCCCTTGGTCTCCCTCTATTTACATGATTTCCATTGGCATTCTTCCCCCCGTCGAACCTCCCTTAGTTTTACATGTTTGTCATGGGTATTTTTACCTATTTAACCCCCGACTCTACTGACACACAACTACACTTCTCACTCCTTTTCTATTGCACGCGTGCACCGTGTCCTTTTCATGTTGGGTTATTTGTGCCGTGCACTGTGTGCACGTGTTATTTCTAGAACTAACATTCTACTCTATTCCATGAACTTTCAAAATTTTCATTGTTTCTGTTCAAAACATTAAATTTAATTTTTGTTCACTGAAGAATTAACCGTTTTCGTTGCCCGTGTTTGTGAGATAACTTTTACAGTGTGGTCAAAACTAGATTAATAAAATTTATTACTTTCAAGAAAGAAGAGCAAGTTTACTGGGACAAACCCATCCCACTTTTGCCCCTTGGTCTCCCTCTATTTACATGATTGCCATTGGCATTCTTCCCCCCTTTGAACCTCCCTTATTTTTACATGTTAGCCATTGGTATTTTTACCTATTTAACCCACCGACGCTACTGTCACACAACCACACTTCTCACTCCTTTTCTGTTGCGCGTGTGCACCGCGTCCTTTTCATGTTCGGTTTTTTGTGCCGTGCACTGTGTGCACAGGTTATTTCTGGAACTTACTATACTCTATTCCATGAACTTTCAAAAAATTTCATTGTTTCTGTTCAAAACATTAAATTTAATTTTTGTTCACTGAAGAATTAACCACTGCAGTTGCCCGTGTTTGTGCGATAACTTTTACAGTGGGATCAAAACTAGATTAATAAAAATTATTACTTTCAAGAAAGAAGAGCATAATTGTAAAAATCATAGTTTAACTAATGTTGTGAATATAAAATTATAATATATGTTGGCATGGTTTCATATTTAAACTGTCTGATGTTTGTATCATAATCAAGAAAAATTATCAAGAAAAGACAAGGAAGAATTAGCAGTAATAAAGGTTAAAAGAAGATGAGAGTCATATAAACAAACTTGCTTTAATTTGATGCTTGATGTTTATTTTGTTATTGTTATTGGAGTCCATCACTAAAAATTAAAAATTAAGGTGTATTAAGAAGAGAGTAATATTTAACGCTCGCTGTTTATTTTGTTGTTATTGGAGCGAAGCACTAAATTTTCATTGTTTCTGTTCAGTCCAATGAAATAGTTTCTTAGACTGACATTGACCTTTGTAATGCTCGACATTGATAATGTGTTGGGCTAACAGATGTAAACCTGTCAAACGACAAGATCAAACAATTCAAACCTCACCTTAGTAGTTATATTAGCATGAAAAGCTTTGAAGACCTATCCATGGTCTTCGTCCCAACCAAATGGACCATTTATGGGGTTAACAGGTACTTGCCTTTGTTCACTATCAAGGCCGAGCTTGGTGTTTACAGTCCCAGGACATACATAGGATAATACAAGCGTGCACATGAGATTGCCAGTTGATGTCAACATCTTTTTACAAGCACTTTGTCACGTTCCAACTACTATACAAGTAAGGTATGTTTTCGAATGGATTTGCTGACTAAACTAGATTTTGGGGGACTAATTTTTTTGGAAAACTTAGGTGGAACTAAATCAAAAGAGAACTAAATTTTGGAGAGTTAAACTTTTTGGAAAAAACTAAATAACAATTATTAAGTTTTAATTATTGTTTGTTTAAAATTACGGGATCCAAGATTTTGATGTGGGAATATTCTAAATGAACTTGGGAACTAAATTTTGTGGTGAACAAAATTTTTTGGGGTTGACTTAAATAAAAATTATTGCATTTTAATTATTGTTGTTCATTTAAAATTAGGAGATCCAAAATTTTGTGCATGAGCTATTTGAAATGAATCGTGCCCTTAGGGCGTGTGTTAAATTTTAAGGCGCCCAAATTTGTTGTTCCATGTCGAAGACGCCTGCGCCGAATTTGTTGTTCCGCGCCGAAGCTAATTTTTTGTTCGTTCAAATTTTGGAGGGGAAATAATTTTTGGAGAGAACAAATATTTTGAGTGGATATCTTAAATGAACAGTGTCCGACTAGGACAAGCTGACTATGACAAACAGGTTGATAGCAACATGGTTGAGATTTAATCTTGGAAAATCAACGGTTGAGATGAGAGCGTAAGATGAGAATTTGTGAAAATTTTGGGAGGGAAAACTTTTGTATTTTAGGGGAAACTCTTTGAATTTAAGAGGTCTTGGAAGTTGAACAGTCATGCATTTATATGATTTAATTTACAATATTTATAACAAAAATAAGGAAAAATTATATTATCAATGAATTATATGTTGCCTATTCAAATCATTCTTATGTGCCGAAGGCGCCCGCTAACGTTTTTACACAAATTTGTTGTTCCGCACCGAAGGCGCCCGCACCGAATTTGTTGTTCTACGCTAATTTGTTGTTCTGCGGCGAAGGCACCCATGCCGAATTTGTTGTTCCATGTCGAAGGCGCCTACGGCGAATTTGTTGTTCCACGTCGAAGACAACCGTGCCGCTAAATATTTTTACGGGAATTTATTGTTCTTTTAAATTTTGGCCGTGGAAATAAATAATTTTTTGGGGAACAAAGATTTCACAGGGTGAAATCATAAGTGAACCGTGCCCGCGGGCACGGGTTATGACTAGTATATATATATATATATATATATATAATATCATTAAAGGATGGTATGTTCATATTTATTATACTTTTTGGCATGTACATAAGTTTCATTTATGTATTGTTAATCATTTCATACAGTTTAAAGAATCCATCAATTTTTAAAATTGATATCAGAGCTTATTTATAGTTCTTGCTCTTCACAATCCATGTCTTATTAATTTCACGGTTAACATAAAGTTTTATTTCTAATATCCTTGATCCAGTATAAAATATTATACTCATCTGCTACTATACTCATCCGCTGTAAGCATAATATTAAGAAACTAGATGTTGCTATTAATATTTCTGGATAAAAATTATCATAAAACTTGTGGAATAGAAGTCGCATCCATGAGTTGAGTGGGGATTGGAATTTATCTATCATGCCAACATGATTTAATCACTTGTATACTTTCATTAGCATGTGTATAATTATTAATTAATGTATCGTACTATCTATTTTTTTTAAATAATTTAACCTACTTTATACAAGATTAACTTCAATGCTCTACTATGTCAGATTAGCTTTATTTTTTTACTCTATATAGATTATCATTGATATTGTAATCTACTTTATATGAGACTGGCCTTAATGCACTACACTATAGAGATTAGCCTTTGAAATTATGTTCTACTTTATATGAGATTAGTTTTTAACATATTTTTATTATGTATAACTGATCTTATATATTTCTGTTAATATATAAAAATTTGAAAGTAAAGTTAATACTTTCATCACAATTTTGTTTTCTTGCATTACATAAAGTTATATTTTTACTATTTGGATTAAGTAAACTAAAGATATAAGTACTAGTAGATTAGCGTGGATTCAAGTAAACTAAAGATATAATTTAACCTACGTTATGCTTCGTCTTGTGTTTGATGCTGCTTGCAGCATGTTGTCTTCGATGATTATCTTATCTGAGTGGGTATATAAAATCTACAAAGATAGAGTTAGTATGCACATATAATAAAATTATGTTTACTTATCATCAAAACCTAATATGGGATCCTATATCCAACATTATTTAGCTTCTCTGTCATCTTCTCCATTCCTCCTCCTCGTGGGCTATCTACATGAGGGCCACCTACCTGAAATATACTCTCCTCTTCCAATGTAGCCATTGTCTACTTGACTCTGGTACCTAGAAGCATATTCTCAAATGTTGGGATGCAGCCTCCTCTAGCATTCACCGTATTGTTGGGGATGGTGCTTCTACCTCCATTTGGTTTGACCCATGTCTCCTCTATGGATCCCAGGCTCGCCTCTGCTCTCCTCCACCCCATCTAAGTCATCTTCGTGTCATTAACTGCTAGGATGGTTATAACTGGTGCTTGCCAAACATCTTGGTCCCTCACATCGATCTCTTCCAGCCTTTCTTCCTGGATTCCACCCTTGACTCCTTAAGGAGTGATTCCAGCGAGGGATGCACCCTTCGTTCTGCCTGATCGACCATCAGAGCCCCCTCTCCCCCTACCGGCTTCATGATACCGTCTGGTTCCCTGGACACGTCCCAAAGTTTGCCATCGCCCTGCTCCGTGCCCTCTCCGACAAACTACCCACCATGCTCCATCTTATCCGCAGAGTTGTCCAAGTGTCCCCCCACCTACGTGCTTTACTCTTCTTAACCCAGAAACTGCCCGTCATCCCTTATTCTGCTGTGAGTACATCAGTAATGCTTGGTCTGTTTCTAAGCTTAAGCTAGGACTTCCCTTCTGCTCCACATCGTTCCATGTGGATGCCACCCCCCTTCGTCGATTCAGAGAGAAAGGGAAGGCACATGCTACTGGTAGGCTTCACAGGCTAGTTCTTTCTGCTATTGTTTGGCATATTTAGAAGGAGCAAAATAGTCGCATCTTCCTCTCCAAATCGTGCTCAAAGGTCCAGATCATCGCAAAAGTTGTCTTATATGTGGCTTCTTCTCCTTCCCCTTTTGATCTTGAGGAGCTCGAGCCGGCTGTCTCCTCTCTTTTTGATAATTGGGTGTTAGCCTAGTTCCTTTTTGCTTCTTTCTTTTTGTTTGGCTTTGTTTTTAGGCTACTGTTGTACTTGGTGATTGCTTCCTTGCCTCTCCCGAGTCTGTTTCTGCCTATGGCATGGCCTAATATGGATTGCATAATTGTACATTTTTCACACATATGTACATACTCAATTACCTTTCACTACACCCCCCCAGTCACAACCCGTGCCCGTAGGGTACGGTTCATTTAAGATATTCTCCCCTTCAAAATCTTAGTTCATCCCAAAATTAAAGCACAATAATTTTGATTTAGTTCCCTCAAAATTTTTAGTTCCCCAAAAATTTACTTCTCTTAGAGAATTTAGTTCCCCCCAAAATTTATGTTCATCCCAATTTAACATGTGCCCCAAGGACACGATATATTTAAAATATTCCCTCCCCAAAATATTGAATCACTAAAATCTTGGATACACATATTGAAATTGATTCTAATCACTAATGTACATTAACAATCCACTGATACACTAAAATATTACGTTCAATATTGCATACCTAACACAACTCATTGAAGGTGAACCGCATCATAAGCGCATACATCTCATGTAAACCTCGATAGTAAATATAACATGATATCAAGATCATAGTTCAAACATACACTCAAAAAGACATCATATCCTCTCTGCTCTACATCTGCCAAAAGAGTCCATTGCCAATGGCCTCGACGGCATTGGCGACAACCGTGATTCTAGGGCACTGATTGAAGTCGTATCACACTGCAATCGGAAGTGGATTATTGTAGTAGGACACGGATTGATCCATCTGTCTCGATGCAAGTACAGGTAGCAGATCATGTACCATCATGGCCATTGTATCTTTAATGTGTCCATTAAGCACTTCTTAAAGGTATGTGACGATGGGTCATCTAGCCTAGGTATGTACATCTATATTCCATTTTTAATAATCAATCATCCAATTAATTTAGATCCAGTGCCTACCTCCAAAAATTTTATTTCCAGACATTTTACCAAAATAGAATTATTTCATCCATTTTGTTATCACCTTTATCAATCTATACAGACATACTAAATGGTTGTTATTACTCATATTAAAGCAATGTCAAAATACATTATGAATTTCATAATAAAATTAATGATGTTGGTTGGTGGGCTCCGAAAGGTGCTTCTCTCAAGCGCAAGAGTCCGTACAAGTAGTAAAATCTGGGAGTCCAGATGTCGAATCCACGGGAAGAAATCTGTTGCAACCACAATTCAAATCAAATAGAAATCCTATGAAAAGAAACTAACCACTTCAATGATGATGGCGATGATGGTGATGTGAACACGTGAAAAATGTGAACAAAGAAATTCGTGTACGAAAATACCTATAAAGAGTATGCACATGGTATGGGTTCGTTAGGATCAATGATTCGTATTAATTTGGTTGATAGGTATAACGCAATGAATTCTCCTTTTGGGAGCAATTCACCGGAGAATACCCAATATAACTCAATGAATTCTCCTTTTGGGAGCAATTCATCGGAAGATGCCATTTTGGGGGTTCAAAAACAATATTCAAAAAGATCGTCGCTAAAGCTATAATACGATATGAAACTCTCTTTTGGAGAGATCAAAACTACGGTATGAAACTCCCTTTGGGGAGATCAAAACTCACCCTTTTGGGGCGATCATCAACTTAATCAATTCTTTTGGAATCTACAAAGGTCGATTTACGAACAAAGATTACAATTTTAGCGACGTTTTAACGATTTAGCACAAGGAATTTCAACCAAACTAACACAAATTACATCCCCTAACTACTCCATACCAAGCACAATTAAGTTTTAGCTACTCATAATATCAGAATAAACAAGTTCCATAGCCAAATACATCAAGATTATAGCAAAATACGATGAAAAACACTAAAATACGAGATAGAAGTTGAAGAAAATATCACCAATTCTCCTTGAAAAGACTTCAAACTCTCTGGAAATAATAAAACAAGCCTCTGAAATTTTACAGAATTTTTCAGGGGGAAAATACGGCTCCTAGAGCCTCCAATACGCTCAAAATACGCCCCAATCTGCTTGAATACGCTCAAAAAAACCCTAAATACGCTTATATAATAAGATTGCGGGTTTGGGTTGCTTAACGGGTTCCAAACCCGCATCCACATCGCGCCCGATCGCATCTGGGCCGCACATCTCAACCGGATCAAATAACAGCCGTTCGATATTGCGGGATTTAATGTGGGTGTGCCACGTGTCTCTTTTCGAACGGATCCGCGCCCGCTTAAAAATCGAGTTCGGATCGAACTCGCCTTCGTTTTGTCACCATAGGATCATCATCCGACGATCAGTGCTCAGCCACGTCGCCCTCGTAGATCGCTGAATACGAATTCGTTGCGGGCTGATTCTTGGCCGTTGGATGAAGCGGGGACTTCCCCGATAACTGCCGCGTGGCCAAATGAGTCGCGAGATCGCCCCCGCTTCGTTCGCCGCCTCGGGCAGATCGCGACCGTTCGATTGCGATCGAACGGTCGTAATATCGCCCGCTTCGTTCACCGAGGGCGTCGTTCCCAGCCGTTCGATCGTGATCCAATGATCCTGACGTCGCCACGTGGCCAGAAGAAACCCCTAGCTCCGCTGAATGAGCTCTCGATGCGGGCCGTTGGATCTCGATCCAACGGCCAGGAAAATATCTCATTGCCTCAAGTATCGGACCGTTGGATTGAGTGGGAGCGGCCTGGATGACGCCACGTGTCGGCCTGTGATTGGCTGCCGACCGTATTTCGCGTATTTTCAGTGTATTTCTTCATTTAAATGGTATTCTGCATTCAATAAATCATAGAAATTAGCACAGATCTCAGAAAAATACAAATAAATATTCGTTGGAATCGTGAGATCGAGACGGTACTAGGAAAAATATAAAAAGTGCAGAATTGCATCGTTAAATGCTATTTTGTGGTCAAATAGAGTGTTTTCTCTAATAAATAAATGTGTAGAAAATACGTATGAATGAGAGAACAATGTAGCATCACATGAGCACAAAATAGGGCTAAATGGGGGGTTAAATATGTAATATTGAACCCGAATCACACCCCCCAACTAGCGATTTGCTAGTCTCTAGCAAAAAGAGCGATAAATACGGATTATTAATAAAACAATAAGTTCTTTCAAATTGCTCATGGCGTGGCTCAATAATACGCATTCCAACATGGTCTTGACCATCAATATACACATCCAAGAACAAAATCAATCACATGATATTTTCTCTAATTTAGTATGAATAAATAGCATGCAAGCATCGTTTTGCGCAAGCGAGAGTATAACACGTCTTTTTTCTCTAGTTTTCTTGTTTCAAAGGAATTGGCCTATCAAAAAAATCATTCAAGACATGGGTATTGAAATTGCTTAGTATATTCACCATTCTTTTCTTTTATTCGTTCCGCGTAACGCGCATCAAGCAACATTCGCAGAAAAAAGTATAACTTGGATCGCTCCATCAAATGAGTGAGTTTCCTGTCAATGGCTCCCAAATCAGACGATAATAGGGCATTAGGCCAAAAAGGACCCCTCGGACTGTACTACTCGAGCCAACCAAGTTATGTATTAGTAACATACTTCTTCATTTTCTTCATTCATTTTTTCTTTCATTCAAAATTTTCTTTTTCTTTTCTTTTCTTCATCTTTTTGTATGCAACTCCAAACCCATCAACATGAATATACACATTAATAACAAAGGCCAAATTCCTCTTCAACTTGAACACTTTTCTAATAAATCGTGTATACTTAAGCTTTTTCATCACATTAGCATGCATGAGATATATTCAAACTATTTCGAGATATTAATCATGGAAATTGAAAATTCTCATGAATAGCATATTAACGGTAATTCCATGAAGAGAAAAATAATTAATCAAGCCATAAACAATTTTTAGAACTCAATTAACGCGTTATCATCCGTATTTGAGGCATATGAAAGAGTTTTAAATGATGAGATTTGGTGATTTATTCTTCTCAAAAAAAAATTAATCCTAAGATCTCATACACACCCCCCAACTAAAGAGGGACATTGTCCTCAATGTCGGAAGGGGTACGAGTTTATTCAAGCAAGCAACCTAGAAAGCATTTAAAAACTACACTACTGGAAAGAACACACCGTGATCAAATGGCGGATCCCGAATCTTTGATGGTGGAAGAAGTTGTTCAATTTGCTCCTTGCGCTCCTCGGCGATTATTCTTCCTCCAACGACTAAACTGGATCCCGGCAACGTGACTCCCAGCATCTCTAGAAGATGTCCACCTATATCCTGCAAGAGATGAGTCACGTCAATCCATTTTAGTTTAAAATTATTCGAAATAAAATTATTCCAAATGTAGTCATCAAAATAAGTGAAAGAAATTATAGCAAGTTGACGACTACTCCCTGAAAGATATGCACCACTCTCCGTACGATGCTCGATCAATGGGGAGAGGGATAAATGATTTTGGGACAAAACTGGAGGAGGGCATGGTTCTGACTCCATGGCGATAATCTCAAAACTCTTGTCCCTAGCTGTCTCCTCCTCTCGTTCATCCAAAATTGCTAGCTCGTCCTCTCTTTCGCACACACTTTCTGCCATGTGGATATTTATATTCGTGTCCTCGCTCGGTATACCTGCAATAGAAGATGAACTCGTATTAGATTCTTGAAATCGAGTTTCAAAAGCATTACCTTCTTCTAAGCAAGTGGCAATCAGATTAAGATCTTCAATAGATTTTTGAATCTGTCGGCTCCGAGCAAGGAAATTCTCCTGGAATTGAAGGGATGTGGCCTCCTGTGTCTGAATAGTCTGGTAAGCTTCCTCTTTCAAGGATTGCAAAGGTACGTCTACGCTTTGCTCTTCTTGATCGAGGCACGAAGGCTCCGTTGAATCGCTCTTTGAAGTCTCTTCCACGGTTTCTTCATTTTCTTGCAGAGACTCCATGTATTCCCACGCCACTGTCGGTGTCATGCCTCCCAATAATTCCTGCAGCTGCGGTTGTAGTCCATCTAGGAAGAACGCCATAAGCTCTTCATTTGTGTACCCATGCTGCGGATAGCTCGATATAATGTCTGTGAACCTCCTCCAGGCCTGAAAGAAAGTTTCACAGTCAGTTTGATTAAAATTAACAATTTTGAGCTTCTCCATTCTATGTTTGTGTGCATTAGCATATCGTGCATCATAAAGATTGTTTGTGCAATAGAAGTTCATATATTCCATTTTGAAATAAAATAAAATAAAATAATAAAAAAAAGTTTATGTACAGTAAAGTGGAAAGATCTCACCGAAGGTCCTCTAAATGAAATAAACCGTAGTCACAAACCATTCCGTCCCGGTAACGGCGCCAAAAACATGGTGGGCTCCGAAAGGTGCTTCTCTCAAGTGCAAGAGTCCGTACAAGTAGTAAAATCTGGGAGTCCAGATGTCGAATCCACGGGAAGAAATCTGTTGCAACCACAATTCAAATCAAATAGAAATCCTATGAAAAGAAACTAACCACTTCAATGATGATGGCGATGATGGTGATGTGAACACGTGAAAAATGTGAACAAAGAAATTAGTGTACGAAAATACCTATAAAGAGTATGCACATGGTATGGGTTCGTTAGGATCAATGATTCGTATTAATTTGGTTGATAGGTATAACGCAATGAATTCTCCTTTTGGGAGCAATTCACCGGAGAATACCCAATATAACTCAATGAATTCTCCTTTTGGGAGCAATTCATCAGAAGATGCCATTTTGGGGGTTCAAACACAATATTCAAAAAGATCGTCGCTAAAGCTATAATACGATATGAAACTCTCTTTTGGAGAGATCAAAACTACGGTATGAAACTCCCTTTTGGGGAGATCAAAAATCACCCTTTTGGGGCGATCATCAACTTAATCAATTCTTTTGGAATCTAAAAAAGTCGATTTACGAACAAAGATTACAATTTTAGCGACGTTTTAACGATTTAGCACAAGGAATTTCAACCAAACTAACACAAATTACATCCCCTAACTACTTCATACCAAGCACAATTAAGTTTTAGCTACTCATAATATCAGAATAAACAAGTTCCATAGCCAAATACATCAAGATTATAGCAAAATACGATGAAAAACACTAAAATACGAGATAGAAGTTGAAGAAAATATCACCAATTCTCCTTGAAAAGACTTCAAACTCTCTGGAAATAATAAAACAAGCCTCTGGAATTTTACAGAATTTTTCAGGGGGAAAATACGGCTCCTAGAGCCTCCAATACGCTCAAAATACGCCCCAATCTGCTTGAATACGCCCAAAAAACCCTAATTACGCTTATATAATAAGATTGCGGGTTTGGGTTGCTTAACGGGTTCCAAACCCGCATCCACATCGCGCCCGATCGCATCTGGGCCGCACATCTCAACCGGATCAAATAACAGCCGTTCGTTCGATATTGAGGGATTTAATGTGGGTGTGCCACGTGTCTCTTTTCGAACGGATCTGCGCCCGCTTAAAAATCGAGTTCGGATCGAACTCGCCTTCGTTTTGTCACCATAGGATCATCATCCGACGATCAGTGCTCAGCCACGTCGCCCTCGTAGATCGCTGAATACGAATTCGTTGCGGGCTGATTCTTGGCCGTTGGATGAAGCGGGGACTTCCCCGATAACTGCCGCGTGGCCAAATGAGTCGCGAGATCGCCCCCGCTTCGTTCGCCGCCTCGGGCAGATCGTGACCGTTCGATTGCGATCGAACGGTCGTAATATCGCATGCTTCGTTCGCCGAGGGCGTCGTTCCCAGCCGTTCGATCATGATCCAATGATCCTGACGTCGCCACGTGGCCAGAAGAAAACCCTAGCTCCGCTGAATGAGCTCTCGATGCGGGCCGTTGGATCTCGATCCAACGGCCAGGAAAATATCTCATTGCCTCAAGTATCGGACCGTTGGATTGAGCGGGAGCGGCCTGGATGACGCCACGTGTCGGCCTGTGATTGGCTGCCGACCGTATTTCGCGTATTTTCAGTGTATTTCTTCATTTAAATGGTATTCTGCATTCAATAAATCATAGAAATTAGCACAGATCTCAGAAAAATACAAATAAATATTCGTTGGAATCGTGAGATCGGGACGGTGCTAGGAAAAATATAAAAAGTGCAGAATTGCATCGTTAAATGCTGTTTTGTGCTCAAATAGAGTGTTTTCTCGAATAAATAAATGTGTAGAAAATACGTATGAATGAGAGAACAATGTAGCATCACATGAGCACAAAATAGGGCTAAATGGGGGGTTAAATATGTAATATTGAACCCGAATCATTGGTTACATTTATTCATTCAATATTTGCTTTTAATTCTCTTACTTATCACAAAGATAACGTTGGTTATCTTATAAATACTCTATAGACTCCCACAGACACATTCATATGAATGCATGATATTTACTGACAAAAATGGGGAAACTTATATTTGCCACATGCCTTTGTTGCAACTTTGCAGGTGATAATAATCTCATATATCTTTAGATTGAATGTCTTTCAATGTTTAATAATAGAACATTCTTCGCCAATCCTGGCATCCACATGAACTCTGCAAACAGGACAAAACATAACTGGATAAGTATTTCTTTTGAGGATGTTAACAAATGAGAATTTAGGAAATCGAAGACAATAAGACCTTTCCCTTTGGAACAGAGGGTCATTTAATTGCCATCGAGTTTCAAACATAACTTAGATATTAAGCTCCTAGTCAAAAGGGACATTGCTTCTATGGATTTCTAGAGTTTTCAATTATAGATGTTAAATATAGCAACCATTAATTTCATCAATAGGGTTTAAGAAATAAAAAAGAGATTAAAGTCTCCCTGCAAACATAGGATCCAAAAATTTAAACTATATAAGATAGAAAAAAGAGAGATTAAAATCACACTGCAAGCATGAGATCCAGAAATTTACCCTATATACCTTATGGTTAATGGGAATTACAATGTGATTCTCAATTTATTTAAATTTAAGCATAGCAAATGTAAATCAATAGGGTGCGAAAAGAGCACTAACAAAATTCTTCAACCTACATCCAGAATTTCAACCAATCAATACAGATTAAAAGTGCACACATATACAGACCAAACAAACATAAAAACATAAAAATATAAAAATCTTAAAGAAAACATAGAACTCATTTCAATAAAACTGATTTCTTAACTGCTCTGTCAACTATGATCCTGAATTGATATTATCTATATCTCAATTGTAAAAGAGCATTATGAAATAGTTAAGTGTCATTTGATTATATAAGTTATCGATGTCTTAAAAGCTACCAGTATAAAACTCGATAGATCAGTAGATCCTTCTAAAATGGTCAAAAAGTAGATACTTCCTTTTAACATGAATGAACTGCAATTTTCTCGGTTAGCACAACAATTGTATCCGGTAATATAACTTCCCTAATTGTGAAGGAAGAGCACCTGACAGTATGATGGATGAAAGCAAAATGTAAATTAAACAATGATAATCACAAAGTTGTAAATGAATAAAGATGCCAACATAGTTTTAATGGAACATGTGATGTGCCAACTATACATAACAATATAATAAAAAATGTTTTTCCTATTATTCTTGAATTTTCTACTAAAAATTGAGTCAGCTTTCTTTACTTCAAATTCTGTTCATTATCCCTCAAAGATCCCAACTCGGAGCTTCCTTAACTCCCCCTTCCGTTGTACTCCATACACACATAAATCATAAGAACTGAATTTTAAAAAATTCCTAATTGGTATTACAAAAATAACATCAAGATCAGAGCTTTATGTACCATTTGAGACCGAACACCGATCTCCATGATGCTCTTCACATTGGTGGTGTATAAAAAGTAAACAGTCGCGTGCCTCACCACCACCTCGAGCTGAGACATCTGTAATTTATCATTCTCTTATAAACATTATACACTCTAATTGCCAACAGGCCAAGAACTGATCTTTAAGAATTACCAAAATGGGTAGTACAAAAATAGAATGAAGATTAGATTTCACATCAATATATGTATTTCAAGATGTAGCTCAATACAAATTTGACAACTTGTAAAAATTTAGTGAAGTAATCCAAGCTTTCCTGGCTGGGCAAATTTAGCACAAATTTTCTCATTGTCGTTGATGAGTTGCTCGGGGTAGAAGAGCTGACGGTAGGTACCAGTCCTCACATCATCGATCACAATGGGTTGGAGATCAATGAAGACAATATGGGGCACGTGCTGCCCAGCACCCGTCTCACTGAAGAAGGTGTTGAAGGCATCATCACCTCTACCGATAGTCGCCACTTGGCATCTGGCCATCAGGTTGAAAACAAAAAGTTTTAAAAGACTCCTTACATTAATATGATATGATTATAAAAATGCATATTTGTATTAAAATGGCTCCTATATGGCAGACATAAGAACTGAGTAAAAAATCTTCGATCTTTAAACCGATGGGGAATAAATTAGCAGATCCACATATCCGAGTAAAAAAGAAATGTTTAGAATGCATAGGGTTAGGATTAGCAAACATAGTTCCCAAAAATTGAGAGGCATGCGAATATTTGTCATAAAAAATTAACCGAGTTACATCAACATAAGAATCAGGATCCTACCTATATAAAAATTGCCAAAATGTACATCAAGAACATTTCTCTTATAACGAATAAAAATCCAGATCTAATAAGTATTATTCCCAAATCAAAAAAAATAATGAGCAAATTAGAATTTTCTTTATGGATCCACAAAGAAATTAACAATATATCCAAAGATCTAATGTATTTTGGCAACGATTCACGAAAAACAAATGTTTTTGGCAAGCTCGCACTTGTAGTTCTCTCAGCATTGAGCAAAAAGGGTTTGTTTTTAGAATTACTGTCGACTATAGTTTTCAGTTGCAGTCTCAATAGGACAGTTGCCGGTTTGATGGCCGGAAAACCCTTCGGCTGGGCGAGAATTTTGATTGAGCCGCTACTACTCAAAATTCCATTACTGTTCCCATGCCTTTAATAATAGCAAAAAAATTTAAAGCTCAATCCATCAAAAAAACCATCGAATAAAAGAAATAACAAATATCCAAGAGATTCAGAGGACTGGGACTACAACTACATTTCTATGAACAGTTAATATCCTAGTTCTAGAATTTAATCAGAATCTGATATTAAAAATATTAGACTAAGTATTTCCAGAACTGAAACTTTCTAAAATTGAATCAGAAACTTATACAATAAATGATTACCTTTTCGATGATGCTTCGAGGGTGAGTGGCACACCCTCGCTTGGCTCAGATCTTGAAAGGCACCGAATCCTTAAACTACAAGAACTTCTCAATGGCCATCATCTCTGTCGAGGTCTTCGGCAGGTTGAACTGGTGGCTCAGCCCATTTCGCGCCTCGCCTCCGTTCTGTAAAAACCCATGAGCAAAAGAAATGAAACTATTTCTCCAAAGGCAAAGCATCAATGGATATAGATTTAATTTGGGCTTATTGGTACCTGAAGATTTAATTTGGGGTTGTTGTCGGACATCATGTCAGATTCTTCCCATGAGGTCATCGGAGTATAGCCACCGCCGACACCAATAGATTCATTCTCAATCTCCGAGATCTGAGTCCGATCCATACTCCACTAGCTTTGTTCCCATTTCTAAAGCCAGCAATACCCGCATAACCCCATATCCTACCAAAAACAGTAAACAACATCATCATAAACAAAAAATTTCAGTCCCCTGATGCTGATGGGGACAAATATAGATAGATATATCTGTTGGGATAAAAACAACATCATCATACCTTCAGATGCCTGTAGATGGTGATGTACCTCCAGTATCCAATCTTCTCCGAAAGGTACATCGCGTAGAAAATAAACTTCAGCTTGAAGAATGTGTACTTCCTAGCCTTTGTCAGGAACCCCATATACAATGCCAGGTTAAAATCAGACAGGTCCTTGTTCAAAAACCTTCAAATTTAATATAACGATAAGCATTTCCATCATGATTCATAGAAGATTAGGGTGTGGGTTGAAAGAGTTTGGTTAAATGCATACCCTGCATGCCTGGCTTCATCCCTTGACATAAGGGAAAAATCTCGGCCACCACAGGATTGGTTTTCTGCATGTAACACAACATTTTTTGTCATAAAATTTTTCGAAGAAATAACCATTGTGTAATCCAATTATATAACAATCCGAGCTTCTTGATTAAATTGATGTCTTAATTAATCGCATAAAAAGGCTGGCATTTGCATTTCTCACATTGGAAACAAACTAATTGAACTGAAAATGCAAGGGATGATATATAAATGGCAAGATGTAACCTTGAGCATGCAGCCGAGCTCCATGTAGAGCATGAAGCCAGAGAACTCGATGGTGAAAGACCTCTCCAAGAACTCGACGAAGATCTGGCACATCGGCCCTTGAATCTTGTCGGCAGCATCCTTGAACTCGGGGCTGCGAATGAAGTGGGTCTAGTTGTAGTTGGTCTTGAACTTGTCGAGCAGCGTGTCAAACTCTGACAGGTTCAGGTTCTTGTTGATCTCCTTGTTGAACATCATCTCCATTTCCTTTCCATTTCAATCCAAACCGAGAGAGAGAGAGAGCCCAACGGCTGAGTGCACATAAATTTTGGGCGGCTGAGTTTTCCTCCCCCCAAACTTTTGATTTCAAATGCAAATTTCAAATTTCAAAAGATCACATCTAATTATTTCCCCCAAATTTAAAAGTTTGTCCTAGTCAGCTTATATGGTTGTCATAGTCAGCTTGTCCTAGTAGGACACAGATTCAAAAACATTCCTCAAATGTATAATAGATATGTATATGTTTGTCCCAGTTAGCTTGTTGTAATGTGATTTACAAAGTGATTAGTAAGATTCTTTGTATCAGATCAAATAAGGTAATTCGTGGGCTTATTTCCTCCAATCAATCTACTTTTCTCAAGGGTAGGCTTCTTGCACATTGCACTCTCAATTCTCATGAATAGATTCGTGATTTCAGCATTCCCATGGGGGCCAGGGCTTGCATTAAATTGGATCTCCGTAAGGCATTCGACAGTGTTAACAGGGAGTTTATTTTATTCATGCTTCATCAGATGGGATTTGGCCCCAAATTCATGAAATGTATCCATGCTTGTATCTCCTCCCCTACTTTTTCAGTCTTAGTTCATGGTTTGCCTGCTGGTTATTTCCCCTCCAATAGAGGTTTGAGGCAAGGAGACCACCTATCTCCATATCTTTTTGTCATTGTAATGGAGACATTTTTGCTTTTGATGGCTAGAGCTGAGGCGTCACTCTCTATTCATCCTGTATGTAGGTCAGGGGCTATTTCTCATCTGCTCTTTGCTGATGACCTCTTGGTTTTCTTCCGTGGTAATCTGCACTCCCTAAAGGGGCTTCAGGTGCTCCTTTATACTTTTAGATTACTAATTGGGATGCAAGTGAACTGGGACAAAAGTTCAGCTATGTTTATCAAGGGTGTTCGTAATTCTACTTCTCTGGCCGGTATTCTTGGGGTTAAGCTTGTCTCTTCGCTAGCTATTTTTCTGGGACTCCCTGTATCCTCCGTTTACCCAAAAGCTTCCATGTTCTCCAGGTTGGTTGATAAATGTAAGCAAAGATTGCAGGGATGGTCCTCTTCTCTCCTTTACATCTCAGGGAGGATTGAGTTGGTTCGAACAGTAATCTATGGTATGGTGGCATTCTGGATGCAGGTTTATCGTATTCCCCACTCAGTTGTTAGAGCTATCAATTCTATCTGCAGGAAATTTATTTGGGGTAATCTCCATTTCTGGGCTTGGAAGGATTTATGTATCCCTAAGGAAGAAGGTGGGGGTGGGGCTTAGACTTCTTACTGATTTAAATGTCTCTTCTGGTATCTGTTTAACTTGGAAATATCTAGCTTCTGATAGCCCGTGGGCTAAGTATATAAGAAGCACTTATAAGCCCCCTAAAGGGTTCTTCTGCTCCAAGGCCAAACCAACCCAGTCTGGTACTTGAAAATTTCTACTTCGCTGTCGTGGTCAGTCTCAGAAGCAAATTCGACGCATTGTGCAGGATGGGACATCAACTTCCTTCTGGCATGATAATTTGTTACCTTGCGGTCCTCTATCTCATTTGTATGATGTACCCAATAGAAATGATAATAAGTTAGTCAGTGATTACTGGATTGGTTCGACCTGGGTTAATGATTCGGTAATTGATGCTATGCGTCCTCTTCTAGCTTCGGTCCATGTGGAGCAAGGGAATGATTCCTGGGAATTGCTAGGTAGTTCATCTTGCTCTTTTCGAGATGCTTGGGAGGGTTCTTGTACCAGGTCTAACCCCCTTCCTTATTACAGGGTTGTGTGATTTAGTAAACATGTGCCCAGAATGGCTATTACCCTTCTTCGGGCCTTCAACGGCAAGTGACTCATTAGAGATATCCTTCATAAATGGGGAGTTACTACTAATCAAGCTTGCGTTCTATGTGATGAAGGTGAGGTTGAAAGTAGCGATCATTTATTCTTTGTATGTCAATATACCCGTTATATTCTTTGCAGGAGCTTGCTAAAATTAGGCATCTTTGCTGCTCCTCCTTCATCTCTTGCTGAGGTGGGGGATTTTTTACTTTCTCTATTTAATAAAAAAGACTATGTAGGTACTCTAGCCAAAATGGCTCTTGCATCTATGGTCTGGCATATCTGGAAGCAATGCAACATGAGGATTTTTGAGGGGAATTACAGGACAAAATAAGTCTCTTTAAGGATATTGCATCCGATGTTCTTGTTACTCTTTGAGATATATAGTGGGATCAGACTTCAGCTAATGCCCCGTTTGTAAACTGGGGATTCCTAGTTCCGTGACTAGCATCGAGCATAAAATAGGCGCTCCATCTTTGCCATTACATGATCCAAACAAATTGGCTCACCAATGATATGTTTTATTTGCTCTTGGCCCAACGGTCAAAGGTGGTCTTTTTCTCGCCGATGACAATGAAACACCCTAGCGTAACCCTAATGGCCAAATAGGTCAAATGTGATTCCTAGCAATACATCAAAGTGGATCTTGACGGGACAAGCATCCGAAGCCCAACCCCCAACTCCATCTAGTGTGTTGCCATATGGGTTGGTCTCAGATTGCTAGACATCCCCATTGACTCATTCCATCAAACACTTGCCATGCAATTATGTCAAATGAAATATCTCAAGCATCAATCCTACTTTAACCCATATTAGGGTTCATCAAGCACTACTCAATGATGAAGAACATGATAGCAAGCAATGAAAGTGACAAACAAACATTCACCATCATGCTTATTGAAAATAACACAAAACAATGGAAATAAGGAAGAGAAATACTCATCTTGCTTTAGAATCCATCAAACCATAACAAGATTTATTGAAATAGAAACCCTAATCTAACCTAATCTAAGGCTCCCATGAAAGGGGCAGAAAGCTCCTGAATATACATACATACTTACCTTTTACTTACCTTTATATATATATATATATATATATATATATATATATATATATATATATATATATATATATATATATATATGAGAATAATGGCTATCATATGCCATATGAGGCCTTGCCTCATATTCCCTCTAACATAAAGCAATTAAGTACAACCAAGTACAAGCCCACATGATTGCTTTATGTGAGAGGGAATATGAGGCAATGCCTCATATGGCGTATGATACCCATTAATCACGGAACAAAAAATTCAGCATAGAACAACAAATTCGATGCGAGTGCATTCGGCGTAGAACAACAAATTAGTGTAAATAAATTTAGCGGGTGCCTTAGGAAATTAAATCTGATGTTCTTATCTCAACCATAAACTTTCGAAGCGGAAACACCAAATTAAATCGAAGAGAAGGTGGGCCCCACGTTAAGGGAGAGATCATTCAATCTGTAGCAACATTCAATCTGCAGCAGCATTCGATCTGCAACATTAAGTGTAAGCTAAAGTTTTTTTCCAAATGCATTAATTGCATGCATTCTGCTTTTTCCCAGAAACTTTCATTCCCCAGAAATTTTCATATCCCGGCAAACTTTCATTTCTCAAGAAGTGTTTTTCCCTCCAAAACTTTCCACAAAATCTCATCTTAACCATTCATTCCTCAAGATTAAATCTCAGTCGTTCTTCTATCAACCCTTTTGTCCTAGTCAGCTTGTCCTATTCAGCCCTAGAATTCAAAAACAGTTGTGTTTTTAATATATATAGCACAGATGGAGAAATGAAAGTTTGCGAGGATATGAAAATTTCCGGGGAATGAAAGTTTCTGGGAAAAAGAAGAATGCATGCAATTAATGCATTTGGGAAAAAACTTTAGCTTACACTTAATGTTGCAGATCGAATGCTGCTACAGATTGAATGATCTCTACCTTAACGTGGGGCCCACCTTCTCTTCGATTTAATTTGGTGTTTCCGCATCGAAAGTTTATGGTTGAGACAAGAACATCAGGTTTAATTTCCGAAGGCACCCACAAAATTTATTTACACTAATTTGTTGTTCTACGCCGAATGCACTCGCACTGAATTTGTTGTTCTATGCTGAATTTGTTGTTCCGTGTCGATGACGCCAGCGTCGAATTTTTCGTTCCACGCCGAAGGCGCCCGTGCCACTAAATATTTTTACGCTAATTTGTTATTCCGTACAATTTTTGTTGTGTAAATTATTTTTGGGAAACAAAGATTTCGCGGAGAAAAATTTTAAATGAACAGTGCCCGCGGGCACAAGTTATGAATAGTGTGTGTGTGTGTGTGTGTGTGTGTGTATTTAATTTTAAATGAACCATGCCCGTGGACACGGGTTATGACTACTGTGTGTATATACACACACACTCACATGGTAAAATGCACCTGCGCTCAACCTCAGGCACGATTCCTGCGCTCGACCCCTCCCTACCATCCGATTCGATCCACCGCCTGTTGTTAAAAGCGAAACCTACGGAACTTTTGGTGCAATTACCATCGTGCCCTTTAATCAAAGAGGAACTTTTGGTGCAATTACCATTGCACCCTTTAAGCCCTTTTCAAAGTAACTTTGTAGAACTTTTGGTGCAATTACCATCGCACCCTTTAAGCCCTTTTCAAAGCAACTTTGTACATAATTACTCACCGTTGTGCACATTGAGCAATAGTTCTACCGTACTATTCGATCCACCGGCTATTGTTAAAATTATACGGGACTGTTGTGCACGTTGGATAAAAATGGTTATAGCCGGGTTAAATTACTCTGCGCGCACAACATCATGTAAAATTTCTCCCGATTTGGAACGTTGTACGCGTGACGTGCGTTTATATTTCATATATTCATGCACGTTTTCTTTTGTGTTTCTCCGTGTTTTTCGCCGTCTTTTATTCGTTTTCTCGTATTTTCTCGTTTTCTTTCACTTTTCTTTTCTTATCCATGGTTGCAGGAGATTGACCGTGTAGGGGACGTTTAACGACGATATCTCAAGTCCCCAGAGCAACGGGAAGAGTCACGCGTGATCCAGGGGGTCAAACGACAAAGAATACATCTTTCAGCCCCGCACCCGGTCGGTTGGCCATCTCCAACCGATCGGGTGATGCATGTGTGCCCCACCCGGCCTCAGCCGGAGCTCAAGTGAAAGTCACGCGACCGGTTCACAGGCCGGTTCAGCGGGGGCCTGTTCTCTGTCTTTTCGAGCAGAATTCCAACCGATCGGGTGACTCTCACCCGATCGGTTCATCTGTAGCTGATGCTGAGGAGCTGAAGACACGGGCACCCAACCGATCGCTTCACCCGATGGCGCCAAGATCCAACCGGTCACTCCAAGAACTCACCCGACCGGTTCATATGACCGGGTGAAAGCTCGCCGTTTTCTGTTCATTATCTGTAACGGGTCACCCGATCGGTTGACTTGTCAACCGATCGGGTGATGCGAGAGTCTATAAATTGAACCCCTAGGGTTCCAGAAACGGGGAGCTGATAGTTTTTACTGTTTTCTCCCATTGTGACGGCTGTAATTACTGTTCTTTTGTAAGTCTTCGGATCTTTCTCAATTTTTAGTATTGTCTTAATTACTCTATTACTTCCGCATTCTAATCGTCTGATTATGATTCCAACGGTTAATTTTCATTTAGATCGCTTTTTAATGGATTTTTGTGAGTAGTTCCCAAATCTGGGATTTTGGTGGAAACCCCTTCGGGGGCTCTCCCCGATGCGTCCATAGGGTTAGAAAATCGATAGGGATTAGGAATCTAACGGTTACGCAGGGTGTTTCATTGTCATCAGTGGGAAAAAGACCGCCTTTGACCGTTGGGCCAAGGGGGAATAAACTTGGCGGTTGACTCCCTAGCCATAGCTCACGCCCTTAGCGTAGACGCCGAATCCTAGCACGCGGGAGCGGCAGGATGAGACGTTGGGAGTTATCGTTGAGAGCTTAGTGCTCCCGGAATCGATCAGTGTTAATGGACACGGGAGTGCCCACTGATCAAATCCGTGAAGTCCGGTGTATCATCCTAGGCACCGACCGGAATATCGGGCCCATGGGATGCCGGTACCACTTTCAGAGGCAACGTCCCACCATTAGACCCTAATTCCGATCGATATCCATACCCGTAGGCCGTATCGGCGAGAGTCGCTCGTCGGAGTGGAAACCAAAGTCCCGGGTTTATTTTCTTATTTTTCATACCCTTCATTCCTTTCCGTGACAACCATTTACCGATTCGGGCTAGCTCGCCTACGGGGTGATTTTGGTCCTCCTTGACTCAAGCACATCCTAGCCTCCCTGTGTTTGACCCCCAAGCCACACTACAACACCGTGCGCTTGCGGTTACAAATTTCTAAACCCCCACGCGGGTCCCCCGGCCATTTGCAGATAGCAAGCCGGGGCACACGTCAAGTTTATGGCGCCGTTGCCGGGGAGGCAACGTGCTTGTTATTTTAGGATCTTTTGAACCCTAGTGTCTAGCGCTCATCCCTACCCCGCGATAATTTTCGCATTCTCCCTTTTCCTTTTCATTTTATTTTTCTTATTTTTATTTCTTATCTTATCTGTTTCTTTCCCACTTGTCGCTTCACGGGTGTTTGTTGTTTTTCATGCGCAGGAGTTCAAGAAGTCTTGACGACTTGATTCCCCTCAATCCAGAGATTAACGCCACCCTTAGGCGTTTGGCCGCCGAGAAGCGAAGAAGAGAGGATCCCGAATCCATGGAGGAGAGCACACCGCCTCACAAGTCTCTGTTGGAGTACTCGATGCCATCTATCGAGTCCACTTCCGCCATCCGTTCTCCAGCTATTGCGGCCCAAAGCTTTAAGCTAAAGCCGTCTTTAGTGACATGGATCCAGCATGATCAGTTTGCAGGTGCACCCATGGAGAGCCCGATCGAGCATCTAGACTCCTTCTTGGAGAAGTGTGACACCTTCCGGATTAATGGTGTCACAATTGAGGCTATCCGTCTGAAGCTGTTCCCCTTCTCTTTGCGAGACAAAGCCAAGCAATGGCTAAGGGGGAAGGATCACAACACTTTCAATACCTGGGAGAAGCTCTCCAATGCTTTTTTGATGAAGTTCTTTCCTCCGGGGAAGACCATGTAGTTGAGGAGTGAGATCTCCTCCTTCTCCCAGGCCAGCCACGAGTCCTTGCATGAAGCTTGGACGAGGTACAAGGAGATGCAAAGAAGATGCCCTCACCATGAGCTTCCGAAGTGGCAGATTATTAATCTGTTCTACAATGGGTTGAGGGATGACCTGAAATCTTCTATGGACGCCGCGGCTGGGGGTTCCTTCATGTCAAGGAGCGAGGAAGATGCCTGACATATTCTGGAAAATATGGCATCCAACAATGAGCGGTGGTGTGACGAGAGAGCAACACCAAGGTCTGGGGGTATACACAGAGTCGAGGACGTCGACAAACTTTCAAGCAAGTTCGACTTGCTTTCGACCCAGATCTCCGCACTAATGGTAGGAGCCGGTGGGGCCGGTACACAGCAGATTTCAGCGGTAGAATCCGAATTCTTTGGGGAATTCGACGGTGGTGACGTCTCACCACCGTTGGACCAGGCGAGCGCACTGTTTTACAACCCCACGGTAAATGCGCCGTATTCACCAAGGACCAATTCCAACCCGACCTACTCTCCAAACAACCGGAACCACCCAAACTTCAGTTACCGGCCACCATTTCAGCCCTCGCCGCCTCAGCAGCCGCATCAACAAACATATCAGCCGGCTAGGCCGCAGCAGAGTCAGATTCAGCAGCAACCATATCAGCAGCAACCTCAGCAATAATTTTATGTCCCCAGGAATCAGCAGCCGATCCAGCAGCAGCAGCAGTATGGCCAACAAAGGGCCGTCTCTCCGGTTGAGTCTCTCTTGACTCAATATATAACCAACCAGGAGAAGATCAATCAAAAGCTGGAAATGGGTCAACGGGCCCTCACGGACCAAGTAACCCAGCTGGGGTTACAAGTGGCAAACCTTTCAAGGTCACAAAACCAATTGCCGCCACAACCGGAGGTGAACCCGAGGGGAGCAACCCAAACGTCGGCACTCGTGAACGAGCACGCAAATGAGTCCGCTATCGTTCTGAGAAGCGGGACACAAATCCCTACTAGAGTGCCCCCTAACAGACCGGAAGCACCGTTGGTCGTTGAGCGACTGATCAAAAAATCAAACGACGCAGGTGCTTCGTCATCTAATCCTACGACTCCGGAGGGAGTCTCTAAAGAAGAGAAGAAGAAGAACGAGGAAGGGAGCCCGAAAGTGTTCAAACCCGTTGTGCCATTTCCACAACGGTTAGCTCAGGCCAAAATCGATGAGAAATATGGCAAGTTCTTCGCCATGGTCAAGGACCTGAGCTTGCAAACCCCTTCCTGGAAGCAATCGAAACAATCCCCTCCTATGCAAAATTCCTGAAAGATTTGGTGACGAGAGGGTCTAGAAAGGAGAAAGTAGTGTTGAAGGCGGAATGTAGCGCTCTCATCCAGAGGGCAAATCCGTCGAAAATTAAAGACCCGGGGAGCTTCTCAATTCCTTGCACAATCGGGGCAGTAAAGATTCATCGTGCACTCGTCGATCTCGGAGCGAGTGTAAGTTTGATGCCCTTGTCGATGTATAAAAGGATAGGAATGGGTGATTTGGAGCCCACCGGTATGACCCTACAACTAGCTGACCGGTCGGTCAAATATCCGGTGGGAATTGTGGATGACCTCCCAGTTAATGTAAAAGGGATGCATGTGCCGGTGGACTTCGTAGTCATGGACATGCCTGAAGACGCACACACTCACATCATCCTGGGACGGCCTTTCATGGCCACTGCTGGCGTTTTGATTGATGTGAAGAACAGAAAACTTTCTCTAAACGTCGGCGGAGAAAAAGTTGAATTTGATCTGGGGTTGTCCATGAAGTATCCCGATCCCCCAGATGACCCTCGGTATAATTTGCTTGAGGTAGAAGAAGAAAAAGCTGCTGAAGAGAGCTCCTGGGAGATTCTCTTAAGAAACCCCCCCCCCCCCCCCCGATGACTTGGGGGATTCAGAGGATGGAGACGGCCCTAAGAACAAAGATGCTGCTGGAAAAGCGAGTGCAGCAAGAACGATCCCTCCCGGGTTCCCCAAGGCTCCTCCTGCAAGGAGAACGGGGAAAGAGCCCATGGACCTCACCAGGGATGAGGTCCGGATCCTTAAGAAGATGGCGGTAAGTGCTAATACGAAAGAGAAGCCCCCGGATCCCAAAGACAAGAAGAGGGTAGTCGAGCAAATCTTTCTCCAGCCGCTGACTGCTCCAAAGGCCTTAAACCCCGATGAAGAAGAGATGCCGAACTTCGGGCATCACCCGTATCAACCACCGTGAACATCTCTTGCGGGCGTCGAGCCAACGACGTTAAACAAGTGCGCTTCATGGGAGGCAACCCGTGTTCTAAACTTTTTCCCCACTTTTTAGTGTTATTTTTGACTTTATTTTATCTATTTTTATAAATAAAATCAGCCACGAGAACATCCGTTCAGGGACTTAGACAATCTGTTGGTTTTTGCAGGAAACAAAGCCCCAACCGATCGGTTGATGACTCAACTGATCGGTGGGGATGTATCAGATACATGCCGAGATCTGTCCCCAAATGAACCGATCGGTTGAGGAATGAAGAGACCGGGTGACAGACCGGGTGAGCTGGGGAGAACTCTCGGGAAATTTTTGGGGAATATCAACCGATCGGTTGAGTTCAAGCGCGATCGGTTGAAGCGACCGGATGAGCAGCCCTCAACTCTCGGGAAAATGAGTGGAGCGGCCAACCGATCGGTTGACAAGTCAACCGACCGGTTCTCCTGTAGCACTTCTTCGGCAAGAATTTTTGACCTAATCGTCAACCGATCGGGTGACAAGTCACCCGATCGGTTCGACTTAAAACCCTATATAAACCCCCGACCACCCGTTCGTTTTCATCCTCGCCTGATCGCCATTGTCGCCGTCGTTTCACCTGCCCCTCCTCCCCAACGGCCGATTCTCACTCCCCCACGTCCTCTACCCCTCCAATACACCCTCTCCCCACCTCCTCCATCAATCTGTCCATCATTTTCACACTCTCTCCCCTCCTTCTCGAGTTTCTAACCTAATTTCCCCCAAACCACACCCATTCGAAAATTCTTGCTTAAAGAGGTCGCCGCGGCTCCACGCTACTCTCATTGCGCAGTGTGGGGACATCTACGGGCAAGCTTCGCCACTTCGCTTGGGTACACTCGCTCCTACACTCGTATTTCTACTTTTGCCCTATAAATTGTGCTTGCTCATTTTTCTTGTGTTAGTGTGCATTCATCGCTTTTGCACTCATTCATACACGCACACTCACGCATGGCTAAGGATAGAGACAAGGGGAAGGGAATTATGCGGGAGGAGGAACCGTCTCGAAAGATACGAAAACAAACACGTCCCCCTTCTCGTACACGAGCACTTACACTTGGCCCTCCCCCGCCTGTTATCCCCCTTGTGGACCCAATGTTGGGCCCGCATGGGTATATCTTTAGGAACCAGGAGCACAAGGATTTTTACTGTAGGCTCGATGCTCGGGGGCATCTATCTACTAAGTTCCCGCACACACAAACACTTGTCGATCTCGGTGTCTACACCGAGGTCAAATCTCTTTTCGCTAACTTAGGATGGTTGGCCTTCCTTAATGCTTCTGCCATATCCTGCCCGACACTCACCCTCGAATTTCTCTCTACACTTGTTTGGGAGTCCGGGTCAATCATTAAATTCAGGGTGTGTAACAGGAGTGTCACCACAAATCTGAACACGATTAACGATATATTTGGTTTCCCCAATCTTGGGAATGATTCCATCTGACACTACGGGTACACGCCCGAGTTTAACGTCGATCAGTTCTGGTTCCGCCTCACAATGTTCTATGACTATCCCCGAGGAAGGGCCAAGGCCTCCTCCATCATTCATCCCGTGTTTCGTTTGGCCCACAGGATCATATCATCTGCATTTTTCCCTGGGACAAGTCCGGTACCGTGACTATCCCCAACCTTTTTATCCTCTGGGCCATGACTTTCCCTTTTGTCCGGGACGATGATGGAATTAGCTTCAGGGCCCCTACCATCCCCATCCATGGCGGCGATTGGCTTGTTTACAAGCTACTCGAGATCAGCCGGGCCGGTAAGGGGAAGTTTTGTTGTGGGGGCATCATAACTATCATCTGCTCTTACCCCCAATTTAATATTCCCATCCCCAAGAATCTTCCCGCTGCCGCAGGACCCTCACAGCTAGATATTGATGTCCTGCGGCACATTCACATGATTAGACCCCACTCCGATTGCCGCTTCATCTTCAATTATGGCCACCCCCAGCCCCTTACACCATTCTCCCCAACCCCGCTCGCATGACCATTGCTCTTGTGGGAGATTGGACCTTCCCACCTGATCCCAACTTCCTAACGGGGTTGAACCTTCCTTTCCTTCCCGCGGACGCGCGCAGACCACCGTCCCCTGCCGCCCACTTAGGCGAGCAGGATATCCCTGCGTCTGGGGGAGATTTAGGGGCTGGCCCGAGTCGTCCTGTTTCTGCTCCGGGACCCATCACGTCTGAGCACCTCTTTGCGGCCATTTCTGGCCTTGTCTCCTGTGCCGGCATGACCACTGCCGCCGGCACCACTTCGACCTTACCTGCCGGCACCAATTCTGCCTCACGTCAGTCCACATCTTTTGGTCGCCGTCAGGTCTCTGCCCGTCTAGGTCTTGAGAGGGAGGTCGCTGCCCTTCGTGAGCTCGCCATGTCCTATGCCTCCTCGAACCCATCACCGTCCTCTTTTCTTACTCACCCATGTTTCCTCGCACTTGAGAGGAACGTGGCCTCCATTCTTCGCCTTCTCACTCATATCCACGGACCACCTCCACCTTCACCACCTCCACCTTCACCACCTCGGCGATCTTCACCTCCACCTTCACCACCTCGGCGATCTTCTCCTCCACCCTCCCACACATCCCCACATCCATCACCCCCCTCACCACATTCTTCTCCTCCCTCATCTTATCCCATCCCGGCATCCACTTCCCCCTCCCGACCACTTCCATCGCACCCACGCTACCCCCTTCCTCCATCACTCCATATGTGCGTCGGAGGAAATTGTCGGTGCGCTCTAGATCCCTCCCACCACCTCCCACTACCGTCACCACCACATCTTCTTCCCCCATTTCAATTCCTCTCACCACCGCCTTGATCGCCTTCCTACCACCACCACCCACCTCCACCGACACTCCTCCCATTGTTCACACCACCGCTGCCCCTATTCCTCCGCCTCGTTCCCCACTTCTCCGCACACCCCCAGCCTCCCCCGACCACCCATCCACACCCTCTTCCGAGGAGGACGAGGACTCACCTTCTCCTGCTCTCTGATTTCACCTTATTTTTTTTTGACTCCCCCTTGCATATTTCTGCATTTCACAGATCATATCATTTCGCTAGCACTGTCAGGTCTAGCTTGGGGGACGTCTATTTTGGTGTGCTGACGTGTTTTGTTGTTTTTCTCATTTTTTTTTGTGTGCTTGTTTTTCCCCTTTTGAGTGTCGTGTCGTGTGGTTTTATTTTTATTTTCGTGTCGTTTGATTTTGCTTTTGATCTTTCTTTCTTTTCAGTTTCATCTCTGTGGTTTTCTCATTTTCATTTCTTTTTGTGTCGGTGCGTATTCCCCCCCATCTTCATTGCCCTCCCGTACTTACTCACATTGCATTGAGGGCAATGCAAGCTTCAGCTTGGGGGATTCGCACTGTGTTTGTCATTTGAGTCCTTCTTTTTCGTTTTTTGTGTCGTTTTCATCGTGTTTTTTATTTTTTTCTTTTTTTCTCTTCTCTTCTTTTTAGCTCTTTCTCCTAGAGATGAACCCTATGATGAATCGCCACAAAATCACACACACCTAGCATTGCATCGATAATCACACTCACTAACCCTAGGATTTCGAGCCCTCTTGCATTTCACGCATCGTGGGTCCGCTTAGCCTTTTTGTGAGTCGTGCGTCGTGCCTAGCTATTTGATTTGCTTCTACTTGGTGATTTTACTTTATATACCTGTCCAGGAATGACCCCTAGATTATCATGCTTCGATTTGAATATGCGGTACTTGCTTCCATTATATGCATGCTATATCATGCGTCGGGATTCCACAATTAAGGACTAGGATAACCCATTTAGCCTATGCTCTATTTAGCGAGAATAGTTTCCTTTGCCCAAGTGTTTAGATTTCGACTTCTTTTTTGTTTTACTTGGTGCAAATCCCCTCGTCGTGTACCGTTCTCCCACTTGGGAGAGTACACATGTGTATAGCCAAAAACCCAAAAATCCAAAAAAAGAGAAAAGAAAAGAAAAACCCAAAAAAATTAAAGAAAAGAAAAAATTGTATAGCCAAAAAGCCAAAAAAATACAAATATCCAAAACCAAAAAACTTCGAGTGTGAATATTTTCCTACTTGCCAAGAATAAAGGAAAGGCGAGAATTTGCACCGAGTGTTCTTCTCCACATCATCTCAACCCCCATCGTTTTCGAAAACACTTGGCTTAGGAACTTTTTAGCTGGTATCTAGGCTATAGTGGCATGATTTCCTTAACCCTAGTTGTGGAGTCCCCGATGCATGATACGCTTCTATTCTTATACTCTTCTCATGCATGCTTGAACTAATATTCACCGCAATTTCAAATTCGAATTGGTAGTTGGGTCACTTCCTGGACTTGCGTATATGAGCTCATAGCACATTGTAGAAAGCGACACCGTTTGCTAGCACACGACCGCACTCACTCGCGCTTCACCGCGTGGGCCCACGACACTTATTTGGACTCGTTTTCCTAGGTTTAGTGGTGTGATTTGACGTTTGCTTGCTGGGTGTGTCGTTTTTGATTTTGTTGGCTCTGACAGACGATCTAGGATATAGAGTTTTCTTTTTCTCTCTTTCTCTCTATTTTTCCCCTCCGAGCTCCTACTCTCACTCGTCTTCCTCGAGGACGAGGAAGAGTTCAGCTTGGGGGATTTTGACGTGCATTTATATTTCATATATTCACGCACGTTTTCTTTTGTGTTTCTCCGTGTTTTTTGCCGTCTTTTATTCGTTTTCTCGTATTTTCTCGTTTTCTTTCACTTTTCTTTTCTTATCCATGTTTGCAGGAGATTGACCGTGTAGGGGACGTTTAACGACGATATCTCAAGTCCCTGGAGCAACAGGAAGAGTCACGCATGATCCAGGGGGTCAAACGACAAAGAATACATCTTTCAGCCCCTCGCCCGGTCGGTTGGCCATCTCCAACCGATCGGGTGATGCACGCGTGCACCACCCGGCCTCAGCCGGAGCTCAAGTGAAAGTCACCCGACCGGTTCATAGGCCGGTTCAGCGAGGGCCTGTTCTCTGTCTTTTCGAGCAGAATTCCAACCGATCGGGTGACTCTCACCGGATCAGTTCATCTGTAGCTGATGCTGAGGAGCTGAAGACACGGGCACCCAACTGATCGCTTCACCCGATGGCGCCAAGATCCAACCGGTCACTCCAAGAACTCACCCGACCGGTTCATATGACCGGGTGAAAGCTCGTCGTTTTCTGTTCATTATCTGTAACGGGTAACCCGATCGGTTGACTTGTCAACCGATCGGGTGATGCAAGAGTCTATAAATAGAACCCCTAGGGTTCCAGAAACGGGGAGCTGCTAGTTTTTACTGTTTTCTCCCATTGTGACGGCTGTAATTACTGTTCTTTTGTAAGTTTTCGGATCTTTCTCAATTTTTAGTATTGTCTTAATTACTCTATTACTTCAGCATTCCAATCGTCTGATTATGATTCCAACGGTTAATTTTCATTTAGATCGCTTTTTAATGGATTTTTGTGAGTAGTTCCCAAATCTGGGATTTTGGTGGAAACCCCTTCGGGGGCTCTCCCCGATGCGTCCATAGGGTTAGGAAATCGATAGGGATTAGGAATCTAACGGTTACGCGGGGTGTTTCATTGTCATCGGCGGGAAAAATACCGCCTTTGACCATTGGGCCAAGGGGGAATAAACTTGGCGGTTGACTCCCTAGCCATAGCTCACGCCCTTAGCGTAGACGCTGAATCCTAGCACGCGGGAGCGGCAAGATGAGACGTTGGGAGTTATCGTTGAGAGCTTAGTGCTCCCGGAATCGATCAGTGTTAATGGACACGGAGTGCCCACTGATCGAATTCGGGAAGTCCGGTGTATCATCATGGGCACCGACCGGAATATCGGGCCCATGGGATGCCGGTACCACTTTCAGAGGCAACGTCCCACCATTAGACCCTAATTCCGATCGCTATCCATACCCGTAGGCCGTATCGGCGAGAGTCGCTCGTCGGAGTGGAAACCAAAGTCCCGGGTTTATTTTCTTATTGTTCATACCCTTCATTCCTTTCCGTGACAACCATTTACCGATTCGGGCTAGCTCGCCTACGGGGTGATTTTGGTCCTCCTTGACTCAAGCACATCCTAGCCTCCCTGTGTTCGACCCCCAAGCCACACTACAACACCGTGCGCTTGCGGTTACAAATTTCTAAACCCCCACGCAGGTCCCCCGGCCATTTGCGGATAGCAAGCCGGGGCACACGTCAACGCGTCGGGTAAAAACTTTGCTACAAGTAAAATGTAATCGTTGTGCACAACAAGCTACATTATAACACGTCTTGCGCAGTAATAAAAAAGTTTAGAGGGGTGTGTTTGTTACGCCTCGCTTCCCATTCTATTTGAGAGCGAGGACGCAAGCGGGTCCGCATGGGTTGTAGCGGTGAAGCTCAGACCCAATAAGCATCTGTGAATATAAACCATATGCAGGAACTTGCAATGCATTCAGAACAACAGAGATAACTATAGAATTTAAGCCAATATCCAGATAAGAAATACACAAAAATATAAAGGCCCCAAGCATGGCCAACACAACAGAGTTCTACAATTCGGTATAAACCCTACAAAATGAAGTAAAATGAAATTTAAGCCGCAGCTAGTGAATCCCAGCAAATAGTCCGCAGCGGGGAGAACTCCAGGATTAGCAGGTCAGTCTCCTCAATCAGCTCGTCCCTCATCTAACCTGTCTAGTGACCTGACATACATTCAAACAACATAGAATGTATGTCAGCAAGGGCCTTTAGCAAGTTATGGTTAAGAGGGGACACTTGGCAAGATATGCAAAAGATTATATATGGTTGTTAAAGCGATTATAAAGATTTACGCTAGCATGTTAGTTCTATTATGAATGGAAACATGGCAATTCAATTTTAAAATAAAGCAACAGCAGTTCTATATGGTAACTACGTTTTTCAAGTTGTTTAATTATGTGTGCAAGTCCGTGACAAAGGATCCTGTCTTTAGACCGCGAGTAAGTGAATCCACCTTCAAGTGCCCCGAAGGAGACCCTTTTACTACCAGATAGTGCCCGGGAACCCAACCCCACCCACGTGTACTTTCTGAACCACGAGCCAGAATGCTAAACCCCCATATACTGGAACACGATCCAGACTAGTCACATGTGACCCTACTGAAACACGAGCCAGACTAGTCACATGTGAGCGACGAGAGTTGCCAACTATGAGCCAACGGTATGTAACATCTACGAGCCAATGGCATGTAACATCTACGAGCCAACGGAGTGTAATATCTATGATTTAGCCAAAACCGGCTATCATGTTCTATAATTATCAAGTTATTCATTTCACTGTCTATGCATTTCATGTCGTAAAAAAGTATTTCACTTTTCTTAATGGTGTCCACACACACGTACACAATTCAAGTTTAGCAATTCACAAAGGTGCATTTAAGGGGTTTTAGTGTCAATGTGTTATATGGAAATTTTGTGTACAAGATATCATAGTTCAAGTCTAAAGGAGTAAAATTTAAATAAAAACAAGTATTAAATTGCACGCTTGCATATTTTGATGATTTTGGTGCCGACGAGTTCGTACGGAAGGCGCGAACGTTTTTTGCGTCATTACATTCATATAGTTAGGCTAAAAGTCTTTTAAATAATGTAATTACCATACACTTATATATATACACACACTATGTTTTGGCCGAGGATACTATCTGCCCTAGCATAGAGGTTACCAAAGAGGGTTTTGTCTGTGGATCTTGTCGACAAGGGATTGGCGCTTCGGGAAGGCATGTGGATGTTGGAGATCTCACTTCCAGAGATGGGATTGGCAAGGGAATGGCGCAATGCTCGACGCTGACTGTGAACAAGTCGGTAGCTACAAATGGATCTGATGACCTTGGGCGTACTGATTCTAACACCGGTGGTTCTAGAGGCTTGAAGATGGGAACTAACGCCTCCAGAGATGGTTCTAGCGGAAGAGTAGTTGAAGATTTGGGAGATGGGTGGCAAGTTGTGTGCAGGAGGATGGTTGGTCCACGGGAGGGAGGTCAACCGTCCAAGAGGTGGCTTCCAGTCTCAAGGAGAGGTAACTACCACAGACCAATGGCAAATGTACAGGCAAATACAGGAGCTCACCTTCAGTAGAAGCAAGGAGGCAATGGTCACTACCTATTTGATAAAATGCCAGTTAGGACAAAAATTAATGTAAACACTTCTGGGGCAAAGATCTCATGGAGTGACGTATGTGCAAATCGTCGTACGTATGGTGCGGCGTTGGGCATGACCCATGTTCCCCCTAAGACGCAGGAGGATGGAACTGTGTGTGCCATGTTTCCAAAGGAACTAGTGCGGCAGGGATCGAAAAATTGGAAGAACACTCTTATGGGCTACGTTTTGGGTGATATACCCTACTATAGTCAAATGGTGGCTTAGATGGAAAGATTGTGGAAGCCAAAGAAGAGGGTGCAAATGCATAGCAAGGAGAACGGATTTTTTTACTTTTGATTTGAGTCCCAGGAAGAATACGACAGGATTATAACCGGCAGTCCTTAGCTATTTGATGGCCGACTTGTGGTGCTCAAGAGATGGAGCCTGGATATGAAGCATGATCGGGATATCCTTTCGTTTATACCAATTTGGGTGCAGTTTCATGGAGTGCCACTTTATATATGGAATCTTGAAGGTCTAAACATCATCTCCTCTGTAATAGGTTCACCTATTTGCCTTAACCGGGCAACTGCTTTTTTAGAGAGAATCTCCTATGCCCGATGTCTCATAGAAGTTGATGCTTCAAGCCCCCTTGTTTCATCCTTTGAAGTAGAGGATGGTTCAATAGTGATTATTGACACCAAATTCGCAGGAGAACCACCTCGTTGCAGTGGGTGTGTTTGTTTCGGACACATGGATGATCAGTGCCCCTCAAAGAATAAGCTCCCTTCAATCCAAGATGTTGCGAAGAATAATTTCCAAGATGCCACTGGTGACAATACACTTTCCCACATTGAGAAGCAAAATGCATCTGATATGTGTGAAAACTCTGTAGAGCAGACTATAGGAGGAAATAGCATTTTGAATGAGCAAGGAGTTGCAGAGCCTCTTAGTATAAATGCGGAAGATCCCCTCAATTCTGCTGCTGGGAGCGATGCGTCCATCACTGCAACAAGAACTCAAACTGCAGCTGTAAACCGGGTTCCACCGACTGATGTTCCTTTGAAGAATCCAGCGATTGAAGCCACTATCTCTAGGCCTCTACATGAGGATGATCGGGGGCTGGGTGCTTTTTGTGTGCCTGTATAGGCGGAGGGAGCTGAGGGCTGCCTGAATTCTTTGGGTGCTGAGATACGATTGGCCCCTCCCACATTGTCTGAAGGGAGTATTGAAGGGGATATTGACAGAATGCCAGAGGAGCTGACTATCGACAACCCAGATTGGGATATGGAGGTGGAGGCCCAGCTACGACACAAGGCGGAGATCAAGGTGGGGAAGAAGAAGCTTGTCCCATATGTTTCTGCTTCAGTCAGGAGGAGTACCAGGACTCAGGTGACTCTAAATGGCTCTTGCCAACCCACTATTAATTAATGACTATCTTTATTTGAAATACCAAGGGTCTGAATAATCAGGTGCGGCAGAAGGACCTGAGGAATAGAATTAACTCAATAATTCCTTCGGCTATTATTCTTTTGGAGACTAAGCTTAAGGCTCCATCTAACTGCAATAAAACTGGGATTCCCAAGGATTGGTGCTCCTTGGATAATTCGGATTTGGCCCCTGGAGGTCGAATCATTATGGGGTTTAACCCGGCAATTTGGAAGGCTACTACTTTATCTCTCTATGATCAGCATATTTCTGCTTCTTGTGTAAATGTTGGAGGGTTTTCTTGTGTCATCACGGGGGTATATGGGCGTAATACTATATTGGAGAGGAAAGATCTGTGCAAAAATCTATTGGCGGATATGACTTTGATTGGTAATTCGGCTTGGCTGGTAACCGGGTTCCACCGACTGATGTTCTTTGAAGAATCCAGCGATTGAAGCCACTATCTCTAGGCCTCTACATGAGGATGATCGGGGGCTGGGTGCTTTTTGTGTGCCTATATAGGCGGAGGGAGCTGAGGGCTGCCTGAATTCTTTGGGTGCTGAGATACGATTGGCCCCTCCCACATTGTCTGAAGGGAGTATTGAAGGGGATATTGACAGAATGCCAGAGGAGCTGACTATCGACAACCCAGATTGGGATATGGAGGTGGAGGCACAGCTACGACACAAGGCGGAGATCAAGGTGGGGAAGAAGAAGCTTGTCCCATATGTTTTTGCTTCAGTCAGGAGGAGTACCAGGACTCAGGTGACTCTAAATGGCTCTTGCCAACCCACTATTAATTAATGACTATCTTTATTTGAAATACCAAGGGTCTGAATAATCAGGTGCGGCAGAAGGACCTGAGGAATAGAATTAACTCAATAATTCCTTCGGCTATTATTCTTTTGGAGACTAAGCTTAAGGCTCCATCTAACTGCAATAAAACTGGGATTCCCAAGGATTGGTGCTCCTTGGATAATTCGGATTTGGCCCCTGGAGGTCGAATCATTATGGGGTTTAACCCGGCAATTTGGAAGGCTACTACTTTATCTCTCTCTGATCAGCATATTTCTGCTTCTTGTGTAAATGTTGGAGGGTTTTCTTGTGTCATCACGGGGGTATATGGGCGTAATACTATATTGGAGAGGAAAGATCTGTGCAAAAATCTATTGGCGGATATGACTTTGATTGGTAATTCGGCTTGGCTGGTGGGGGGACTTTAATAGTGTCCTATTCACTAATGATAAGGTTGGTGGTAGAAAGCTAGAAGAGTCTATGGTCCAAGACTTCAGTGACTGCATAAGTAAGAGTGCACTTCAGGAGCTGAAAAGCACGGGAAAAAAATTAAGCTGGTGCAATAGTCGGATTGGGAAGGACCGTATAGCTGCTCAACTTGACCGTGCTTTTTGTAATTCTACCTGGGTTAATATGCTTACGGAGACTTATACAGAATATCTGGATCCATTAACAAGCGACCACTCTCCTATGGTGGTGAAGCTTCACTCCCAGGTTATGTCTGACCCTAAACCTTTCAAGTTTTTTAACTACTGGATTCATTGCTCAGGTTTTAGGGATACTATCGAGACATGCTGGGCCGGCCAAGCTAAGGGCACTGTATGTATAAGCTGATGCAGAAATTAAAAAGGTTGAAGTCTACTCTCCGTGCTTGGGAGGTGACTATCATGCGGCAAACTTGGTAAAGAAAATTAGGAATGAGCTTGAGGAGACCCGAAATAACCCTGGCTTCAGCCAGTGCTCTCCAGCACAAAGAGCACCACCTGCAGAAGGAGTTGATTAAAGCCATGAAGCATGAAGAAGAGATGTTTCGGCAAAAGAATCGCCAGGACTAGCTTACACTGGGAGACAAGAACACCAAGTTCTTCTACATGGCGATGAAGTCTAGGATCAGCCGAAACAATCTTAATCACCTTGTAGACAATAAAGGGGGCCTCAACATAGTTCTTGAAGATTTGAAAAGGAAAGCGCCAACCTTCTTTATGGAATTATATAACCAGAACCACTACAAGACCCACTTCCAGAAGCTGACACCGAAACGGATATTAACTGAGGGAGCTTCAGATTGGCTGAGCAGGAGGGTATCTGATGAGGAGATCAAATCGGCTGTTTTTCAGATTGGGCCTGACAAGTCTCCAGGGCCTGATGGATTCAATGGTTTTTTCTATCAGCATAATTGGGGGCTTATTGGAAATGAGGTATCTTTAGCTATCAAATATTTTTTCTCATCTGGTTCGCTCCTCAAAGCTGTGAATCACACTTTTCTTACCCTGGTCCCTAAGAATGACAACGCATCAACTTTAGGGGATTATAGGCCTATTGCCTGTTGCAGTGTCCTATACAAGATCATCAGCAAAGTTATTTGCAACAAGATTAAAGTGGTCATTCATGAACTTATATCTCCTAACCAAGCAGCTTTCCTGAAAGGTCGCCTCTTGACGGATTGTACCCTTCTTGTCCACAAGCAGATCAGAGACTATATCAATCCTATGGGTGGAAGAGCGTGTCTGAAGTTAGACTTGCGAAAAGCTTTTGACAGTGTCAATAGGGATTTTATTCTCTACTTCTTGTGGCAATTGGGTTTTCCAGAAAATTTTGTCGGATGGATCAAAGAATGCATAACTTCCCTAACTTTCTCGGTAATGATAAATGGCGCTCCGCATGGCTATTTCAAAGGAAATAGAGGTATTCATCAAGGTGACCCTCTTTCCCCTTATTTATTTGTCCTTACAATGGAAGCCTTTTCTATCCTGATTTCTAGAGCCATTAACATGGGCACAATTCTCCCTATGAGGCGCACTGGATCTATTTCCCATCTTCTGTTCGCCGATGATCTCCTAGTCTTCTGTCGGGCTAATAGGAGTTCTTTCCTGGGCATCAAAAATTTGTTGGAGGAATTTTATTCTTATACTGGGCTTCAGGTTAATTGGGACAAAAGTACTGGTTTGTTTAGTAAGGGGGCTAAAAATAAGAGTGTGTTGGCGGATATGTTTGGGATCAAGATTGCTACTACGATAACCACCTACCTTGGATTGCCGCTTTCTTCTAAATATCCCAAGACTACTAACTATGGCAAGCTAGTGTACAAATGCAAGAAGAGAATGATGGGCTGGAGTTCTAATATGCTCTCTATAGCGGGGATCATTGAATTGGTGAGGACGGTAATATATGGGATTGTAGCTTTTTGATTGCATGCATTCCATCTTCCTTTCAATATTGTGAGAACCATATCTTCTATGTGCCGTCGATTCATTTTGGGGTCTTCTAGAGCATGGGCATAGGAAGACTTCTGCAAACCAAAAGAAGAAGGCGGGGTTGGGATCAGACTTCTGGAAGATTTAAATGCAGCGGCTGGATTAAAATTAACTTGGCGATACCTCACTTCAGATAGTATTTGGGCTAAGTATATGGGGAATAGATATGTCACTGGAGAGAGCTTTTTTGTGGCAAGAGGGAATGCAATGCATTCGGGTTCTTGGAAAAGACTGCTTAACAGCCGGAAAATCTCGCATCAGCTCATCAGGAAAAGTGTTAAAGATGGCCGGCAGACTCTTTTTTGGTTCGATCCTTGGACAGTGGGCGGGCGGCTCTGCGATCTGTGCGAGGTTCCACCGGGCGCTGAGCAGCTAAGGGTTTGTGATTATTGGGCGGAGGGTTCTTGGTCTTCCGACCCTGCTCTTGATCCAATTCGGCCTTTGTTGCAGCATCATCGCCTGAGTGTGGGTTCGGATGGTTGGGCTTGGGAGCCGGGTGACAAGTTTAGCTTCAAGTAGGCCTGGAACGGTGTCCGACAGCGAGGCAATCCCTTCCCCTACCACAATTTAATATGGTACAATCATCACTCCCCGAAAATGTCAATTACTCTTCTTCGTGCTTTCCAAAATAAATTGCTAACCAGGGATATGATGGGTAGATGGGGGATGAATACCCCTATCCATTGTGTATTATGTGATGAGAATAAAGTAGAGAGCATAGATCATCTATTTTTTGAATGTAGTTTCTCTGACTACATTCTGCGCAGATCATTGCTTAAGCTCCTTGCTACTAGTCAGATAACCCCAAGGTTAAATGAGATCGGAAAGTTTTATATTCGCCACTATGGAGGGAAAAGCACTCTGGACATACTTGCCAAAACCTCTCTTGCAGCTTCGGTTTGGCACATATGGAAAGAAAGAAACCGACGCATTTTTGATGGAGAAAAGAGAATCAAGACCGTTCTTTTTGAAGAGATTGCTGCTGATCTCAGAGTTATTTTGCATGACCAAGAGCCGGCTACTACAGATGAAGCTACAATATTTAAAAGATGGGGTTTCAGGGATATGGGTTGAGTTTTTTGTATGTCACTTTGTATAATGTATAAGTTGGGTTTTGAATAGCCACATCTAGGATGAGGGACTGATAGTGGAGAGTGATGGCGCTTGTGCCATATCCTCTCTCTATTATTACTGCATGCCTAGATGGGCTATTATTGTACATTGTATAATTGATCAATAAAATACCTTGCTAACCTTCCATACACACACACACACACACACACACATACACACACACACACACACACACACACACACACACTATTCTCCTATATCTTTAAGTATCTAACATTTCAAATAATATCACATACAGGTTATATGAAGTAGTATATGAAATAACATGTTGTATGTTGAAAAGAATGTACTGTTAATACTTCTAAGTTATATTAATACAATTTAATGTAAGCTAAGTACAAAATTAACATGAACCCTAGTATATACAGTGTACTAACTTACATATATAACAGTTAACATAAACCTAACAGTATTTCTACTACTTGTTAATAAAACACAGTTTTATATGAAACTAACCTATAGACTATTTGTTTAAACCTAACACTGAGTATAAAAACAACTACTATCGTAACAGGCTTCTCAAAAATCATTACAAAATTTATATTAGACTAACCCTAACAAACTAAATCTAACAAAACTAACTATTAATAATAATTAACCCTAATAATTATAACAGTAATACTAACCCTTTAACAGCTTCTCACGGGTTCTCCTTCTTCGTTTGGTTGCAGGTGGAGGGAGTCGGGCTGCTGGTCGTTGGAGGGGAGGTTGCAGGTGGCGAGGATGGCATGCGGGCATCGGTAGGTTGCTTGGAAGGAGAACCTTGGGCTTGAAAGTGCATCAGGAGGTGTTTGAGGGTGGTTACAGGTGGGTGCAGGTTGTTTGCATGTCGGAAGGGGAGATATAGGGGCGGACGGTGCTGGAAGATGGCCGGAGGTTGCATGGGGAGCAGCTGGTCGTGCGGGCTTCGGAGATGGCCGTCAGAGGTTGGCCTGGGTCGAAGAAACGCTGGGCGCTTCAGGGTTTCGTGGGGGAGGCTTGAGAGAGGAGAGGGGAAAGGGGAGATGGCCGAACTGAGGTTGGTGTTCGGGAGGGTTGAAGGTGCCGGTGATTGGGTCGGAGGTGAGGTGAATGGCAGGCGAGGCGTGTGGGGTTCGTGGGTGTGTGCAGTCGATGGGGAGAGTTGATGGAAGAGGCTGGCATCGGCTTTACAGGCAGACTGGTCATCGGAATGGGATGGCTCGGAGATCGGAGGCGGGAGAGGCGCCGGTGTGTGGGTTTTCGTGTAAGGAAGTGTTGTAGGGTTCAATGCCGCTTGGTCAAAGGTTGGAGAAAAGGATGAGGGGGCGACGGTGGTTGCGAGCTAGGGTTTAGAGGGGGGTTGGGCTAGGGTTTAGAGATAGGCTTTGAAGAAGAACCCTAAGTTCTCTTAGCAACATGGCTGGGTTGTTTGCGTGTGAGAGATGAGGTTTTGAGGACCTGGGTATTAGAGATAGGGTTTCTTTTATTTGTAATAGAGTAGGGGCTGCCTAGGTTTTTTGAAGAGTGGGTTAAGGTTTGGCCTGGGTTTCTTAACATGGGTTTCTTAGGGTTTGGGTTTTAGATGGCTATGGTTTATAGAAGTAGGGGTGTTGGGTTTGATGAAATAGAAAGGAGAGGGAGAAAGGATGCCTAGAGTTTTGTTTAGTCTGGGGTTGTGTTGCGTGCGGCCTAGGGTAGGTTAGAGTGTTGGGTTGAGTTAGGGTAAGAGAATAAAATAGGAAAGGGTTTGAAAAAGAATAGGATAGGTTTAAAAATAGAAAGAGTTTGAAATTTAAAATATTTGTTTTTAAATAATATTTATTAGGGAAAATTAATACTAATTGATTTTGTTTTAATGTTTTTGATTAGGAAAAATTAATAGCAATGACTTAAGGAACGTTTGAATTTTAAATATTAATATGGAAATTAAAGCTAAGCTAATAAGGAAGGTTTGAATCATACTAATAATTAGGGGGATTAATGGGTTTAATAAGAGAAAATAATACTAATTTAGTCTAGCTTTTATTAGGGTCAAAAAGGAAAGTTTACGAAAGGGTTTGGATTTTGAATGTTAAACATTTGAATTTGAAAACATTTAAATTTGAAAACATTTAAATTTGAAAACATTTGAATTTGAAATCTTAAAAATAATAATAACAAGATTTAAATAGACTAATTTAATGTAAGTATATTAATGAGATTAACACATCAGTGTAATAATGAAGACATACATAAATAGAACTCAGTCCCAGTGTATCCGAAAATACAGGTCGTTACATTCTATCCACCTTAAGAAAATTCCGTCATTGGAATTTCAATCAACCAAGATGCGGGGAGTAAGTGAGGATAGTGCTTGCACATTTCCTTTCCCAATATACACACCCCCTACTCTCTACTATGCTCACACATCACCCATAATCAACAATAACCATATCATCATACATAAACACTCAATTAATACTAATAATAACAATAGTAATACTACTACTAACACTAGTTAATAATCATACCTATCATAATATTAACACTCACACATACATCACTAATTAAATACCATAATGCCAAACATCAAACATACATTTATATATATACATATACACTATATCATAATACAAAATTACACTCATATTATTACTACTACACCATGCGCTACCATAAATATATATACAATCAGAATCCCCAATCATATTGTTTTACACGTCATATAAACACATCACTCAATACCAATACACAAGCATAATCGCATTCAGTCAAATAATACAATAATGGTACAATCGCTTCACATTACGTAATACACTATACATGCCACATAATACATATCATTACACACGTATTTGTACACAATATACTACACCATACTGTAACGACCGGTGTTTGTAATAAATATCCTTTATCTGATTAATGTTGAATTTCTCCTCCTTGTATGTTTTTCTCGATTAAATCCTCATATTTTAGCTTAATAACGCTGTAATTCTAGGGTTAGGACGATCCTAGAAACCATAGAATCTTTCCCGAAGCTTCGCGCTTCGTTTCGGCACTTCTGGTGCATCTTAGCTGATTCACGAAGGAGAACCAACCGACTAGAATGAGACCTAGTCGGTCGGCAATCCTTCATGGACCGACTAGTTCAACATATTAAAAATAGCTGAGTTACTGTCTGTCATTAGTCAGTCTAAGTTCAACCTTCGACCGACTAGTTCTCAAACTAGTCGGTCAAGCATTGTACTCAGACCGACTAATTCTGAGTTTCACTGAATAGTAGAGTTAATGTTTGTCGTTAGTCGGTCTAAGAACAATTTTCAACCGACTAGGTTGCAAGATAGTCGGTCAGCTGTTGTTCTTCAACCGACTAGTTCTTGTACAGTCGTTTCTACAGTAGTTACTGTAAATTTTTAGTCGGTTAAGAGTTGCTCTTCAACCGACTAGTTCTAATTCTTATCTTTTAGCTTTTAGTTGCCTTTTAGTCGATCAACGTTGGTCGACCGACCGACTAGTTCTTAAACTAGTCGGTCACTAGTTGAGCTCTGACCGACTAAAGTAGTCGACCTGTACCAGACCCTATTCTCGGTCTGTCATTTAGTCGGTCTACGTTAGGTGACCGACCGACTAGTTCTTAAACTAGTCGGTCAACCACTCTTCTTTGACCGACTAGTTGACCCCGAAACCCTAGATCTGTTTTTAGCCGCCGTTCTTATTTCTATTTAATCCGTCGTTCCTTCATTTTTCATTCATTTCTTTCTGAGCTAAGATCATTCACCAATCATCCCTAATCTTCCCCAAAACATTTCTTTCACCCTCGGAGGTTATTTCTCACCGTATCTTGCGCCGGACACCGATCTAGGTCACCGAGATCCCGTTTTCGGCCATAGTTTCCCGGGATCATTCTTCGTCACCAAATCAAGATTCCTTTTGGTGTCTTCCATCTGCTGCTCTACGGTTAGTAATCTTAATCTTGTAATCTCTATTAACCCACACCGTAAACTAGAAACCCTAATTAAAAATGGATTATTAGATATAGGATTTCAATGCAAATGATTTAGAATTTCCGTCTAATCCTTATTCTTACCATAAACAGCGAATTCATCTACCGTAGAACATCGTTCTCGTTACTCACGTCGATCAACAATCCGGTACCAGGCAAGTGAAACTTGCCAACTTTTCTTTAGGCCATGTCTTTAGGCCAATTCCTCGTACTAGCGTGAAAGAGACTAGATCGTGAAATGATAGCGATCTAGGCGCAACTTTGTGATCTAGCTTGACAACGAAGCTAGATCCGACACCTTGCCATATCATTTGTGCATTGATATCTGTCATGTTTAAATTCCTTAACCGTACGCATTTGAATTGTTAACTGCCATGCATTGCATCATACGTGTCATCCTAGTTAAACTTGCATCGTAGCACACGCTACACTACTTGTACAATCCATGTTTCCGTGTTACCGGCTAGGCACCCGTTATGCGGGCATAACCCTACGCCATCCGTGTTAAAAACACTTCCTGGCTCGTGATCCAGAAGCGAGCATTCCGTGTTCGGGGGTAATGCCCTGGCTCGACACACGTGGAGGGGTAGGGATAAACGATCACTTGAGCGTAAGAGTTGGCCCGTACAGCCACTCTAGCCAAAGGGCGGAATCTCTGTGCACGACGCGATTACAATTCCAGTACTTGCCTTTTTCTTGTTTACTTGCCATGCCATGTCATTTGTCATTTTATATCCATGTCATACTTTACTTTAGAACTGTTAGGTTGCTTTACTTTTATAGTTTCCTTGCACAAGTCTTTTTAGACTTGCTGACATGTGCCCCTTCTCTTTGGGTGACGCATGTTAGTTGCTGAGCCAGAGACAGTTGCGGAGAGTGACGAGTTCGTGGAGTTTGTGCCCGAACCTGTTGGTGACGTGGAGTACGAGGACACCGGTGATCAATCTTAGAGATCTTCCGTACTTTTCTTTGTTAGCTGTGGTTGTCGGTGAGTAGCACCGTTTTGTTAGTTTCTTTTGGCCATGCTGGGCCTTGTACTTTTGACTCTTTGTTGCCTGGTGGCATTTCTGATTGTGGACTTTTGTTGGACTATGAGTTGAATGAATGCTATATTATTCGCCTCCTTGCTATTATTATTATTGTTGTTCTGAGTCACATTACAGGGACCTGCTACTTCGTTTTATTGACGCTTATCGGACTTGCGGCTTTGCAGCTTCAAGTCCGTGCGGACCTTCTCACGCTTCGCCTCCATGTTTTTGGGAAGCGGGGCGTGACAGGTTTCTTTGGTGGCCCATGCAGGTCACGTTTTTTTCTGTAACTGTGACTTAATCAGAATAACAATAAGAATTATAGAAAGTCCAATAATCAAAATTCAACGCCGTGCCTTAGGCAAAGAGTCTGATTTGTTTCGTTTTCCTATGTCAATAGATGGCTGGGAGACGGAATACCCGTGCTGGTGGTGGTGTGCCCCCTCGCGACCAGGAGCCGGACCGAGAGCCCACCACCGGGGAGATGATGAGGATGATGCATCAGATGATGTAGGTGCAGCAAGGAATTCTGCAGACTGTCCGGAATGTTCCGCCTGCTCGTGCAGCGCCGGCTGTCCAGGCTGCTCCTCGCTTCGAGCCCGGAGCGAAGCAATTTCAGGAGCTGGGTCCCGCTTACTTCGATGGGACCGAGGGACCCCTGGCTGCAGATGAGTGGACCAGGAACATGGAAGACAATCTGAAGATGTCGAAGGTCGACCCGACTGGATGGGTTGATCTGGCAAAGCGGCAGCTGAAGGACAACGCGCGGAACTGGTGGGACGCCGAGGAGGAGTTGCTGGAGGAGCCTATCACTTGGGCTACCTTCAAATCCAGATTTGACGAGGAGTATTTTCCTAAGGCCGCCAGGAGGGAAATGGCTCAGTGCTTCATTGACTTGAAGCAAGGGAATTTGACGGTGGATCAGTACCACCAGGAATTTACGAGGCTGAGTCGTTTTGCACCAAAGATGGTGCAGGATGCTGAGGAGAGAGCCCAGAGGTTTCTGCAGGGTCTTTCGTTGGATCTACAGAGCTATGTCACTTCTTCCGATGCGGAGACTTACCAGAAGGTTCTGATTGCGGCGAAGAGGCAGGAAAGGATTGTGAATCAGAAGAGAGGACCGATTTCTGGCACTGGGAAGAGGCCTATGGAGTAGGCCAGAGCAGTGGTGAGACCGGGGCACGGGCCCAACCAGCCTGTGCAGTTCAAGAGGCCTGGAGGACCTTCTACTTTGAAGACTTGCAACTTCTGTGGCAAGACGGGGCATATCAAGGATCAGTGCCGGAAGATGCTGGGGCAGTGTTTAGTTTGTGGTGATCCTGCGCACACCATGAAGGATTGCCCGAGGTCGAAGCAGCCGTGGAGAGCACCTGTTGTAGCTCAGCCGTTGCAGCAGAGGGCACCTGTTCCTGCTGGACGTGGAGCGCCTCTCATTCCGCAGAGGCAGGCGTTTCAGCAGGCTGTCCAGCCGAGACGACAGGCGTTTTTGATGACTGCTGCTGAGACCGAGACGCTGGATGAAGTTATCGCAGGTAACTTTCTAACTAGCTGTTCCTTTCTTAGTTAGTTGGCTGTTAGATATGATTAGTTGTTTGCATATGATTACCTGCTAGAATAGAATTTGATTGTTAGACTGTCTGTTAGGTGTGATCTTGGTTTGCGCTTTTCCTGCATGAGTTCTCTTTGACTCTGGTGCATCCATGTGCATCATTTCTCGGAGCTTCGTGGAGAGCCATTCCTTGTCGACTTCCTCTCTTCCCCAGAGTTGGAACATCGTCACAGGGAATGGTGTGATTTCGGTGCATCGTGGGTGCAATTCTTGCCCATTGGTGGTTTGTGGACACGAGCTGTATGCTGACTTTATTGTCCACGACATCAGCAACTACGATGTTGTGCTTGGGATGGATTGGCTTGCGAGCTTCTACGCTACGATCAACTGTCGGAGGAAGAAGGTGGTGTTCGAGATTCCTGGACATCCGGTGTTTGAGTTCAGCCGTGGTAGCAGTTCGCTTGGTCCGGTCAGGTTTCGGGCCAAGCCGGTGGAGGCTGTGGCTATGCTGATGGAGCAGGGTAGGACTGCTGTGGTGCGTGAATTTGATGACGTCTTCCCCGAGGAGATGTCTGGTCTGCCGCCCGATCGAGCTCTAGAGTTTTCGATTGACCTGATTCCGGGAGCGCAGCCCATTTCGAAGGCACCTTATCGTATGGCTCCAGCAGAATTGGAGGAGTTACGGAAGCAACTGGACGAGCTTTTGCAGAAGGGTTACATAAATCCCAGTGTGTCTCCGTGGGGAGCACCGGTCCTGCTGGTGAAGAAGAAGGACGGTTCGCGTCGCATGTGCGTGGATTATCGAGGGCTGAATGCGGTGACTGTAAAGAATAAGTACCCATTGCCGCGGATTGATGATATTTTTGATCAGCTGGGAGGATCGAGAGTATTTTCTAAGTTGGACCTGAGGAGTGGATATCACCAGCTGAAGGTGAGGAAAGAGGACATTCCGAAGACGGCGTTCAGGACAAAGTATGGACACTACGAGTTCGTGGTTATGCCTTTTGGTGTGACCAACGCGCCCGCAGTATTTATGAACCTGATGAATTTGATCTTCTATGACTATTTAGATAAGTTTGTCGTTATTTTCATTGACGACATTCTGATCTATTCCAAGTCGGAGGAGGAGCACGCAGAGCACTTGAGGACTGTTCTGGAGATTTTGAGAAAGCATCGCTTGTATGCGAAGTATTCCAAGTGCGAGTTCTGGCTGGATAGAGTGGCTTTTCTGGGGCATGTGGTGACTGGTGATGGGATTTCAGTGGATCCCGAGAAGATCAAGGCCATCAGAGAGTGGCCGATTCCGCAGTCTGCGACTGAGATCAGGAGTTTTCTTGGGCTTGCAGGATATTATCGGCGTTTCATTAAGGATTTCTCCCGGATTGCCGAACCGATGACTAAACTGACGAGGAAGGATATACCGTATGTTTGGTCCGATGCTTGTATGGAGGCTTTCTCTGTTCTGAAGGAGAGATTGACGACTGCACCGGTTCTAGCAGTGCCTGATCGTAGTGGAGGATTCGAGATTATTTGTGATGCTTCTGGCAAGGGTCTCGGTTGTGTGTTGCACCAGCATGGGCAGGTGGTTGCGTATGCTTCTCGTCAGCTCAAGACTCATGAGAAGAATTACCCGACGCACGACTTGGAGTTGGCTGCGGTCGTGTTTGGCTCAAGATTTGGAGGCACTTCCTGCTGAGTGAGAGGGTGAAGATCTTCACTGATCACAAATGCCTGAAGTATATCTTTACGCAGAAGGAGCTCAACATGCGGCAGCGCCGATGGTTGGAGCTCATGGTAGACTATGAGATTGATTTGCAGTATCACCCTGGCAAGGTGAATGTGGTTCCGGATGCGCTGAGCAGGCTACCAGCGGTGATGATGTTGACTTCACAGTGGAGGTTGCAGCAGGTTTTCTGTGGGTCTGGTATTGAGTTTGTACTTCCTGGAGAGACTTCGTCGTTGATGTGTATGCAGATACAGTCGACGATCGTGGATCGGATCAAGGCAGGTCAGGTTGGAGATTCGAAGCTGAAGAGGATCCGTGAGCAGGTAGAAGCCGGTCTGCGGACTGACTTTTTGATTCACGAGGATGGTTCGTTGAGATTTGGAGCCAGGTTGTGTGTGCCAGCTGGAGATATCAGAGAGGAATTATTGGTGGAGGCACACAGTTCGCCGTATTCTGTGCATCCTGGTGGGACCAAGATGTACAAGGATCTTCGTTTGAATTTCTGGTGGCATGGGATGAAAAGGAGCGTGGCTCGGAGTGTGGCCAAGTGCTTGGTTTGCCAGCAGGTGAAAGCGGAGCATCAACGTACGGCGGGGTTGCTACAACCGCTTCCGATTCCGGAGTGGAAGTGGCAACACATCACTATGGACTTCGTGACTGGACTACCTCGGAGTCCGAAGCAGAATGACGCGATTTGGGTGATCGTAGACCGATTGACCAAATCCGCGCACTTTATTCCCTTCCGAGTAGGACAGTCCACTGAGGTACTGGCAAGGAGATATATGGAGGTAAATCCTTTTACTTTCCATTTCTATTTCCTTTCCCTAGAATAGTTAGTGATGTAACGTGTTCGTGCAGGAGATCGTTCGACTGCATGGAGTCCCTGTGAGTATCGTGTCGGACAGAGACACGAGATTCACATCTCAGTTTTGGCAGAGTCTGCAGAAGAGCTTGGGTACGAGTCTGAGTTTCAGTACGGCGTACCACCCACAGACGGACGGCCAATCAGAGAGGACGATTCAGATCTTGGAGGACATGCTGAGGGCATGTATGTTGGACTTCAAGGGTTCTTGGGAGGATCACCTCCACCTTGTTGAGTTTGCCTACAATAACAGCTACCAGGCGAGTATTGGCATGGCGCCATTCGCCGCGCTATACGGGAAGAAATGTCGATCGCCACTGAGCTGGGATGACATTGGAGACAGGGAGCTGTTAGGACCAGAGATGATCGTGGAGGCTGTGGATGTTGTGAGGAACATCCGGGAGAAGCTGAGGATTGCGCAGGACCGGTTCAAGCATTGGGCAGATGCTAAATGGAGGCCTCTGGAGTTTCAGCCTGGAGACCATGTCTTTCTGAAGATTTCTCCGAACCGCGGAGTTATCCGATTTGGAAGAAGAGGCAAGCTGAGTCCGAGGTACATTGGGCCGTTTGACGTCCTGGAGAGAGTTGGAGAGGTGGCTTATCGCTTGGCGTTGCCACCGTCACTGGAGGGAGTTCACGACGTGTTTCACGTATCTCAGTTACGTCGATACGTCAGTGATCCGTCCCATGCTGTGGATTTCTCGGAGATCACGGTTCGTCCGGATCTTACCTATGACCAGCAGCCAGTTGAGATTTTGGATCGACGGCAGAAGCAACTGAGGAATAAGACCGTCGACTTGGTTCGAGTGCAGTGGCGGCATGGTTCACCTGGTGAGTCCACCTGGGAGCGTGAGGATGATATGAGAGAGCGCTTCCCGCACTTGTTTTCGAGTAATGGCTGATGTTGATTCCGAGGACGGAATCATTCCAAAGGTGGGGAGGATGTAACGACCGGTGTTTGTAATAAATATCCTTTATCTGATTAATGTTGAATTTCTCCTCCTTGTATGTTTTTCTCGATTAAATCCTCATATTTTAGCTTAATAACGCTGTAATTCTAGGGTTAGGACGATCCTAGAAACCATAGAATCTTTCCCGAAGCTTCGCGCTTCGTTTCGGCACTTCTGGTGCATCTTAGCTGATTCACGAAGGAGAACCAACCGACTAGAATGAGACCTAGTCGGTCGGCAATCCTTCATGGACCGACTAGTTCAACATATTAAAAATAGCTGAGTTACTGTCTGTCATTAGTCGGTCTAAGTTCAACCTTCGACCGACTAGTTCTCAAACTAGTCGGTCAAGCATTGTACTCAGACCGACTAATTCTGAGTTTCACTAATAGTAGAGTTACTGTATGTCGTTAGTCGGTCTAAGAACAATTTTCAACCGACTAGGTTGCAAGATAGTCGGTCAGCTGTTGTTCTTCAACCGACTAGTTCTTGTACTGTCCTTTCTACAGTAGTTACTGTAAATTTTTAGTCGGTTAAGAGTTGCTCTTCAACCGACTAGTTCTAATTCTTATCTTTTAGCTTTTAGTTGCCTTTTAGTCGGTCAACGTTGGTCGACCGACCGACTAGTTCTTAAACTAGTCGGTCACCAGTTGAGCTCTGACCGACTAAAGTAGTCGACCTATTCCAGACCCTATTCTCGGTCTGTCATTTAGTCGGTCTACGTTAGGTGACCGACCGACTAGTTCTTAAACTAGTCGGTCAACCACTCTTCTTTGACCGACTAGTTGACCCCGAAACCCTAGATCTGTTTTTAGCCGCCGTTCTTATTTCTATTTAATCCGTCGTTCCTTCATTTTTCATTCATTTCTTTCTGAGCTAAGATCATTCACCAATCATCCCTAATCTTCCCCAAAACATTTCTTTCACCCTCGGAGGCTATTTCTCACCGTATCTTGCGCCGGACACCGATCTAGGTCACCGAGATCCCGTTTTCGGCCATAGTTTCCCGGGATCATTCTTCGTCACCAAATCAAGATTCCTTTTGGTGTCTTCCATCTGCTGCTCTACGGTTAGTAATCTTAATCTTGTAATCTCTATTAACCCACACCGTAAACTAGAAACCCTAATTAAAAATGGATTATTAGATATAAGATTTCAATGCAAATGATTTAGAATTTCCGTCTAATCCTTATTCTTACCATAAACAGCGAATTCATCTACCGTAGGACATCGTTCTCGTTACTCACGTCGATCAACAATCCGGTACCAGGCAAGTGAAACTTGCCAACTTTTCTTTAGGCTATGTCTTTAGGCCAATTCCTCGTACTAGCGTGAAAGAGACTAGATCGTGAAATGATAGCGATCTAGGCGCAACTTTGTGATCTAGCTTGACAACGAAGCTAGATCCGACACCTTGCCATATCATTTGTGCATTGATATCTGTCATGTTTAAATTCCTTAACCGTACGCATTTGAATTGTTAACTGCTATGCATTGCATCATACGTGTCATCCTAGTTAAACTTGCATCGTAGCACACGCTACACTACTTGTACAATCCATGTTTCCGTGTTACCGGCTAGGCACCCGTTATGCGGGCATAACCCTACGCCATCCGTGTTAAAAACACTTCCTGGCTCGTGATCCAGAAGCGAGCATTCCGTGTTCGGGGGTAATGCCCTGGCTCGACACACGTGGAGGGGTAGGGATAAACGATCACTTGAGCGTAAGAGTTGGCCCGTACAGCCACTCTAGCCAAAGGGCGGAATCTCTGTGCACGACGCGATTACAATTCCAGTACTTGCCTTTTTCTTGTTTACTTGCCATGCCATGTCATTTGTCATTTTATATCCATGTCATACTTTACTTTAGAACTGTTAGGTTGCTTTACTTTTATAGTTTCCTTGCACAAGTCTTTTTAGACTTGCTGACATGTGCCCCTTCTCTTTGGGTGACGCATGTTAGTTGCTGAGCCAGAGACAGTTGCGGAGAGTGACGAGTTCGTGGAGTTCGTGCCCGAACCTGTTGGTGACGTGGAGTACGAGGACACCGGTGATCAATCTTAGAGATCTTCCGTACTTTTCTTTGTTAGCTGTGGTTGTCGGTGAGTAGCACCGTTTTGTTAGTTTCTTTTGGCCATGCTGGGCCTTGTACTTTTGACTCTTTGTTACCTGGTGGCATTTCTGATTGTGGACTTTTGTTGGACTATGAGTTGAATGAATGCTATATTATTCGCCTCCTTGCTATTATTATTATTGTTGTTCTGAGTCACATTACAGGGACCTGCTACTTCGTTTTATTGACGCTTATCGGACTTGCGGCTTTGCAGCTTCAAGTCCGTGCGGACCTTCTCACGCTTCGCCTCCATGTTTTTGGGAAGCGGGGCGTGACACATACACAAAATAGACATATCCTACTGATATGGCACATGGCCACTACAATCTACCCACCTTAAGATCACGTCCTTCCTCTGACTTCCTTGAGTAGGGCCAACTTAGGGTTGAGCGGACTTTGACACTAAGATCATTCTACTCCAGACATACATACACCATAACAAGAGCAGTGTTCACACATACACATACACTCATACATATATCACATAGTCACACACATTCAAATACTCTTACATGCTTACACCTTACACACATACCCATACTCACACTATTACACTTATCTCGTATCTATACAAGACGTAGAAATACATACTACATGTTCACACAAGTATACACAACCATAGTAATTTACATAAAGCTAGTATATTGTTACATCTATGCATCTATACTTATTTACAACATTCAGTCATGTATTCCACCTGGCATTCATTTAACATATGCACATATATCATTCCGTAGGGCAAGTAATACAATACAATATTATAACCTTACTACTATACACAGACACACATATTCATACTATGGATATAGATACATATAACTAAGCACATACATGTCCACACATGAGCACATGCACATACATATTGTATTTATATACACTATAAACATCTCAATTTATACAAATAGATCTTCATCTACCATTAGCATGGCTCTGCCTTATATTCAACTCATCCTGAGCAAAGATATATCTCAAACTTTTGTGATCAGCGAAGGTCTTCACTTGCTCACTTAGTAAGAATTGTCTCTCAAAACTTCAGGGCAAATATGATAGCGACTAGTTCCAAATCGTTAGTCGGATAATTCTCCTTGTGAACCTTCAAATGTCGAGAAGCATAAGCGACTACATGACCGTGCTGATGTAGGACACATCCAAGACCTTTGTCCGAGGCATCACAAAAGATCTCAAATCCTCCAGTCCTATCTGAAATAGCCAGGTCTGGTGTAAACGTCAGCCTTTCTTTCAATGTCCCAAATGCCTGCTCACAAGAGTCAGACCAAACAAAATTGACGTCCTTTCTCATCAGTCGAGTCATGGGCTCTGCTACCTTCGAGAAATCCTGGATGAAAGGACAAAAGTAACCCGCCAATCCTAAGAAACTCCGAATGTCTGAAGCCGACCGAGGGGTAGACCAATCTCTGACTGAAGCAACTTTCTCTGGGTCGACCAAGATACCATCGCCTGATACCACATGTCCAAGGAATTCAATACAGTCCAGCCAACATTCGCACTTGCTGTATGTGGCATATAACTGATGATGACAAAGCGGCTCCAAAACATTCCGCAGGTGCTCGGCATGCTCCTCTTCACTCTTTGAGTAGACCAATATGTCATCAATAAATATCACTACGAATTTATCCAGAAACTCGTAGAATATGAGATTTATGAGATTCATGAATACTGCAGGAGCGTTGGTCACATCGAACGGCATGACAACGAATTAGTAGTGTCCGTACTTGGTCCGAAAGGCCGGCTTATACATATCTTCATTCTTGACCTTCACCTGATGGTATCCACTCCTGATGTCCAACTTCGAGAAAACTCATGATCCACCGAGTTTATCGAAGATATCATCTATGCAAGGTAACGGGTACCTATTCTTCACTGTGACATTGTTCAGCTCCCAATAATCCACGCACATTCTCCTCAGTCGATCCTTCTTCTTGACCAGCAGTATAGGGGCACCCCAGGGAGACACGCTGGGATGGATGAATCCTTTCTACAACAGGTTGTCCAACTACTTTCGTAGCTCCTCAAGTTATGTCAGAGCTATACGGTAAGGCGCCTTCGAGATCGGTTGAGTACTCTGCATCAAGTCGATACTGAACTCCAAAGCTTGATCAGGTGGCAATCCAGAAATATCTTCCAGAAATACATATTCGAAGTCTCGAACCACTACATGCTTCTCTGGTTCGACTTGCATAGATGCGAGGATCTCTTCGTTCGATTGAGCCCAAGATCTGATAGGTCCGAGCGAATGACTACCACTGCTGAATTCGAACATCGGAAGGCCAGGAATCTCAAATATTGTTGTGAACGAGAAACAGATTTGGAGAAGGGTTGAGGCTAGGAAACTCCTAGCCTCCTTTATATAGTATTCATAATGGGTACTCATGTGGGTGGATACCCAATAGGCCCAATGGGTCCTATTCATAACACTTCCCCTTATCCAACCAACGTGGTATACTCGACTTATGAATACTGAATGATTCATTAGAACTAATGAGTATCTTAAAGGGTGGATACTTATAGATCCAAGTTAAGGGTAACTGCCTCGTTAAAAACCCTTAGCTATGGAAAACCCTGTGGGAAAAAACCAATAGCGAAGGGAAAAGAGTACAGCACTCCATAACTTCCCCTGATTTGGGGATGTGTCGAGGGGTGGATACTTCTGGATCCAGAGTCAATGTGGTTGCCTCATTAAAACCTTGACTATGGAAAACCCTGTGGGAAAAACCACTAGCCAATGAAAAAGAGTAAAACTTTACAGTTGACTCCCCCTAATCTGATCAAGCTTCAGGCTTGCAGATCTCCTATATATCTATACATTTATCTCCTATGTGTCTATACATCCATCTCATCTGCAACATTCCGAAAGCAAAAGTAAAGTACAAGCATCACTCATCTATACAAGTTTCACTCATATAAGGCATTAGCTGAAACTAAAGGAGCGCTAGCAAACTTGGTAGACAGCTCCACGTCTCAATCGTCATTGTCTGCGAGGTACTTCAGGACCTGGCTTTGTATGTTCTTGAACTGCACCTTGGGTGATGAGCTTCTCGGGATGGTGGAAGGATGTAGACTTGGAAGGATTCTGTGTAGATCTTCAGGAGGTGGATGTCCCTTTTATGCCATTCATCGCGATGATCTGTAACCTGCATATGCAAATACATTTAACATAGAGGATTTTTTCCTCGACCCTTGGAGATAGCGCAGAAGCTACATATCTCTGGTCCAGTGGCGCGCTGCAGGCGCTGCACTGTACCTGGCTAATAGCTATACTGCTAACGCTCAAAAGAGACGCATGCAGTTGGCCAGGTAAAAGAGTGTTTCAAAGACACTTAAGGTACTTCTGGACCATATATATTCTTCCCCTCTTCCAGCTAACGGAAAGGGGTCTTTTAATGTATATCCATACAACCAAATAGGTGTATTTGGTGGAGAATGAAATTAATGTTTCTTCATCAATCGTCATTGTATGAAGTTTTCATCTTCGGGATGATTAATTAACGTCATCTTCAGGATGATAGTTCATTTCCAGGATAATAGTTCATCTTCGGGATGATTGTTCATCTTCAGGATGATTAATGTCATCTTCAGGATGATAGTTCATCTTCAGGATGATGGTTCATCTTCAGGATGATTATATTCTGTAAGCCTAGAATTTATGCCTAGCTAGGACTTTCATATAATATCATATCTGATAGATAGGCTTTAACAGATATTTCCGTAATTTCTCTTCAGGAGATCCGATAATATTTTGAGTTATTTAAAATAATCTCAATTCTTTTAATTTGCTCTCTTAAGAACAATACTGTTTTTAAGAGGTGCAAACAACAACCTTTTAGTATGAGTCCTTTAAGGATCTTTGTCTAGGTTGTCTTTCCTTTAATCATATTATTAATATGTGTCCCAAAAAGAAAGGAAAGTAAAGAAAAAATTTGTACATGCAGTTGAAGAAATTTTATATCGGTGATGTTTTCACATCCAATAGCAACATCAACCAAAAATTCCCTCTTTTTGCCATTTGTTGGGTTACGCCTTGACATAAACCAGTCGATGCATCAGATTCATCTTGTAAGTGAGTTCAGCTGATCTTACTTGATTACTTCCGGGTTTGAGCGATTTATACCTCTAAAACTATAGCAAATTAAAATGCTTATAGCTAACGATTTTATTTTAATTCTCCTTCAATACTCAGTTATCCCACAGGATTTGATATCATTTTTGATACCGGGACTTCAGGTCCAACACCTCATATTTCATAAGTGAGTCCAGCTCACCTTATTATTGCCTCATTCCACATTATTATAATTTGGCCAAATCTCTATCTTTGCTTCAGGCAAAGCAGAGTTGTGGAATCGATTTTATATTTAACTGGCAAAGTGAAATATGAGAGAATTTGTCGACAAAATGTATTCTTTCTTGTCCAAAACTCACCCCGTACGTACTATAATCATTTGATTTCTCCCAGAGGTGTCTCCTTCACGACACGTTAAAGAAGTGAAGGTTCTGGGACGGGTAAAGAATATGGACAGATCCAACCAAGTTGCAATAAGGTTCTGGATTTGAGCTCACTTTCCTGTGGTGGTATTGTTTTTTCGGTCTCCAGGAGTAGATCTCTCTTTTTGGAGGCTAGTGGTATGTCCTCTCATCCATTGAGGATATCCACTTCTGCTACTGGTGGATTGCATCCAATATATTTGGTATGTCAATCCTAGCTGGATTTTTAGTAGCAGGGATGTGAAAGTTTTGACAATATCTATATTGTCAGTAAACTATGTCTGATAACTGTTTTAACAGTTTCATAAGTGTGGATCTTCAGGATCTCATCACAATTCATGATAACCAGATCATAGGTATTAATGATTTAAATGGTCATTTGAGCTTCAGGCTCATGGATGATTGTAGTATTTCTGTTGAAACTGATGCTGGGACATTAAAGTTGTGAGGGATCTTCAGGATCTCATCAAATCTTTAAAATAGGGTCATAAATGCACGTCTTAGGAGAAGTGAATTTAAATACTTTCCCTGTTCAGAGTGCTCAGACTATATTTATCTGGGATGTTTACTTCTGATAAATAGTTCTGCATTTTGATGGTCTATAGTGGTGATATGGGGGTGTATACTCATCATGGCACAATCTATAAGATGTGCTCTAAACGCTTCCCCCGTCAGGGGTTCTCGGAAACTGTTTATATGAGGTGATCAGACTCATATAAATAGGTTCTAAGGAGGCGTTTTGATGATTTGCAATGTAATTGCATGTTCCCATGAGGTCACCTACAACTGGATTTTTAATGGATAAGAAATCCATTCAAATCATTTTAATGATTTATATTACCCATATTTGGGTGTGAACACAAGCTTCAGGGTGTTCGATATTTTTCCAGTTGCAAAAACATTTAAATTTCCCAGTGTTATCCAAAGTTAGCACCATTTTATAAGAGAATGTGGTTGGATAATGACCATTTATTTAGAGGATATATTGATGAGTACACCAAGGGTACATCATCAGTCCTATTAAGGGAGTGGACGAAGCCTATTTATATCCCTTAAATACTCTCAAGAGACATAAGGGTCTTCATTATCTATAATGATGATAGTATATCATCTTAAATTCCTTTGAGGAAGTGGGGAGAGTCAATGTCCATGTGAATGGAGATGATCTCATTATCATTTTTCCTTTTTGAATATGACAATGAAAGTTTCACCCTTTTTGAAGAATCTTCGGGTTCGTCTGGTTGAGGATGTCTTGCATCATTAATCCAGGGTGATATCGATCCAAAATTGGTCGATTCTGGACACTTCTGGTGTTCCAAAATAATTCCTCCTTTTGAATTTATGTGGGACTTTTGAAAAGTCCATTAAAATGCTCAAGTTAATTTTGTCCGGTAATAGTTGAACTGTGTTCAAACTGTGAAGGATTACATCTTCACTTTGACTATTATGCGGATCATTTTGGGACAAAGCTACAGGCTTCATTTATTTCTTGAGTCATTAGGGATTTCGTTTTGACGAATATCCTTTTGAAATTGTATAAGTTTCAGAGAGTATATGGCATCCTCATTTTATTTTTAGGGGTATTCAAGATAGCAAATCATTCGCAGTAAAATAAAATGTATTAAAACTACAGGAGAATAATACTGATGATTTTGTTAAGTCAACAAGTGACATAGTGTGATGCGTGCTCTTGAAAACATACAACAATAATTATGCTCATTTAGACTTATGTTATGACAACAGATTATATTTGATTTCAAAATTTATTTGTCCTCGGGGAGTAGCTAAATATACATAAGGTCAATGAGACTTTCGTCGTTTTGACAAGATATGTATGTATTTTTATATGGCATAAGTTAATGCACATTTATGTTTGCAAAAACATTATGGCTCTTATCAGAAACTTCTGGTCTGATATTTGCTTGCCATTTCTTATTCCGTGTCGAGGTATATCATATCTTCCCTTTCCCATTTAATACAAGACTTCCCCTGTTTTAAGTTTTCCTTATTCGGGTCATGTTTGATCCTGAACTTCCCCTGATTTCAATATTCCTTATTTATAAAGGACAATGAAAATTAGTCTTGCTAAGGAGACATAAGCAGGGGTTTGAGCAAATTATTTTATACTTCCACTTTTCTAATTAATTAGAGACTTTTAAAAAGTCTATTTGAATGCTCGAATATAGCTTCAGGCCATTTTCTTGAGTCGTTCAAATTGTGGATAGTTTATCATGCTCAGAGGGAAAAACAATTACGTGGCTACGAAATTTATAATTTCTCACTTATCTATTAAGTCACGACTTCGGGCGTACACTTAAAAGTAAGGTGAGATGACTCTAAAAGAGATTAACGGTGTTATGACAACTGCTGGTGTCAATATTCGATTATATAGACAATAAGTGTGAGATGTCTATATACCGCAAAATGCGTATCTTTAAAAAATATCGCATAAGCCATCGTTTTGTTGATATTTATTTTATTAGGGGAAAAGGTGCTGACTTTTGATTTGATTTTGAACTTCAGGTTCATTTTGTCAAAGTGGATATGATATTAAACTTTTTGAAATCATGATTGTCTTATTGTCATAAATATCGTCATACCATGAGCCCATCATACATATAATGTAAAGCTTGTAAACTAAAGATTATGCTCAATTAACATGAATTGAAACAAGTATGATGTATACATGCTATTTATATGTTGCAGGCATTTAAAATAATCTTATCGCAGGTATATAGTCTAGCAATAGGCGTTGAAACTATATCAAAGTGATTTTAGCATGCTTTTTAACAGTTTCATTGTAACATTAACATGGCATGAAGATAGTTAACATCCACGCATTTAATGTATAAGCAATGAAAAAAAAATAACTTAGGACTATGGGGATCAGCCAGCCGACACCGAAAAGAAAAAGACAGTCCGAAAAATACAACAAAAAGTTGCATGAAAGAATAAGTACAACTCGGGAACTTCAGAGAGAAGCCCCTTTCATCTTTGACCGTACGCCTTCAGCTCCTTTTTGGTGTCCCCCGGTCTTCTTTTTTCATTTATATCCTCACTTACAAATTTCACTCAAAAAGAGAAAAATTGCAGGAAATTAAAAAGTGTCGAAAACCTGGCTGATCCCTAAAAACATAGCCTAATTTGCACATCCACGCAGATAATATATTGAAAACATACAACCACGCAGATAATCATATCACAGGCATGTAAAGATTAAATTAAATAATCTAAATTGTGTGTGACGTGCTAAAAATTTATTTTGAAAAAACTTTTACCTTTGATCCATATTTTAATGTTTTGTTTACCGCTTTAAAACCCTTTAAATTTTATTTAATTATTTTGGGCTTTTTAGGGCCAAAAATAAAAGAAGAAAAATTATTTAGGTAAATGGGCTAATTTTCTGGCCTTTTGGGCCATGAAAACAACCCATTAGGGTTAATTTGGGCCTCCCCCGAAAAATTGGCCCGTTTAGGGTTAGGGTTTCGGAAAACCCTAGGGGGGCCCACGGCGTGTCGCCGCGACGGCTGGCCGCGCAGAACGCGGCCGCCGTGGCGGCGGCGGGCCGCGGCTGCGGGTCGTGGCCGCCGCAGCGGCGGGCCGCGGCTGCCGGCAGCGGCCTGTGGCCGCGGCACGGGGCCGCGGCTTTAGGCCGCGGCTGTTGGCCGTGGCCTGAGGTCGCGGCTGCAGTCCGTGACCTGAGGCCACGGCTGCTTGCCGCGGCTTCATACCGCGGCGTTTATTTGCCGCCGGCGGCGCTTGTGAGGCACCGTCGTTTCGCCTTACGGCGTGCGGAGATTTTGGATCAAAGGGGGGTAAAAACCGGATTTTTCAAGGATTTAGATCGCTAAAAACATATTTTTATTGTTTTTAGGCATGCAGATCTAAAAAATGTGATTTTTACCGTGTTTTTAAACTTTTTGATCCTAAAACATGCAGATCTAACGTGAAAAGCAAGTTTAGATCTAAAAAGTTTTGATTTTTACCTCTAGATTCGACAAAGGAATCTAGTCGACGGTTGGTGAAGGATGCCCTTTTCGCTCCCCGTTGAGAAGATTACGATCTTCTTGAATCTGAGTGATTGATGGATCTCCTTCCCCACGAGCCGATGTCTCCTCCAACGAGCGTGATCGTGCTGATAACGTGTTGTGAACGAGAAACAGATTTGGAGAAGGGTTGAGGCTAGGAAACCCCTAGCCTCCTTTATATAGTATTCATAATGGGTACTCATGTGGGTGGATACCCAATAGGCCCAATGGGTCCTATTCATAACAAATACTACTTTCTTCTTGTGATAGTTGATAGTAGCATAGAAGGTTCATAACCAGTCCATGCCGAGAATAGCTTCAAAGTTAGGTGTGTCCAAGGCCATGAAGTCTGCATAGAGCTCATGTCTGCAAATCACTAATTTATATGATTTGCATCCCAGGGTAACACTCACCACGCCACTTTTGGCTGTGATATTACATCTCTTAGGAAGTGGGCAGGTAGGAATCGAGTGCTGGACTATGAACTTCCGGGACATAATACACAGAGAAGCTCCAAAATCAAATAAAGTCAGAGCCGTGTGGGAGGCCACTAATATAACACCTAAGATGATAATAACTAAATCTTAGCAAGTGTGTCTAACTAACAAGCATGGGTGTCTAACTAAATCTTCCTACAATTCTGGTGTTGGGTCCCTCTACCATGCTGAGACAAGAATCTCGGGTAAATTTTTGTGTACAAGCTAAATCTAGAAGTTTTGGCTATTGCTAGTATTTCAATTGTTCTGAGTTTTGCATAATGCATGCCCTGCATGAGCTACCACTAAACCCTGTCACGCCCCACTTCCCATTATATTTGGGAGCGAGGACGCGAGCGGGTCCGCATGGGTTGGAGTGGTGAAGCTCAGACCTAATAAACGTCTGTGATTATAAACCATATGCAGGAACTTGCAATGCATTCAGAACAACAGAGATAACTATAGACTTTAAGCCAACATCCAGATAAGAAATACACAAAAATGTTAAGGCCCCAAGCATGGCCAACACAACAGAATTCTACAATTGGGTATAAACCCTACAAAAGGACGTAAAATGAAAGTTAAGCCGCAACAAGTGAATCCCAGCAAATAGTCCTCAGCAGGGAGAACTCCAGGATTAGCAGGTTAGTCTCCTCAATTAGCTCGGCCTTCATCTAACCTGTCTAGTGACCTGACATACATCCAAACAACATAGAATGTATGTCAGCAAGGGTCCTTGGCATGTTATGGTTAAGAGGGGACCCTTGGCAAGATATGCAAAAGATTATATTTGGCAGTTAAAGAGATTATAAAGATTTACACTAGCATGGCAGTTCTATTATGAATGAAAACATGGCAGTTCAATTTTAAAATAAAGCAACAGTAGTTCTATATGGTAACAGCGTTTTTCAAGTTGTTTAATTGTGTGTGCAAGTCCGTGACAAAGGTTCCCGTCTTTAGACAGCTAGTAAGTGAATCCACCCTCAAGTGCCCCTGAAAGCGACCCTTTTACTACCAGCTCGTGCTCGGAAACCCAACCCCACCCACGTGTATGTAATGCCCTACAAGCTACTGCACAAGTACTGGAGGGGGGGTGAATAGTACTTTTAAAATAACAAGGAGTATAATTCCAAATTATAGTGCAAACAACTACCAAATCAATTTGCGGAAGCTTAAATTGAATGACAACAACAAAATTAACAATGCTAACAAAAGATGTTAATGGGTTCGGATCCACCCAAGTCTCCCCGACTTGTTCCCGGTGATCCTACGTCCCAACCACCCGGATCCCCTCCGGATACTTAGGTTAGAAACCCTAACCCAAGATTTTCACTATGAATATCTTGTGAAAAACCTTCACAAGATCAAATCATACATGCAATGGCAATAGTGAATCCCACAACCCGGGATCACAACCTTCTCTCACAACTGAGAGAATCAACAAGCAATATAAATGAGTTTATAATGAAATAAACAATCTTACCACAAAATCCTATACCTTGAGTTTTTCTTACCCAATAGGTGAAAAGAAGGATTTGAGGAAGATGAAGTCACCAAGACCTAGCACCAAGGAAATGACCAGCAATAGGTGCCTAGGAGAGATTTGGAGACTTGATTCAAGCTAGAGCTTGAAGGGCTCACCAAGAACAAGCTTCTCTCAATATGGATTCTAGATCTAGAAAGTGAGAGAATGGGTTTCTTGTGAGGAAGAGAGCTTTGGAAATGAGTGAGAATGGCTATCTCTTTCTATCTCAATGAATCTCTTAATGGCAGCTCTTACCTAGATAGAAATGACCTAGGTTCGTATTTATAGGGTCCCATAAAAACAAGTTAGGTCAATTTCCAACGGATAGAAATCTGAGGTAACTAGTCGGTCAAAGAACAACCACTGACCGACTAGTTCATCAACTAGTCGGTCAGTCAATCAACATGGACCGACTAAGAGAGGAACTGAGAAGAGATAGAAATTCAGACCTAGAAATCTAGTCGGTCCAAGAAGACATTCTGACCGACTAGTTTCACAACTAGTCGGTCAGTCAGTGAACGTAGACCGACTAAGAGGCAAAGTGAAATAGTCTGAATACAAATTGACTTAGTCTGTCCAAGAACAAAAGTTGACCGACTAGATTGTCAACTAGTCGGTCACCAAACGTTCTTAGACCGACTAACGATAAACAGTAGCTTAGGAGAAATTTAGTATGAACAGTAAGTCACAACTAGTCGGTCAAAGAAGCATCACTGACAGACTAGTTCACAAACTAGTCGGTCGGTGAGTCAACGTAGACCGACTAACTGTAAACAGTACTGAACAAGAAATTAAGGAAGCAAACTAGTCAGTCCAAGAAGCTCTGCTGACCGACTAGATCACCATCTAGTCGGTCAGTACTTCTTCTTGTACCAACTAACATGCACAAACAAGTCCGAATCGAAGCGCGACGCTTCGAGGAAGTTAGAATGAACTTGTACTAAGATCATAGAGCTACGACATGAGCGTTATGAAGATAGAAACGTAAGATATACTCAAGGCTTAACATTCTATAGATCGAAGCTTAAAAGACTATATATAAACCTTAAAGAACGGTCTTCGAAAGCTTCGATTAAATCTTCATGACTTCCAAAACGGCACAAGAGCTTCAACGAAGCTTTAGGCATGAATACGAGCTTTGAGAAGTCTTGAGATGTCGCTTTGATTGTTCTCGTGAATTTGGCGACGATCTCCAATACTGCGCTCACAAATTGTTAGTTCATGGATTATTTATGTTTGCTCATCATCAAAACCAAATCCGGGGAGTCCAATATTCAACATTCTCCCCCTTTTTGGTGATGACAAACCAACATAAATAATAATCAAAAATATTGATTCAAATGAAAAATACTTACTCCCCCTGCATTGATGACACGTTAATTCCAAAATGAATATATATGAATTGCATCAATCAGACGAGTAAGATAAATAAAGAGAATCGATTTTTGAAATATCGGATTTTGAAAATCCTTATATATATCTTAACTCCCCCTGAATCTAACATATCAAACTAGATTCTTGGAAATTGAGTTAAATTTTCATTTGCCCTATTTATTATCATTATCTCTCCCCCTTTGGCATTATCCCAAAAATGGGGGGCATACAACGACAACAACTAGGAAATTGAAAATCCAACATCGGGAGTCGTAGACAATGACGATGGAACTAATTGACACCAAGGGAAAAGTGATGAAATCAAATCAAGGTGTGCCAAATTGTCCATTATCAAAAAGTGATAATCAAAATCATCAAAAATACCAAATAATTATTCATTTCTTGAATAAAGAAACATACTCTTCAATATTCAATATTCTTGGTTAAATTGGTGCATGGAAAACAATTCTATACAATTATAGAATTTCAATCTATTTAACCAAGTTTTTCAATCGTCGAGCGACGATTTCATATAGCATGGACATTGAATGAGAATTAATGTACACGACGAAGAAAAACAAAGTGAACATCGATGAATATATATATATATAAACATCATGAGTACATCCAAAAAGATATCACATCGAGGACCTCGAATACAACATACCATAGATATAAACATCAAAAGATAAATCATCACCATCAGAACACCATCATCAACATCCAAAATAAAAATTCAACACATACACCGACATCCAAAATATCAAAATACAACAAATCAACACCCAAACTCCATCCTAACCCAAAATACTCTCAGAAGATGCATCATCCAATGAGCAGTGGAGAGTCATCGAAACTGACGATCACGAGGAAGTGGCTAGATCTGTAGTCTCCGTGGGTCCAGTTGACGGAGTGGACTCAGGCTCTGCAGGGAGGAGAGGCGTGTCAACAGACGGGATCGTCGGGGCAGGAGTGGAAACGACGACGGGCTCAACAGCTGGGGTCTCAACAGGAGTAACAGCAGGCAAGATAGGAGCAGGCTCGTCAACAGGATCAGCAGCAGCCTCAGAAGTCTGAACTACTGATGCAGAACTCTCTGGAGCACTGGAAGTGGTGCCAACTCCAGGAGCAGATGTGGTAGCAGCAGCAGCAGCAGTGGCCTCATCGCCACGAGCCAAGGAAGTAACAAGATCGTCAATCTCCTCATCGTCCATCTCCTCGGCCTAAGAAACGGAAGGAGGAAGATCAATGCCCATCATACGAGCCATACGGCAGACGACCTCCTCGGTACGAGCCAAACGCGACTCATGCCGACGAAGAAGGCGTACGACATCATCTAATGTAGCAGGAGGAGTGGGGGCTGCAGCAGCTGAGGGAGTGGCCTGGGAAGCAGATGTGGTCGACCTCTGCACGTGACGAAGCGCCGCAAGAGATTTCTTAATGGCCGTCGCGTTCAGAGGAGGACCCAAAGGACGCTCATCGTCAGGAGGGAGAGGAACACGGAAATGACGGAAAACCAGGGTCAACAGACACGGGTGAGGGATATGCGCAGATTTATTGGTCTTGTGAATACACTCGAAAGAGTCCATCTTATCGAGTATAACGCGAGCCCAATTAATCTCGCAACCCAAGAAAAGAGCGTAAATCAGCTTGAGAAAAGGCTGGGATGGCAGAGAAGATGAGCCGTACTTGGGAAGCAAGCACGACTTCAGAATGAGATTAAGCACCCATGCATTAGGTTTGAACGACTTCGAAGGAACACCAATGAGGGCAGGAGGGATCACCTGAAAGATATCAAAAAGAACGGACTGATCCAAGGAAGAGATATCATCAACAGAAATATCCGAAGGAAGGAGACCGGACGACGAACAACCAAGTATCTCCCCCAAGATTTCTGCCGTGAGAACTATAGGAGTTCCCAAGACAGTAGTCTCGATGGAGTGACTCTCATCGTACAGGCCCCGAACACGATTGGCGTAGAATAATTTGACCAGGCGAGGATATGGTCTGGGGTTCGCCTTGGGGTCATAGCGAAGATAATCCAATAGGCCACTATAGGAGAGGAGGTCAGCTAAGCCAAGGAAATCTGAAAACTGAACATAGTGCTCCAATAGCATCGGGCAGTGTTCAATACGGTTGTAGGCCGCTAGACACATAGGGTCGTCGCGACACAACGATATGTCAACACCACCCGCTGGCATTGGGCCCTTTCCCTTAGGCTGGCGAGTCCTAGGACGAAGTGGAGGAGTAGGTTCCCTATGGCCAGACTCATCCTCAGGGATAAACTCAGTATCGGAATCAGGAGGAGTAGAGGGAGTGTGGAGTATGGGCTTTTTAGACTTAGATTTTCGGGGTTTGACCGTTGCCGTCCTCTGCTTCTTCAGAGGAGGCGAAGACGGAGAAGCTTGGGTAGATTTAGCACGACGCTTGGGCTTAGATGGATTCCTAGGGTTAGAAGGCTCTACAGTCATGGGGGAAGCTCCAGATGAAGTGATAGGGATCCTCGTCTTTGCCATGATCGTGGCACGACGAGAACAATCAAACGATGACGGTAAGATCAAATACCCTAGCTCAAACCCTAGAATCCTACAACAAACTCGAAATTATCAAGCCCTAGAACTGAATTCGAAACCCTAGAAGAGAAGAAATCAAGCTAGAGCAAACCCTAGAATAGGAATCGAGACCTAGGAGGAGGAGATATACCTAGGAGGAGAGGGTCGACGGCGACGGACGGCGTGGATGGTCGGAAAACTGGCCGGAAGGACGTCGGAAGTCGAAGGGGCTCGAGAGGGTTTTTAGGTTTATCGGGCTGGAGAGGAGATGAAGACCGACTAAAACAAAGTTTAGTCGGAAGAAATCGAGTTAAGTCGGTCTGGAAGGAGAAAAGACACGTTTGCCCTAACACACTTATTCGGTCACAATTCAAGCACTGACCGACTAGATTACGATCTAGTCGTTCGGTCAATGAGCTTGAACCGACTAAGTCGAAACAGAGGCAAACGGGAAATTTTTAGGGCTAGAATTAGTCGATCGCAGTATACTCACTGACCGACTAGTTTTCAATCTAGTCGGTCGGTAAGTGTACTGTGACCGACTAAGGAAAGAAAATGACAATAGTTAGATTAAAGCTTGAACTAGTCGGTCTGAGTTCACTAGCTGACCAACTAGATGAGCATCTAGTCGGTTGACTAATGAACTGAAACCGACTAGAAGAGTCCAAAAATTTGATAAATGAGTTCTCTTCACAAACCACTTGGATGAAACAACTTAACACTCTCATTAGTCATCTAAATTACCCCATAAAACGTCGAAATCTTAAATATGACATTCAAATACGAATTCGAGCACAAATTCAAACATATCACATAAAATCCCAAAAATTCAATAAATCTAGCATGAACGAAATATCGTGAAATCTAATAGCATGCAAGATAATTGAATGAAATATGAATCCTATATCTCGGATTCACCCATAATCCCCAATTCTCGACGCAACCGCACAAAGGAGTCCTCCTTTAGGGGTTTCATGAAAATATCGACGATTTGCTTTTGGGTTTCAACGTACACTAAAATGATGTCCTTTTTAGCAACATGATCATCTAAAAAATGGTGTCGGACATCTATGTGTTTTGATCGGGAATGGTGCACCGGATTCTTTGAAAGACAGATAGCACTTTGGTTATCCACCATGATAGGGCTAGTATCACAATGAATACCAAAATCCTTCAGTGTGTGTCTCATCCAAAGAACCTGGGCACAAGCGGCACCGGTGGCAATATATTTCGCCTCGGTGGTTGAAAGTGATACGGAATTTTTCTTCTTGGAAAACCAAAAGACAAGAGAATTTCCTAGAAAATGGCAAGTGCCACTAGTACTTTTCCTGTCGGATTTGCATCCCGCATAATCGGTATCACTGTATGAGACTAACTCATACGTGCTAGATTTTGGATAAAGTAATCCAAAATCAAGTGTATAACTTAGATAACGGAAAATACGTTTTACCGCTACTAAGTGAGACTCCTTAGGTTGAGACTGATAACGAGCACATATGCATACGGCAAACATAATATCGGGCCTACTTGCGGTAAGATAAAGTAAACTACCTATCATACCTCGATATAGATGAATGTCTACATCCTTACCGCCCGTATCCTTGTCAAGATGCGTAGTTGTGCTCATTGGAGTCTTTTTCCCGGAAGCACTCTCCATTCCAAATCGCTTAAGCAACTCCACCGTATACTTCGTTTGGTGGATGCAGATTGCATCGTTCAATTGACGAATTTGGAGACCTAAGAAATATTTGAGTTCGCCCATGTGGCTCATCTCAAATTGTTCATTCATAACATTAGAAAACTCTTCGCAAAGAGTGAAGTTAGTAGCACCGAAAATGATATCATCCACATAAATTTGAACTAATAAAATATCATTATTCGCATGCTTAACAAAAAGTGTAGAATCGGCTTCGCCCATTTTAAAATTCAAATCCAAAAGAAAATTCTTTAGGCGATCATACCAAGCTCGAGGAGCTTGTCTCAAACCATAAAGAGCTTTCTTTAGTTTAAAAACATGATTTGGAAATTTTTCATTTATGAAGCCCGGAGGTTGAGAAACGTAAACTTCCTCAACAACATCTCCGTTTAAAAATGCACGTTTAACATCCATTTGAAATAACTTAAAATTTTTATGGCATGCATAAGACAATAATAGTCTAATTGATTCTAATCTAGCTACCGGAGCGAAGGATTCTTCGAAATCGATACCTTCCTCTTGTCGATAGCCTTGAGCTACTAACCGAGCTTTGTTCCGGACGACGACTTGGTTTTCGTCGGTTTTGTTCTTGAAGATCCACTTTGTCCCTATGACGGTGTGGTTCTTCGATGGCAAAGGAACAAGCTCCCATACCTCATTCCTCTCGAATTGAATGAGTTCCTCCTCCATGGCAAGGATCCAAGCACCATCTTCGCAAGCTTCAACTATATTCTTTGGCTCTATTGATGAGGCAAAGGCACTATTGGCGAAGTGGTGGACTTGCGATCTCGTCTTGACACTATCATGAATATTGCCAATGCATTGCTCATGGGGATGATCGCGAACGGTATGAAGCCGCTTGGGAATACCTTGATCACTAGGCACATTCTCAACAACTTCATTAGTCGGGTTAGTCTCAATAGAATCAATTGAATCAATAGACTTAGAATTTTCAAACGAATCACATAAAACATCCATAGAATCATTATCATTTGAAATTCTAGAAGTAGTAAAATTCTCATTAAAAGAGACATGAAGTGATTCCTCGATCGTAGAGGATCTTTTGTTGTATATCCGGTAGGCTTTGCTACGTGAGGAATACCCAACAAATATCCCCTCATCCGATCTCGGATCAAACTTGTCCAAATTATCATATGTGTTTTTAATAAAACATTTTGCGCCGAAAACACGAAAATGTTTAACTTGAGGCAATCTACCAAACAACAATTCATAGCAAGTTTGTTTGGTGCCGGGCCTCAAAAGTATTCTATTAAACACATAGCAAGCGGTGTGTACCGCTTCCGCCCAAAATTGATAACCAAGTTGACTATCTTCGAGCATAGTGCGAGCACACTCCACAAGCGTTCTATTCTTCCTCTCAACAACACCATTTTGAGGAGGTACGCGAGGGAAAGAAAACGTGTGAGTAATTCCAAGATCATCACAAAAATTTGAGAAAGACTCATTCTCAAATTCACCCCCATGATCACTACGAATAGTGACAATGGTGGTTCCGATGAGATTTTGTACTTTCTTCACAAATATTGTGAAGTTTTCAAAAGCTTCATTTTTATTACATAAGAAAAATACCCATGTAAATCTTGAATAATCATCAACGATGACTAGTCCATATCTTGCATTTCCTAAGGAAGCAACTCTAGTTGGCCCAAATAAATCTAGATGCAATAGCTCTAGTGGCCGTTTCGTAGAAATGCTTTTCTTAGGTTTAAATGAAGATTTAGGAAGCTTGCCACGTTGACAAGAATCACAAAAACTTTTCTTTTCAAAAACGAGTTTCGGAAAACCTTTAATGGAATTTAATTTCGAAAACTTATAAAGTGTTCCAAAGTTCACATGTCCAAAGCGTCGATGCCATAAGTGTTGTTCACTTGTGTTGGCAACGAGACATTGTTCATATGACTTAGGAAGATCCAAAATATAAATATCTTTATGGCGTGTGCCGGAAAATAATAATTTATTATTTTCATTTGAAATATGACACAATCCTTTCGCAAAGCTAACTTTGTAACCTTTGTCACAAAGTTGGCTTATTGAAATAAGATTATGATTTAAACCATTAACTAGATAAACATCACTAATTAAGGGTTTAGAAGGGTCACCCACTTTACCAACACCGACGATTGTTCCGCTCTCGTTACCTCCAAATACGACGTGATTTCCATTTGCAATGGGAACCACTCCGGAGAGCAATTGAGCGTCACCCGTCATGTGTTTTGAACACCCGCTATCGAGTATCCAATTCCCTTTGGAGCTAAATTTAAATTTGTTGCTCCTTTTCTTTTTCTTTTCCTTGAGTACCTAAAGATAGAAACTTTCATATCATGGTACCCAAGGTCATTGGGTCCTTAAAAGTTAGACCTTTGGAAGCCAAGTCCAATTGGACTTAGACTTCCCCACATAATTTCTACTATGCACAACATCTGAAAAATAAGCATTCATATATACTTGTTTTTCATCCATGATTGTGTCCTTTGGGCTCCAAATAGTGAAAATCTTGGGAGCCCTCATCCTATTGGGTGCATGCATGCGACGTTGATTTCTACGTGATGCATGTTGTGGATAGGCATACGGAACATGATGGAATGGTGCACGACGAGAATTATTCATATGATGAGGTGGGTGAACATATGCATGTGTGGGAACACGTGCGTGAGGGTGTCTCACATGGTGTGCACGTGCCCGAGAATGTGTTGCATAAAAATCATCATATGTGTGAGACGGTGGAGTAGGACGTGTGTTCCTACGTGGCATGGTATTGGTGTACATATAAGCATGCCCCTTCTTTGGAGGTCCACCCAAAGTGGGTTTCTTTCCGTAAGAGGGTGTGGACGAGGTGGAAGCACCATTGGTAGATCAACTACCAATAGAGTGTTTGCTACCACTCGTAGAGTCACCGGAAGTTGGCCTAACAAAAGTAGTGACCGACTTGGATGACTTTCCCAAAGTATACCCCAAACCAACATGGTGTTTGGCCGGGAGTAAGACACTTAGGATATTATCCAAATGGCCCTTACCCTTATTGAATTCATTGATTCGGCCTAATGTGTTCTCATATTTCTCGGTGAGGGAACGAAAAGAAGTATCTAAAGTGGATACTTGCGATGTGAGCACATAAACACGAGATTTAAGATTCTCGTTCTCAATACTCAAAGTCGAGTTTTGAGAAGTTAAATCCGCTATCCTATGTTCTTCCGGATCATCAATGCTAACATGTTCAAGTTTAGATTTGAGATTGACAATCTCATTTCTTAACTCTTCAACAACGGTGTCGTCGTTGGTGATGATAGTCTTAGGCGAGGTTTGAATGCTAGCTAGGTCATCTTTTACTTTAGTATATCTATTTACTAATTTAGTGTATTTAGACCATAAATGAGAGTTAGCATCCCTAAGATCATCCATAGTTACCTCATCACCTTCGTCGTCGCTATCATCGAGGAGGAAGATCCTTGATCATGCTCCTCTCTTGCCATGAAGCACATGTGCGCTTGCTCCACTTTCTCATCGTCCGACTCTCCGCTTGAGGAATCCTCGGAGTCGGTGAATGTTGTTCCGACAAGTCCCTTTTTGTACCCCTTTTTGTACTTCTTCGACTTGTCGAACTTCGGCGCCTTCCACTTCTCCTTTTGCTTGTTTTGAGGACAATCCGTTTTGATGTGTCCTGGCTTATTGCATTTAAAGCACAAAGGTGGAGAGGCGTTAGTAAAAGTAAATTTAGATTTTTGTTTGAAGTTACCCTTTCGGAAGAAGCGATTGAACTTCTTTGCCATGAGTGCAACGGATTCCATGTCCATTTCTTCTTCCGAGTCCTCATCATCGGTAGAGGTGGATGAAGCCGCCTTGAATGCAATTGCCTTTTTCTTAGGCACGTCTTGGTTCAAATAGGACTTCATCTTTTCTTGTAACTTCACCTTGCTATCTTTGCGTACCTCGTATGACATCAAAGTACCCATCAATTGAACTACGGTATACTTATTCATGTCATTACCTTCCTCGATGGCGAAGGTACGTTTCTCCCAAGAAGAAGGAAGTCCTTCGATAAGCTTTGAGCACTTCTCCTTTTGAGTGTAGGACTTGCCGAGGGCCTCTAACTCGTTTATTATGTCAACTAAGCGAGCGTAATATTCCTTCATCTTCTCGCCCTGTTGCATATGAAACATTTCGTAATCTTTGTTTACGACTACGAGTTTAGAGTCTCTTACCCTACTCGTCCCTTCATGAAGTATGAGGAGAGAGTTCCAAATTTGATATGCACTCTTACATGTGCATATCTTATTGAATTCCTCGGGCTCCAATGCGCATTGCAAGGCGTTCATTGCCTTGGCATTGCTTACCTCCGCGGCGACCTCCGCGGTAGTCCATTTCTCAAAATCTTCTTCTTCGGGCTCGATGTATTCCTTCATTGTAGTCCTCCATAATGATGCACTCCAGAGGAAGGTTTCCATCCGGCATTTCCAGTACCCGTAGTTGGTACCGTTGAAGAATGGAGGCCTCGTAGAGGAATGTCCTTCCATCACCGAAGATGCTCCTTCACGGTTCATGAAGGTGTCATAGTTGGAAGGTGGACGCACGGTCTTGTTGTCGTTGGCAGACATAGCTAAGTATCTGGCTCTGATACCAAATGTAATGCCCTACAAGCTACTGCACAAGTACTAGAGGGGGGGTGAATAGTACTTTTAAAATAACAAGGAGTATAATTCCAAATTATAGTGCAAACAACTACCAAATCAATTTGCGGAAGCTTAAATTGAATGACAACAACAAAATTAACAATGCTAACAAAAGATGTTAATGGGTTCGGATCCACCCAAGTCTCCCCGACTTGTTCCCGGTGATCCTACGTCCCAACCACCCGGATCCCCTCCGGATACTTAGGTTAGAAACTCTAACCCAAGATTTCCACTATGAATATCTTGTGAAAAACCTTCACAAGATCAAATCATACATGCAATGGCAATAGTGAATCCCACAACCCGGGATCACAACCTTCTCTCACAACTGAGAGAATCAACAAGCAATATAAATGAGTTTATAATGAAATAAACAATCTTACCACAAAATCCTATACCTTGAGTTTTTCTTACCCAATAGGTGAAAAGAAGGATTTGAGGAAGATGAAGTCACCAAGACCTAGCACCAAGGAAATGACCAGCAATAGGTGCCTAGGAGAGATTTGGAGACTTGATTCAAGCTAGAGCTTGAAGGGCTCACCAAGAACAAGCTTCTCTCAATATGGATTCTAGATCTAGAAAGTGAGAGAATGGGTTTCTTGTGAGGAAGAGAGCTTTGGAAATGAGTGAGAATGGCTATCTCTTTCTATCTCAATGAATCTCTTAATGGCAGCTCTTACCTAGATAGAAATGACCTAGGTTCGTATTTATAGGGTCCCATAAAAACAAGTTAGGTCAATTTCCAACGGATAGAAATCTGAGGCAACTAGTCGGTCAAAGAACAACCACTGACCGACTAGTTCATCAACTAGTCGGTCAGTCAATCAACATGGACCGACTAAGAGAGGAACTGAGAAGAGATAGAAATTCAGACCTAGAAATCTAGTCGGTCCAAGAAGACATTCTGACCGACTAGTTTCACAACTAGTCGGTCAGTCAGTGAACGTAGACCGACTAAGAGGCAAAGTGAAATAGTCTGAATACAAATTGACTTAGTCGGTCCAAGAACAAAAGTTGACCGACTAGATTGTCAACTAGTCGGTCACCAAACGTTCTTAGACCGACTAACGATAAAAAGTAGCTTAGGAGAAATTTAGTATGAATAGTAAGTCACAACTAGTCGGTCAAAGAAGCATCACTGACAGACTAGTTCACAAACTAGTCGGTCGGTGAGTCAACGTAGACCGACTAACTGTAAACAGTACTGAACAAGAAATTAAGGAAGCAAACTAGTCGGTCCAAGAAGCTCTGCTGACCGATTAGATCACCATCTAGTCGGTCAGTACTTCTTCTTGTACCAACTAACATGCACAAACAAGTCCGAATCGAAGCGCGACGCTTCGAGGAAGTTAGAATGAACTTGTACTAAGATCATAGAGCTACGACATGAGCGTTATGAAGATAGAAACGTAAGATATACTCAAGGCTTAACATTCTATAGATCGAAGCTTAAAAGACTATAAATAAACCTTAAAGAACGGTCTTCGAAAGCTTCGATTAAATCTTCATGACTTCCAAAACGGCGCAAGAGCTTCAACGAAGCTTTAGGCATGAATACGAGCTTTGAGAAGTCTTGAGATGTCGCTTTGATTGTTCTCGTAAATTTGGCGACGATCTCCAATACTGCGCTCACAAATTGTTAGTTCATGGATTATTTATGTTTGCTCATCATCAAAACCAAATCCGGGGAGTCCAATATTCAACAGTGTACTTTCTGGACCACGAGCCAGAATACTAAACCGCCATTTACTGGAACACGAGCAAAACTAGTCACATGTGACCCTACTGGAACACGAGCCAGACTAGTCACATGTGACCGACGAGAGTAGCCAACTATGATCCAATGGCATGTAACATCTATGAGCCAACGGCATGTAACATCTATGATTTAGACAAAACCGCAGCTATCATGTTCTATGATTATCAGGTTATTCATTTCATTGTCTGTGCATTTCATGTCGTAAAAAATATTTCACTTTTCTTAATGGTGTCCACACACCTGCACATGATTAAAGTTTAGCAATTCACATAGGTGCGTTTAAGGGGTTTTAGTGTCAATGTGTCATATGGCAATTTTGTGTACAAGATATCACAGTTCAAGTCTAAAGGACTAACATTTAAATAAAAATAAGTATTAAATTTCACACTTGCCTATTTCGATGATTTTGGTGCCGACGAGTTCGTACAGAAGGCGTGGACGTTTCCTGCATCATTACATTCATATAGGTAGGCTAAAAGTCTTTTAAATAATGTAATTACCATACACTTACATACACACACACGCACACACACACACACAATATATAGAAAAGTATGGGCGATTTTTGCGGTCCGGGTGATTCTGGGAATGGATGAGCGAATCTAGAATTGGTGGCCGCGGCTCTAGAAATGTTGGTGGGTTTTCTGTGCAAGGAGGCGGCGTTACTGGAGATCGAGGCGGTGGTCCAAGTTCGTGTGTTTCTTGCGACTTGGGTGAAGGTTCCATCATCGGTGGATCTGGGCCCTTGAATGGATCTAATACTATGGGAGCTTTGGGAGGGGCAGTCGGAGTCCAAGTTCTAGATGATGGTGGAGATGAAAAAGTTGGTGGTCGGCCTTCCATCGGCGGCCTCAACCAAGGAGGCGGATCTGAATATGGTGAATGGGGAGATCATAATGGATGGCAACTGGTCCAGTACGAGAAAAAACGAAATAAGGGTGGTTCTTTCCTTAATGGTGTCCGTTTCGTTCACGGCAATGGTTCACAACGAGAGGGAGGTCCAAAGAGAAATTTGAGAGCTTTTTCAAATATTGACCGTACTGCCTCACTCAAAAGTATGGGGTCTAATTGGAGGGGTCATTCTGCTACTTCTCAGATGGGGGGACACAAAGTACCCGACAGAATGCCTGTGAGGCCACGATCATCTATTAGAGTCAATCCTACTGTTGGCAAGAAGTCTTGGGTTGATATTTGCTCTACTCGTCGTAAATATGCTGACCCGTTATTAATGACTCATATCCCCCCAATAAGTCATGGTGATGGAGTGGTTAAGATTAAAGTTGCGGATTACATGGTCGAAGCTGGAGCATCACGTTGGCAGAACACCCTAGTGGGTTACGTGTTGGGTGATGTTCCATATTTTGGGCAAATCAAAGCTTGGACAGAAAGACTATGGTGTATCAAAGGAGGCGTCGTATTTTCTCTAGGGAAAATGGTTATTTCTGTTCAACCGATTGGCAAGTGATGTAGGAGTCCCTATTTGTCTTGATAAGGCTACGGCTAATCTGGATAGAATTTCGTATGCCAGATGCTTGGTGGAAGTGGATGCTAAGGATGCTCTTCAGCGAACTGTTCTAATTGAGAGGGAGGACTTATCCCCATTTTCTATAAATGTTAAATATGAGGGTGAACCTCCAAGATGTGGCAGGTGTGCTTATTTTGGGAACTTGGATATCCAATGTCCTTTGATATCCAGGAAAAAGGAGGTAGCAAAGGAGGCCCCTTCAATCCAAATGAAAGTAAAATTTGGAGATGATTTTGTTGACAGTACAACCATTGCAAGTTCGGCCAAGGCTAAGTTCAACTTGGAGAATATAACGAATTTGGAGGAGGGCGAGTTGGTGCATTCCCTGCTTACTGAGAAATAGACATTGGGCTCTTCAAGGAATCGGGACCCACATCTGCTGTTGGTTGGTGAATGTAGCCATAGTGCTCCAAATGAAGACTTTGTCCAAGGCCCTACTCCAAATGTAGCCATTGGTGCCTTGTGCCTGGATGCTGTAAACTTTGTCCAAGCCCCTGCTCCTAATGAGCCTCGGTCTATGCCCCATGCAACACAGATTTTATGCACTAACCCTATGCCCATTTCAACGCGCTCCATTGCGGTAGTGAGGGGTATAGTTCAACATCCAGTGCTTCTTCAACAATGTGAGGAGTCTGAGCCTCCTGAGGTTCCTACTTGTCATAATCAAGACTGGGATAAGGAGCATGCTGTCCTGCGTGCTTCGGCTCCCCATCCTAAGGTAAAGTGTAACCAGGTTTCTACATCTTCAGCTGATATTAGACATAGCACAAGGCAAGCGGGTACTTCCGGTGCTCAGCCAACCCCCTAACCCCTTTAATGTCTATCTTTTTCTGGAATACATGAGGTCTGAATAATATCGCGCGACGCACAGACCTGAAATCCAGGATTAGGAAGCTTAAACCTTCCATAGTATGTTTGTTGGAAACTAAAGTTGAAGCGGCCAATGATGGTAGGATAGCCAAGTGTTTTCCTAATAATTGGGGGAGCATGGATAATAGAGCCAATCACAAGGGGGGCGCATTGTGATCTACTATGATATCTCTGTTTGGAGCTGCTCTAACATCCTAGCCTCTACTCAAAGCATTACTACTATCTTCAATAATTTGGGGGGCCTTATTATAGGCTTAACTGCGGTTTATGGGCTTAATCTTGCTACTTCCACAACCGAGCTCTGGAAGGACCTTGTATCGAATTGCAACAGCTTAAACAATATCCCATGGGTGGTGGAAGGGGATTTCAATTGCGTTCGCAATGCCAACGAGAAGCTAGGTGGTCGGACAGTGGATCCTATCTCTTTGGATGCTTTCAATGCTTATATTGGGTGCTACCGTCTTATTGAGCTTAAAAGTGTTAGCAATATGATGAGCTAGAACAATAGACGTATTGGTGCTTCTCTCATCAATGCCCGGTTAGACAGAGTTTTGTGTAACACGGCCTGGATTGATCTTCTGCCAAATGCATACCTGGAATATATTCCTGCTAGCATAAGTGATCATTATGCAATGCATATTCATCTTCATACTAAGGTACTCAACTACCCGAAGCCATTTAAATTTTATAATTCTTGGGCTACTTTCCCTGGGTTCCATGATATCATTAGAAATAATTGGGGCACTCAACCTGGGAGTTCTAATATGAAGAGGTTATTCAATAATCTTAAGAATCTAAAGGGCATCCTCAAATCCTGGGCAGCACAATGGAGAGCATCTATTAATTCTGTGGGTTGCCGCCAGGAGCTTGACTCCATTCAGCTTAATCCCAAACTTAATACTGATATTCATCTTCAAACTTTAGAGAGAATTGCCTTTTTAATCTTGCTCATTCTATGGATGTGGAGGAGGAGGATTTGAGGCAGAAGAGTAGGCAGAATTGGTTATCTCTAGGAGATAGGAACTCTAAATTCTTCTATACTGCTAAGAATGCTAGGATTTGTCACAATAATCTTAGCCATCTATTAAATGATAATTGTAGTATGAATTTGAGCTCTGCTGAGCTAAGGAAGGACGCCCCTACTTCTTATAAGAATTTATATAATCAAGATGATTATTGGAATGTGTTCCCTAACCTCACCCCCAAGCATAAACTTACGTTGGAGGCTACTAAATGGATGGATAAGCATGTGTCTGCTTCTGAGATTGAGGATGCTGTTTTCCAAATTGGGAAAGATAAAGCCCCTGGGCCAGATGGCTTTAATGCTTATTTTTTTTCAGCAAGCTTGGGGTATTGTGGGGGAGGATGTTATTAAGGGTATTTCTTCTTTTTTTATGTCGGGATGCATGGTTCATCATATTAATCACACCTTTCTGACTCTGGTTCCTAAAAATTCTACTGCTACAGGATTGGGGGACTACAAGCCCATTGCTTGTTGCAACGTCATCTACAAAATTATCAGCAAGGTTCTACGTAATAGACTGAAAATTGTTATATCGGATCTTATATCTCCCAATCAGGCATCTTTCCTCAAGGGCAGATTGCTTGCTGATTGTACTCTCATTGCTCATGAACAGATACGAGACTTCAATAATCCTATAAGGGCCAGATCATGTATCAAATTGGATCTTCGCAAGGCTTTTGACAGTGTGAACAGTGAATTTATTTATTTCCTCCTCCACCAGATGGGTTTCGGTTTCAGGTTTATAAACTGGATAACACAGTGCATTGCTACTCTACTGTTCTCTGTTCTTATTGAGGGTTCCCCCGAGGGTTATTTTGCTTCTAATAGAGGTTTGCGCCAAGGTGACCCTCTCTCACCATATCTCTGCGTTCTCATTATGGAGGCTTTTTCACTTCTCATGGCCAGAGCAGAATCTTCAGGAACTATTCAGCCTATGCGAAGGTCTGGGGCCATTTTTCATCTATTATTTGTAGACGATCTGTTAGTTTTTTGTCGATCCAACCCCCGTTCGTTTAAAGGTCTTAAAGACATGTTGGTCTCGTTTAATCTATATTCTGGTCTGGATATTAATTGGAACAAAAGCTCGGCAATCTTCAGCAAAGGAGCGAAAAATCCAATGTGTCTTGTTGATATGCTTGGTATTAAAAAGGTGTCTGCTCTTACTACTTACTTGGGCCTCCCTCTAACTTCCAACTACCCTAAAGCATCCTTGTTCAGTCGTCTCATGGACAGATGTAAAAAGAGATTACTGGGTTGGTCTTTCGCTCTTTTATCTATTTCAGGTAGGATTGAATCGGTCCGTTCTGTAATTTATGGGATGGTCTCCTTCTGGATGCAAGCTTATTGCATTCCTCCATCAGTTATCCGAGCTATTACTACTGCTTGCAGGAAATTCATATAGGGTAATCTCAATATTTGGGCATGGAAGGACCTTTGTGTGCCTAAGAAAGAAGGGGGAGTGGGACTAAGACTCTTGAAGGATATGAATGTGGCGTCTGGGATCCGCCTAACGTGGAGAATGCTAGCGACTGATGGAGTTTGGGCAAATTATATGAGGAGTCACTATGATGCTGTTAATAGAGGGTTCTATACTACCAAAGCTAAACCCACTCAATCTGGTACTTGGAAGTTTCTGCTTAAGAACCGTAAGTTCTCGCAAAAGCTAATTAAGCGCACTCTTGGTGATGGTTCTGATACATCTTTTTGGTATGATAATTGCACCGAAGTGGGACACTTTATCTTCTACACCCCCCAGCACCTGGTACAGAGAAGAACCGGGTTTGTGATTTTTGGACGCCTCAAGGATGGAAGGAAAGCATACTTGCCTTGTTGCCAATTCTGCGTCACTCTACTCCAGGTCAAGGGTTGGACGGGTGAACTTGGGCTAATGGCCGGCCTTTCTCCTTCAGATCCGCATGGGAACGCATGCGTGTTACTGGTCCGAATTTTCCACACTATGCTACTATTTGGTATCCTAATCATGTCCCTTTGTCTGCTTAGAGCTGTTCGAGACAAGCTTCCAACCAAAGACCATCTTATTAAAAGGGGATTGCCTGTGGATAACAACTGCGTCCTTTGCTCAAGGAATGTTCCAGAATCTATCAGACACATCTTCTTTGAATGTGAGTACTCATGTTATATCCTTAGTCGTAGCTTACTGAAGCTGGGTTACACTGGGACCGTGCCTAGATCTCTAGCAAGTACTTGCAATTTAATTAATTCGTGGTACAAGCTCTCAGACCTTGTGGGTACTCTTGCAAAAGCAACGTTAGCATCCATGGTATGGCACATATGGAAGCAGCGTAATAAGTGAATCTTTGAGGGCCTTCAAGTGCGGAAAACCATCATATTTGCGGACATTGCAGCTGATGTGGATATTTCTCTACGTAATTTGGAAATTGATGGTGCATCCGACTTGACCCCCTTTTCAAATTTGGGGATTATTGATGCTGCATAACTGTACTCTAGTTGAGCTTAGATTTGTTGGGCATTTTATTCCCTATTGTATTTTATGGAAGTCGCATTAGGGTAGTTGATGGTAGGGGTAGTGGGTGATGGCGCTTGTGCCATATCCCCCCTCTTCTTACTAACTTCTACTCTGATACGACGTTTGTACATATTCTTGATTTATAAAGATTGCTTTTACTGGCCACACACACACACACACACACACACACACACACACACACACACACACACACTATTCTCCTATATCTTTAAGTATCTAACCTTTCAAATAATATCACATACAGGTTATATGAAGTAGTATATGACATAACATGTTGTATGTTGAAAAGAATGTACTGTTAATACTTATAAGTTATATTAATACAATTTTAATGTAAGCTAAGTACATAATTAACATGAACCCTAGTATATACAGTGTACTAACTTATGTCACTGTCGCTTTTCGACCGTATGTTTTTCGTGCGCATACCTTCTTGGTCGTACGCGTATTTTTGTGACCTCCTCTTGTATCCCGAACGGGAGAAGTTATATGTCGTTATGACTCTCTGAGAGATTAATTATTTGTGGAATTTTTCGTGAACGTCATTTCACGGGTCATTCTTCCATAAAACAGCTTTGTTTGAATGGGTGTCGTAACTTTAGACTTCGACATTTGCCCTTTTTATTTTTATTTTCATTTTTCATTAACCTAGCTCGTGACCGATCATCTTAGTCTCGACCCTTACGACGACACGGTCATCACCATATTTTTCTTATATTTATCGGACACCGTTAGACCGACCTTTCACTCTAATCATCTCCAACCTATAATTAGCCTAGACTAATTCAAGATTCAAACACAAATTAAATCTAATTAAATCAAATCCCTAAGTTATCATACGTATCACATGATATCTTTCCCTAGCTACTTGCCACATTAGTTGCACCCTCCTCCTCACACACACACTCTCTCCAATCACCCTATAGTGCACCCCTTACTACCCCCATGTAGCAATCACTCCTTAAACTTACACACATAGGGTTTTCTCCCTCAAAACTCACGCAACCCAGCCTCCCCTTGCCGGCCCCCTCAAAGACGGTGTGCTCTATGGTAAACAAAGATATATTAAAGGTGCGACCGTCGAGGTCAAATATGAAGATATTTAATACCAATGATGAATTCCAATGTGTCACAGGACGAAGCGCCATGGTCTATACCCTCCCTCTTCACATACACACACTGAGTCCTTGAAGTGCTCCAATCGGTGATCACCACGCTATCATTTAGTTCTCGAATAACCACGGCTTGCTAGTGCTGGATCAAGCTGTTGACGATTGATCCCTAAAGAGAAAGTTACCAAGTAAACCCCTGCCTTGTCTTTGTTTGGTCACAACAAAATGTTATCATTTGTGATGCTCAGAAGATGATAACTTTTTTTACATAGTGGTTAGACATGTTTACGTAGGATATAGTGTTGGGATTGAATTTCATACCATTTTGGGCATGATTGTAAATATGTGAATTATAACTGGAAGCCTCATTTCGCTTGCACTGAAACACGACGGGTATGTTCCTCGGTGGGTCCTTCTCTTACTGGGGATTCTTCAGCTTTTATATGTGTAGATAGTTATTCGGATTAACGTGGAGATATCAGTAAATACAGTGGGCGAGGAGCAATTTTATTTCGCACAAACAAAATTGTGCACGGCGCACAACAGGTCAAAATTATTTGTTCTGATCGCGGTGAGCAATTGTTGTGACCAATAATAAAATTTCTAAAGGCGCTCAATGGGCACAACTTACCAATGGGAGTTCGTGGTTAGCAATTTTGTCAGACAGTAACATATATGATACAATAACCCTATTCTAACTTGAATTATCTGATACAATAACAATGATACATTCTCATCGCTTAACAATTTGGAACAATAGTTGATGTTATAGAAAATTACTCAGAGCGCAAAACTGACACTAATATTGTCCGTTTTGCGCGTTGAGCAATTTTGTATGTAAAGACATATTTACTTAACGTGCAAAAAGCAATATTACTGCTGTTTTGTGCTCTGTGTAATTTGTATGATACACAACTTCAATCCATACCGATGATAACATTTACACATTTCGGCAGCCATGATAAAATTTCATGCTACCAAGTGGTCAATATGTATACAAAAAACCATATTACATTGATCCAACATTATATCTTACAAATACTAATTATCATCAATGGTAGCAATACACTTACCGTCTACCATCTTACCGAATAACTACATCCTCCGCTCATAACCAGCCGGCCATCCTTCTACCACATCGCCATGTTTTCTTTTTCCACACAAGTGAAGTCGGAGGGATGGCACCAGTTGGGTCAAGTTTAACGAAAACAAAGTGATTATTGTTCACATGACCCAACATTATGTGGCGTCTAGAGGATGGGGTACTAGAGGAGTTCTCAAGGGAAAAATGTCACACACATCTGAGGTGCAAGCATATGTACTACACAGTCGTAGCATGAGGCAATGACATGTGCCATTTCTGGCAGCTGCAATCATTTATCTCGTCCTGTATGTGCATCAATAAAATATTTCACTGCCTCTAAATTATCATTATATACAGCCTCACCCATAACATGCATGTACAAGATGCTATATTTCTGCATCTTACCGAGCAAGTCAGATCTGACCTGCATCTGTTTAGCCTCATCCAGGCCCAATTGAGCTGCCACAGCCCTATACCTACAGTTGCCATCTGCTTTCACATCTACGACACCCACTACAAGGGGTCGTATACACTCAGAAAAATCCACCTTATATGGTATTCGGTATTCTTCAGGGATTTCAAAATCATCAAAGGGAATTGAAGATTTTGCCTTCTATATTGAAAGTTTCCCATGCCTACTACTTTCCTTACCAGCCTTCCTCTTCAATGTAGGCTTCTCCATCACCTCCGCATGCAGATCAACAATCGACGGCACAAGTGGAGCCTTAACAAGCTTCCTCCTCACTGTAGGCTTCTCTATCTCATCCGCATGCTGCTCAGAAATCACATCAACTAGTGGAGCAATTTACTTAATCATGTCATCCATAATATGCCCCTCTACCACCCCATTATGTCCCTCACGATCCTCAAAATACGTAGCCACTGTATTCTCCTCCTCCCTCTCAGTATTCTGCTCATCAACAATTTCTTCCACCGTCTCCACCAACTCCAATGTATGCTCTGATTCCTTAAACTCAGCAGCATCTACCTTCTCATCCTCATCATCTGCCACATTCACCTCAGCCACCTTCGAGTCCATGTTCACATCAGCTGCCTTCTCCGCCTCCTCCTTCTCATCAGTCTGCTCATCTGCATTATGATCCCATGTCTCCACCATCTTCCCATTATGCTCCTCTGCATTCACTCGACAGCCACTGCATTCTCATCCTCTTCCTCATTCACCTTCTCCTCATCCATCGTCAGATCCACATTCTCCTCCGCTGCATTATCCTCCTCCTCCTTTTTAGGATTCTTCTTCTGCACAGTAAGAGCCACCTACTCAGTATTTTGCTCCTTCACATTAAGAGCCACCTCCTCCTGCCAATAAACAGCCACTGCATTCGCCTCCTCTGCCTCATTTAACTTCTCCTCATCCCCCTTCTGCTCCTCCTCCACATTATCCACTTGCTTTACAAGCTCATCATCCACAATTCTAGACAGTGATGCTAACTCCTTCAACTTGTTACAATACCCACACTCTACCCCCTTAGTAATCGGTTACGTGCATTATAAATTGATTTGATTGGTGTTTCATTGAAGGATTGAGTTTCCTTTTAGGCTTTTCAAAGTTGCCGATGGCCGCACCTTTCTATTTGCCAAGTCTCGCAATGCTTCCATCTCCTTTCCCTGTAACTTTCCGTCATCGGAATGGCCCTAGACATAATTAGCAGTTTGATGGTTGTGTACCTGCCATCAACGACTGTTAACCTCCACTCCTCTATGCCCTCGCCCACCTGATTACCACGCAATTTAAACGAACATCCACACTTGTTGGTTCTAACTGGCCTTTTGGTCTTTTTTATCGGTCGGTGTCCCCTATTCCCCTCTTCTTGCACATGCATAGTAAGCAGCCAGAGTCCTATTGGACGATTTACTCATACTCGATGCCCTGGTAACAATCGCATGCCCCTGTTGTCGTCTGACGCTCTTTATCTACTGAAACAGCTCGTCTCTACTATTAAAAAGTTGCATCGTTGTAAATTCGTTTGTATAATGCATATAAACCTGTATTAAACAATTCATACAACTAATTGGACTTGGAATCAAAAATTTACTACATTATTGTCGAAAAGATAAATCAATATTATCTCGGATTTTTTTAACATCTCCATCAATCTCAAATGTATCTGTATGCAAGTAAAATCAAAAAATTTCTACTTCTATATCTACACATTTGAGTAAGAATATCAAATAAAATATACTCAAAAGTATATACTTACCAAATCTCGATTTCGACAAATTTAGGTTAAAAACCCCTAAATCGATTGCTATCGCTTCACCAATTTGTTTGAACGCAGCAGTTGACACTGTGATGTATCTTTCGATCCCAGTAATAAAACTCAAATCTTTGGAAATTCGGTCTGTGCGGGTTGATCAATCTTTGAAAACCTTGCCGTTTGATTTTCCGCCTTGAGTAATATGTGGAAGGGTATGTCTGCCCGCGATGAGCAGAATTTATCAAGGGGTGATATCGGGTCCTATCGGGTCAAAATTTTGACCCGTTGTGCTCATCAAGTAAAAAAGTTTAGTTTGCATATTTTACTCAGCACGCACAATGGTTATAATTTTACATGATTTGAACCGTTTTGCACGCTGAGTAATCTTACACGGATTGACATCAGTAACTGTAAACGTTATTAATTGCGACGCTCAGACTGCTTTTACCGGATGAGCGCGCTGAGTAATACAACTCCTCTCTAACCCTTTTTACCTAATGCGCAAAACTAGTTATGACATATCTGATACACTACGCTACACTATGATCCATTGAACTATATGATACAATAACAATGATACACAATGATACAGTGGACTATATGATATAATAACAAAGATACATTCAAATCGCTGAACAATTTGGAGTTTGTCTTATGTTAAAGCAAATTACTCAGAGCGTAAAACCGACACTAATTTTGGCCGTTTTGTGCCTTGAGCAATTTTGTAGGTAAAGACATATTTACTTAACGCGCAAAACGGGCAATATTACTCGTTTTGCGCTCCGAGTAAGTGGTATGATACACAACAACAAGCCATACAGATGATAACATTTGCACAGTTCGGCAGACATGATAAAATTTCATGCTACCAAGCTGTTGATATGCTCATATTTTACACTTTATTTCTGCATATCTGCATGCCATTTTGATTGCTCATAACACGATTTTCACGATTATTTGACGATGTTTCGATACTTTTCACTATTTCTTGTTTTCGTCTGATTTCAGGAGATATGGAGCAATCGGGAGCAATTTGGAGCCTAGAGGACTTGCACGCATTCCGGAGCGTCACCCATGATCTTATCGGAGAACTAACGGCGTTGGAGGATGAGTGGAAGAAGAAGGACGTCGAAAGAATCGACGAGGGAGCGAGGAGGAGAAGAAAGGAGTTCTGAAACAGGCCACTCAGTCGAGCGACGCAGCTCACTCGGCCGAGCGACGCAGCTCACTCGCCTGAGTAAAGCTGATACGACGACATCTGCCAGCCTGAGTGCCATAATGTACTCGGTCGAGTGGTAACTTCCACTCGGCCGAGTAAGAACTCCACTCGCCTTAGTGGAGGCAAAGATTTTTGAAGAAATCCAAGGCTACTTCTCTGTTTTTGCAGTAATCTGCAGACTGTCTTACTGGATCAAGTAGACTTCTCACTCGACCGAGTGAGATTCTCTCTTAGCCGAATAGCGCAGACAGCCAGTCAGTTAAAATAGGGTTTCTGGCAGCGCATGGATAGTTTGGTCTGTTTTTTTGGTTCTTTTGGGCATGTATTTAAGCCCAATTTTGTCTCCAGCCCCAGGGGAGACCAGATAGACTTCTTAGAATAATTTCCCTTTAGTTTTTAGTTCTACTTAAGCTTTTGTATTGGCGAGAGATTGAATACTTGATCTGAATTTTCTATTTGAAGCTTCTTTGCAAAATTGGGTTGTCTTGATCTCTTTCAAGTTTTGATTTTTATGCTATATCTTTTATTGAATCTTGATTCCATGATGAATTCTATCGTGATCTTGTTTCTATATCGATTTCTAATTTGATTTGTGTTACGAGGTGGAACTCGCGTACAATGAATTTGTATTATTGGGAACCAAGGGCACGATGGTTATATGGGGAAGAAGGTTTAGGTAGGCTGTTTTACAAGTGATTAGTGGGGTGAAGAAGTTGGACCCGTTGCCGGTGGTGCTCACGGGGTCGAATCTCGCCGGATGCAGCTGAGGAAGGTTGGACGGCAGGGGGCTGAAGCCGAATTTGGTCAAGGGGCGAGCTCTCCTGCAGCACGAACAACTCGTCAGAAGGGCAGGGTTGGGGGTTCAACCCTTAGCCCCTCCGATGCCTAAGTCAGTAATAGGGCTTAAAATGGGGGCTAGACACGCCGGCTAGACTAACGGTGTGTCGACCGCACGTGGCGAGCTATGGGTGGGAGAACAAAGATATGGACGACCTTTGTTCTCGTGTGTGAGTTATAGATTAAGAGAGAATTTTCCAACCCCCTTTCCGTAAGAGGAGAGGGGGTATTTATACCTGACGGGTGATGACTAGGCGTGCTGAGCTGGCTCGGTTGTCAGCGGAAGCTTCGGACAAGGACGTCGGGAACAGGAGTTCCTGACCTGCTTTTGTCAGGCAACGCAACGGCCAAGGGGTTCTTTTATCGGGATGTCAGGGCCGAAAGCGCTAACCGTCAGTCGGTCGGGTGACGTATGTGTCAGTCGTGTCCTTATCATAGGTCGTTTGTCGTTGGTGACGAACTAAAGGTCGGGCTATGCTATCCCTGGCGTCGGGGCGCATGAGAATCAGACGGGTCGTCCGGGTCGGGAGTTGTCCGGCCCGGCCGCGCCTCCCGTTCGGTCGCGGACTATGGTTCGCCGGCACAGATAGATACCCGCGCCTAAGTCAGCTGGCCTATCGGTGTCGTCCGGGCGCACCTCAGCACCCCTAGCCTAGGCGTACAACCGCAGTTGTTCGACCCGCTCGGGGCGGTGCGCTCGGGGAGCGCCCGTCCCCATGTGGATTTGGATTTCCGGGGTGGCGGCCCTTTTGTGAAAAGGTGAGTTAATGGGGTATGTTAGCGGATCCGGGCGGGAGTCGGACTCCTACGATCTTTAGGTCGTAACAATTGCCCCCGGCATTCGAGTGCGAGGCGGAAGCCCGGTTCGGCTCGGATGGCGTAACGCTACCGTGACACTACCTTTTAATCGCGACCCGGACTTGGATCCCAGCTCAGGGGGGTGATGCTGGTCCCGCGGGGTGTGTCCCGCTATAGCGGGACCGCGAGGTCTCTTCCTGAGTTTGAGCCAAGCGGGGCGTTGTCCAAAAGGGGGAGTATTATATACCAATCTTTATCGGAGATCTAGGTGATATTTACAACACTAGGAAAAGATGTAGGTCAACCGGCGGTTGGGACGGAGGGTTGTCCACATTTGTTGTTCGCTCCGTCGGGAGGAGCAGATCCCTGTGTCGGGGCGGTCTTCCCTTATGTCGATCACCGAATTCCTACCGCCTCATTGTCCGGGGGCGGGCCGACGCGCCGGGAACCAAATTTTTTTTTAATCAGGGGTGCCGCCCTGTAATGGTTCAGCCTTCGGGGGGGCCGACCCTCGGTCGTAGGAGGGGACCCTCTTCCTTTCCCTTTCATCGCTTCCTCACGTTCTGCCTCGCTGTCGTTGTGCTGGAGGGTTGCTCGGCCTCGTCGGGGACCCCGCGCACCAAGGGGGAACCCCAGGGAGGCTGAGGACGAGGTGGCGGTGGTGGCGCCGCTGGGAGAGCCGTTGGGGTTCCCCCCCCCCCCGACACCCTGTGGGGATCGCCAAAGGTGACGGCGCCGCTGGGAGAGCCGCTGGGGGTTTCCCCTCTGACACCCCGTGAGGGTCGCCATCGGCTGGGCGTTAATTGGGGTGTTGCGGCACGCGGCCCGACTTTCTGGACCTGCTTTTTGATCCAGTAACGGGCAGGAGGAAAGCTGGCGGGCGGGGCCTTCAACGTGTAAGGAGAATATCCTGTTGGAGGTGGTGGGGCTATGTCGGCCATCGTCGGTGGAAGTGAGGTCCGTCAGTGGCTGTCGGCTTTCTTCGTAGCTCGGCGGGGCGTTTGGGGCCGTTTTATGCCCGGAGTGAGGGGATGGGAATCCCCTGCGTCTCTCTTCCTCCTTCCCCCTGACCTCTGGAGGGGGGAATTTATAGCGAGATTCTGTGGAAGGGTTTTTCTTGGGTAATGCGGGGGATTAGTGCCGTTAATGGGCTTCGCGGAATCCCGCGCTTTGGGAATCGCTTTTCCCTGGCGGTATTCGGCACTCTGGCCTCTCGGGGGGCGTGTTGCTGCTGATGGCGTGTTGTCCAAGCGTCCTTTCGTTATGTTGAGTCGCATCGTGGCGCTGCTTTGACGAGACAAGGCCGCTGCCCTATCTGGACTGGGCGCATATTTCGCGGCCTCTGCCTTGTGACCGGTCCGTTCCAGGTCACGTGTCTTGGCTTCTTGCGGGAGTTACACAATTACTAATTATGCCCCCAACATTCCCGTGTCCGAGATCGCGAGGTCTGTGGGAAGGGGATGTTGTCGGCTTGTGTTGCCTTTGGGCGGGGCGAGGAGTCGGCGAAGGGGTTCAGGGTGAGACACGATGTCCTATCGTGATTTGATCTCGGGCCAAACCTGTTACGCAGGGCGGGCCCCAGTGTACCTCTTTCCCTTTTGAGGGAAAGGTGTCGGTGCCTTTCAGGGAGCGGGGGGGGGCTGGTTTTGAATCGTAGTATCGCAGGGTTCGAGCTGCGGACGTAGACTTCCTAAAAGTCCTACGCCAGTTAGGCGGGGTAGCGCGTTGTTCGCCCGGCACTTGGCCGGGGGATAGCTACCCGCTATGGTATTCTCCGAAAAATCTGAGCGTATAAAGAAGAATGTTTTCATTTAAATTTGTAAGAGCTGATCTATAGCTTGTACAGGAGTTCTTAGTTTATCGCCCGTTGTGGGGTCAGATCCGGCTCAATGAGGGGCTGTAGAGCTGTCCTCACCCGTGGTTTAATGACCTCCGGATCTAGGGGTCACTGCGGGCCGGGCGGGCCCTTTTTAACTTGAGTCGATCTTGGCGCGGAGGTGATTGGCCGCCTTCTGTGCTGAAGTGTTGCAAGGTCTCTTTGGCCCGAGATAGGTGGGGGGGATCTTGCCGATCGGGCCGCCTTCCCTCTATTGCTTTGTCATCTCCTTCCACGGATGGGGTAAGGTTTCCTCGGTCCGGTAGAGGCACTGAGAAGGGGAATCATCAGGGAAGCCGTCTTTCTGAGGCTTGCGCCTTGGGGAGGTTCTTGAGGATCGGGCCGCTCCTCCCCCCCATGCATTGCTGCTTCGGTTTGAGGGTGGGGTTCAGCGCCCGGTTGTGCATGGGCGGGCTGACACGCCATGACTTGCGCCTTGGGGAGGTTCTTGAGGATCGGGCCGCTCCTCCCCCCATGCCTTGCTGCTTCGGTTTGAGGGTGGGGTTCAGCACCCGGTTGTGCATGGGCGGGCTGACACGCCATGACTTGCCTTTTGGGCTCGTCAGGGATGCAGCCTTTCCGAGGTCCTCGCCCGGAGGTCGACGGCAAGGAGGTACTGGCCGGCGAGTGCTGGGGGCTCTCGCCTGCCCAACCGGCGGAGATCGGATGCCACCCTTTCTCCGACTCGTCGTCGTTTAGGGCGGACGGAGGCGTGAAAGGCGGATTTCCCTTGTGTAAGGGGAATACCCTTTTAGCGATCCGTTTGTAAGGGGAATACCCTGTTAGCGGTGCTGGAGATGTAGGAACCGCCGCCCTGGGCGGCGGGAACCATTGATGGCCGGTGACCTCTCTTTTGTTAGGGCGGTGTATCTCGGCCCGTTTCCCGGTGGGTGGGGGGATCAAGTGGCGGTTTTTCATGTCTGCCGGTTCTCCTACTTTCAGAAGGGGGAGTGGCGTCTTTATAGGGAGATCTCGCTGACGGTTTCTCCCCTATTTATTGCGCTGAGTTGGCATTATTAATGGGCTCCTCGAATTCATGCCCGTGGGAAACCGCCTTTGCCAGGTGGCTCTTACGGGTCCTCTTTTGGAGCGCATCATTAATGGTGGCGTGTTTCTCGAGCGTCCTTTCGTTTCGTCAAGTCACATCGGGGCCGCCTACTCGGGAACTGACGCCATTTTGTCCCGGTTTGTGTGCCCCTGTCTTCTTTTGGTTTTTCGAGGGCCATGGGTGCGTAGCCCCCTCCGGTTTGGGTGGCTAGGGTTGGCCCTGCCCCAGAGGTCTTGAGGGGGGGAGCGGACGCGTAGCCTGGCCCGTGCCCTTCTCTGGTTTGGGTGGCTAGGGTTGGCCCTGCCCCAGAGGTCTTGAGGGGGGGAGCGGGCGCGTAGCCCGGCCCGTGCCCTTCTCTGGTTTGGGTGGCTAGGGTTGGCCCTGCCCCAGAGGTCTTGAGGGGGGGAGCGGGCACGTAGCCCGGCCCGTGCCCTTCTCTGGTTTGGGTGGCTAGGGTTGGCCCTGCCCCAGAGGTCTTGAGGGGGGGAGCGGGCGCGTAGCCCGGCCCGTGCCCTTCTCTGGTTTGGGTGGCTAGGGTTGGCCCTGCCCCAGAGGTCTTGAGTGGGGGAGCGGGCGCGTAGC